>CM050165.1:1652548-2327548 GCA_027410445.1 Discoglossus pictus | reverse complement strand
GGTAGGAAAGGGTTAATTATATATTACATGAAATGCTTTGTTTTTATTAATAACTATAAATAATTCTCTATTCTCATAATAATTTGCTCTCGTTTAGCCTCCAGCTTCAAGGCTCAATGACATATTATTATTGCGCAGGTTGTATAAATGTAAACTGATGAACACACAGATTAGGTTGGTGTTTTTCATTCTAATTGGCCCAAATATAAAAATAATTATTCATTGGTCTAGCGATGGGTCATTCCATGTTTTTGGGGGTACATTTTTGGACGGTATTACTGATTTATGTAAACAGTTATGTCTGTGAATTAGTGGCAGCCACTTTGGATGTACTTGTTGCTGATTCACATTTCTTTTTTAATAAAATCTCACTATGAGAAATAAAGATGACACTGTTTGTGTTGGTGTCATACCCGAGTTTCGGAGTGAGAAGTTGGTTTGTGAGTGACAGGAGGGGGGGGGGGGGTTCTCTCTGGCTGTGTGGCGATGGTGGGGTTTATTTAGGGATCGGGGTAAGTTTAGGGTAGGACTGTGCATCAGGGTATAGTGTCAGACATAGGTAAAGGGTTAATGTGTTTGCATGTTTTCAATATGCCCTGTTGGTTTTCCAGCCAGACAGCGTGTCTCCGGTGAGGCATCCCAGCACAGAAGTTGGATTGGAGGAACATTCTCGCAGCGTGCAGGAAAGATGGTCGTCCCCGTCTGGGCGGGGGACGACGTAAAAATGTGGTCAGGAGAAGACAGTCCAGTGATGGTGAGCTTCATGGAGGATTCAACTGTCAGGACCTATGAGGTACATGCTTTTCATAGCGGAAGGTACAGTCTAGTTCATCACAGCAGGCGTGAGGGACATTCTCCAGTAGTGAGGAGGCGGGAGGAAGGTGCACAGAACACTTCAAGCCCACTGCCCTCTTACTCTGGTGGTAGGAGCTGGCACATGTCTAGAGATCAACAAAGGTCGAGATCACGGTCACCTGGTCGGGATGGGCGCACAGTCTGGCTGAGTAGGCAATGGGCTTCTAGTGCTAGAGAAAGGTCACATTCTAGATCAGGCAAACACAGGACCAGGTATAAATTACCTCAAAAGGGGGGTGAACAGCGGAGACATGATCAACATAGGCTGGAAGTGTAGAGTCGGGAGGGGTATCCCTCTCATTCCATGCAATCCAGAAGTTCGCGTTCCAAGGAGTGGAGTAGCAATGACAGGCGGAGTGAGTACGGCCAGCGAAGTCAGTCGGCCCCGGCCAGGAACCCAGTAATGGGTTCATCAGGTGAGATCTCTACTGCTTCTATTGTTACATTCATGGAGGGTCTATAACAAATTCTTGCTAGTTTTGACAGTCAAGGTAGAACTGCTGGGGTGGAGAATGCTTGGGTTGGGCCGCAATTGGTTCAGCGGAGTGCTTTAGATATTGTCGCTTCCAAGGTTACAGGGGAAGGTTTAGGGGGGGCAAATTCATAGGATTCAGCTAGCAGTGTGGTTAGTGAAAATAGTAAGCAGTCTGCAGCCCCTTCGTCATTAGGGTTCAAGGTTGCTGATACGGCCCTTAAGAAGACTTCCCTTTGTTCAATTGGCCAATAGGGCAACATGTCCCTCAGGAATTCAAAGCAGAGGGAGAGCGAGAGAGCAGAGGGAGAGCGAGAGAGCAGAGGGAGAGCGAGAGAGCAGAGGGAGAGCGAGAGAGCAGAGGGAGAGCGAGAGAGCAGAGGGAGAGCGAGAGAGCAGAGGGAGAGCGAGAGAGCAGAGGGAGAGCGAGAGAGCAGAGGGAGAGCGAGAGAGCAGAGGGAAAGAGAGAGAGCAGAGGGAAAGAGAGAGAGCAGAGGGAAAGAGGGAGAGGGAAAGAGAGAGAGGGAGAGGGAAAGAGAGAGAGGGAGAGGGAAAGAGATAGAGGGAGAGGGAAAGAGAGAGATGGAAAGAGGGAGAGGGAAAGAGGGAGAGGGAAAGAGGGAGAGAGCAGAGGGAAAGAGGGAGAGAGCAGAGGGAAAGAGAGAGAGCAGAGGGAAAGAGAGAGAGCAGAGGGAAAGAGAGAGAGCAGAGGGAAAGAGAGAGAGCAGAGGGAAAGAGAGAGAGCAGAGGGAAAGAGGGAGATGGAAAGAGAGAGATGGAAAGAGAGAGATGGAAAGAGGGAGATGGAAAGAGGGAGATGGAAAGAGGGAGAGGGAAAGAGGGAGAGGGAAAGAGGGAGAGGGAAAGAGGGCGAGGGAAAGAGCGAGAGAGGGCGAGGGAAAGAGAGAGTGAGAGGGAAAGAGGGAGAGGGAAAGAGGGAGAGGGAAAGAGAGAGAGGGAAAGAGGGAGAGGGAAAGAGAGAGAGGGAAAGAGAGAGAGGGAAAGAGAGAGAGGGAAAGAGAGAGAGGGAAAGAGAGAGAGGGAAAGAGGGAGAGGGAAAGAAGGAGAGGGAAAGAAAGAGAGGAAAAGGGAAAGAGAGGGAGTGAGAGAGAGAGAGAGGAAAAAGAGAGAGAGAGAGGAGGGTGTGAGAGAGCTGAGGAGGCGAGAAAGAGGGTAGGGAGAGAGATGGGGAGGGAGAGGGGGAGAGGAGTAAGAGAGAGAGTGGAGAGAGAGGAGGAAGAGAGAGATAGAGGAGGGTGAGAGAGAGCTGAGGAAGTGGAGGAAAAGAGAGAGAGGGAGGGAGGGGGGAGAAAGAGAGGGGGGAGGGAGAGAGAGTTGGGGGGAGAGTGGGGGTGGGGGAGAGAGGTGGAAAGAGGGAGGGAGAGAGCAAGAGAGGAGGGAGAGAGGAAAGAGAGAGAGAGGGTTGGAAGGGCAGCATTTTAAAGAACTTGGTGCAACCATCACATGGTATTCCATTATGATAACATGGGGTGGTCCAGGCTATTAATTTCATATCAGCATCGTCAATGCCAGTGGTGAAGTTATTGAGGAAGTTAGTATACAAAATATGTTAAGATTTAAACATTTTAAGAGCGGTACATATTCCTGGTGAGCATAACATTACAGCCGATGCTCTTTCTCGGTTTCAGTGGGAGAGATTCCAGAAAGCAGCCCCGGGGGCCAAGGGCCAGAGAACACCCATGGCAGTGGAGTTATGGGATCTGGCATTGCAGATATAGATGATATGTAGCCGAATTCAATGGCTGCAAATTTGAGATCAGAGATTGCGGGCAAATTTGCTATTCAATTGGCGTCTTTATGCAAGCTGGGATCTGGTTCTGATTTTCGTCCGTGCGAAAATGGAGGCTGTGTAACCAGGAGCCTACACCACTCTGAAGCCTTCAATCGGTCACTTTTGCGGGGCTGAAATCTCAAAATCCTATTTAATTGCTTGATTCCACCAAGTTGCATTTAAAAATGTCAAATTCCCTGCTGAGGGTCCTTAAAGCTCCGCAGCACACAAATAGTTAAAGCCGGACGCGAAGGGACTATAAGTATCCCCCCGGCACCTAAAATTAAGCCCCCAATGCTGGGGGTCCCCATCGGGACCACTGGAGGGTCGCTGCATTAACCCTTGCAGAAGGGGAGCCCCCCGCTGCATTTAAAAATTCTAATTTCCTGCCGTGGGTCCTGAAAGGACCCGGGCTACAATAAATATTAATCCTATCACTCATGGGGATCTATACATAGCCTCATGAGCCCATAATTAACCCTGTCACTCTTGGGGCTCTATACAGAGCCTCATATAACTCTATCACTCATTGGTCTCTATAAAGACCCTTATGGGACAATAGGAACCCTTACAGTAACCCCATAAGTGCCATGAGGGTCCACCAGGACCTTCGTGACACTAAGCATAAACACTACACTACACTAAACTATCCCCCCAATAAACCAATAAATCTAAACCAACCCCCCTCTAACTAATGATTCCCCCTCCTTCCTATCCTATTAAACCCCCTTTACCCTAACCTGTTGACACTTACACTACCTACCTAACCCCTAACCCCCTATTAAAGCACCCCACTAAATACAAAAAGTAATAAAACCTACAAAGCACAAAATAAAAAAGCACCAATTACATAAGATACAAAAACCTAGATCAATGAAAATAAAAAAACCTACATTACAAAAAGAAAGCACCACTACAGAAAATAACAAAAAGCACCACTACAGAAAATAACAAAAAGCACCACTACAGAAAATAACAAAAAGCACCACTACAGAAAATAAAAAATAAACATTACAAAAAATAAGAAAAACTGTTACAAAACAAATAAACAAGCATACATTACATAAAATCAAACCCCCCAATACATATAATTTAACCCCTAAATACATGCATTAATACCCCTATCTACATAGATTTAGCCCCTAACTACATATGTTAATATTCCTATCTACATACATTTAGCCCCTAACTACATACATTAATACCCCTATCTACATACATTTAACCCCTAAATACCTAAATATATCGTATAACAGAACATGGGAAAAGTTACATATATGTACAATAAGAAAACTTTATTCGGTACTTATACCTCACAACAACGATTAAAAAGTTTAAAACCAAGGGAAACAAGGATAAACTAAAACCAAGACAAATAAAACAAACCAGAGAAACCTAATTAAGCGGATATTCAATATCTCTTCTAATACATCCTTAAATAGAAAGGATTCTAAGGTACAAAGCCCTAATCAGCGTCCACAACAAAGTTCTTAAGAATAATAATTGTATTCCTCCACCCTCCCTTAATAATCCCAGCTATGCCACAGGTATTCAAAATCTTATTTACTGCTCTTAGTGTGGAAAGGAATATTCCAGTTGGCATTAGCAAAATGTATTTGGGATAGTAGTCAAGAAATTGTATAAACCGGTGTAGGGTAGTTTAAGGGATCTATTGTGAGTGGAGTACTCCCACAACTCCACTCATAATAGATCCCTTAAACTACCCTATTTTACTCTCTATCAGTTCATACTACTCTTTGAATACTATCCCAAATACATGCCAACTGGAATATTGCTTTCCACACTAAGAGCAGTAAATAATAATCCCAGCTATGCCACAGTTATTCAAAATCTTAAGGGAGGGTGGAGGAATACAATTATTATTCTTAAGAACTTTGTTGTGGACGCTGATTAGCGCTTTGTACCTTAGAATCCTTCCTATTTAAGGATGTATTAGAAGAGATATTGAATATCCGCTTAATTAGGTTTCTCTGGTTTATTTTAATAGCCTTGGTTTTAGTTTATCCTTGTTTCCCTTGGTTTTAAACTTTTTAATCGTCGTTGTGAGGTATAAGTACCGAATAAAGTTTTCTTATTGTACATATATGTAACTTTTCCCATGTTCTGTTATACGATATATTGAGATATGGTATATTGATACCAGAGTGGAAAACACTCATGGGATTTGACAATCCGTCCTTTTCCCTATCCCCTAAATACCTATATTAATACTCCTATCTACATACATTTAACCCCTAACTACATACATTTAAAACCCTAAATCTCACCTTAAACCACCCCCTCACTAAACCTACAATAGGGTAAATAAGCCCACTAACCTTGCTAAAATGCCCCTCCAGCGACGACGGTTTTGGCTAATAGTGTCCTGAGGGTCCTGGAGGTCCCTCATGGCACTTATGGTGTTAACATTGGGGTTCATTTGTGTCCCATAAGGGTCTGTATAGACCCTTATGGGACTGATGTGGTTTAGTTTTCTAAGGGAGCTAATTAGAGACTTATGGGGGTCTGTATAGAGCCCCATGAGCAACGGGGTTAATTAGGGGCTCATGGGACTCTGTATAGAGCCCCAAGAGTGATAGGGTTAATATTTATTGTATCGCAGGTCCTTGAAGGACCTTTAAGGTCCTTTCATGACCCACGGCTGGAAATTAGAATATTTAAATGCAGTGGGGGTCCCGATCTGGACTACCGCTGCAAGGGTCAATGTAGGACCCCCAGCATCGGTGCCGTGGGGGTGCTTACAGTACCCCCGCAGCCCGGCTTAACTATTTGTGTGCCGCAGTCCCTTTAGGGACCCGTGGCAGGAAATTTGAAATATTTGCAAGGGTTAATGTGGGGCCCCCTGGGGGTCCCGATGGGGACCCTTCAGCATGGGAAGGTTTATGTTAGTTGCCGCGGGGGTACTTATTGTAGCCCGTGGCATGGGGGTAACCATTTGTGTGCCACGGGCCCTTTAAGGACCCGTGGCGGGACTTTCAATTTTTAAATGCTGCAGGGGTTAATGTGAGGACACTGCAGGGGTCCGACCGGGATCCCTGCATCATGGGGGTCATGTGGGGAGCTTGCAGGAGCACTCGCAGGTTTCATGCGTCATGATGACGGCCTCAGCTCCTATTGGCTGATATTAAGCAGTAGCTACTGGCTTACACTCGCAAGTCCAGCTCTGCTTACGTCGGAAACCTGGTTTTTTCGATTTCGGATCTCGGGCAGAGTCTTGGCTTTGGCTATTTGAATAGCCTTGAAAAAGGAAAGGAACTGCAGCTCGCAACTCACTCGCTGACATGCGGCCTTCGGCGAGTGAGTTGCGAACTTGTAATTGAATGAGGCTAATAATTTACAACTCATTAACGAAAAAAACACTTGGGAACATTACAATAAGGTTTGGGCGGAAGTAGTTCTCTTGGTGAATGATTCCACACAGCAAGGGTTGCAATGTACCACGGTACAGAATGTGTTAATTTTTATAATGCACAAACATTCGCAAACTTAACGTCGCAACGCAAACAACACGACACACCAATTCCGACCCTCGCAAACTTTTACGAGCAACGCAAACAACATACGACACACGTTAACACACATTACGACCTCGCAACATTCGGACGCAACTCGCAAACATTACAAAATTCAAAACACAAAACATACACACAGCACATACATAAAAAGCTTACCTACAGCAACAGGGAGCACCCAGGAACCCAAAAAAGCAACTTACACCTCATTTAAATAAAAATAAAACACTTAAGACACTAATAAAATCGCTAAGCGACAGAAAAAATGGCCGACGAACAAAACGAAAACGAGGCTACAGCACTCTAAACACGCAAAAAACACCACAACACACTCGCAAAACACCACAAAGCACCTACGGATAATCCGCGAAGACGCATACCACAGATAACCCGCCATTTTACGCCAATGCGGAAGTACACGACTACGCTAACGGTTTGGTCTCGCGCACGCACACTATTACACTGCACACATTCAGCACGTTTACACAGCAGCTCCACACCACTAATGCTGCAGCAACCTCAAAACAGATTGTCAGCTCTTCAACACAATGCTTCAAAATAGGTAAAGTATATTCATTTATTAATGTATTATATATTTCATTATTATACACCAAACAGCATTAGCTCACTTACAATTTCATTGCCGTCATTTTTTGACGGGCAATTCGCTAGTTACAAATAAAAGGCTGTGGCCTGTTTTATTCCCTTATCATTGTCTGTGTTTTATTTATGGGTAAGTGGTTATTTACATGTACATGCACTGTCACGTATGCTTAGGTCAAGCCCCTTCAGATACTGAGCCATGCGCCCCAGGGCTGGCAGCAGCGCTGGACCTTCTCTTCATGGCTAATCCATGGATTAGACAGCCCACAATAGATGAATGTCTCCCACCCAAAACACAGTGACAGTCGCTACCAGCAATTTAATAGTATTATTGGGAATAAGGGAGTCTACTAGTGAAGGTATCTAAAATAAGCCATACACAGGGTCAGACTGAGCTCATGTCATAAATTCTACATGTTAGCAAGAACCCATTTGCCTATCCGTATATAGGTTTGCCTACTGACATGTTTCACTCAGGAGCTTTCTTAAAGTTTAAAAAAAAAAGCATGGATAGCTCAGCTCCAGCACCCCCAGTATGTGTTGTGGAGAGACCTCCCAGGGAAGGAGGCAGAACAGCCATCAGCATTAGGTGAGGCTCAGCATGCCGGCCGTCTACACCCCCCAGTTGAGCAATATGGCTGCTTCCACCCTATCTGAACGAAGCAAGAAGGTTTTTCTATTGGACGAGGCAGAAGATGAGCAGCCAAGAGATTGAAAAAACTGCAGGTACTGATGTTTAATTAGCTGTGGGCATCTAACGGGTTACCTTCACATCATGATATGATGAACCCCTGCTGGCCCGGAGTCAAGCCTTGTAACAACTACACCAAGGAGAGGGATAGGAGCAAGCAGAGGGGGGTGAACTGTACATGTTCTGGCTAAAGCTTTCTTTTCTGATGTTTGCACATGTATTTTTAACATCATTTAATTGTGATTTAAAATTAGATTTAACATAAAAGCACAAACAGTGACCTTGTAATATCAGATGGTTTGGTCGGCAGGCAGGTGCTGAGGCTGGAAAGAGAAAGTAATATATGTTAGAAGAAGGATAATGAGAGGAAAAGATGACATTTAAGGTAATTGCATAAAAAGGGAAATAGATTATCGTTTTACATTTTAAGAACATTTTGTAAATATTTTCTTCATATTGCAGACATTGGGTCACATTTCCAACTTCAGTTTTAACCTGAAAAATGACTCCTCTCCGCTGTGCTCCTGTCTGGGCTTCCCACATGTTAGAAGGACAAGTGCAGTGAGGAGCAGGACAGACAGATAGAAAGGTTATCACAGCAGGAAGAGGAAGGGAATAAAATGAGTGTGTGGCTGGCACAGTATGGGAGACGCATACATAGAGGTCTTGTGGATTTTCATTTTTAATCCCAGAGTTCCATATTTCTTTAATATGAAATGCAGTGTCGGAGCTAGAGAATAGAGGGCCCTGATGCTAAAGAGATTTTTGGGGTCCCCTCTGTGGGGGTGGTACAAAACGTTTTGCACCAAATTACTCCTTCCCTATTCATAACTGCTCCCCTAACATCGACCCCGTCCCATAATAATAAAACTTCCCAAGATCCATTCACATTGCATTACATGTACATTATAAGTATCTCTAAAGAGCACCCAGTCCATCTCAAAATCCACCTCATACAGCCCCCGCCTCTCTTAGAATTCATCCCTACATAACACCCAGTTCTTGTCAGCAGCCATCCCTCTCTCAGCACCCACCTCACATAGCACCCACCCTCTCTCAGCACCCACCTCACATAGCACCCACCCTCTCTCAGCACCCACCTCACATAGCACCCACCTCACATAGCACCCACCCTCTCTCAGCACCCACCTCACATAGCACCCACCCTCTCTCAGCACCCACCTCACATAGCACCCACCATCTCTCAGCACCCACCTCACATAGCACCCACCTCACATAGCACCCACCCTCTCTCAGCACCCACCTCACATAGCACCCACCCTCTCTCAGCACCCACCCTCTCTCAGCACCCACCTAACATAGCACCCATCCTCTCTCAGCACCCACCTCACATAGCACCCACCCTCTCTCAGCACCCACCTCACATAGCACCCACCCTCTCTCAGCACCCACCTCACATAGCACCCACCCCCTCTCAGCACCCACCTCACATAGCACCCACCCTCTCTCAGCACCCACCTCACATAGCACCCACCCCCTCTCAGCACCCACCTCACATAGCACCCACCCTCTCTCAGCACCCACCTCACATAGCACCCACCCTCTCTCAGCACCCACCTCACATAGCACCCACCCTCTCTCAGCACCCACCTCACATAGCACCCATCCCCTCTCAGCCCCCACCTCACATAGCACCCACCCCCTCTCAGCACCCACCTTATATAGCACCCACCCTCTCTCAGCACCCACCTCACATAGCACCCACCCCCTCTCAGCACCCACCTCACATAGCACCCACCCCCTCTCAGCCCCCACCTCACATAGCACCCACCCCGTCTCAGCACCCACCTTATATAGCACCCACCCCCTCTCAGCACCCACCTCACATAGCACCCACCCCATCCCTTTCTCCTTTGCTCACCCCTCACAGAACCCATACCCATGTACTCTGCTGTCACTGTGTAGCCCTTGCTCCTCTTCCCTAATACACATCCCCAGCAAGCTCAACTGCTCCACATTGCCATCTATTTAAGGTGCAGTAGAAACAGGTACACACCAATTTCACGTTAAGTAGTGTACAGCCAAGGAGGCACATGGAAGGCCCATGGATGGCCCAGATGGGTCATGGCGGGTTGGCCAGGGTGAGGGGCCCAAGGTGGGCCTGTACACTACTGAAATAAATGGAATTTCACTACTGAGGTCCCCCATAGGAGAGCCCTGATGCACTGCACCACCTGCACCACTGGTAGATTTGCCCCTGATGGAATGGGATGTAAGGTCTTTTTGGTAAATATATGCTTTCTACTGTCCATGTTGGCTTTATACTATGTCTTTCATTCCACCCTTTCATCTTAGTTATTCTTCTTCATATTATAAGGTGATTCTTTCACTCAAGTTTATGTTAATTAATAGAAATTTTAACAAAGTAGACATTGCTTTAAAAGATTAACACAGATAAAAGGAGTCACTGAGCCCCATTTCTTTAAGTGGTTCTACGTTAGATCTGGAAGTAAATGCACATGATTATGGTGATTGATATTGAAAAATCTAAAAACATTGAGAAATGCTGAGAAAAGCTAATAACTATAGTATTAAACACAAGTGACTCGGTGTATCATTCTGTATATCCCTATAAGTCTTCCTATTTCTCTTTATAACCTCACTGTCTACTGTAATTATTCTTCTTACTGCCACACATGCCACATTTCTATATCTAATACTGATATTGCACCATAAAATCATTACTAGTCCCTAGGACTTGATTTACAACTCACAGACGTTAACTTTATAGCCCTATTAAATTTCCTCAATGTTGAAAACCTTAGCGCGTAACGTAGCCTGCAAGACTTGTGGCTATTAAATTGGCCCCGGAAAGCAACCCGCCAACGACTTGTGGGGTAAGGGCGAGAAAAGGCTACGGGAAGTGGAAATTTGAACTACGTGCCCGCAAATCCTTTGATCTGTCAAGCCCGTAAATGTTACGTTCCAATCACGCGATTAAATTGCAACAAATTCACTGGCGTTCAAGCCCGTAACTTGCAAATGGAGCCAAAAAGCCAACGGGTACTAGAGAGGACCCGCTAGGTGGTTAAAGTCCAATCCATAGCACTGTAAATGCAAATATACACACACTACTGTACATACAGTGCCTGGCAAAAGTATTCCCTTGGCTTTTTACCTATTTTATCACATTAAAGCCTTAAGTTTAATGTTTTGTTAATCTGAATTTTATGTGGTGGATCAGAACACAATAGTCTAAGTTGGTGAAGTGAAATGAGAAAAATATATACATAAAACAAATTTTTAGAAATAGTAAACAGAAAATTGGCATGTGCGTATGTATTCACCCCCTTTGTTATGAAGCCCATAAAAAGCTCTGGTGCACCCAATTACCTTCAGAAGTCACATAATTAGTGAAATGATGTCCGCCTGTGTGCAATCTAAGTGTCACATGATCTCTCATTACATATACACACCTTTTTTGAAAGGCCCCAGAGGATGCAACACCTAAGAGGCACCACTAACCAAACACTGCCATGAAGACCAAGGAACTCTCCCAACAAGTAAGGGGCAATGTTGTTGAGAAGTACAAGTTAGGTTATAAAAAATATCCAAATCTTTGATGATCCCCAGGAGCACTATCAAATCTATCATAACCAAATGGAAAGAACATGGCGCAACAGCAAACCTGCCAAGAGACGGCCGCCCACCAAAACTCACGGACCGGGCAAGGAGGGCATTAATCAGAGAGGCAGCACAGAGACCTAAGGTAACCCTGGAGGAGCTGCAGAGATCCAGAGCAGAGACTGGAGTATCTTTACATAGGACGACAATAAGCCGTACGCTCCATAGAGTTGGGCTTTATGGCAGAGTGACCAGAAGAAAGCCATTACTTTCAGGGAAAAACAAAATGGCACGTTTTGAGTTTGCGAAAAAGGCATGTGGGAGACTCCCAAAATGTATGGAGGAAGGTGCTCTGGTCTGATGAGACTAAAATTTAACTTTTTAACCATCAAAGAAAACGAAAAGAACACCATCCCCTTTCGCATCATGCTGTGGGGATGTTTTTCAGCAGCTGGGACTGAGTTGAGGAGAAGATGGATGGTGCTAAATACAGGGATATTCTTGAGCAAAACCTGTACCCCTCTGTGCGTGATTTGAGGCTAGGACGGAGGGTCACCTTCCAGCAGGACAATGACCCCAAACACACGGCTAAAGCAACACTTGGGGGTTTAAGGGGAAACATGTCAATGTGTTGGACTGGCCGAGTCACAGCCCAGACCTCAATCCAATAGAAAACCTGTGGTCAGACTTAAAGATTCACAAGTGCAAACCATCCAACTTGAAGGAGCTGAGCAGTTTTACAAGGAGAAATGGGCAAAAATCCCAGTGGTAAGATGTGGCAAGCTCCTAGAGACTTATCCAAAGCGACTTGGAGCTGTGATTGCCGCAAAAGGTGGCGCTACAAAGTATTGACTTTAGGGGGTGAATAGTTATGCACAGGGACTTTTTCTGTTATTTTGTCCTATTTGTTGTTTGCTTCACAATAAAAAATTAAAAACATCTTCAAAGTTGTGGCAGGTTCTGTAAATGAGATGATGCAAATCCTCAAACAATCCATGTTAATTCCAGGTCATGAGGCAACAAAACACTGAAAATGCCAAGGGGGTAAATACTTTTGCAAGGCACTGTATATATACTGTGTATATATATATATATATATATATATATATATATATATATATATATATATACAGTATATATATTTATATATATTTTTTTTTATTATATTGGGAAGAGACAGGGGCATTGAGGATTTAAACAAAGATATTTAAAACTATATTTTGAGGGGCACTGCAGCAACAGGCCACCCAGAGCAGGGCCCCAGTGCATTGCACTAGGGGTAGATCCGCCCCCCTGCTTCTTGCCTGGGAGAAAAATTGAATTATCCCCCCAGATTTTTTTGGGCTTCTACAGCCATGGATATAAACCCCAATAATTGATACAGACCACTTGTATTGTATAAGACACAGGCCACTGCATTTATTAGTGAGAACATAGTGACAGATAAACAATAACAAATAGACAACTGAGGGGTGGAGCCAGGTCAGGGTAGTCTATTTGTGCCCTGAACCCGCATTCAAGCCTACTATGATGATACAGCTTTATCACCGTGGGGTAGGGCCTCCCTTCACCACTGGCCAAGTGACTCACCTCACCAACCTCCACACAGTGACCACAGGAAACCTCCTCTGGTCCTGCCCCACATAAACCCTATGGCTCGCTACACACCTTCCTTGAATGTAAGCATCATGAGCTCAAGGCCAACCTCATTAAACTAGATGTTATCTGGAATAAACAAGCAATTTGCTTCAGCACTCTCATTCTCATGATGCCTCAATGAAGTAAATCCCAACTTCCTAATGAAACTAGCCATTATTTTGATAACTTTTAGCCTGGTCTTATCTATCTTCCCTGGATGTTTTTCCCCACTCCAAAATTTGCATCTGATAATTTCGGACCATATCATATGTATACAGGTGGCCCAAAGCATGTGGCATAATTGTCTACCTGCTCACCCACTTGGGACCATTGGGTGCTGCTGATACCCAGCCACAGGATACCCAGTTGTAGGCCATTTTCAGCAGCTGAGGCAATACGAAGGGCCCAGTAGATGTTTGAATGGCCTATAATCAACAAGAGTCCATATTATCTTTAAAAAAAACTAAATGCTTTAGAATGGAACAGACTTGGGCCTAACATATATAACAATTCTCCAAATTACCCCCTCAGACAGCCCCAGTCTCACAGCTTCAGTGGCTGCCTCTATTGCAAAAGAATGTGCACCAAATTCAGTCTTTGAAAAGCCCAAATGCTGCAAACTATGTACTAGGAATTTTAAGAATTGGAGGCGTGACAAGGCATACATGAATCATGTACCAGAAGAGGCCATTGATAGCCGTACGTTGGGTCAAGAAAGCTTTTACACAAGACACTGGTCAGCCATCAGTACCTAGTCGGTAAAGTACTATCTCCTTTCCTCTGCCCACCTGATCAGTTTTGGACCTTCTCACCCATATGGTAACATAATCCCACATCTGAATAACTGATTCCACCATTACCATGTCTGTTTAGCGTAACCGACTCTCCATCCCTGAATGTGCCAAAAAAGGCAAGCTGTGCTGACAGTAGGGCTCATAAACACTGGAACACATTACCTTCAGTATAACTGACAGTCTCAATAGGAGGGAAAAAGTTATAGGCAGTCCACCATCTTTCTGGCCATACATCTGGTTAAAGCCTCTTCCATTTGTTAAACCACAAATCCAACCAGTGGAGAGGACCTTACATTGTAAAAGGAACAATAACAAGAACATCATCCTCTTATCTTCGTGTCAGTTCCACCTGCCAACTAGGATAACTCATGTCATCAATTCCAAACCCTCTTAGATGAAAGCCACGTGGATGGAGCCAGAGTTGCCTCACCAATATCCATATCTCCCTGTTCCTGGCTCCCAGAGATGTTCCTGGAAAAACTCTCCGACCACGCTTGTAACGGAGCTGGAACACGCAGTCCAATATCTCCGTAAAATATCCAAGAGGCACTACAGTTTCACCATTCCCGACCTCCCATATTGGACGACACACAATTTGGGAGTCAAATGAATACTGACTTTATTTACCTTTACAGAAATATTTATACCCATCTCTTTGGCCACAGGTAATACACATGCCCATATTTGGCCGCACAATACACATAAAGAGAACAATAGGTGGGTCACACCTCTCCGAGGCTCCCTGGCAACTTTGATACAATCAGACATTGATTCAATTACACTTCTTTGTTCTTATCTGAGAATGAAAACACTTTATACAATAGACTTCCTTTATATTATGCGGAGTCGCTGTAACAGGATTATCTCCCATGCCAAGTAGCTGCAAATGTCTGGGACAATATTCTGCAGAGCATCAACCAACATACATGCAGTATAATAGTAGGATCATATTTTAACCATAATAATCATAAAACAGGGTAAAACAGTGATGGGTTCCGCTACACACCTCCCCCGTGACCATAAGCCGGCATACACGGTCTGATCCCAACGGATCGGCCTGGGGATGTCCGGACAAAAGTATTTGTTGGTCAATTCTCTAGTTTGACAACCCATCAGCATTACTGCAATTCACATTTACTCACATTCCCCATATCCCCAGATAGCTGGGATCTGAGCGCACAAAACTACCGAATAGCGCTCAGATCCTCTTCACACAGTTATATTGCCATGGAGCTAAAGTCTTTCCCATAGTCTTTCATCATATGAATGGGCTCCATGGCATAGCTATCTGGGGTATCACCGCTCCCACAGGGCAAGTACCGAATGACCCCCCTGTATGTAAAGGGCCAGAATGAGTGACTTACACTCTGGTATGGCCGAACACTGGTTCCAAAGGGCAATATGTCCCAGGGCCATAGTCGCAGGGCAGGAGGCTGGCAAACAGTCCTCTCCAAGACAAAGTGGCGAAGGGCACTTCGTCACACATCTCCCCTTTGGGGGGAAGTCTAAACAGGCACCTGGATATTTCGCTGGGGTGATGGTGCAACACGCTGAGGGGACTTGAGGGGCAGAGGCCAGCGGCACTCTGCCCTGATGCCAGCTCTTCTGCTGGTATAACCTGCAGGACCTCCTGCTCTGTACAAGGGACAAAGGGAGGGCAGAGGCCGACTGCACTCTGCCCCACTGTCAGCTCTTCTGCTGGGGTACCTGGGACATATTCTGTCTCAGTAGCCAGGGAAATGTGGGGGTCAGTGGGGGTTAACATTTCCTCTGTTAACCCTGGGGTCACATTAGAAGTTAGCTGGGGAGGGGAATTTGTACTTACCCCCTCCTCCGGTTGTCCCAGTGAGGGTAGTTGGGGATCTGGACAGGCTGCGGGCGCAGAGACCACGGTCCCATCTGCGCCGTCTGGGAGATTGGTGTCTCCCCTGGTTAGGGTAAACTGTCGCTGGGGGGGAAGGACGACACATTCTGCCCCCTGTGTTTCACACTGCCGCTGGGGGGGAAGGATGACACCTTTGGCCCCCTGGGGTACCCACTGCCGCTGTGGAGGAAGGTCGACACCTTCTGCTCCCTGGGGTACACACTGCCGCTGGGGGGGAAGGACGACACCTTCTGCCCCCTGGGGTTCACACTGCCGCTGAGGGGGAAGGACGACACCTTCTGCCCCCTGGGGTTCACACTGCCGCTGGGGGGAAAGGACGACACCTTCTGCCCCCTGGGGTTCACACTGCCGCTGGGGAGGAAGGACGGCCCCTTCTGCTCCCTGGGGTACACACTGCCGCTGGGGGGGAAGGACGACACCTTCGGCCCCCTGGGGTACACACTGTCGCTGGGGAGGAAGGACGACACCTTCAGCTCCCTGGGGTACACACTGCCGCTGGGGAGGAAGGACGACACCTTCTGCCCCCTGGGGTACACACTGCCGCTGGGGAGGAAGGACGACACCTTCAGCTCCCTGGGGTACACACTGCCGCTGGGGGGGAAGGACGACACCTTCGGCCCCCTGGGGTACACACTGCCGCTGGGGGGGGGATTAGTTGGAGTATTCCACGTGGAGCGGTTTCTGTTTCTGGGACAGTCTCTCTGCATGTGGCCCTGCTGGTTACACGTGTGGCACCTGATGTACCGTGGAGGGGTTTGGTAGTTCCCACCATCCGGACGCAGTGCTGGGGGGGGTTTAATGGTGGGAGGTGGGTTAGCAGCTCCCAAGATGGACCGCTCCCGTGCCCGCTGCTTTTCCATTATGGATTTGTGGACATCTGTCATTAACCATTCCAAGGTTTTCATGGGAAGCGTACCTGGGAAAAAGGCCAGTCTGCTTTGGAGTTCTCTTTGAAACTCAGTCTGTGGGGTAATAAGAGGTACTGTAACCATGAGTTCCTTTCTGTCTGCATCCCTGTAGTCCGCGGTCGCCTCCTCCTCCTCATGATGGAACGCTGTCTGAAAACTAGCCGGTTCCATCCTGCTGTAGCCAGGGGCGCTGTACGGATACTAGCGTTGCCCTCAATTTGTACTCCACGGAATGGTGTCTCCTGTAGCTGTCCTTCTGACCGTGGGAACAATCCCGCCACTTGCCAACAAATGTAACGGAGCTGGAACACGCAGTCCCATATCTCCGCTGGTATACGGTAAAATACCCAAGAAGCACTACAGTCTCACCATTCCCGACCTCCCATATTGGACGACACACAATTTGGGAGTCAAATGAATACTGACTTTATTTTTTTATTGCAGAAATATTTATACCCATCTCTTCCCACAGGCAATACACATGCCCATATTTGGCCGCACAATACCCATAAAGAGAACAATAGGGGGGTCACACCTCCCCGAGGCTCCCTGGCAACTTTGATACAATCAGACATTGATTCAATTACACTTCTTTGTTCTTATCTGAGAATGAAAACACTGTATACAATAGACTTCCTTTATCTTATGCGGAGTCGCTGTAACAGGATTATCTCCCATGCTAAGTAGCTGCAAATGTCTGGGACAATATTCTGCAGAGCATCAACCAACATACATATAGTAGGATCATATTTTAACCATAATAATCATAAAACAGGGTAAAACAGTGATGGGTTCCGCTACAACGCTGGCTTCCGCCGCCAACAACCTGAAGACAGGGCATCAGCAATACCATTCATGGTACCAATGGTGTAAGTAGGGGGAAAGTAAGCACGCTCAATAAAGAAATAATGTATACTGCCCTAAATAAAGCCATACTGAAAACTTCTCATTATTCTAGATCTCGCTTAACACTGACGATAGTGCCAGTTATACCGGCAATAGAGACAAGATTCTTGTATAATGAGAATCCCACGAAACATTAACTTATATCATCTTACACTGACCTATTACTTCTATATCAATGTTCTTAAAATATTTAATGCACATGCGCTACTTATTATAGAGTAGGTCTAAACTGACAAATGTTCAATACATATATATATATATACCACTAGACGTATAATATTGTGTTAAAAATTGTGTCTTCTGTCTGTGCGCCCTGTCTCTGTGTGCCCACTCTCTATCTCTCTGTGCACCTTCACTCTCTCCTTGCACCCTCTCTCCCTCTCCCCCTCCTTCTCACTCTCTCTCCCCCTCCTTCCTTTTCTCTCCTCTCTCTCTCCCCCCTCCTTTCTCCTTCCCTTCTCTCTCACTCGTTCTCTCTCCCCCTCCTTCCTTCTCTCTCTCTCTCTCTCTGTCCCCCCTCCTTTCTTCTTTCTCCTTCCCTCCCCTCTATCTCTCTGTCCCCCCTCCTTTCTTCTTTCTCCTTCCCTTCTCTCTCTCTCTGTGCCCACTCTCTCTCTCTGCCCCTCTCCCTCCCTCTCTGCCCCTCTCCCTTTCTCTGTGTACCTTCTCTCTCTGTGCATCTTTTCTCTCTCCTTGCACCCTCTCTCTCTTTCTTTCTTTCTCTCTCTTAGAGTTACACACTTGAGGCTCGCGTGTTTGACGGTGCTGCTGGCTGTAATTGCAACTTCAAATCTACCCCACCAGTAAATTGTTGGGCGCACCTCCCAATCTGAATGAAAAGTGTGATAACTGTAAGGTACCAGAGGATAAATGTTACCAAATGATACCCCTATCAGAAGAAGCTCCATTCAGCTAATATTCCTACAACATAAAAGGACTTATGCGTAGTTTTGTCATCAAGCCAAACATGAAATCTATTGATGTTAGTTGTTGTCGCTTTAGATGATACACTCGGAAATAAATCAAATCTTAATAAAGTACGCCTTCATTTGGAATATGGAGTACAATGTTGGGCACCACTTCATGAAAAGGACATTTTAGAAGGGGAAGTAGAGGCAGTGACAGATTTTATTTTCCTGGGATCCAAGATCTTTGGAGATGGTGACGTTTGCTTCTGGGGAGGAAAGCTATGGCAAGTCTGAGCAAGCTAGTAAAAGATAAAGGCATTAAACCATCTACAGAGCTCCGCATAGTGAAACAATTGGTATTCCCAGTAGCGACGTACAGATGTGTGAGCTGGACCATAAAGAAGACTGAGCGCCGAAGAATTGCAGCTTTTGAATTATGGTGTTGGAGAAATCTACTTAGAGTCCCTTGGACTGCAAGAAGATCCAATAAATCAGTACTACAGGAAAACAAGATAAACTGTTCACTAGAAGCTATGATCATGAGGCTGAGTGTATTTACATTTGATGGATAATGGATTTTTTTAATTACAATATCATTGTTAACCCTTTCCAAGTTGCCCTGCCACATATTACCATGCCCTCCTAGAAGCAAACTGTTCAGAATACCATAATCCTAAAGTTGAAAAAAAAACGTATTAAATATCTTTTACTTTTACATTTTCCCTGGCTTTGATGTACCTCTGCACAGCCTGCTGGATTAACTCTCTCTGGTTCATCTTCCCATCCTTACATGGGACCACAATCCCAGCAAATCTGTAGCTTTAAGCTTTATTGCCTTCCACAATAAATGTACAATGTAAATATAATTATATATATATATAGTTGTGCTCAAAAGTTTGCATACCCTGGAAGTAATTGTGAAATGTTGGCTTTTATTTTGCAAATATGACTGACCAAATATATTTTATTGAAGGATAGTGATCATATGAAGCCATTTATTATGACATTGTTGTTTGGCTCCTTTTTAAATCATTATGACAACAGAAATCACCCAAATGGCCCTGATAAAAAGTTGACATATCTTTGAATGTTTGGCCTTGTTACAGACACACAAGGTTAAAATGGCAATTAAGGGTTAATTTGGCACACCTGTGGCTTTTTAAATTGCAATCAGTGGGTCACCCACATGGCTTTCTTGTTCTCATTACACATTTTGTCTCCTCTTACAGAGCCATAAAACTAGCTCCCCCTCATGACTAAAGCCAGAGCCCTCACATGTGGCCGATCGCTGGGCCATATAAATGCTTTTGAATTATTTAACCCTTTGAATATCCCATATATGACTGTTAAGCAAGTTGTTAGTACCTTCTGACCACACATATAATAACTGGTGAACCCCAAACAGTCCAGTGGGCCCTTCTGTTCATAACAGGTAGACTGTAACATTTTGCTGTTGCTTTACAAATCAGGTCCAAACATGGCCCTATATCCAGGATGGGTTCTTTCTTTCTTATATTTCAATATAGGATCAAAAGTCAGAATCTTATTTTTTATTCTCCATTAGCCATAGATTTTCCATCCAATATTTTTATTTGTCCGTTACTGTAATTATACCCCAAATATCTCTGGGTATAATTGTGATTTCCGTACATTCTTTTGATGCACAAATTGCCTTCCTTGTTTTTCAGATTATGTGTAATCGGTTTACTTCCGATTGATTCCTCTAATTGTTCTAAATCCTTTTTGATCAGGTTAAAGATTTCTAGATTAGGAGAACTGAATGTTGGGGTAAATTACGGTAACTTGTTAATTTAAGGTTAGTGAAGATTTTACCACCACATTCGTGCAATATAAATAAGTTACACTTCTATATGGAAAAAATAGTTTTTTCATTGTGATGGATTAACATCTAACCAAAATATTTGCTGGAAAGGTTATAAAGATTTGTAATAGAAAGTGATTTGGCTGAATATTAAATAGGTGGGAATTGTGCATCCTGTTATTGGCATTGGTTCCTTATAGATAAAATAGAAAATGAGATTATTAAGCATATTTCCATAGGTAGGGTGCAATAATTTAAGTCAATTATCCAACCCCAAAACTCTATTCTAAAAACTGTTTACTCTATAATAATAATCTATAAAAACTAGGATTAATTTATAAATAAGAAATCGCATCCAATTTAGAGTATTATCATGTTATGGTAGTGAAGCCCACTGGGATCAGGAATAGACACATTAAAGGATAGGAATTGTGCATTTATCATGATTTATTGTTATTGAATCCGTTAAGCAGAATATCTTAATACAACAGAACATTATAGGCATTATTTATATTATACATCTGTAAGGACATCTTTATTGGTTTACTAGGACCTCTGCATTGTAGCATAAGGTCCAGTTATATCCAACCATTGATGGTTTTAATCATTAGCTTAATTACGTAAGAACGTTTAGAGAGGCAGCCATGTTGTCTTTCACGTGACTGAAACGCACATTGGGCCCCATTCTAGGACACCATCAGCGAGGGACGGTCAGGGAGTGAGCTCTGGCAATAAGAGGGCGAGTGGAAGACCGATAAAAGGGTAAGCCACTAAAGTAGGTTTAATTGTTAATACTCTATGCATGTATAGCTGCTACATAATAGGGGCTAGCACAACAAAAATAGAGGAATCCCACGGTTTATTTCATATCAAATTGCTGAACATTAAATATATAAAATTGTGTCAGAGGGGGTTTGTGTTGACTATAGGACCCATTTTTAGTTTATTACTGTCCTCCTTATAAGACTCTTTAAATATTATAGAATAAAGATTATATTGCAAAATAAGTGTTCTATGGGGTCATATTTCTTGCGTTTCCCCCCTTTTGATCCTTGGTTAAACATTAATGCTCACATACAAAGAACATTTAAGACCAACTTACAAGCAGCACTAGTATATAAAAACGGGTATTTATTTATTGGGTGCAACAGATAAAAAAACAAAATCAAATAAAAAATAAAGTACAGTACAGTGTGGGCGGTACCAATACCCAATAATGATAAAAACTCTACTATCTGTAATCAAAAGTATAAAAAGAAAAACAACAAAATGTATCATAGAAAAAAGGTCTGCCCTGGACTGAACATGTTAAGGCGCCTGTTATATTGCCAGGCTGAGGAGAGGTCCTTCATTACGCAGGCACTTAGTGTTAGGAGAATAGGTTACATGGAAGACTGAGCATAACAATAATATGAAGATAAGCACACACTTAGGTACAACCTTGGGAGGTGAGGAATACGCTTGAATACATCTAGGAGGTAACAGAAAAACTGGAGTATAGACTCTGAATGTGATCGTACCATTCAATGGAGTGCAAACGCCATTGGGGTGGTGGGGAACACTAACAATTGATGCAGTACAAAAATGGTGGCTGCAGAGACACTTCTGGGAAGAGAGGCCGCGTAGGTGTAGTTATACTGGAGTATGGGCTTCGGGAGTAGATACCTATAACACACACTGTGCTACACTCAGACACCCACTGCAAGTGGCAAAAAGGTCTGCTCCAGGAAAGTTACACTAGGAGAGTATACGGTATAAGCTCTTGTTTCCTCCTTTATTGCATTGAATGCCACCAGCAGATTGGCCAACTTCCACATCACTACAGATTGTATTAAGATCCATACGGCCTGTAAATGGAACCCAACTGCATAACCTCTTTGTGAAAGTAACGTTCTCTGCCATGAATAAAATAAATAAAATAAAAAAAAGCCTTTGAGCTGCCATTTCCCCCTCTCTACAGTAACACTTTAGGAGTCTCAAACTGTTTATGCTATGGTCCTCAATCTGCACTGCTGCTCAGAGAGGTCCTCAGTGACACAGCCCGCTCCCGTCTACTCTATGGGTTGCTCTACGATGGGCCATTGTGGATACAGTCCTGCTCCCGTCTACTCTATGGGTTGCTCTACGATGGGCCATTGTGGATACAGTCCTGCTCCCGTCTACTCTATGGGTTGCTCTACGATGGGCCATTGTGGATACAGTCCTGCTCCCGTCTACTGCTCTCTATGGGCTGGCTCTACGATGGGCCATTGTGGATACAACCCTGCTCTAGTTCGCCTCCTCTACAACCTAATGGAGTGTCAGGAGATCTGTATCCGTGATGGCCACTGGAAGAGATTCTGGGCAGAGCTAGATCAGAGAGGATTACTGGAAGAGAACAGCGATGCGCATTTCACAAAGTCATCCATAGTTAATTGAAGCATCTGATGGATATGTCATAAAACATGGAGCCAGGCATTGGTCCCTTCCCATTGTCAGATTCTGTCCTCCACTCTGGTCCAGATTTAGGTTTCTGCTCTCAATCTGCTTCTAAAATAAAACATTTTTTTGTGCATTACGATCGGTCACCTCCCGAGACTGTACGTGTCCATAACTACAAAGACACATTGAGTCTGAATAAATATTCCGGTTCTAGAGAACGTTATAGTGTTAATGATATGATTGTTCTGTATGTACACATGTAACAGGATACTTCTTTACAGAGGAACGTGCTCTGGGGATGGCCATGTCACACTGGAGTTTGTAGTTTGATTGCGTAGTGTGCGGCTGAGGACAAGATTTGGAATGACATGGTCTGGGTGATCCAATGTGACAGCCTCAAGTTCAAGAATACCCCATTGCAGCACCTTAGACACAGTCTACTGACTGCCAGCCATGGACCTTAATGTCACAACTCTGACAGCTGCCTTTGGATCCAGGCGGGACAAGTGTCCTGTGCGTAGGTGCCAGTGACTGATTGTTCTTGTGCTATGGAAAGTCCTCTATTGCGGAGGCAGATTCTGTGCTTGTTACATCAGAGCTTAGCTCTGTCCCACCAACTTCACGTGGTCACGCTCACATCTTGCTATTAGAAGGAGAGTCACCGAGAGTGTTGACAATTTCGCTGAATGAGGGACGGTCCTTGGGGCTGGGAGACCAGCAGCGTTGCATGAGTTTGTAGAATCGGGATGAGCATCCTTCAGGTGCAGGAAGTTTCAGGGAATCTTTCTGTAACCCTGCAACATAAAGAGATGGTACATTACACACTGGGGGGTCTCCACTTCCTGGCAGTGTGCCACTCACTCAGCACGCACATGGTGGTGTGAACATGAGGGGTTGCAAAGTTTGACCCTCTACATGTGTGATGTGGCAGAGGTGAATACATTATGACATCTCCCTCTGTGTGTAAAGCACATAAGGCACATGGTTTACGTACCAGCCAGCACCTCATCATCAGGCATGGCTGCGTAGGGCAGCTCTCCATGGGTGAACACCTCCCACATCAGCACCCCAAAGGACCACACATCAGACTTTGTGGAGAAATCATCATCTTGAATGGCCTCCGGTGGCATCCATCGCAGGGGCACCCAGGACTGTCTCAGGTGATAGTACTCGCTGCACAGAAGAAAAAAACATAAGAGAAAGCATTGGGAAGGTTGCCTAGTGCAGTGCGTGAGACGTGGCAACTAAGAGGTTGACTAACCAGCCCGTTATCAAGACTCAATACTTCTACTTAATCATTTACAACACTGCTTACTCCAAATATGTAATCTAGTATTCAGCTACTATACATGAAAGCAGCTTTCTTCCAGTAAAACATCTATATAGATCCACTTCTTTTAGGCACACACCTGATAGACTGTGTCGTCCTATATTCTACTGTATTTAACGTAATATGACGTATCAATGGAGGGTTGAAGAAGACTATTCATATATCAGCCTCAATCCAACTGAAACACTACCAAACGCCTCAAAAAGATGAAAAATGATTTCCTGATATCAAATTATTGGCAAACAGATTTTTCTCTGGTTCAATACCAGCCTTACTCTACTTAACCAACATAACACTGAATGCCCTTTTTATTCAAAATATATATCAAACCCAAATATGAAATGTATCCACTGAATCTGCCACAACCTCCTTTGGTAGAAAGTTCCACAGTAAAACTGCCCTTACTGTGAAGGACTCTTACTTTTTTCTAACCTCAAGGGGTGTCCACTTGTCACAAAGGTTCATTTGGCAAAGGCTTATATTGCCCCTGGATGTATTTATAGAAGGTGATCATATACCTTCTTAGGCACCCCTTTTCTAGATTGGTTGGTCCTTCTTCATAGCTTAGTCCAATCATTCCCGTTATTAATTTTTGTCCTTTTTATTAGAGGAGGTGGTGTCCTAATAGTACTCCATATTCCAATTTAGGCCAAACCAGAGTTTTATGTAGAAGTAGAATTAGTTTCACGCTAATATTTTACTCGCCTTTGCAGCTGCTGCCTGGCAGGGAGCTCTGTGACAAAAGTCGTTATTAAATTGCATATTTGATGCTAAATGCTAAATCTCATAAGCTACCTCGCTGCTCAGAATTTCAGACAACGCTCTCCTGAATTGTCCAATCTTCCCTTCAGAGTCCGACAAAACTTCATCCCACCCTGCTAGTATATTAAGTGGCACCCTTTAGCCAGTAGAAGAAATATTGCTGTGCCCATCCTTCCCATATATAAAACTCAGTCCCACCTGTGGTACACATCTTTACTCAGGCTGAGAGCAGACACTTTGACCTGCCGATGGGCGCCCACCAAGCAGTTTCGAGCTGCCAAGTCCTTGTGTACAAACCGACTGTTCGAGAGGTGCTCCATCCCCAGAGCCACCTGAGAGCAAAGGGACACCTGCAGAAAGGAGACAGGTGTCAGACAGCAACTTCAGATGGTCAGATATAAGAAGAAAAGAAGCTAGCGAGACAGCTGACTTGTGTAAAAGGAACCATTAGAGGAGACAGTAACGACTGTGCTAAATGCAGCGATTCCTCAGAATGTGCAGCGAGGGTGTGACGGCTGTAGGATAGGGTTCCACCTACCTTCTGCTTGGAGCTCAGTGGATGAGTTTTCAGCTTCTCATCTTTGCTCTTGGAAATACGCAAGAACTGTTTAAGGTCTCCCTGTGGATGAAGACAAGTGGATGTTACTTCAGTGGAGCCACTCTGATCAGCTCATCAACCAGTCACAGAGGAAAGATAAGAGTTCCTTGGCACTACAGCCTACTCACCAAGTCAACATATTCCAGAATCATGTAATGTGGCTCAGCTTCCCGACACTGCCCCAACAAGCGCACTACATTTGCATGGTTGAGTTTGGAGAACATATCCATCTCCCGCCTGAAGGCCATTTGAAGCTGCTCATCTCGAGTTTGCAGACTCTTCACCAAGACCACAATCTCACTGGCGCCCGATTCCACACTCTGAGCCTTCGCCAGGAACACTTCCCCAAACTCACCCCGACCTGGAAAAAAAAACACAAGGGAAGTGTGAGAGAAGAGAAGGAAGTGTGAGAGAAGAGAAGGAAGTGTGAGAGAAGAGAAGGAAGTGTGAGAGAAGAGAAGGAAGTGTGAGAGAAGAGAAGGAAGTGTGAGAGAAGAGAAGGAAGTGTGAGAGAAGAGAAGGAAGTCTAGAGATGAAGGGAGACCCAGGAAGGAAGCGACAAGTATTCCTTTGCAAGTGAGGGAACGGACTGGTTTGTGGAAAGTCCATACCCAGAGTTGTGATTGGATGCAGGTTGGCTCTAGGGAAGTTGATCTTGTCACCGGAGCTCAGTCTCTTGCTTGCCAGAGTGGTGAGAGGAACCTCCTCAGGGATCTCCGCTGTACTCTGCCCATTCTGAAGCACAGGACCCCCTAGGGAAAGAAGAAGAATCAGCACCGGTTTTATGCTAAATCCACTGATATAAACCAAGAATCACAGACACACACAATGGTGTGGAGTGGTGTGCTTGATGTGTCTTGGTTCTCATTACACACCACAGATGAAACAACCAGAAATATGACATCACCGACAGGGAGTACCATGACATCTTACACCCAGATTAACCAGTATAAAAAAAAGCAGCATCACAGCACACAGTATGGACTACACCGACACAACAAGTTCTGAAAATCCCCATATATACACACAATTAACTCCATGAGACACCCCCTTCCTGCCCTTACCGTTCAGGCACTCCATTTCCGGTTCCTCCCCCTCGTTCTTGCCCTGCTGTTTTGCCTTTCTCCGCTTCTTGCAGTAGAACATGAGCCCCAGAACAATGATGATATAAGCCACAGCTGCTCCTACAGACAGGCCAATTGTTTGGATCATCTTGTAAGGTGTATTGGAATCGGAGTCACTCGTGTCACCCAAGGGCTTGTCTAAAAGAGAGAGAGCAATACGTTTCATGAACTCCTACATTTTTCTGTGACTTCTATCCCTAGTTCTAATATATGGTGAAGCACCACTCCACTTCACTCTGAATCTTGGAATAGTCCTAAACTCTTTATCAGCCTCCCAAGCTCTCCTAAAAACCCCTACCCCCAGCAGCCTCCTCCTGTTCTTTAGCCATTTGTACCGTTCTGCTTACACTACAGAGTCATCCCAGCTTCCTTTACCTAAAAGCCGACCAGCCCGTTCCAGTCACCAAATTCTCCTGAACGCCACAGCCCTTATTCACAATCTCCAGCTTCTCTCCAATGATCCTCATCTTACTCTGGTCCTAAATATTTCAGCACTACCCCATAACACTCATATGCCATAAACTCCTATATCCCATTTCTTTAAAATGTATTCCTTGAAATTCCTTTTCTTACCTACAACATAGAGGAAAGCATCACGATGCTGAATGTTGCACACATTGCCTGCAATGCATGTATATTTCCCAGAATCCTCACTTGTAACATGATAGATAACTAGAGAGCCATTCGGCATGATTTGAAGTCTGAAAAAAACAAACATATTCCATCTCAGTTTACAGCCTGGAGAGGGACTGCCTTCTCTACAGATTAATGGTTTGGGGTCTCACCTCGGGTAGGGTTTGTTGGCATCCAGAATACGATCCTTGCCCTTCCACTGAAATTGTGGGGTAGGGTCTCCACTGGCCTGGCAGTGCAGGATGGCTGTGTGGCCCTGGTACACCGTTGTATTATCTGGCACAATCTTGAAGCTAATATAGACTGAAAAAGGAGAAGAGTATAAGAGGTGTATCCTTGACTAATCCTACCCTGATGCATGCTGGGATCTACACGCTCACCTGCCACGGTTAGGTACACATTGGCTCGGATCTCTCCCTGCTGGCTGTTAGAGGCAATGCATGTGTAGTCTCCGGCGTCACTGCGGCTCACGCGATGGAATTGCAGAAGGCCACTGTTGGGATCCACATGAGATGGGAGGCTGCTTCCATCTGCAGGGGGAGAAAGAAGATGTGATATCAGAGCAACTGGTGGGACTGACTCAACATAACCACAAAAAAGCCCCCCCAAAAAGAGAGTCAGGCAGTGTCCATGAATAATCCTAAAGAGACCCCAAAAAAGCCATCATGTAGAGAAACAATATCCCTTTGTGTACATTATTAATTGAAAAAGAACATTAGAAATTAGTTAGATAAAATGGCAAAAAACGATTGAATAAGTCTGAAGTTTCTTAAAGATCACCCCGTTCCAATCCTTAATAAACACTCTTGACATCCAAAATAAATTCAAAACGTTGCTACATTTTCATTATCCGGTAAAAGGTCAATACTGAGTGTCTGGAAAAGCTGCCCTGGTCAGCCATGATTGAACTGGTCACACGGCCTACTTGTAATATATTTGAAATGTTACATTTAGCTATTTGTACAAAAATCTGCTTTGTAGGTTTTGGTGAAAGAGAAGTCGATGTGTTCATTATGATGATGTCAGGCGAGTAGTGGGACAGATCTGAAGGTGCCGGGGTCGCTCTCCTTGGTGTCCAGATGTCATGTGACAAGTCTTGCTCCGTTTTGATAACTTATTTGACAAGGTTGCAGGCTTGTAGTGTGGCTTTGGGCTGCTTTTTCATTGTATTTGTCAGAACATCCTCCACATTTAGGCATAGACCAGAAGTAACAATTAGAAATTCTGCTTACGCTACCTCAAAAAAGCCAATAACTGATGTAGCGGCAATTGTACACATGGCCTGAGGTTTCTACGGCTAGAAGCAAGTCTAGAAAAAACAAAAAAATTGCCTTTAAGTGATATCCCACTGTGAGGAGGTGAACGCTCAGATGAGCTAAGGGAGATGGAGTTTGTTGGAGTGGGATATTGGACTGACAAGAAACTACAGAGACACAAATTATTGGACTGAACTCAGAAAAAGGTAAGAAAACAAGGGTGGTCCGATAACGTCAATATATAACAGTGCTGAGTCAGCATTTTATTAGATACTAAAAGGATGTTGAGTCCGTCACACCAGGACATTGACTTCCTGCAGAGTCTGTACTTCCAACTCTCCATTTTGTATGAACACATGGGTATAAGTGTTACTTGCCTTATGCCAACAAATTTGGAAAACTCAAAAGTGGCCAATAGACTGGAAAAGTTCAGTCTACATCCCAATCCCAAAAAAAGGCAGTGGCAAAGAGTGCTCCAATTATCGAACAATTACACTCATTTCACATGCCAGCAAGGTAATGCTTAATATCCTACAAACTTGACAATATATGGACCAGGAACTACCAGATGTGCAAGCCGGGGCCGCTGAGGAAGAGGCGCAAGAGATCAAAATGCCAGTGTCCGACTGATAATAGAGAAAGCAAGAGAGTTCCAGAAAAACATTTACTTCTGCTTCAAAGACTATTTTAAAGCCTCTGACTGTGTGGATCACAACAAAATGGAGCAAGTTCTTAAAGAGATAGAAGTACTCTTATCTGCCTCCTGAAGAACCTGTACATGGACCAAGAAGCCACAGTCAGAACTGAACATGGGACAACAGAATGGTTCAAGATCGTAAAAAAGGAGTGCCACACGGTTGTATACCTTATTTATTCAACTTATATGCAGAATACATCATGCATAAGGCCAGGATGGATGAATCCAAAGCCGGAATCAATATTGCTGGAAGGAATATCAACCTTAAGATACGCCGAGGATACTACTCTGATGGCTAAAAGGGAGAAGGAACTAAATGACAGATTGAGGACGGTGAAAGAAGAGAGTGCAAAAGATCATGGCAAAGAGCAATCTCCGTTATAAGCAAATAGATTGGGAAGAAGTGGAGGCAGTGGCAGATTTTCCTGGGATCCAAGGTCTTTTCAGTTGGTGACTGCAGCCATGAAATCTTTGGCAAGTCTGGACAAGCTAGTAAAAAAGTAAAGATATTACACTACCAACAAAGGTCAGCATGGTTAGAACTATGGTATACCCAGTAGTAACATATGGATGTGAGAGCAGGACCATAAAGAAATCTGAGCACCGGAGAATTGACGCCTTTGACTTGTGGTGTTGGTGAAAACTGCTTAAAGTACCTCGGACTGCAAGAAGATCCAATAAATCAATAGTACAAGAAATTAAGAGAAAAAAAATTAAATTGAAGGTTTGATAATGAGGCTTCATATCATGAGGGATTTCCTAGAGAAGACTCTGATGCTGGGAAAGATTGAAGGCACACTAAGAAGGGGAAGCAGACACAAAGATGGATTAATAAGGTCATTGAAGCATAGAGATCAGATAAGCAGTGTCTAACAGATGTGCCTGGCTGCGCGTCAGAGGGTCGGACACGACTAAATAAAAAAATAAGCTACAAATTGCATGCCAGGATGCAGGATGGAGCTTACCTGCTTTAACCCAACGTATGCTGGGCTTCTCTCGTCCAGTCGCAGAGCAATGCACAGTCACCTCCTTATCAAACTCCATACACTGCTGTGGCTGCGGGCGAGGGGTGAACTTCAACTTCTCTAAAAAGAAAAAAAAAAGTCAAAATGTGATCAGAAACGCTGGGTGAGACAGCCATTACTAAGGAGCAAAGCCAGGGCGAGGAGGTAGACATTAGTAAGGAGTCAAGCGGGGGTGAGGACCACATTCACTCCAACACCTCCTATCCTCTGGTACAGGAGCACCCCTGGATTGTGAGTTTGGGGTTATCTTAGTGTCCAATTCAGACTCTGGATAATCCCTCAGGAAAGAGCAATTTATTATCCTGCACTGAAGCCAAATATAAACAAGTAGTATAGTGAAATTAAACCCTGGATATTGCTCCCCCTGGAGGTCTAATGGGTGGAGGATTGATAGAAAATGTGGAATTGGCAAGAAGTTTGTGTGTTTATTAATCCTGTTAAATCAGATTGTATGATATTCACTACCAATTGCTCAGAGGGTAAATATGGATTATACAATATGTTCAGTATTGTGACATAATGGGAATAACCCCCACCCCTCCCTAGTCTCCTGTGTGGAATCAAAACACGGTAACTTTCCAGAACCCCATATATATCTGGAAACCATGGGAACATGACCGCCATAAACACGACTTTCAATCAAAAAATGAGGTGGGGGGGGGGGGGGGGGGAGATCAAACAAGTTATTAGCAATTGGACATAGCCTTGTTTGCCCAAGAGGGTTGGGCTATTGTATAGGTTTAAAAATATCTGTGCAAGAAAGAATAAAGTCATTCTCTGTCTGTACACTAATCTAATGGTGTATGTTTCTTCTTGAATTATGATCTGTCCCATGTACAAGAGGATATGGAGAAGAAGAAAGGATTTTATTATTTTAACAAGCCAGTAAGAGCCAGGATAAGCCTGTAACCGTTTGTATCCGGCAACTCAGACTTGGGTCCTACTAAAAGGGACCTTAAGCTGCTCATGTTTTCCTGAGGCATGGTCCTGAGTCTGACCTGGGCATGGAGATAACCCCAAACTCACAATCCAGGGATGTTCCTATAGCAAAAAGCCTTGGGGTGAACGTGGTCCCCTCTTTCTGGGTCGAGACAGTCATTACTAAGGAGTAAGGCAGTGTGAGGGGGTAGACAGTCATTACTAAGGAGCAACGCTGGGGTGAGGGTTACACTGTCATTACTAAGACGTAAAGGGGGTGTACAGTCATTAGTAAGGAGTAAAGCTGGGGTGAGGGTTATACAGTAATTCTTAAGGTTATCTGACCTCTCTCGGAGTCCACACTCCTACCTCCACACTTACCCTGTACAAGAACTCGTGCCTGGGCCTCAATTCGGCCGGCCGGGGTGCTGCTTACACACCTATAGATCGTACCGTCGTACACCTCCACGCTGATTATTCGTAGAGTTCCGTTCTGGAAAATCTCAAATCTGGAGTCCTGTGGGCAAAAGGACATATGACAACATAAGATGCAGGGCTAGGAGGCTGTAGGGTAATGCAGCCATGTCTGCAAGAGATGCTTGGGCATTAAATTAAAAAAATTGTAAGATACTAGCAGTAGTAGTTAGATAGTAGGATGAATGGCCTAGAACGTAAGCAAGCAAGGTGCTCCAACTGGAAAGTATAGATCTGATCAGTCCTGACCCAACAGGTCAAGGGACCAATGGCTAAAAGCATTTTCTTCAGTGTTGGTGGCAATGCAAGATGGTGCAGCATGACTAGACCTACAGATGGGTGGGCACAGAACCGGGTGCTGACCTCAGAAATGGGATTCCCGTTGCGGTACCAGCTCACTGTGGGCTTCGGAGACCCTTTGCTGAGACAATGGAGAAATCCAGATTTACCCTCCTCCATGCCGCTGTCCATTGGCTTTTCCACCCACTCAGGGGTTGCTATAAGAAATGATTGAAATTAAGTTAAATCGAGTAAAGGAGGAACAACTACAAACATTAACCCTTTTACTAGCAGAAGCCAGGAATGCATTGCATAGTGAAGGTGTCAAAGAGAATCACTAAGACCCATAAACATCATGAGGATGCATCAACACAAGGGTGTTTTTGTTGTGGATGGCAGGGGTTTAACAGACAATATTAAGAGCTAAACACGATTGGGAGTGGTAAAGAGACGTAGGTTGTAGTTATCTTACTTGCCACAGTGATGTGCAAATCCTGTCTGCGCTCTCCGGCACGGTTTGAGGCCCGGCAGGTGTATATTCCAGTGTCATTAACTGTAATGGGTTTGAAGACCAACTCAATGCCATCCTGATAAACCCTGCCCTCCTCCGGAATTGGCACCTCATTCATTTCCCACCACACGGTGGGCTGAGGCCTTCCACGTGGGGGGTTACAGGTCACGCGTTGAATTGTATCAGCATTGAGGACTCGAGGAATCAGGGGATACATATCTTCAATGTCTGGTGAAACATTACAAGACAATGAGAGAAGGGCGAGATGGCGAGAACAAAATACAGTAAGTCGGCTGGGGGTGACGAGTGCTACGAATGGGCAGCTTGAGTGGTGATGACAATTGCCTTACCAGCTATACGCAGAGAAGCCTGGAGCACAGACGGCTTCCCTCTTAGTCCTGTCCCCACACATCGATATACCCCGGTGCTGCGCGGCCTCACAGAGCTAATCAGCAGGGAGCCATTCTGGAACACCGTGACCCTGAGGAGAAAGAGCGAATGAGAGAAAAAAAGTGAGAAATCCACTCAAGGTACGTGCAAAATAGGCATCACAATTCAGTCATTATAAAAGGCAAAATTCAGGGTGTTACATGTAGTGGACTCCTTGCTCAGCGTGCTACACCCTACGAGGAACCAGAGAGGCCGAAACATACGCTGGATCACTCGAGAGACCAGACTCATAGTAGATCGTGTCTATAGAACTAACCTACTTAAGTTACTAGTGTAGTGCTGCATACTCATCTGGATAGACACACGATCCTTCACTCACCAGACAGAGTCACTCATGATGTGGGTGTACCAAGATGGCAGCCTCATTATTAGTCACTAAAACTCAATCACTACAGCCAGAGGAACTTGCAAGAAACCAAGAAGTCGAGAGGAGGTCTGGATGCTCCTAGCTGGGATCTCCCAGAAATCTCTCAGTACTGCCAGACAAAGGATGCATACTGAAGCAATAAAGTAGATCACCAAAGATAATACTGCAGACTTCACCCCAATGCTTTTCTTGTGGTTTTCTGGTGGTATCACGCTATTGGTGCTTGCTACGGATTCCATCTAATGACCTACTTTGGTATTTTGTTGTAGAATAACTTATCCTCTTTGGTTTTAACTTCCATCTGAAGACGGTTCTGATTCCGGATCTCTTTACCCAGATGTGGCCTGCTGTTATATTATTGCCATGGTACTTGATTTCATGGCTGCAGATAGTGTTTACATTTATCTCATAGCACTTTTGGTGGATTTTCTTTATCCTTTACTATTTCAAAACATTTTATTATTACAGTATTTGCTTTTTTAAATATAGGGCTGGGTTTACAATCTATTGAGACACAGTGAAAGCAGGAATTACAAGTACATGATGGGTCAGGTCAGGAAGAGCACACTGGATGGGACTAGTCACTCACCGAGATCTGTTACTCAAGGGGGTATCATCTTCAAAGTACCATTCCAGTGTGGGGGGAGGATCAGCAGAGAACTGGCAATGGAATATGGCATCCTCATTCTTACTCACAATCTGGTCCTCGGGGGTCACCACGGCACGTGGAAAGCTCTCATCTGAAGGAAGGAATATGGCTGGACATTAGCTCCCGCACTGCCACCATCTTGTACCCTCTTGCTTCACTACATCCCTCTCTGACCTGTAATCCCACATACAAGATCCCATTTTGTTTTACAAGGCTGACATTGAGTCCAGATTGTAACTGGATAAATGAGAAAAGGACAATGTAAGAGTTCAGATGATGTATGGACGACCATAAGACAGGGCCGAGGATTTACCCAGGGAGATTGGAGATGGATAGGTCGGCCTTGCGATCTTCTACAAAGACTTCTGGGATATCACATAAAGCTTCATTCAGGACCTTGCAGATTACTGTGATAGTATCTGGGGGTCCTGCACAAGGCTCCACTCTGTACAATTAATACTATTATTTTATTAATAAAATGCCAGCATGTTCCCTCGCTCAGTTTACCCAAAGTAGAATAAATGTGGGCACAAGATGCCAATTACAAAAGCTATAAACCAATGAGCCTCTCATATCCAGTACCTGCGCTCAGTGGAGGGTCTCTCATCATTTTCCCCCTTCAGTCCCCCCCCCGGGCTGATGCAGGATCTTACCAATGATGCTGAGAGTGAAGTTGCTTTTGCTGCAGACGCTTCCCGCTGCATTGCGTGCGCAGCAGTAGTACTCTCCATTGTCGTCTGGCCCTGCACTATGCATAGTCAGAGTGCGATCTTTATTACTCAGGGTGTATAAGCGGCCGTCGTCTGACAGAGAGGTCCCGTCCCTGAACCACTGGCAGGTGGGGCTGAGGATGACACAATGTGAGTGAATTCCCGGGCAGGATGGAGGTGGAGTGACAAGTGTATGGCTGGGTTTATCTTACCGCGGGTGCCCGTCTATGTGGCAGCGTAGAGTGAGTGGTGAGGAGCTCTGGATATCACCAACAGAGGCGGGGTGCTGCAAGGAGACTCTACCACTCTCTATCCCTGCAATACAAAGAGAGACCGCTATGAACAAGACCCCCCGAGTGCAACAGTACTGGGAGTCGTACTCCATCGCACCGGCCCAGGCTGACTGGCTGCCTAAACACAGGCCGGGTGCCACAAGAGAACACCCCGGGCAAAGCCACAAGAGGGGTCCTGCTCTGCACATGGGGACACAGGAAGAGAAAACAATATGGGGCTGGGGGTCAAGGGAAACACCTAAGCCCAGCCCCACCCTCACACTCTCTGCCCCCAAACCATCCTGTACTCACATTTAATGTTGAACGTGGCATTGGCACTCCTTGCCTCCTCCCCTGTGGCTGGATTTCTAGCCACACACTGGAAACTGCCCGAATCCTGCTTACGGTCCACCGCCGTGAAGGTCAAACTGCCCCCCTCCTGGTAACGCCGGTCACTGTCCCGCACAGGGATGCCATTGTGTAACCACTCAAACTGCACCCCTGCAGGATCCTCCACCTCACAGCGTAACATGGCGCTCCTCCCGTGCAGTGCATCCTGGGAATATGGCTCTTTGGTGAATAGAATGGCAGCCTTTGCACAGATAACTGAGGAGAGAAAAGGGTGTATAAGAAGGGTACCAAACACTACACACAACGCTGTGCCACCTGGGCAGCAAGGTACTAAACGAGTGAACACAACAACCCGTAGGCTCCAGTCACTATACACAATGCTGTGCCACCTGGAGAGCAAGGTACCAAACCAGTGAACACAATGACCCGTAGGCTCCAGTCACTATACACAACGCTGTGCCACCTGGAGAGCAAGGTACCAAACCAGTGAACACAATGACCCGTAGGCTCCAGTCACTATACACAACGCTGTGCCACCTGGAGAGCAAGGTACCAAACAAATGAACACAACGACCCGTAGGCTCCAGTCACTATACACAACGCTGTGCCACCTGGAGAGCAAGGTACCAAACCAGTGAACACAATGACCCGTAGGCTCCAGTCACTACACACAATGCTGTGCGGTTTATTACAACGATAATCTGGCTTTTTTAGTTAGATAAATATTAGCATCACTGTGGCCCCGGCAGGTCTGACAGCTCCCTGGCGTGGTGCGAGGTGACGCACTGCAGACTATTTCTTTGTATCAGAAGCTGAAGGGTTAAAACACTGCTTGCCAAGACATTCTGCTAACAACGTCCCAGAGTCCTCCGCTTGGCAGGCATCCCGGAAGGAGCGCTAGAGCTGAGCACACTGCCAGGAGAGTGGGACAGTCTCAAGTATACACAACGCCTGGCACCTTGGGTATACTGTGTTATACGGGTACAGGGAACACCCCCGGCAAAGCCACAAGGGGGGGGGGGGGGGTGCTGCACATGGGGACACAGGAAGAGAAAACAATAGGGGGATGGGGGGTTAAGGGAAAGAGATGAGACAGACCGAGAGAGGAGGAAGGGGGGGGGGGGGAGAGAGCCAGACAGACCGAGAGAGGAGGAAGGGGGGGGGGGGAGAGAGCCAGACAGACCGAGAGAGGAGGAAGGGGGGGGGGGGGGGGGAGAGAGCCAGACAGACAGAGCGAGGAGGAGGAGGAGGAGGGGGGGGGGGGGGGAGAGAGCCAGACAGACAGAGCGAGGAGGAGGAGGAGGAGGAGGGGGGGGGGGAGAGAGAGCCAGACAGACAGAGCGAGGAGGGGGGGGGGGGGGGAGAGCCAGACAGACAGAGCGAGGAGGAGGAGGAGGAGGGGGGGGGGGGGGGAAGAAGAGCCAGACAGACAGAGCGAGAGAGGAGGAGGAGGAGGAAGAGCCAGACAGACAGAGCGAGAGAGGAGGAGGAGGAGGAAGAGCCAGACAGAGAGAGAAAGGGGTAGGAGGAAGAGCCAGACAGAGAGAGGAGGAGGGGGGGGGGGGGAAGCCAGACAGAGAGAGGAAGGGGGGGGGGGAGAAGAGCCAGACAGACAGAGCGAGAGAGGAGGAGGAGGAGGAAGAGCCAGACAGAGAGAGAAAGGGGTAGGAGGAAGAGCCAGACAGAGAGAGGAGGAGGGGGGGGGGGGAAGCCAGACAGAGAGAGGAAGGGGGGGGGGAGAAGAGCCAGACAGACAGAGAGAGAGAGGAGTAGGAGGGGGGGGGGGGAAGAGCCAGACAGACAGAGAGAGGAAGGGGGGGGGAGAAGAGCCAGACAGACAGAGAGAGGAAGGGGGGGGGGAGAAGAGCCAGACAGACAGAGAGAGGAAGGGGGGGGGAGAAGAGCCAGACAGACAGACAGAGAGAGGAGGAGGAAGAGCCAGACAGACAGAGAGAGAGAGGAGGAGGAAGAGCCAGACAGACAGAGAGAGAGAGAGAGAGAGGAGGAAGAGCCAGACAGACAGAGAGAGAGAGAGAGGAGGAGGAAGAGCCAGACAGACAGAGAGAGAGAGAGAGGAGGAGGAAGAGCCAGACAGACAGAGAGAGAGAGAGAGGAGGAGGAAGAGCCAGACAGACAGAGAGAGAGAGAGAGGAGGAGGAAGAGCCAGACAGACAGAGAGAGAGAGAGAGGAGGAGGAAGAGCCAGACAGACAGAGAGAGAGAGAGAGGAGGAGGAAGAGCCAGACAGACAGAGAGAGAGAGAGAGGAGGAGGAAGAGCCAGACAGACAGAGAGAGAGAGAGAGGAGGAGGAAGAGCCAGACAGACAGAGAGAGAGAGAGAGGAGGAGGAAGAGCCAGACAGACAGAGAGAGAGAGAGAGGAGGAGGAAGAGCCAGACAGACAGAGAGAGAGAGAGAGGAGGAGGAAGAGCCAGACAGACAGAGAGAGAGAGAGAGGAGGAGGAAGAGCCAGACAGACAGAGAGAGAGAGAGAGGAGGAGGAAGAGCCAGACAGACAGAGAGAGAGAGAGAGGAGGAGGAAGAGCCAGACAGACAGAGAGAGAGAGAGAGGAGGAGGAAGAGCCAGACAGACAGAGAGAGAGAGAGAGGAGGAGGAAGAGCCAGACAGACAGAGAGAGAGAGAGAGGAGGAGGAAGAGCCAGACAGACAGAGAGAGAGAGAGAGGAGGAGGAAGAGCCAGACAGACAGAGAGAGAGAGAGAGGAGGAGGAAGAGCCAGACAGACAGAGAGAGAGAGAGAGGAGGAGGAAGAGCCAGACAGACAGAGAGAGAGAGAGAGGAGGAGGAAGAGCCAGACAGACAGAGAGAGAGAGAGAGGAGGAGGAAGAGCCAGACAGACAGAGAGAGAGAGAGAGGAGGAGGAAGAGCCAGACAGACAGAGAGAGAGAGAGAGGAGGAGGAAGAGCCAGACAGACAGAGAGAGAGAGAGAGGAGGAGGAAGAGCCAGACAGACAGAGAGAGAGAGAGAGGAGGAGGAAGAGCCAGACAGACAGAGAGAGAGAGGAGGAGGAAGAGCCAGACAGACAGAGAGAGGAGGAGGGGGGGGGAGGGGAGAAGAGCCAGACAGACAGAGAGAGGAGTAGGAGGGGGGGGGGGAGAGCCAGACAGAGAGAGGAAGGGGGGGGGGGGGAGAAGAGCCAGACAGACAGAGAGAGGAGGAGGGGGGGGGGGGGGAGAAGAGCCAGACAGACAGAGAGAGGAGGAGGGAGGGGGGAGAAGAGCCAGACAGAGAGAGGAAGGGGGGAGGAGAAGAGCCAGACAGACAGAGAGAGGAGGAGGAGGGGGGGGGGGGGGGAGAAGAGCCAGACAGACAGAGAGAGGAGGAGGAGGGGGGGGGGGGAGAAGAGCCAGACAGACAGAGAGAGGAGGAGGAGGGGGGGGGGAGAAGAGCCAGACAGACAGAGAGAGGAAGGGGGGGGGGGGGAAGAGCCAGACAGACAGAGAGAGGAGGAGGAGGGGGGGGGGGGGGAGAAGAGCCAGACAGACAGAGAGAGGAGGAGGAGGGGGGGGGGGAGAAGAGCCAGACAGACAGAGAGAGGAGGAGGAGGGGGGGGGGAGAAGAGCCAGACAGACAGAGAGAGGAAGGGGGGGGGGGGGAAGAGCCAGACAGACAGAGAGAGGAAGGGGGGGGGGGGGAAGAGCCAGACAGACAGAGAGAGGAAGGGGGGGGGGGGAGAGAGCCAGACAGACAGAGAGAGGAAGGGGGAGGAGGAAGAGCCAGACAGACAGACAGACAGACAGACAGACAGAGAGAGGAGGAGGAGGAGCCAGACAGACAGACAGACAGACAGAGGAGGAGGAGCCAGACAGACAGACAGACAGAGAGAGGAGGAGGAGGAAGAGCCAGACAGACAGACAGAGACAGAGAGAGGAGGAAGAGCCAGACAGACAGACAGAGACAGAGAGGAGGAGGAAGAGCCAGACAGACAGACAGAGACAGAGAGGAGGAGGAAGAGCCAGACAGACAGAGACAGAGAGGAGGAGGAAGAGCCAGACAGACAGAGACAGAGAGGAGGAGGAAGAGCCAGACAGACAGAGACAGAGAGGAGGAGGAAGAGCCAGACAGACAGAGACAGAGAGGAGGAGGAAGAGCCAGACAGACAGAGACAGAGAGGAGGAGGAAGAGCCAGACAGACAGAGACAGAGAGGAGGAGGAAGAGCCAGACAGACAGAGACAGAGAGGAGGAGGAAGAGCCAGACAGACAGAGACAGAGAGGAGGAGGAAGAGCCAGACAGACAGAGACAGAGAGGAGGAGGAAGAGCCAGACAGACAGAGACAGAGAGGAGGAGGAAGAGCCAGACAGACAGAGACAGAGAGGAGGAGGAAGAGCCAGACAGACAGAGAGAGAGAGGAGGAGGAAGAGCCAGACAGACAGAGACAGAGAGGAGGAGGAAGAGCCAGACAGACAGAGACAGAGAGGAGGAGGAAGAGCCAGACAGACAGAGACAGAGAGGAGGAGGAAGAGCCAGACAGACAGAGACAGAGAGGAGGAGGAAGAGCCAGACAGACAGAGACAGAGAGGAGGAGGAAGAGCCAGACAGACAGAGACAGAGAGGAGGAGGAAGAGCCAGACAGACAGAGACAGAGAGGAGGAGGAAGAGCCAGACAGACAGAGACAGAGAGGAGGAGGAAGAGCCAGACAGACAGAGACAGAGAGGAGGAGGAAGAGCCAGACAGACAGAGACAGAGAGGAGGAGGAAGAGCCAGACAGACAGAGACAGAGAGGAGGAGGAAGAGCCAGACAGACAGAGACAGAGAGGAGGAGGAAGAGCCAGACAGACAGAGACAGAGAGGAGGAGGAAGAGCCAGACAGACAGAGACAGAGAGGAGGAGGAAGAGCCAGACAGACAGAGACAGAGAGGAGGAGGAAGAGCCAGACAGACAGAGACAGAGAGGAGGAGGAAGAGCCAGACAGACAGAGACAGAGAGGAGGAGGAAGAGCCAGACAGACAGAGACAGAGAGGAGGAGGAAGAGCCAGACAGACAGAGACAGAGAGGATGAGGAAGAGCCAGACAGACAGAGACAGAGAGGAGGAGGAAGAGCCAGACAGACAGAGACAGAGAGGAGGAGGAAGAGCCAGACAGACAGAGACAGAGAGGAGGAGGAAGAGCCAGACAGACAGAGACAGAGAGGAGGAGGAAGAGCCAGACAGACAGACAGAGACAGAGAGAGGAGAAGGAGGAAGAGCCAGACAGACAGACAGAGACAGAGAGAGGAGAAGGAGGAAGAGCCAGACAGACAGACAGAGACAGAGAGAGGAGAAGGAGGAAGAGCCAGACAGACAGAGACAGAGAGAGGAGGAAGAGCCAGCCAGACAGACAGACAGAGAGAGGAGGAAGAGCCAGACAGACAGACAGACAGAGAGAGGAGGAGGAGGAGGAAGAGCCAGACAGACAGAGAGAGGAGGAGGAGGAGGAAGAGCCAGACAGACAGAGAGAGGAAGGGGGGGGGGGGGAAGAGCCAGACAGACAGAGAGAGGAAGGGGGGGGGGGGGGAAGAGCCAGACAGACAGAGAGAGGAAGGGGGGGGGGGGAAGAGCCAGACAGACAGAGAGAGGAAGGGGGGGGGGGGGGAAGAGCCAGACAGACAGAGAGAGGAAGGGGGAGGAGGAAGAGCCAGACAGACAGAGAGAGGAAGGGGGAGGAGGAAGAGCCAGACAGACAGAGAGAGAAAGGGGGAGGAGGAAGAGCCAGACAGACAGAGAGAGAGAGGAGGAGGAGGAAGAGCCAGACAGACAGAGAGAGAGAGGAGGAGGAGGAAGAGCCAGACAGACAGAGAGAGGAGGAGGAGGAAGAGCCAGACAGACAGACAGAGACAGAGAGAGGAGGAAGAGCCAGCCAGACAGACAGAGAGAGGAGGAGGAGGAGGAAGAGCCAGACAGACAGAGAGAGGAGGAAGAGCCAGACAGACAGACAGAGAGAGGAGGAGGAGGAAGAGCCAGACAGACAGAGAGAGGAGGAGGAGGAGGAAGAGCCAGACAGACAGAGAGAGGAGGAGGAGGAGGAAGAGCCAGACAGACAGACAGACAGAGAGAGGAGGAGGAGGAGGAAGAGCCAGACAGACAGACAGAGAGAGGAGGAGGAGGAGGAGGAAGAGCCAGACAGACAGACAGAGAGAGGAGGAGGAGGAGGAGGAGGAAGAGCCAGACAGACAGAGAGAGGAGGAGGAGGAGGAAGAGCCAGACAGACAGAGAGAGGAGGAGGAGGAGGAAGAGCCAGACAGACAGAGAGAGGAGGAGGAGGAGGAAGAGCCAGACAGACAGAGAGAGGAGGAGGAGGAAGAGCCAGACAGACAGAGGAGGAGGAGGAAGAGCCAGACAGACAGACAGACAGACAGGGAGAGAGAGGAGGAGGAGGAAGAGCCAGACAGACAGAGAGAGGAGGAGGAGGAAGAGCCAGACAGACAGACAGAGACAGAGAGAGGAGGAGGAGGAAGAGCCAGACAGACAGAGACAGAGAGAGGAGGAAGAGCCAGCCAGACAGACAGAGAGAGGAGGAAGAGCCAGACAGACAGACAGACAGAGAGAGAGAGGAGGAGGAGGAGGAAGAGCCAGACAGACAGACAGAGAGAGGAGAAGGAGGAGGAAGAGCCAGACAGACAGACAGAGAGAGGAGAAGGAGGAGGAAGAGCCAGACAGACAGAGAGAGGAGAAGGAGGAGGAAGAGCCAGACAGACAGACAGACAGAGGAGGAGGAGGAGGAAGAGCCAGACAGACAGACAGAGAGAGGAGGAGGAGGAGGAGGAGGAAGAGCCAGACAGACAGACAGAGAGAGGAGGAGGAGGAGGAGGAGGAAGAGCCAGACAGACAGAGAGAGGAGGAGGAGGAGGAGGAGGAAGAGCCAGACAGACAGAGAGAGGAGGAGGAGGAGGAAGAGCCAGACAGACAGACAGAGAGAGGAGGAGGAGGAGGAAGAGCCAGACAGAGAGAGAGAGGAGAAGGAGGAGGAAGAGCCAGACAGACAGACAGACAGACAGAGGAGGAGGAGGAGGAAGAGCCAGACAGACAGACAGACAGACAGAGGAGGAGGAGGAGGAAGAGCCAGACAGACAGACAGAGGAGGAGGAGGAGGAAGAGCCAGACAGACAGAAAGAGGAGGAGGAAGAGCCAGACAGACAGACAGAGAGAGGAGGAGGAGGAGGAAGAGCCAGACAGACAGACAGACAGAGAGAGGAGGAGGAGGAGGAGGAGGAAGAGCCAGACAGAGAGAGGAGGAGGAGGAGGAGGAAGAGCCAGACAGACAGACAGAGGAGGAGGAGGAGGAAGAGCCAGACAGACAGACAGAGGAGGAGGAGGAGGAAGAGCCAGACAGACAGAAAGAGGAGGAGGAGGAGGAAGAGCCAGACAGACAGAAAGAGGAGGAGGAAGAGCCAGACAGACAGACAGAGAGAGGAGGAGGAGGAGGAAGAGCCAGACAGACAGACAGACAGAGAGAGGAGGAGGAGGAGGAGGAGGAAGAGCCAGACAGAGAGAGGAGGAGGAGGAGGAAGAGCCAGACAGAGAGAGGAGGAGGAGGAGGAAGAGCCAGACAGACAGACAGAGAGAGGAGGAGGAGGAGGAAGAGCCAGACAGACAGACAGACAGAGGAGGAGGAGGAGGAAGAGCCAGACAGACAGACAGAGAGAGGAGGAGGAGGAGGAGGAGGAAGAGCCAGACAGACAGACAGAGAGAGGAGGAGGAGGAGGAGGAGGAGCCAGACAGACAGACAGAGAGAGGAGGAGGAGGAGGAGGAGGAAGAGCCAGACAGACAGACAGAGAGAGGAGGAGGAGGAGGAGGAGGAAGAGCCAGACAGACAGACAGAGAGAGGAGGAGGAGGAGGAGGAGGAAGAGCCAGACAGACAGACAGAGAGAGGAGGAGGAGGAGGAGGAGGAGGAGGAAGAGCCAGACAGACAGACAGAGAGAGGAGGAGGAGGAGGAGGAGGAGGAGGAAGAGCCAGACAGACAGACAGAGAGAGGAGGAGGAGGAGGAGGAGGAGGAAGAGCCAGACAGACAGACAGAGAGAGGAGGAGGAGGAGGAGGAGGAGGAAGAGCCAGACAGACAGACAGACAGACAGACAGAGGAGGAGGAGGAGGAAGAGCCAGACAGACAGACAGACAGAGGAGGAGGAAGAGCCAGACAGACAGACAGACAGAGGAGGAGGAAGAGCCAGACAGACAGACAGACAGAGGAGGAGGAAGAGCCAGACAGACAGACAGACAGACAGAGGAGGAGGAGGAGGAAGAGCCAGACAGACAGACAGAGGAGGAGGAGGAGGAAGAGCCAGACAGACAGACAGACAGAGGAGGAGGAGGAAGAGCCAGACAGACAGACAGAGAGAGGAGGAGGAGGAGGAAGAGCCAGACAGACAGACAGAGGAGGAGGAGGAGGAAGAGCCAGACAGACAGAAAGAGGAGGAGGAAGAGCCAGACAGACAGACAGAGAGAGGAGGAGGAGGAGGAAGAGCCAGACAGACAGACAGACAGAGAGAGGAGGAGGAGGAGGAGGAGGAAGAGCCAGACAGAGAGAGGAGGAGGAGGAGGAAGAGCCAGACAGACAGACAGAGAGAGGAGGAGGAGGAGGAAGAGCCAGACAGACAGACAGAGAGAGGAGGAGGAGGAGGAAGAGCCAGACAGACAGACAGAGAGAGGAGGAGGAGGAGGAAGAGCCAGACAGACAGACAGAGAGAGGAGGAGGAGGAGGAAGAGCCAGACAGACAGACAGAGAGAGGAGGAGGAGGAGGAAGAGCCAGACAGACAGACAGAGAGAGGAGGAGGAGGAGGAAGAGCCAGACAGACAGACAGAGAGAGGAGGAGGAGGAGGAGGAGGAGGAAGAGCCAGACAGACAGACAGAGAGAGGAGGAGGAGGAGGAGGAGGAAGAGCCAGACAGACAGACAGAGAGAGGAGGAGGAGGAGGAGGAGGAGGAAGAGCCAGACAGACAGACAGAGAGAGGAGGAGGAGGAGGAGGAGGAGGAAGAGCCAGACAGACAGACAGAGAGAGGAGGAGGAGGAGGAGGAGGAGGAAGAGCCAGACAGACAGACAGAGAGAGGAGGAGGAGGAGGAGGAGGAGGAAGAGCCAGACAGACAGACAGAGAGAGGAGGAGGAGGAGGAGGAGGAGGAAGAGCCAGACAGACAGACAGAGAGAGGAGGAGGAGGAGGAGGAAGAGCCAGACAGACAGACAGACAGACAGAGGAGGAGGAAGAGCCAGACAGACAGACAGACAGACAGAGGAGGAGGAAGAGCCAGACAGACAGACAGAGAGAGGAGGAGGAGGAGGAGGAAGAGCCAGACAGACAGACAGACAGACAGAGGAGGAGGAAGAGCCAGACAGACAGACAGACAGACAGAGGAGGAGGAAGAGCCAGACAGACAGACAGACAGACAGACGAGGAGGAAGAGCCAGACAGACAGACAGACAGACAGAGGAGGAGGAAGAGCCAGACAGACAGACAGACAGACAGAGGAGGAGGAGGAGGAAGAGCCAGACAGACAGACAGAGGAGGAGGAGGAGGAAGAGCCAGACAGACAGACAGAGGAGGAGGAGGAGGAAGAGCCAGACAGACAGACAAAGGAGGAGGAGGAGGAAGAGCCAGACAGACAGACAAAGGAGGAGGAGGAGGAAGAGCCAGACAGACAGACAGAGGAGGAGGAGGAAGAGCCAGACAGACAGACAGACAGACAGAGGAGGAGGAGGAAGAGCCAGACAGACAGAGGAGGAGGAGGAGGAAGAGCCAGACAGACAGAGGAGGAGGAGGAGGAGGAAGAGCCAGACAGACAGACAGAGAGAGGAGGAGGAGGAGGAGGAAGAGCCAGACAGACAGACAGACAGACAGAGGAGGAGGAAGAGCCAGACAGACAGACAGACAGACAGAGGAGGAGGAAGAGCCAGACAGACAGACAGACAGACAGACGAGGAGGAAGAGCCAGACAGACAGACAGACAGACAGAGGAGGAGGAAGAGCCAGACAGACAGACAGACAGACAGACAGAGGAGGAGGAGGAGGAAGAGCCAGACAGACAGACAGAGGAGGAGGAGGAGGAAGAGCCAGACAGACAGACAGAGGAGGAGGAGGAGGAAGAGCCAGACAGACAGACAAAGGAGGAGGAGGAGGAAGAGCCAGACAGACAGACAAAGGAGGAGGAGGAGGAAGAGCCAGACAGACAGACAGAGGAGGAGGAGGAAGAGCCAGACAGACAGACAGACAGACAGAGGAGGAGGAGGAAGAGCCAGACAGACAGAGGAGGAGGAGGAGGAGGAAGAGCCAGACAGACAGAGGAGGAGGAGGAGGAGGAGGAAGAGCCAGACAGACAGACAGAGAGAGGAGGAGGAGGAGGAGGAAGAGCCAGACAGACAGACAGACAGACAGAGGAGGAGGAAGAGCCAGACAGACAGACAGACAGACAGAGGAGGAGGAAGAGCCAGACAGACAGACAGACAGACAGACGAGGAGGAAGAGCCAGACAGACAGACAGACAGACAGAGGAGGAGGAAGAGCCAGACAGACAGACAGACAGACAGAGGAGGAGGAGGAGGAAGAGCCAGACAGACAGACAGAGGAGGAGGAGGAGGAAGAGCCAGACAGACAGACAGAGGAGGAGGAGGAGGAAGAGCCAGACAGACAGACAAAGGAGGAGGAGGAGGAAGAGCCAGACAGACAGACAAAGGAGGAGGAGGAGGAAGAGCCAGACAGACAGACAGAGGAGGAGGAGGAAGAGCCAGACAGACAGACAGACAGACAGAGGAGGAGGAGGAGGAGGAAGAGCCAGACAGACAGAGGAGGAGGAGGAGGAGGAAGAGCCAGACAGACAGAGGAGGAGGAGGAGGAGGAGGAAGAGCCAGACAGACAGAGGAGGAGGAGGAGGAGGAAGAGCCAGACAGACAGAGGAGGAGGAGGAGGAAGAGCCAGACAGACAGAGGAGGAGGAGGAGGAAGAGCCAGACAGACAGAGGAGGAGGAGGAGGAAGAGCCAGACAGACAGAGGAGGAGGAGGAGGAAGAGCCAGACAGACAGAGGAGGAGGAGGAGGAAGAGCCAGACAGACAGAGGAGGAGGAGGAGGAAGAGACAGACAGACAGAGGAGGAGGAGGAGGAAGAGCCAGACAGACAGAGGAGGAGGAGGAGGAAGAGCCAGACAGACAGAGGAGGAGGAGGAGGAAGAGCCAGACAGACAGAGGAGGAGGAGGAGGAAGAGCCAGACAGACAGAGGAGGAGGAGGAGGAAGAGCCAGACAGACAGAGGAGGAGGAGGAGGAAGAGCCAGACAGACAGAGGAGGAGGAGGAAGAGCCAGACAGACAGAGGAGGAGGAGGAAGAGCCAGACAGACAGAGGAGGAGGAGGAAGAGCCAGACAGACAGACAGACAGAGGAGGAAGAGCCAGACAGACAGACAGAGGAGGAGGAAGAAGAGCCAGACAGACAGAGGAGGAAGAGCCAGACAGACAGACAGACAGACAGAGGAGGAGGAAGAGCCAGACAGACAGAGAGAGGAGGAGGAAGAGCCAGACAGACAGAGGAGGAGGAGGAAGAGCCAGACAGAGAGAGGAAGAGGAAGGGGGGGGGAGAGCCAGACAGAGAGAGGAAGAGGAAGGGGGGGGAGAGCCAGACAGAGAGAGGAGGAGGAAGGGGGGGTGAGAGAGGCGGAGGAGGAGTTATAGAGAGGGGGGGAGCACGCCATTCCTAGGTACGTACTTTGGGACACCATTAAGCAGCTCTTTGTGTGGATGAGGAAGCGAGTGACTTGAACAAGCAGAAACTCATCAATAATTCAGAGCAGATATTACATTAACTCAAAATAATGTGATGGTTTGATGCATTGCGCTGGCAGGGCCGGGGGGTCTGCATACAGGGCCGGGGGGTCTGCATACAGGGCCGGGGGGTCTGCATACAGGGCCGGGGGGTCTGCATACAGGGCCGGGGGGTCTGCATACAGGGCCGGGGGGTCTGCATACAGGGCCGGGGGGTCTGCATACAGGGCCGGGGGGTCTGCATACAGGGCCGGGGGGTCTGCATACAGGGCCGGGGGGTCTGCATACAGGGCCGGGGGGTCTGCATACAGTGCTGTCCATCAGGGGTGGTACCTTAGCCTTTCTTTCTGATCCACCCAACAAGAACTTGCTTCCATCACTGTAATGATTTCTAATAAGTGCACATGCTTATAGTTATTAGGTTGGTAGACTGAAAACGATGCATGCAATCGCTGCCCTCACTCATCCCCTCCCACCAAAACGCTCTAGAGCGCCAGAAAGCGAGGCTCAGTCTCTCCACATTAACCTTTGCCGTGCTCGAGGGGACACCCGAGAGGGGTCATTGCTATTCTCAGCAGCACTCAGGATATGAATAATGAATCAGGTCGTCTCTCACCAAGCTTGGTTACAGTGTGTAGTAATGCAGGGGTTAATAGCCACCAACCACACCCCGGGGCGTAGAGGGGCACAGCACCCCCCCCCCCCCCCCCCGAGGCCTCTCGGACTACAATAGCACCAGCAGTTTTACATGAATTTTTTTTTTTTTGGGATTAGTGGATTAACATCTTCACTGCTGTAATGCCCCCGGGAGCTGATCCAGGCAGAGAAGGAGTTAACCCCCATATAGACTAAAAACAACATTCCTATGATTAGACATGGGCACGCAGGGTCCCAGACAAGGGGGACGCAGAGACCCCCGCACACGCTCATCCGCTATCTGTGACTCACAAACATCTGGCCCGAATCACATCACATCTGCAGGGTATGCAGCAAAGTAACCCTCGCACTGCCACAGCCTTGAGCGCCAGGAGCAGAGGGTCAGGGGTCTGGCATTACACTAGAATGCTGATAACGTATACAGACCAGAGGGGCCCGGGGCCCAGCCCAGGCAGGGGCCCGGGCGCATGTTCGCTCTGTGCATTTCCTGTTTGTTTCAATTAAGTTTTTACTTTTCATCATTGTGATATTTTATGCAAAACACAACTTTTATAATAATTAAACCACACAGGCAGGCGCGCACACACACGCAGGCGCGCACACACAGGCAGGCAGGCAGGCGCGCAGACACAGGCAGGCAGGCGCGCAGACACAGGCAGGCAGGCAGGCACACACAGGCAGGCAGGCAGGCACACACAGGCAGGCAGGCAGGCACACGCAGGCAGGCAGGCAGGCACACGCAGGCAGGCAGGCAGGCACACGCAGGCAGGCAGGCACACACGCAGGCAGGCACGCACACAGGCAGGCAGGCACGCACACAGGCAGGCAGGCACACACAGGCAGGCAGGCACGCACACAGGCAGGCACGCACACAGGCAGGCACACACACAGGCAGGCACACACACAGGCAGGCACACACACAGGCAGGCACACACACAGGCAGGCACACACACAGGCAGGCACACACACAGGCAGGCACACACACACAGGCAGGCACGCACACACAGGCAGGCGCACACACACAGGCAGGCAGGCACACACAGGCAGGCACACACAGGCAGGCACACACAGGCAGGCAGGCACACACAGGCAGGCAGGCACACACAGGCAGGCGCGCAGACACAGGCAGGCAGGCAGGCGCGCAGACACAGGCAGGCAGGCAGGCGCGCAGACACAGGCAGACAGGCAGGCGCGCAGACACAGGCAGGCACACACACAGGCAGGCAGGCAGGCACACACACAGGCAGGCAGGCACACACACAGGCAGGCAGGCACACACACAGGCAGGCAGGCACACACACAGGCAGGCAGGCACACACACAGGCAGGCAGGCACACACACAGGCAGGCAGGCACACACACAGGCAGGCACACACACACACAGGCAGGCACACACACACACAGGCAGGCACACACACACACAGGCAGGCACACACACACACAGGCAGGCACACACACACACAGGCAGGCACACACACACACAGGCAGGCACACACACACACAGGCAGGCACACACACACACAGGCAGGCACACACACACACAGGCAGGCACACACACACACAGGCAGGCACACACACACACAGGCAGGCACACACACACACAGGCAGGCACACACACACACAGGCAGGCACACACACACACAGGCAGGCACACACACACACAGGCAGGCACACACACACACAGGCAGGCACACACACACACAGGCAGGCACACACACACACAGGCAGGCACACACACACACAGGCAGGCACACACACACACAGGCAGGCACACACACACACAGGCAGGCACACACACAGGCAGGCAGGCACACACACAGGCAGGCAGGCACACACACAGTATGCCCATCAGCTCAGTCACCTCCTCTCCCTGCTGCTAGACATTACAGACTAGTTGTTTGAGCCAAGGAGGGGAGCTGTGCCTTTAAGTGTAAGGTTAGGAAATGTAAAGAAAATAATGACATCATTAAGAGAACAAAAGAAGAAGAGGCGCTGCACGCATGGGATATACTGATGTACAGGACGTGTAGGAGCCGCAATACCATATACAGAGTATAATATATATATATGTCAAAACTAAAATGATAAATCATAACATGAAATCCGCACAATATCCGGCGGCACTAGGACCTCATATCAGCGGGACACAGCAACATAGGGCCTGAGGAGAGCCAATAGGAGACAGAGGTCACTACTGGAGTGTAGACGATACAGCCCCACCCACGCTGCCCGCCCACCTGTACCCTCGCCCGCTGCCTGCGACTCCTCCCCCCACCTGTACCCTCGCCCGCTGCCTGCGACCCCTCCTTCCACCTGTGCCCTCGCCCGCTGCCTGCGACCCCTCCTTCCACCTGTATCCTCGCCCGCTGCCTGCGACCCCTCCTTCCACCTGTGCCCTCGCCCGCTGCCTGCGACCCCTCCTTCCACCTGTACCCTCGCCCGCTGCCCCTCCTTCCACCTGTATCCTCGCCCGCTGCCTGCGACCCCTCCTTCCACCTGTACCCTCGCCCTCTGCCTGCGACCCCTCCTTCCACCTGTGCCCTCGCCCGCTGCCTGCGACCCCTCCTTCCACCTGTACCCTCGCCCGCTGCCTGCGACCCCTCCTTCCACCTGTACCCTCGCCCGCTGCCTGCGACCCCTCCCCCCACCTGTGCCCTCGCCCGCTGCCTGCGACCCCTCCCCCCACCTGTGCCCTCGTCCACGACCGCTCCCCACACCTGTGCCCTCGCCGCTACCTGCGACCCCTCCTTCCACCTGTACCCTCGCCCGCTGCCTGCGACCCCTCCTTCCACCTGTACCCTCGCCCGCTGCCCGCGACCCCTCCTTCCACCTGTATCCTCGCCCGCTGCCCGCGACCCCTCCTTCCACCTGTATCCTCGCCCGCTGCCCGCGACCCCTCCTTCCACCTGTACCCTCGCCCGCTGCCCCTCCTTCCACCTGTACCCTCGCCCGCTGCCTGCGACCCCTCCCCCAACCTGTACCCTCGCCCGCTGCCTGCGACCCCTCCTTCCACCTGTACCCTAGCCCGCTGCCTGCGACCCCTCCCCCCACCTGTGCCCTCGCCCGCTGCCTGCGACCCCTCCCCCCACCTGTACCCTCACCCGCTGCCTGCGACCCCTCCCCCCACCTGTACCCTCACCCGCTGCCTGCGACCCCTCCCCCCACCTGTACCCTCGCCCGCTGCCTGCGACCCCTCCTTCCACCTGAGCCCTCGCCCGCTGCCTGCGACCCCTCCCCCCACCTATATCCTCACCCGCTGCCTGCGACCCCTCCTTCCAGTGTTGTGGAGCTGAGGTGTAAGGGTCAGCAATGTGCGCCGTGTGTAGTGTAAATAGGCTGCGTGCCGAGGGGAAGCCGTTAGTGTAGCTGGGTACTTCCGCATTCTGTAAGTTAGTGTTATAAAATGGCGCCTAATGTGTACGTGGTACGCAGGTGTTGATGATTTGCTAATGGTGTATGTTGTACCTCGTACGGCTTTTTGGAAAAGTCGTATGTGCTTGGCGGTGTTTTGCGTCTTTAAGGTCGTGTAGCCTCGGTTTTTTTTCGGCGGATATTTTTTCTCTCACTTAGGGGATTTTCGGGTGTGCCCCCCCCCTGCTGTGGGTAGGTTCTTTATGTTATTTATGTGCGTATTTATTGTTTTTTCGAATGTTTTCCGCTGCGCGCGGTTCCGCCGTTAAGGTCGTATTTCTGCAAGTTCGTAATGGTCCCGCGGCTCGCATTTTTTTGTGTAAGTCCGTATTTAGTAATTGCGTGTTAGATCTATTTTGTCAAAGTGCCGGTGTGGGGGTGTTTGTAATCGCTTGTGAGGCGCTTGGCGAGGGGCGCAGTTTGGCGAGGACGCAAAGTGTGCCAACTATTATATGTGATATATATACTGCCATATAGCGCGGGGTCAGACCCTCATACAGCAATATCATTTGATTACTGCCCCAGCCCTCTAGTTACCCCCCTCACACATTATATTACTGCCCCAGCCCTCTAGTTACCCCCCTCACACATTACATTACTGCCCCAGCCCTCTAGTTACCCCTCACACATTATATTACTGCCCCAGCCCTCTAGTTACCCCCTCACACATTATATTACTGCCCCAGCCCTCTAGTTACCCCCTCACACATTATATTACTGCCCCAGCCCTCTAGTTACCCCCTCACACATTATATTACTGCCCCAGCCCTCTAGTTACCCCCTCACACATTATATTACTGCCCCAGCCCTCTAGTTACCCCACACACATGATATTACTGCCCCAGCCCTCTAGTTACCCCCTCACACACATTATATTACTGCCCCAGCCCTCTAGTTACCCTCTCACACATGATATCCCCCCAGCCCTCTAGTTACCCCCTCACACATTATATTACTGCCCCAGCCCTCTAGTTACCCCCTCACACATTATATTTCTCCCCCAGCCCTCTAGTTACCCCTCACACATTATATTACTGCCCCAGCCCTCTAGTTACCCCCTCACACATTATATTACTGCCCCAGCCCTCTAGTTACCCCCTCACACATTATATTACTGCCCCAGCCCTCTAGTTACCCCACACACATGATATTACTGCCCCAGCCCTCTAGTTACCCCACACACATGATATTACTGCCCCAGCCCTCTAGTTACCCCACACACATGATATTACTGCCCCAGCCCTCTAGTTACCCCCTCACACATTATATTTCTCCCGCAGCCCTCTAGTTACCCCCTCACACATTATATTACTGCCCCAGCCCTCTAGTTACCCCCCCTCACACATTATATTTCTCCCCCAGCCCTCTAGTTACCCCCTCACACATTATATTACTGCCCCAGCCCTCTAGTTACCCCCTCACACATTATATTACTGCCCCAGCCCTCTAGTTACCCCCTCACACATTATATTACTGCCCCAGCCCTCTAGTTACCCCCTCACACATTATATTTCTCCCGCAGCCCTCTAGATACCCCACACACATGATATTACTGCCCCAGCCCTCTAGTTACCCCCTCACACATTATATTACTGCCCCAGCCCTCTAGTTACCCCCCTCACACATTATATTTCTCCCCCAGCCCTCTAGTTACCCCCTCACACATTATATTACTGCCCCAGCCCTCTAGTTACCCCCTCACACACATTATATTACTGCCCCAGCCCTCTAGTTACCCCCTCACACATTATATTACTGCCCCAGCCCTCTAGTTACCCCCTCACACATTACATTACTGCCCCAGCCCTCTAGTTACCCCCTCACACATTATATTACTGCCCCAGCCCTCTAGTTACCCCCCACACACACACATTATATTACTGCCCCAGCCCTCTAGTTACCCCCTCACACATTATATTACTGCCCCAGCCCTCTAGTTACCCCCTCACATAATATATTTTTCCCCCAGCCCTCTAGTTACCCCCTCACACATTACATTACTGCCCCAGCCCTCTAGTTACCCCCTCACACATTACATTACTGCCCCAGCCCTCTAGTTACCCCCTCACACATTATATTACTGCCCCAGCCCTCTAGTTACCCCCTCACACATTATATTACTGCCCCAGCCCTCTAGTTACCCCCTCACACATTACATTACTGCCCCAGACCTCTAGTTACCCCCTCACACACATTATATTACTGCCCCAGCCCTCTAGTTACCCCCACACACATGATATTACTGCCCCAGCCCTCTAGTTACCCCCTCACACATTATATTACTGCCCCAGCCCTCTAGTTACCCCCCCTCACACATTATATTTCTCCCCCAGCCCTCTAGTTACCCCACACACATGATATTACTGCCCCAGCCCTCTAGTTACCCCCTCACACATTATATTACTGCCCCAGCCCTCTAGTTACCCCCCTCACACATATTTCTCCCCCAGCCCTCTAGTTACCCCCTCACACATTATATTACTGCCCCAGCCCTCTAGTTACCCCCTCACACATTATATTACTGCCCCAGCCCTCTAGTTACCCCCTCACACATTATATTACTGCCCCAGCCCTCTAGTTACCCCCTCACACATTATATTACTGCCCCAGCCCTCTAGTTACCCCCTCACACATTATATTACTGCCCCAGCCCTCTAGTTACCCCCCTCACACATTATATTACTGCCCCAGCCCTCTAGTTACCCCTTCACACATTATATTACTGCCCCAGCCCTCTAGTTACCCCCTCACACATTATATTACTGCCCCAGCCCTCTAGTTACCCCCTCACACATTATATTACTGCCCCAGCCCTCTAGTTACCCCCTCACACATTATATTACTGCCCCAGCCCTCTAGTTACCCCCCACACACACACATTATATTACTGCCCCAGCCCTCTAGTTACCCCCCTCACATAATATATTTTTCCCCCAGCCCTCTAGTTACCCCCTCATACATTACATTACTGCCCCAGACCTCTAGTTACCCCCTCACACACATTACATTACTGCCCCAGCCCTCTAGTTACCCCCCTCACACACATTACATTACTGCCCCAGCCCTCTAGTTACCCCCTCACACACATTACATTACTGCCCCAGCCCTCTAGTTACCCCCTCACACACATTATATTACTGCCCCAGCCCTCTAGTTACCCCCTCACACATTATATTACTGCCCCAGCCCTCTAGTTACCCCCTCACACATGATATCCCCCCAGCCCTCTAGTTACCCCCTCACATAATATATTTTTCCCCCAGCCCTCTAGTTACCCCTCACACATTACATTACTGCCCCAGCCCGGTAGATTGATTTGTCTCTCACCACACAGCAGGCTCAGTCCCAGTTGCAGGCCCGGGCTCAGCGCGGTGATCTTTCCCGGTCTCATGGTCTCCACAGCCCGGCCCGGCCGCCTATCTATGGCCTCTCAGCTCCCTCCTCTCTATAGTTCGGGCCGCTCTATCTTATCTCCTCTCTATGGTGGATGCCGCTCTCTCTCGAGCCTTCCCGTTTCGGTGGTTCCGGCCGCTCTATCTTATCTCCTCTCTATGGTTGATGCTGCTCTCTCTCGAGCCTTCCCGTTTCGGTGGTTCCGGCCGCTCTATCACAACCAACATCTATGGTCTCAGAATTTGTTGCGCGGTCATATTTAATGTGGGCAATACATAGTAATGCGTTGTAAGGGAAGCCTTTGCCGCCATTTTTCCTGCGGGCAAACCTCTGATTGGCTGGCTGTATCAGCGTAAAATAGGATAGAATTAGATCCCATTGATAGAGATCATACATCATACTGGCCATGAACTGACTGCATACAAATGGTATTACATTTCTTTATTATTTTATCGTTTGTGTTCAGTATCACAAGTATAACAATAAAGTTATCCCCTCGCAATCTATCAACAGTACAATTTTGTGGTTGTTCAGTCATGTCCGACTTTCTGTGACCCTATGAACTTTAGCACGCCAGGCACATCTGCCTCTCCCTCAAGCTCATGTTCTTTGCTTCAGTGACCTCATCTATCTATCTCCTCCTCTGTCGTCTCCTTCTTTTCCCAGGATCAGAGTCTTCTCTGGGGATCCTGTCTTCTCATGATATGGACAAAATATTTGAGCTTCAGCCTCATGATCAAACCTTCCAGTGAACAGTTTGGCTTAATTTCCTGTAGTATTGATTTATTGGATCACCACAATACAAAGGCGTCAAGTCTACGGCGCTCAGACTTCTTTATGGTCCAGCTCTCACATATGTTACTACTGGCTTCTCTAGCATGTCCTACTAGATGTCCACACGTCAAAGACTGAGCTCCTGATCTTCCCACCCTCTCCCACAGCTCCCACTCCACATACACCCCTCATCACTCCCCCCTCCCAGGCCCGTTGTCTTGGGGTTCTTCTGGACCCCGCCCTCTCCCTTATTCCTCACATACAATCAATGATAAAAGCTTGTCATTTTCACCTAAAAAATATCTCCAAAATCAGTCACTATCTTACACAAAACACAAGTAAAACTCTAATCCACTCTCTCATAATATCTCGCCTCAACTACTGCAACTCGCTCCTTGCTGGTCTCCCCATCACTCGTCTGTCTCCTCCCCAGTCCATAGGGACACCTCCGCTAGACTCATCTACCATACTCTATGCTTAGTGGCTACAGCACCTCTCTGTCGGTCACTACACTGGCTACCCTTTTCTGATCTTGAACCATTCTGTTGCCCCATGTTCGGTTCTGACTGTGGCTTCTGGGGCCACATACAGATTCTTTAGAAGGAGGATGAGATGATCTGGTGCTCACATCTCTTTAAGAACGTGCCACATTTTGTGGTGATCCACACAGTCAGAGGCTTTATATTAGTGTATGAAGCAGAAGTTAATGCTTTTCTGGAACTCTCTTCTCTCTCTATTATCCAGCGGACATTGGCAGTTTGATCTCTTGTGCCTCTTCCTCTGCAGGACATGGCTTGCACATCTTGTAGTTCCTGGTCCATATATTGTTGGAGTCGAGCTTGTAGAATCTTAAGCATTACCTTGCTGGCATGTGAAATTAGTGCAATTGTTTGATAATTGGAGCACTCTTTGGCATTGCCTTTTTTGGGATTGGGATGTAGACTGATCTTTTCCAGTCTATTGGCCATTGCTGAGTTTTCCAAATGTGTTGGCATAAGGCAAGTAACACTTTCACAGCATCATCCTATAGGATTTTGAATAGTTCAACTGGGATTCCATCAACTCCTGCAGCCTTATTATTAGCAAGACATCCTAGCCCAGCTAACTTCGCTCTTCAAGATGTCTGGCTCCAGCGCCTTGGACAAACTATTGTTATTATTATTACTAGCTACTTGCCCGTCAAAAATGACGGGAATACGATTTTAAGACTGGGAATGCTGTACCTTCGGCGCTCATTGCGAGCCTCTCTTATTATTATTAACTTTTATTTGTAACGCAACAACATATTCCGTAACACTATACAGGGTATGAAAACAAGAAAAGTACAATGTTAACAAACTGCAGAAAATGGAGAGCCCTGTTTTGAGCTTAGAATCTTTGCTGAAAGTGATTTTTCCAAAGCACCCTACAAGATTGGAGGCTCTCTACTTACAATCTAAAGGGAATGGAAGAGGCAGAAGCCTGGGCAAGAATAGACAGATAAGGAATAGCAATGGTCAGGAAGTAAGTGAAGTTTACTTAGTAGGAACACATGCAAAGTTAGAATGATTTTTATTTAGAAGGAAAAGGAAAGGGGTTGATTGAAAGTAATTTGAGGTGAGTGGCTCTATTATGTAATATGTTACAGAGAGTATACCATGCAAATGGTAATATAAGTTGAGAGGCCTTGGTTAGGAGATATATCTTCATAAGCCAACAGATGGTTATGTGGGAGACATGATGTGGAAAAGTTGAGAGGAAGAGCCTGAGGAAAAGGCAGGAGGTTATGAGGAAGAAAAGGGCAGGAGAAGACATTGCTTAAAGGATTAATTAGGAGTAGTTCGCAGGTGTTGTTAATTGATCAATTGATCAGCTGTAGGAAATCTAAGAGACTCAATAAAAGAAGAGTAACCAGGGGCGGGTGGGTGAGGGGCAGGGGTTGCAGTATCAGAGGGAGAGAGACAGAGGCCCAAAGGAATTGTGGACACTGAAATAGAATATGAGAAGGATGGGCAATGTTATTTCACAGATAAGAAGCAATAAAACAAGGCTTTGGGGGTGGGTAAGCAAGCAGGATAAGGGGGTTTCAGACAGAAGCATGGGTGCAGATTGCTTAGTGAACGTATCTATCACCTAAAATATCATATCAGAGAAACAGTCATAGAAATATTGATAGTAAATTGCATTCAGTAAAAGTTAGGTTGGCTCCACAGTGTATTCAGATACCTCCAGAGAGGCTTCCACTAAATGTGTGTATGGTGGCGGTATGAGAGGGAGAGAGACAGTGGCCGCTCATTGCAGGCCTTGGCAACCCACAACTTTCGTGCTTCGCAATGATCGACTTCGGCGCTCATTCGCAAGGCCCGCAATATTTAACAATGCCTGACCAACATCATAAAAGTGATCAATGGTTTTTGACCCACCCGTCAAAAATTACGGCAATAAAATGTGAAGCCTGGCAATGCTATTTGCCATACAATGCAAGGTTCTGCACATTCGGCGCTCATCGCGAGCCTATCCTTCCGTCTACTTTACGGGCTTCGCCACTCATTGAAGGCCTCGGTAACCTGCACTTTTTGTGCTTGGGAATGCCATGTGTCTCTTTCCACCATCTCCCCCCTGTCCCTTCCCTGTGTGTTTCTCTTCTGTGTGAGCTGAATGTTTGCGTGGCGTGCGCTGTCTGCCGTTGGTTTTATTTTCAAAGTCCCGCTTGCCTGGCGTTGTTTGACCTTATTTTGCTCCTGTTTGCGAATTTTTAAGTTTTTTCGGTAAACATTTATTTCCTCGCTTAGCCGATTTTCGATCTACGAAAAACACCAAATATGGCTCAAATTTGCTTGCATCCTCACTCCCAGGCTTCCTGTCTCCCCCCCCCCCCCTGTGCTGTGTGTGAGTGTGTTAGTATTTTTTTCAATTTTTTGGGCTGTTTTTGGGGGTCTTTTGTGTTATGCGGTTGAGACCTTTTTGGTCGTTAAAAGCGTAAACTGTTGCGTGCCTCTCGATCAGTAACGAAGTGCAATGTGTTTTATCGGTGATCGCAGCTATTGACATAAGCGCCTTTTGTGCCCATATGTAGGCTGTAAGTCTTGCGTAGCTTGCGATGAGAGCCTTTGGCGCTCCTCACGTGCCCTGCAATGAGCGTCTCATTGCAGGCCCTGTCATTTGTAAATCCTTGCGAGCGAGCCCTGCAATGAGCGGCTTCGACGCTCATTGCAGCTGCAGCCTAAGTCCCACGGGCCTCGTGATGAGCGCTTTTGGCGCTCATTGCAGCCCAGCAACTGTGGCCCTCGCGAAATATTTAACATTGGGTGACCAACATCGCAACGTGACCAACACGGACAACTATTTATGTGATTATCATTTATTTGTAATGCACCAGCATATTCTGTAGCGCTAAACAGAGGTTACGTACAAATGAAAACATTAAACACAATATAAAAGAATGAAGGGCCTAAAGTCACACATACACAGAGAAAAGCACAAGAAAAGATTGAAAACTCGCAAACTTACATTCTTAAGGGTTTGACTGTGGCTGATAGATGCATTGTGCATATTAAGGGTGGAGGTGATGAGCTTTATAGTGAGGTTTTGGAGCAGGAAGAGTCTAGTGGAGCGAGGCAAGGAGTTCCAGAGAATAGGGGCAGCACGAGAAAAGTCCTGAAGTCAGAGTGATAGCAGGTGATGTGAGAGGAGGAAAGAACAAGTTCATTAGCAGAGCAAAGAGGATGGTTGGGGGAGTGTTTTGAGACAAGAGCAGATAAATAACGGGGTGCGGTGTTGTTGAGAGTTTTATATGTTAGGGCCATGTTTTTATATTTTACTAGCGACTTGCCCGTCAAAAAATGACGGCAATGTGATGTATATGTTTGTCAAGTTGTTTAGTTATTTATATAGATTTTTGACACTTGTAAGTATTGTGATATGAACGTGTATTTTTGTAAAATGTTGATGTAATGGTTTTGTAACATGAAATTTGTATCTGAAGAATTCTTAACTTTAATATACATTGAATCCAGAGGAAAGCAAAAAGTAAAAAGCCTTGTTGAAACTTACCGAATTTTAACCTGAAGTTTAAAATATATGTAAGCAATAACCTTCAAAGTATATCTTTTTAAACTTGAACTTTATTTTTTATGTAACTTTGGAAGTTGACAAAACATTTGTGTAATTTTGAACATTATAAACAGGAACATAATGAATACATTTTGTAACTTAATTTTGTATTAAAAGTATTAACATTTGAATGTAAAAACATTTGAACTTTAAATTAATCAGTATTAACATGCAATTTATATCAGAATAATTGTTAACTTGAATATACATTGAATGTAGAGGAAGGCATACAGTAAAAACTCTCCTTAAACCGTAACTAATGAAAGTAATTCCTTACTGACCACATAAACTGTCGATAAACATTAATGTAGGTAGTAATCTTAAGATAACAGACAATATTTACATTGTGACTTAGAAGGTGCTTGAGCTCTTAACATAAACTTTATAATCAGTTTGATGAAATAACTTGAAAATATTGTTTTTAAACTTGTAACATTAGAAACATTAACATAGTGACTTAACATTGTAACATAATTTTTCTTAAAAATGCTTGGCAAGTATTTTGTGAGGCGAATTATCCATAAACAGTAGTTACATTAATTATGACTGAATTAAACAACAAATTGTTATTTATTTTTGAATGCTTTTAAAAAATGTTTGCATGGCTTTAGTTTGTATCCTGCAAAGTTATAGTACTTCATAGTAGACAATGTTTTTAGTAAAAATACGTCCATCTTCTAAAAAATCACCTTGACTTTCATTGTTTTCAATGTAAACTTTAATAGCCTGTGGATTTTTGCACCGTGACAATGCAACGTACAATTGACCATGTGCAAATACTGGTTCTTCCAAAAAAATACCCACAGATTTGAAAGTTTGACCTTGTGATTTATTAATGGTCATGGCAAATGCCATAATAATGAGAAATTGTCTTCTTTGAAGTATAAAAGGGAGACTACTTTCACTTGGTGCTAAATCTATTCTTGGTATGAAAACTCTATCTCCTTTATGGGTCCCAGTTAAAATTTGGGCATCTATAAAATGGTCCTTTAATTGTTGAACAATTAATCTTGTCCCATTGCATAGGCCTTTTTTGGGGTTCATATTTCGCAATAACATGATAATTGCACCTTTCTTTAGCTGCAAAATATGTGGTGGCATTCCAGAAGGAGTTAGAGAGTTTATGAATTCAGTAGAAAAGTTAGCCTGAGTTTCATTGTCATCAGCAAGTACAGAATCAGCACTGTGATAATTTCTTTGTGGTGCATTAATTTTTTTAAAGATTTCATTATTGAGGATTAATGCATCTTTATTTTTACACGTCAGTATGACTTGGTTGGCAAGCTCGGAATATTCTTCGTTATTTATGCTCCCTTCAAATATAGCCGATATAATATCTTGTTGACAAATCATCTGAGGTGGGATCTCTACAGTGTCGTCAGCTAAATGTAGTATTTTTTCTGTTCTGCCTTCTCCAATTTTAATAAGCCAATCATTGAAATCATTATGTCATTCTGATCTCATATTTTGTTGCAGTTGAAGATGGGTAAAATGTTTCCATACTGTGCTTGACTTGATACAGGTTTCGATAATGTCAGTTCGATTTCCATGTACAACAACAGGTAATGTTTGTCTAAAATCGCCACCCAACAACATTACCTTTCCACCAAATGGAAAAATATCCATGACTTCACGAAGCAAACGGTCAATACATTGGAGGGCATAGCATGACATCATTGTGGCCTCATCGATTATAATTAATTTACATTTCTTAAATTTCTTTGCTTGTAAGGATGTCATGCGAATATCTGACACCGAATTTTCTAAAATAGACACTGGCAGTTTAAATCCACTATGAACAGTTCTTCCACCTTCTAATAAAAGTGCAGCTATTCCAGTAGTGGCAAACCCCATTGCTATTTGTCCTTGTGCTCGTACTGAACTCATTAATAAATTGTACAAATATGTTTTTCCTGATCCGCCAGGTCCATCAAGATAGAAATAACGCTATGTCACCATGTCATCATCTATTGCATTTTTAATGGCATGAAATGCTTGCAATTGTAGTGTATTTAAAGTTGCAAGTCTTTCTTGTGTTCTTTCTGCTTGTAGTTGAATGTCATAGTCTTCAAAGTTTATGTCATCTATAAGACCTGGATCAGGCAAATTAAAACTTGCACAACTTAATCCATGAGTTAAAAATACTTCTTAGATTTCCATTAACGCTTTTAAGTGTGCAATGGGTTCATTGTATCGTCGCATAAAGTCTTCAGCCATATTACTTTTAAAAGTCTCCCACAAAGCTAATGCATTTGGAGCATTTGAGAAGATACAAATAAACATCTTTCCCACTCTGTATCATCAGCGAGTAAGTTTCTATGTCTTGCAGCTAAATGGAAGGATTCATATACAATGTCATTAACAGTTCTTAATTGTTCAAAACTTTGTGCTCCTGGAACATTTAAAAGTAATATCCGTAAGCAAAAACGTTCAACATCTCTTGGACTGACTGTGTAAATTCGTGGAATTATTTTATTGCCTCTGGTTTTTCTTGGTCTCCATAATCCATTCACAAAAACATAGTGATATGGAATTTCAATATATAAGTATTGTGTTGCTTAAACATCATTTGAATTTAATGCAAACCATGCAGTTAGTGTAGTGTGACGATCTTCACTTTGGGCCAATGCATTCATTTCATTTCCAGCATGGAAATAGACTAAATGTCGTTGTGGCAAATGTACTGCTAATCTGTATACTGCATGTGATCTATCATGCATTTCAAATTTTAAAAGCCGCCACATAGCTTCTGGTGCACTGACATAGCGAGCATCTACATGAGATGCAAGTTCATCATGTACTAACTCACTACATTCAGGGTTGTCTGCACTTTTGACGACTACAGTAGCTGCATCATAGCCTTTGTAAATATATTTGTAGACATATTTAATGGATTTGATGGAAGTGCAGGCTTCTACGTTGATGTGGGCGTTGTACTTCATGAGTAAATGTGGATTGTAGGGTACTACATATCTATTGTCCACTTTTTTTCCACGAATAATGGCACTATCTCCTTCTCTTCTTTTATAAAGTGGATATCCATCACAATTTGCATATGTTTTGTCTCTATAATCTTTTGGAAAATCTTTTGAACATTTATTATTTTCCATACATGGTGATTGTGGATTCAGGTCTCCACAGGGTCCATGAATCATGCGATGAGTAACAATCTCATATAGTCTACCATATAGTTCTGGATCTGGTAGTTCAGCAACTATGACTGCATCCACTTTGTCCGAAGTATCTAATTTATCTTTCTCTTGAAGTATTATCAGAAGATGTGCATGTGGAAGGCCTCTTTTTTTAAATTCAATGGTATATACATAAGCAAGACATTTGCCAAATAACTGATTTATAGTGAAGTCACGTATTAATTCATTTAATTTGATCTTAAAAACTCTGGCTACTAAATCTGGTCGATCTGAAGCACTTTGTCCAAGAAGTAGATTTTGATTAATTTCTGGCCATTGTGGATTACATGTAAATGTCACAAATAAATCTGGTTTTCCAAATTTTGTCACAATAGCCATAGCATCATTGTATCTTTCTCTCATATTTCGAGGAGATCCTTGAAAGGAAGATGGTAAAATGATGGCTTTGCCAGCTGTCATGTCTCTGCTTGTAGCCACGTCAGCAACATAGTCCATGAGTCCAGAATATTGTTCTACACAGAGTTTATCTTGTTGATATTTTATAAAGTTTAAATTATTTGCCTCAACTTGCAAATATGAATCAATAATCCATTGTTGTGTTAGTTTCCCACCACATAAAATTGGATTAAATACATTGCGAATGGCAATTTGAGCTACTTTAAATTCAAGCATAGAAACATTATTTCGAAATCTGGCTTTAGCATTTGGGTAACTGGGAAGGGTTAATTTTGGTTGCCAACCTGCTTCTCCATGTGGGAAAAAGATGGGATATGTCATTGGATCTAAATTTGGACTTAAGATATTAATATTAATAAATGGTTGATCCTCATTTCTGGGATATACTCTAATGTCTCTTTGAACTGGTGGTTCTCCTTCGTCATTCTGAAAGACCATTGCAACCTCATTTGATGTTGGCAAGTTATAACGACGTTTATCAGTATGTCTGTCTCTTTTAAGCACCATATTAACCTTTGGCATGGGTAATTGATGTCTTTGTGCATGAAGTAGTTGTTCATTTTCTACTTCTGCCAATTTTTTGTAAGCTTTACTGTAGGGATTATTGTCCATAATGTTATTTAGCTCTATGAAAACACTGGGTAAGCATTTTTTATTTTCTTCCATATGCATACGTTGGTCAACAGCTTCCATTGTATCTAGGACATATAGTTGAGCGAATTTTCTTTGTTCTCCTTCCTCTGGATGTAAATGTGAAGTCCGATGATAAATTTGTCCTTGGACTTTAAAACAGTAAGGACCATGTCCTGGTACATTAGCAGCTAATGTTGCCCCCATAGATGCAAATGATATGGCACTATTGTAGGATCTTATGTTTGTCTTAAAATTTTTGTAGTTTGGAAAAGTAGGTTCAGTCATAATATTTTGTAAATAACTGGGAAATTGTTTCCTTTCTGGAAGTTTGAACTTTCCTTTTTGACAACAACTAATAAATTGTCCATCTCTGGGTCTCTCCTGTTTAAAATAATAAGCCTCACAAAATTGACATTGAGTACTCATGTCCCCACAACTATGAACCTCTACTGCTAAAGACTTGAGTAAAGGACAATTTGCAAAGCATATAGGAGTTTGACTTTCATATTCATCAGGTGAAAAGTCATGAAATGTTTGAACAACAGGTTCTAAATGTTTAGTTTTTTTCGTGGCTTTTCTTGGTATATGTTGACCTTGTTTTGTTGAAATGTCCTGTAAGGTTTCATTAAGAGGTTGTAAATGCTTTGTTTTTGCAGTTGCTTTTTTTGGTCTGTCTTGAATTGTTTTTTGTAAAATGTCATCTGATGTTTGAGGAACAGGTTGTAAATGCTTTATTTGCTTTTTTTTTTTTTTTGTCGTATCTTTCATTTTTGCAGCTGATAGTCTTTTATTTGCAAGTCTTTTACGTTCTTTTTCTCGTCGAATTTCTTTCTCCTCAGGTGTCTGCTGGGCGGCCCATCTCTCTTGTCTTTCTCTAGTTTGACGTCTTTTCTTCTCTTCTTTGGTCTCGTTATCAGCCATATTAATCTGTAAAGGGAAAAAAAGAAATGTAATTGTGTATATTTAAATTTGTAATTCCTGTTAAAGATTATTGTGCACAATTGGGGAAAAAAAGGTAAATCATTAATGTATCAGTTATATTTAGTTAAAAGTTATAATTCCTGGTCTCATTGAATTAAAATTTGGCCAATGGAATACTGCTGTAAATAAGCAGTTAACATATTTTTTGTAACTAATTTTTTAGTTCTTGAAAACCTTGTTTGTGGATAGATGTTTACCACTGAAAAACTTTTTTGCTAAAAAAAACATTGATGTGGTTATTGAGCTATGTATTGCATAGTGGCAATTTAAATAGAATAAGGGACATAGTCATTTTTTTTTTCTGTTGACACGGATGCAGATGAAAGATGTATCTTTAGTTTTCTCCTTTTGTACTTATTATACTGTACCTTGGTTGAAGTGTGATTTAAATCCGAATGTTTGTTGGTCCTCGGTTGAAAATCTTTGTCCAATGGTGTGGTCCTCTGTTGGAAGTCCTCGTCCGATGGTGTGGTCCTGTGTGTAAAATCCTGGTCCAATGATGTGGTCCTCTGGCAATAGCCCTCGTCCGATGTTGTGGTCCTCTGGCGATAGCCCTCGTCCGATGTTGTGGTCCTCTGGCGATAGGCCTCATCCGAAATTGTTGTCCTCTGGCGATAGCCCTCGTCCGATGTTGTGGTCCTTTGGTGAAAGTCCTTGTCCGATGGTCTGGTCCAGTGTTGAAAGTCCTGGTCCGCTGGTCTGGTCCTGTGTTGAAAGTCCTCGTCCGATGGTCTGGTCCTGTGCTGAAAGTCCTCGTCCGATGGTCTTCACGCAGTATCTGTTGTAACATAAAATTGAAAATGTTGTTTGAGTGAAATGTCTTTTAAATAAGTAAAACATTTATTAATTTGGGTGTATTGTATCTGTTATGGTTATTTTTTTCTATGTGTTTTTTTTAACTTTATCTACAATACCACAACTTTTGTTATTCTTATTTAAGCTTCTTAGTAAGGCTTGTAGGTTGTGATATATTAAAGAAGAATATTAATTTATTTTGCTATGTGTTTGTGTGTTTTTTTTGTACAATCCTGTTTTGTGCACACCACTTGTGGTATAGTTATTTAAGCTTCATTGTAATGGTTATAGGTTGTTAAAGATTAAAGAAGAATCTTAATTTAGTTTTCTATGTGTTTGTGTGAGTTTTTCTACAATCCTTTTTGGTGCGCACCACTTTTGCTATGCTTATTTAGGCTTCTTTGTAAAGCTTATAGGTTGTTAAACATTAAGTAAGAATATGAATTTAGTTTGCTATGTGTTTGTGGTAGTTTTTGTACAATCCTATTTGTGCGCACCAATGTAGTTTGCTATGTGTTTGTGTTAGTTTGTTACAATCCTGTTTGGTGCGCACCACTTGTGCTAAAGTTATGTAGTCTTCATTGTACTGGTTATAGGTTGTTAAACATTAAAGAAGAATGTTAATGTAGTTTCCTATGTGTTTGTGTGATTTTTTGTACAATCCTATTAGGTGCGCACCACTTTTGTTATTCTTATTTAGGCTTCTTTGTAAGGCTTATAGATTGTTAAACATTGAATAAGAAAGTTAACTTAGTTTGCTATGTGTTTGTGTGAGTTTGTTCCAATCCTGTTTTGTGTGTACCACTTTGTGTGTACCATATGTTGCATATTTTGTCCCTCATTCAATTGAATTTTTTCCAATGTAATAGTACTCTAAGGCCCTCATTCAATAGCAATTTTGACAATTGAATAGGGGTCTAAATAAGCACATCACATATATTTTTTAAAGAAGTTTTTAGTTATTAAGCATCTATCCAAAAGCACGGTTTTCACTAACGAAAAACTTCTTTAAAAAATATATGTTATGTGATTATTTTGATCCCTATTGAATTAGCAAAATCACAATTGAATATGGGCCTAAATGTGTTTATTTAGAGCCAGATTCAATTGGGCAAAATAGCAATTGAATGAGAGGCTTTTGTTGCTGCATTTGTTATACTTTTGGGGCCTCATTGCGTTTTGGGCAATGTAATAGAGCTCAATATGACCAGAGAGCATATTTTTTTTACAGATTTTTTTAGTAAGTGAAGTTGTATCCAAAAGCAACGTGTTCACTAACTAAAATGTTCCTTCAAAAAATATCCTCTGTGCTTATATAGAGCCCTATTGAAATGGGCAAATCACATTTAAATGAGGCCCTCGGCCATTAAAGATATATAGGTCCTCATTCCATTTGAATTTTGCCAATTGAATAGGGCTCTATATAAGCACATAACATATTTTTTGAACATAGTTTTTAGTTATTGAAGACCTTGATTTTGTATCGAAGTTCATTAACTACAAATTTCTGTATAAAATATATGTTATGTGCTTATATAGAGCCCTATTCAATTGACAAACTCACAATTGAATGAGGCTCATGGTTATTTTCTTTTTTATACTTAATACTTTACCTTGATTGAAGTGTCGAATAACAGAGGGTCCCCTCCTGCCAATATTAATCCGCTGGTCTTCTTGTAGTGTCTGTTTGAAAAAGAAAGTGAAATAGTTATTTGTATATTTCTTATTTTTCATGTAGCAAAGCATGGCCTTTTGAGCACGTAATGTCTTGTGCTATCTTACCTGTTCTTCTTTGTTGGTGTTCTTTAAAAGGGATTGTGCTACACAGTGCACGGTGCAAATTGTTGAGGGACGCTGTTGATGAAGAGTCTGTTTGAATATTAAAAGAAGTAGAAAGATTGAGCTTTATATGATCTATTGAATTGCACTAAATTAATGTAATTTAAATATACTTCTGTAATTATTTTCAATTGACCTTATTTTTTGGTGGTGGCTACACACATATGTCACATACATGAAGCACATTTCCATCATTTAATGTAATTATTTTGTGTGCGTGTGACATATCACTATACATGAATCATATTTTAATTGTTAAATGAACCATATTTTTTGTTTTTTCCAACACACATAAATGTGTGTGTGTGAGATGATACATATATGTGCGTGTCACATATCAGTATACATGACATATAATGTCATTTAAATGTAGTTGTTTAATTATTTTGTTTTAATATCATTTTGTTGCAGTGGCAGCAATACACATAAATGTGCGTGTCACATGTCACTATGCAGGGGCAATATACATAAATGTGCGTGTCACATGTCAATATACATGATACACATATATGTCCGTGTCACATGTCTCTATGCAGGGGCAATACACATAAATGTGCGTGTCACATGTCACTCTACAGTCACTATACATGATACACATATATGTCCATGTCACATGTCACTCTACATAAACCTCTTTTTGATATTGAATTATTTTAATTTTAGTTTTTGTTAAATGAACCTTATTTTTTTTTACCTGTCTTGATAATAAAATGTAATATATCATAGCTTACCTCTCAGTTGTAATTTGCACAATGTAAAGTAGTAAATTAGTAAAGAATTATCTTCTGAAGTAAAAGCAGCAGTTATCTCAGAAGTAACTCCGTTCATCACCTGAGGAGAAATGTATTTTTTTGTGTAAAATAGGCAGTATTTAAAAAATTGTATAAAATTCTGGAAAGTTAGACCATTAGAACGCAATACGCATGCGCTATTTGCGTTCCAGCTTACAATTTGCGTTCCATCCGCCATTTTGTGCGTAGTAGTGTTCAAAATGGTGTTTAATCTGATTGTGATACGTTCCGCATAGTATGTGTTTCATTGTTGCGAGTAAGTGTAGTGTAGTTACGTCTTAAGCCTCGTTTTCGTTTTGTTCGTCGGCCATTTTTTCTCTCGCTTAGCGATTGTATTAGTGTCTAAAGTGTTTTATTTTTATTTAAATGAAGGTGTAACTTGTTTATTTGAGGTGCTGGATGGTTCCTCTTGCTGTAGGTAAGTTTTTTATGTGTGTGTTGTGTGTATTTATTGTGTTTTAAATGTTTGTATGTCGGCGTGTTGCGTCCGATGTTTGCGAGGTCGTACTGGGGGTAACGTGTCTCGTATGGTGTTTGCGTGTGTAGCCTCGTTTTAGTTTTGTTAGTCGGCCATTTTTTGTGTCGCTTATCAAATTGTTTACTGTCTAAACTCTTTTATTTCGAGTCAAATGAAGGTGTAAGTTGCATTTTTTAAGTCGTGGGTGCTCCCTCTTGGTGTAGGTAAGGTTTTTATGTATGTGCTGTGTGTATGTATTGTGTTTGAAATTTTGTAATGTTCGCGAGTTGCGTCCGAGTGTTGCGAGGCCGTAATGTGTGTGAACGTGTGTCGTATGTTGTTTGCGAGTGTCGTAATGTGTGTGTCGTATTGTTTGGGTTGCGTCGTGAACTTTCCGAAGGTCGCAGTTGCTGACATGGAGCGCCTTCGGCGCTCCATGCCAGCAACTGCGGCCCTTGCTTTGCGATGTCCTCAGGTGCTAGCAACTGAGACCCTCGCCCAGTGCCCTCGCTTTGCGAGGGCCGCGGCTCGCTTCGCGAGGGCCGCGACTCGCTTTGCGAGGGCCGCGGGCTCGCTACGCGAGCCTGCAGCGTTAGCAACAACTCATACGCTCACAACTATATATGTGATTCTGACGGCTACGGGAAGCCAGTGGAGTGATTGAAAGAGAGTGACTGCAGGCACTTAGTGTTGAGTGTGGAAGATGAGTCTAGCGGAGGCATTCAATATGGATTGGAGTGGAAACAGAAGGGTGATGGGAGGCCAGCGAGGAGTGAGATGCAGTAGTTGAGGCGAGATATGATAAGACAATGAATTAGAGTTTTAGATGTGTTTTGTGTCTGATAGTGATGGGTTTTAGAGATATTTTTTAGGTGAAAATAACAAGATATTGTGATTGATTATATATGAGGAATGAAAGAGAAGGCAGGGTCCAGTAGAACCCAAAGACAATGGGCCTGGGAGTGATGATGGTGTTGTCAACAGTGAGAGAAAAGTGAGGGCTGGTAGCTGTGGTAGAGGGTGGGAAGATTAGGAGCTCAGTCTTTGGCATGATGATGTGAGAGGCAGCTCACCAGTAGGATAGAAGTGGATAGATCAGGTGCTGAGAGGTCGACTCCATTGGCGTACCCCGTGCACTACCAGACAAGTTCAAGGCCAGAAATCAAATTGCACCAGGATTTGAATCCATGTTCACCTGGTGGGTGACAATACATAAGAATGTTGACTGGATAAATGATATCTACTATAACCAACAAATGTTTGTGACTATACAAGAGATGCGGGACAAGGTTTGGCTGAACAACTCGGTAAAACAAGTCTGATGATGTGGCCCTTGATATGCTTCTAGAAAAAGAAGGGGGTGTTTGTAAAATGGAGAGATTGGCAGCCCAAATTGTCAAATGAACTAGCAGAAAATTCAGGGATGGAAAACCCATTCACTAGCTGGCTTCACTCATGGTTCGGAAGATGGAAAGGCAAAGCCCTCACTGTGATGACTTCAATAGGTGTCATGCTTGCCGTTTTGGTCACTTGTGGTTCCCTGCACAAAGGGACTGATACAGAAATGGATTGACACGACCATCACCCAGAAAGAATAACTATATGAAACTTTGCAATGGTACGCGCACGCTTGCCTAGGGACATAGAAGAGGAATACGAGAATCATGCCTAAAATCCAGGCCATCCCCATGAAGGACATATTCAAACTCTCGCTCATTGACATTACAATACGATAATACATATATCTGCTGTAAAAGAAAAAAGATGTAAAGACCTGTCAGAAAGCCACATACTCCTTGTCTGCTGCCTGAAGATCTGCACGTGATGAACCAGAGGATCTCACCCTCCAGAAGCAAGTGATCCACCGCTTACCGTATGGACAAAGAATGGCCTGGCGAAGTGTGATGTGTAAGACTGGGCCTGTATGAAGATTGTCTGAGCATATGGTTTCATTGTTTTCTCATTTTTTTACTTTTTGTGCTCTTTCCTATACCTGTATTTCTTTTTACTGTTCATTTGGCTTCTAACATTTCTGCTCCTTGATCTAACAACTTGCTAGGATCTAGTACGTACTAACATCTGATAAGGAAATAGTAATTAGGGAAAGAAGACGTTATCATGCATACACTCTGGGTTATTAGTCATATCACTGCAAACTTCATTGGTTATTAAATTACATCTACCATCTAAATGCCTCATAAGACAATACGTATAAAGGGAAATTGGTTCTATGGTCTAGTTATTGGTAATTGGTTGGAGAATTAGAGGCCATTTTGTCCGCATTAACCATTGTATTTTATTTCACATATCTGGACTTTTATATCTATGGCACCGCTATCTGGACTATCTCTTGGACACATATAACCGTATATGTTGATGTTTTCATCCACCCCATTGGACTCTTTCCTTGTTATATTCATTTCATCAAACAGGTGCTCACTTGTTTTCTTCGACTTATTGTTTTACCATCAAGATTTCATCTTTTCTTGCTCCCGTTTTATAATCACTGATCGCTTTCATTCAACAGACTATAATATCTGGACTGTGACCTTTGTGCTATGGATTCCATTATTGATAGACTTTTTATATTATTGCACGAATCATTTTGGATTATTAAACTTGCGATTTTCTAATGCATATATTGATGTTCTATGTAAAATTATGTTTTCTTTTGCAATGTTCTTGTTAGGAATGTATTAAGGTAAAAGGTGCAAAGGACTCCATGGGATAAGATCTAATATCTCCATGTTGTAGGAAACTCATCTGACTGAATTTAAAGAGACCCAGAGTGTCTTTAAATATCAGTCTGAAGATCTTGCCTTTACTTCCTAATAAGTTTAGCTTTTTTTTTGTTTAGCTATATGTGAAATTTACATCGAGATTATACCCTGTCATATTTGTATTATTTCCTTTTGATGACAATTTTCATTGTCATAGGGGGGAGTGTTGGGGAAATAATGCTAATATCCTTACATTTTTAGCTATATATATATATATATATATGACAGGGCAATAAAATTGTAAGGCAGGTAATGCTTTTTGCCCCAGACAGTAAGTGTTTTGGTGGTCTGAGATCCTTCGGCGCTCATTGCAAGCCTCGCGCTGAGCGCCTTTGGCGCGCATCACGTGGCTCACAATGAGCGCCTTCTGCCATTATTGCGAGCCTCTTGGTTGGTGTATTTTAGGTTATCACAGGGGCTTTTGCTGTCATTGTAAGGTCCGCGCCGATCTCCTCCGAGCCTGTCCCCTGGTGTAGTTTGTGTCCTATGAGCACCGTTGGCGCTCCTTGTGAGGCACGCGGTGAAGGGTTTTGGCGTTTATTGCGATAGTGTTGTTTTTTTTTTGTGTATATGTAGGTTTTCATGATAATTAATTAATTAAATCCTAAATTAATATACTTTACCTATTTCTAAGTAATATATGCAGGAAGCATTGTGCTAAAGAGCTGACAATCTGTTTTGCTGTTCCTGCAGCATACAATGTAGGTTTGCAGTGTTGTTGAGCTGAGGTGTAAGTGTCAGTAATGTGCGCAGTGTGTAGTGTAAATAGGCTGCGTGCGTGAGGGGAAGCCGTTAGGGTAGCTGTGTACTTCTGCATTGTGTAAGTTAGTGTTATAAAATGGCGGTGAACGTGTATGTGGTACGCGGGTGTGGATGATTTAGCGTTCTTGTTAATAGTGTATCTTGGACCTCCTACGGCTTTTTGGAAAATCCGTATGTGCTTGGTGGTGTTTTGCGTCTTTAGGGGTCGTGTGGACTTGTTTTAGTTTTTTTCGGCGGCCACTTTTTCTCTCGCTTAGGAGATTTTTGAGTGTCTAAACTCTGTAAATAGTACTTAAATTGAGGTGTAACCTCACTTGCAGACGTCCTGGGTGCCCTCCCCTTGCAGTGGGTAAGCTTTTTATTTTATTTTTGTGTGTATTTAGTGTTTTTTTTATGTTTTCCGCTGTGCGCGGTTCGGCTGTAAAAGTCGTATTTTTGCGAGTTTGTAATGGTTTTTGCGAGTCCTGCGGCTCGTATTTTTTTGTGTAAGTCCGTATTTTGTCATTGCGTGTTAGACTGCTACAAGTCCTGCTTCTGTGGCGGTCTGCATTTGCAGCCTGAACTGCGTCCCTCGCTTGACAACTATTATTTGTGATTGGATATGATATATAAATAAAATATAAAATGCTGTTAGTGGGTCATAACTTGCTAGATGGGTGAAAAGATGGATCATTTCATTGTTATGTGAACAAATATAAAAGCTGTATCTGGATATATTTCTGTTAGTAGCAGTTCAGTGACTGAGTGAATTAGTGGCAGCCATGTTGGTTTTACCACTAATCCACATCTTTTCTAAATAGGTTCTAATAATGATAGTTTTACCAGAGGACTCTGTAGTTCGAGCCAATCATGATAACAAAAACAGAGGTATGTGAGTATGGGCAGTTTATTCTATGACACCCCCTCTCTCCCCTCCCCCCTCAATCACTTTTCCAGTGCCTTCTAAATCCATCACCAGGGACAGGAAATTTGAATAATGGACTTTACATCTTAAGAACCACCTGCATGATGGAATTATCTAGCTGTGGACAGAAAATTTCAACAATATAAGTGAGTTAACTAGTTTAGAAGGGAACTTTGAATGTGCATATGTTCGTGGTGTAATTACCATCTTACATTAACTCCCACACCCCCAGATTGGCCAGTGAGGTGCTACAGAGGGCAAATTGAGTTAACTGTTTAAGGGCAAGTAATGTAATCATGTTTGCGGGTTGAACCAAAGAAGCATTGTTTGGGAAGACTATATGCCTGAGAGCTGTATCCCTTCCCTGGAAAGACAAGGGGCCCCTCCCTGCTCAACAAGCTGAGAAAGGACCCTGGAACTGGAAGTGACGTTGAACACCCACCATCTGCGGTGCATACAGGACAGGAAAAGTGTCTTCCCACTTCAAGGGACAGAGAAGATGACTTTTTGAGAAAAGATTATTTTAAGATATTAAGTAAGCACTTAGAGGCTTGTGTAATGCAGTATTTAGATTTTTTAGCTGTACTATCAGATCCTGCCGCCGTCCTCCTCCTCCCCTGTTATATTTCACACATATTATATTGTAAGTAGCAGTGAAGGAGATAACATCTGGGGAACCAGGGAAAGCCTTATCTGCTATACTATGAGACAATGCGGAGGATCTGTTGACAGACACTTGGGTAACCTTTTGATATAAGGGCGTAGGAAACAAAAAAAAATCTGAGGGGGGGGGGGGATAGAGAGTGTGTGTGTGTATATATATATATATATATATATATATATATATAGATATATATATAGAAATGTAATATAGTACAAAAAATGTATCTGTAATATCATATGAATGTCATCCGTCAGTCACCACCCCTCTTATGCCCCTTAAGCTCATGTTCATCTCTTTCGCCCACTTCTACATGTGCCTTCTATCTCTCTTTTCTAAGGAATCCTGTCTTCTCATGATATGTGTCTCGACTGCTACATCAAGTGCTACGGCCAGAACCTGGTTCTGACCCGCTCAGCGGCTCATGTGGGTTATTGTAGATACACCTGAAAGCAGGGATACCCCCAGACCAGTATTTATTCTGCACACTGGACGTAGGGATAAGGACTGCAGAGTCACCGACTGTAACACTAGTCAATACCCACAATGCATAGGGTTATCTCTTTCCCAGAATGAAAATTACACTTAAATTATGTATATCCAAACTGAACACTCATTATTAGCAAGGACAGCTCATACTTATCATGGTCACAAACAAAAACATCCTCTTAGTCTCTCCCCAAGCTCTCTTTCTTCACACCTCTATCAAGGATAAAATAGTCTCCTTTCTTGCCCTCCTGTATATGGCAGCTGCCCCCCCCCCCCCCATGTCTGTGTCATGTTGGGGGGGGGGGGGGGGGGGAGAGATTTAGCAAACTTTATGGTAAATATAGAAATGTTTATTTTGGTATTTTTGCATACACTACCGATTCTCCTCTAGATTTGGAATACAGGAAACTTAGATATTGCCTTTATTATCGATGTATTGTCCATGGAAATGATATTTTGTGAGCTTATCATAAACGTCTTGATCCATGGATTACCAAATCCAAGTCCTGCAATCCTAATGATAACGAAGGCCCTTTCTTGGTCTCACATGACTGCACCGATTGTGTCTTGTGCTCCTGAACATGGCAGATTAGATTTATGATTCGTCTGGTGTTGGACCCACCACAAAGCCCACCTGGAAAAGGGAACCAATGAGAACATGTAATGGTGTCGCTGCAACGTCAAAGCTTTGCAAGGATGTTCATATCATGACTGATCATCTACCCTGCCCATTTGATCTACCACAAATTTGGCTTAATTAAGCCCCAGAATAGCCTTATGTTTATTCCAGACTTGATTAAATTCCTTAACTGTGTTTGACTCTATCAAAGCCAAGAGAGACCGGCCCATGGCTGGGGAATTGTGGGATTCATTCCCCTTTTGTGGATACAAGGTGGAGACATTCCAATTTTTCACTAAGTTTGGGAATATTTGGAGTTGTTCAGTGATAAAGAAGTTGTATGGTTTGTGTCAGTCCGTCTAGTTGTGTATTGTGGTGCCCATCTCAGGACACAAACAAAGACATAATAACTGGTTATCACCAATACCTTCATCTAGACATCCACCAGGACCTCTTTATAATATTACAAATCAGTCTAATGTACCAATTATGGGGGTAGGAGGCAAAGAAAATCTGGGGGCATACCGCAAATAGTATAAAAATACCACACGACTGCTTCTCTACACAAACACACACAGGAAAAACTGGGGGGGATTTGTCTAACGGACACTAACAACTAACTGATTACAAGGTATTTACAGTCACTTGGAAGACCCACAACAATATACTTCTATCTGTTACATTAATTATTAATTGTCATATCTTATAGGATATCTGGCCACATAGTAACATTTGTGTAACCTTATTAATGTACTATACTGTGCGTCGTGTCCCACCTCCCACACCCCTCCTATTTTACTACTTCACACCTGTAACAAATGGTCTTCTTATCTGCATACCCAATGCTTAGACCTCAACTCCGTCTCTCATCACAGCAGGATCTTCAGACCTCCTACCCCCTCACTCCCTGCCCCACTCCGCCCTCCCTCCCTGCCCCACTCCGCCCTCCCTGCCTGCCCCACTCCGCCCTCCCTGCCTGCCCCACTCCGCCCTCCCTGCCTGCCCCACTCCGCCTCGCATTACCTTAATGTATAGATACTCACATGATTTGCACCTGCTCAGCTAACATCACCTGCCAAAAAATAATTAATAAAGTCTCTTAGCTCCTCACCCACCTCAGCCATTCTGATAAACCTTATCACATCTTCTCCTTGCTCCTGGATCTATATCACTACTTCTACCAAATCTTAGGATAATAATTCTCCCCCCACAATCTTCTATCCTATTTTCCTAATCTTACACATTGACACAAGGCTCTCTCACGCTTTCCTCTTTCTTATAACCTACGGCCTCTCTCTCAGACTTTCCTTTGCAGCGTCTCCATTTCACGTTCCCAACAATATCACCATCTCACCTTCCCTGCTCTCCTCTCCTCTGCTCCCATGAGCTCCTCTCCTTCCTCCAGTCACTATCTCACCTTCCCTGCTCTCCTCTCCTCCTCCCATGAGCTCCTCTCCCTCCTCCAGTCACTATCTCACCTTCCGTGCTCTCCTCTTCTCTGCTCTCATGAGCTCCTCTCCCTCCTCCAGTCACTATCTCACCTTCCTTGCTCTCCTCTTCTCTGCTCCCATGAGCTCCTCTCCTTCCTCCAGTCACTATCTCACCTTCCCTGCTCTCCTCTTCTCTGCTCCCATGAGCTCCTCTCCTTCCTCCAGTCACTATCTCACCTTCCTTGCTCTCCTCTTCTCTGCTCCCATGAGCTCCTCTCCTTCCTCCAGTCACTATCTCACCTTCCCTGCTTTCCTCTCTTCTCTGCTCCCATGAGCTCCTCTCCCTCCTCCAGTCACCATCTCACCTTCCCTGCTTTCCTCTCCTCTTCTCTGCTCCCATGAGCTCCTCTCCCTCCTCCAGTCACTATCTCACCTTCCCTGCTCTCCTCTTCTCTCCTCCCATGAGCTCCTCTCTTTCCTCCAGTCACTATCTCACCTTCCCTGCTCTCCTCTCCTCTGCTCCCATGAGCTCCTCTCCCTCCTCCAGTCACTATCTCACCTTCCCTGCTCTCCTCTCCTCTGCTCCCATGAGCTCCTCTCCCTCCTCCAGTCACTATCTCACCTTCCTTCCTCTCCTCTTCTCTGCTCCCATGAGCTCCTCTCCCTCCTCCAGTCACTATCTCACCTTCCCTGCTCTCCTCTCCTCTGCTCCCATGAGCTCCTCTCCCTCCTCCAGTCACTATCTCACCTTCCTTGCTCTCCTCTTCTCTCCTCCCATGAGCTCCTCTCTTTCCTCCAGTCACTATCTCACCTTCCCTGCTCTCCTCTCCTCTGCTCCCATGAGCTCCTCTCCCTCCTCCAGTCACTATCTCACCTTCCTTGCTCTCCTCTCCTCTGCTCCCATGAGCTCCTCTCCCTCCTCCAGTCACTATCTCACCTTCCTTCCTCTCCTCTTCTCTGCTCCCATGAGCTCCTCTCCCTCCTCCAGTCACTATCTCACCTTCCCTGCTCTCCTCTTCTCTGCTCCCATGAGCTCCTCTCCCTCCTCCAGTCACTATCTCACCTTCCTTCCTCTCCTCTCCTCTGCTCCCATGAGCTCCTCTCCTTCCTCCAGTCACTATCTCACCTTCCTTCCTTCCTTCCTCTCCTCTCCTCTGCTCCCATGAGCTCCTCTCCCTCCTCCAGTCACTATCTCACCTTCCCTGCTCTCCTCTCCCTCCTCCGGTCACTATCTCACCTTCCCTGCTCTCCTCTTCTCTGCTCCCATGAGCTCCTCTCCCTCCTCCAGTCACTATCTCACCTTCCTTCCTCTCCTCTCCTCTGCTCCCATGAGCTCCTCTCCTTCCTCCAGTCACTATCTCACCTTCCTTCCTTCCTTCCTCTCCTCTCCTCTCCTCTGCTCCCATGAGCTCCTCTCCCTCCTCCAGTCACTATCTCACCTTCCTTCCTCTCCTCTCCTCTCCTCTGCTCCCATGAGCTCCTCTCCCTCCTCCAGTCACATCTCACCTTCCCTGCTCTCCTCTCCTCTGCTCCCATGAGCTCCTCTCCTTCCTCCAGTCACTATCTCACCTTCCTTCCTCTCCTCTCCTCTGCTCCCATGAGCTCCTCTCCCTCCTCCAGTCACTATCTCACCTTCCTTCCTCTCCTCTGCTCCCATGAGCTCCTCTCCTTCCTCCAGTCACTATCTCACCTTCCTTGCTCTCCTCTGCTCCCATGAGCTCCTTTCCCTCCTCCAGTCACTATCTCACCTTCCCTGCTCTCCTCTTCTCTGCTCCTATGAGCTCCTCTCCCTCCTCCAGTCACTATCTCACCTTCCTTCCTCTCCTCTGCTCCCATGAGCTCCTCTCCCTCCTCCAGTCACCATCTCACCTTCCCTGCTCTCCTCTCCTCTTCTCCTCCAGTCACTATCTCACCTTCCTTCCTCTCCTCTCCTCTGCTCCCATGAGCTCCTCTCCTTCCTCCAGTCACTATCTCACCTTCCTTCCTCTCCTCTCCTCTGCTCCCATGAGCTCCTCTCCCTCCTCCAGTCACTATCTCACCTTCCTTCCTCTCCTCTCCTCTGCTCCCATGAGCTCCTCTCCCTCCTCCAGTCACTATCTCACCTTCCTTGCTCTCCTCTCCTCTTCTCTGGGCCCATGAGCTTCTCTCCCTCCTCCAGTCACTATCTCACCTTCCCTGCTCTCCTCTCCTCTGCTCCCATGAGCTCCCCTCCCTCCTCCAGTCACTATCTCACCTTCCCTGCTCTCCTCTCCTCTCCTCTGCTCCCATGACCTCCTCTCCCTCCTCCAGTCACTATCTCACCTTCCTTGCTCTCCTCTCCTATTCTCTGCTCCCATGAGCTCCTCTCCCTCCTCCAGTCACCATCTCACCTTCCTTGCTCTCCTCTCCTCTGCTCCCATGAGCTCCTCTCCTTCCTCCAGTCACCATCTCACCTTCCCTGCTCTCCTCTCCTCTTCTCTGCTCCCATGAGCTCCTCTCCCTCCTCCAGTCACTATCTCACCTTCCTTGCTCTCCTCTCCTCTTCTCTGCTCCCATGAGCTCCTCTCCCTCCTCCAGTCACTATCTCACCTTCCCTGCTCTCCTCTCCTCTGCTCCCATGAGCTCCTCTCCCTCCTCCAGTCACTATCTCACCCCCCCTGCTCTCCTCTCCTCTGCTCCCATGAGCTCCTCTCCCGCCTTCAGTCACTATCTCACCTTCCTTGCTCTCCTCTCCTCTGCTCCATGAGCTCCTCTCCCTCCTCCAGTCACTATCTCACCTTCCTTGCTCTCCTCTCCTCTCCTCTGCTCCCATGAGCTCCTCTCCCTCCTCCAGTCACTATCTCACCTTCCTTGCTCTCCTCTCCTATTCTCTGCTCCCATGAGCTCCTCTCCCTCCTCCAGTCACCATCTCACCTTCCTTGCTCTCCTCTCCTCTGCTCCCATGAGCTCCTCTCCTTCCTCCAGTCACCATCTCACCTTCCCTGCTCTCCTCTCCTCTTCTCTGCTCCCATGAGCTCCTCTCCCTCCTCCAGTCACTATCTCACCTTCCTTGCTCTCCTCTCCTCTTCTCTGCTCCCATGAGCTCCTCTCCCTCCTCCAGTCACTATCTCACCTTCCCTGCTCTCCTCTCCTCTGCTCCCATGAGCTCCTCTCCCTCCTCCAGTCACTATCTCACCCCCCCTGCTCTCCTCTCCTCTGCTCCCATGAGCTCCTCTCCCGCCTTCAGTCACTATCTCACCTTCCTTGCTCTCCTCTCCTCTGCTCCATGAGCTCCTCTCCCTCCTCCAGTCACTATCTCACCTTCCCTGCTCTCCTCTCCTCTCCTCTGCTCCCATGAGCTCCTCTCCTTCCTCCAGTCACTATCTCACCTTCCCTGCTCTCCTCTTCTCTCCTCCAGTCAGTATCTCACCTTCCCTGCTCTCCTCTTCTCTCCTCCCATGAGCTCCTCTCCCTCCTCCAGTCACTATCTCACCTTCCTTGCTCTCCTCTCCTCTCCTCCCATGAGCTCCTCTCCCTCCTCCAGTCACTATCTCACCTTCCTTGCTCTCCTCTCCTCTTCTCTGCTCCCATGAGCTTCTCTCCCTCCTCCAGTCACTATCTCACCTTCCTTGCTCTCCTCTCCTCTGCTCCCATGAGCTCCTCTCCCTCCTCCAGTCACTATCTCACCTTCCTTGCTCTCCTCTCCTCTCCTCCCATGAGCTCCTCTCCCTCCTCCAGTCACCATCTCACCTTCCCTGCTCTCCTCTCCTCTCCTCTGCTCCCATGAGCTCCTCTCCCTCCTCCAGTCACCATCTCCCCTTCCCTGCTCTCCTCTCCTCCCATGAGCTCCTCTCCCTCCTCCAGTCACTATCTCACTGTAACGGTACCCCCCAAACATAGAAGGGGGCGCCCAGGCCTTTTTAGCCGATCCGCCCGTCCAGTGCTATAGGGACAGCTACTGCAGGACACCCATTCCCCCAAGCACGAGACACACGCTCTGTGTTTGAGGGTCAAGCAGAGAACTCTCTTCTTTATTAAAAACCAAGACATATATAAAAACAAACCATTTCCACATACACCGTAGGGGCAGTGACTACCTTTGGTCAACCCCTAATTACCTATGGCCAATCAGATAGGGTAGGAACCATGAGACTCCTCCCATGGGCCACCCCCCAGGCGTGGCTACCATGCTCATTCTCACCAAGACTGTCCTCATGGAAACTTCCTGTTTGCTTCCTTGTCTATGCCCCTGGGAAACCCCATACTGGCCCTTTGTTCAAGTCCTGGCGACGCCCTGTGTTTACCTAATGGGGGATGGTCAGAATCTGTAACACATATCTACACATTTTTCATAACTTTAAAAGTATGCATCACATTCACATAAAACATACATTTTCAGAATCAGCATACTCCAAATACAAACGTGTGTCAAAATGATACAAATTGGTCCAGTGGTTCAAAAGTTAGATCACAGTCCTTTCTGACAAAATGGAGCATGGCTTTGTATGTCTTTGTAGGTGGAAAGTCAACATGGTCCGTAGTCAAAAGGCAGAATGTGGGCCTCTAGACTTCTCCAATTCGCATTGACGAGACTGATCTCGTCACATCTCTCCCCCTTTCCAAAAAGACTAACCGGATATCTGACCTCCTGCCGGCCAGATTCCGGGTTAGTCTGGAAGGCCACCCACAAAACACAATCAACAGTACAGCCCACCCACAATAACTGGTTACTACACCTGGGTAGAGGAGAAACTTGTCCATGTCCAGGTGCCTCACCACGGCTGTGCTGGGCACTGGTAAGCAGCCTTGGTGGGTTGCTGAGTGGGCAGAGACCAGCGGTACTCTGCCCTGGTGCCCGCGCTACCACGGAAGTAGCCTGTTTGGGGCCTGGTTGTAGGAGGGGGAGACCGACGGTCTCCCCTTTGGCTAAACAGCCCTGTTGCTGGGGGACAGGACCGGCCGTCTCTGCCCCTGGTAGCTCAGCCTGTGGCTGGAGAATGGAGTCTGAGCTCTCAATTCCCTGCAGCTCACCCTGACGCTGGGGAATGGAGACGGGGCTTCCAATTCCCTGCATATCACTCTGTCGATGGGGAATGGAGTCTGAGCTCTCAATTCCCTGCAGCTCACCCTGACGCTGGGGAGGGAGGACGCTGCTCTCCTCTCCTGGCAAGGTACACTTCCGCTGGGGAGGGGAGACAATGCTCTCCACTCCCTGCACTTCACACTGGCGCTGGGGATCTGGGCTAGCCACCCAGCATCCCTGTAGGGCCGGTGGAGAGACCTCGGTCCCATCTCCACCGGCCGCCTGTGATTCCTCCCAATAAATCTCTACAATATCTTCCCATCTGAAGGGGTCTGGGTCTCTCACCTTGCTGTAATGCTGAGCCTTCCCAATGGAATGGAAGAGATCTCGGTAGTCCTTCTCCAGTTCCCACTCCAGGGTTGCTAGGTGAACAAGGTCTTGCTCTACCTCATGGGGGTCATCCCAGTCATGCCTAGCCTCCCTCTCATAGAAAATATCCTCAAGTCTGGTCTGCGCAGGGCTCCCAAAGTCAGGCTCTGCAAATGACTGCCATAACAAGCCAGGACCATCAAACTCCTCTCCCTCTGGCTTGTCATGCTCGGCTGTCCAGGGTGTATACTGTGCCATATACCACCAGAGTGCCTGGTAGGCATCCTCCAGCCATAGCTCCTGCCATGCACGGAGCTTTAGTTCCTCCACCCATTCCTCAAGGGGCTGCTCTCCCAGGAAGGGCATGCGCAGGGCCACTTGCTTCTGCAAACGTTGCTCTTCACTGGGGAGACTCTCACCCCGCTGGTATTGTACATTATCCAGGGCCTGGTACCAGATGCCTTTCCTTAATGCATCCCGGCCATCCAGGTCCTCATCCTCATATAGCACTGCTGGTTCCATTCTGCTGCTTTTAGGGTCGCTGTACTGGGACATGCGTTGCCCCCAACTTGTAAATCCACAGAATGGTGTCTCCTGTAGCTGTCCTTCTGGCTGTGGGAACAATTCCGCCGCTTGCCACCAGTGTAACGGTACCCCCCAAACATAGAAGGGGGCGCCCAGGCCTTTTTAGCCGATCCGCCCGTCCAGTGCTATAGGGACAGCTACTGCAGGACACCCATTCCCCCAAGCACGAGACACACGCTCTGTGTTTGAGGGTCAAGCAGAGAACTCTCTTCTTTATTAAAAACCAAGACATATATAAAAACAAACCATTTCCACATACACCGTAGGGGCAGTGACTACCTTTGGTCAACCCCTAATTACCTATGGCCAATCAGATAGGGTAGGAACCATGAGACTCCTCCCATGGGCCACCCCCCAGGCGTGGCTACCATGCTCATTCTCACCAAGACTGTCCTCATGGAAACTTCCTGTTTGCTTCCTTGTCTATGCCCCTGGGAAACCCCATACTGGCCCTTTGTTCAAGTCCTGGCGACACCCTGTGTTTACCTAATGGGGGATGGTCAGAATCTGTAACACATATCTACACATTTTTCATAACTTTAAAAGTATGCATCACATTCACATAAAACATACATTTTCAGAATCAGCATACTCCAAATACAAACATGTGTCAAAATGATACAAATTGGTCCAGTGGTTCAAAAGTTAGATCACAGTCCTTTCTGACAAAATGGAGCATGGCTTTGTATGTCTTTGTAGGTGGAAAGTCAACATGGTCCGTAGTCAAAAGGCAGAATGTGGGCCTCTAGACTTCTCCAATTCGCATTGACGAGACTGATCTCGTCACACTCACCTTCCCTGCTTTCCTCTCCTCTGCTCCCATGAGCTCCTCTCCCTCCTCCAGTCACTATCTCACCTTCCTTGCTCTCCTCTCCTCTCCTCCCATGAGCTCCTCTCCCTCCTCCAGTCACTATCTCACCTTCCCTGCTCTCCTCTTCTCTGCTCCCATGAGCTCCTCTCCCTCCTCCAGTCACCATCTCACCTTCCCTGCTCTCCTCTCCTCCCATGAGCTCCTCTCCCTCCTCCAGTCACCATCTCACCTTCCCTGCTCTCCTCTCCTTCCTCCAGTCACTATCTCACCTTCCCTGCTCTCCTCTTCTCTCCTCCCATGAGCTCCTCTCCCTCCTCCAGTCACTATCTCACCTTCCTTGCTCTCCTCTCCTCTCCTCCCATGAGCTCCTCTCCCTCCTCCAGTCACTATCTCACCTTCCCTGCTCTCCTCTTCTCTCCTCCCATGAGCTCCTCTCCCTCCTCCAGTCACTATCTCACCTTCCTTGCTTTCCTCTTCTCTCCTCCCATGAGCTCCTCTCCCTCCTCCAGTCACTATCTCACCTTCCCTGCTCTCCTCTTCCCTGCTCCCATGCGCTCCTCTCCTTCCTCCAGTCACTATCTCACCTTCCCTGCTTTCCTCTTCTCTCCTCCCATGAGCTCCTCTCCCTCCTCCAGTCACTATCTCACCTTCCTTGCTTTCCTCTTCTCTCCTCCCATGAGCTCCTCTCCCTCCTCCAGTCACTATCTCACCTTCCCTGCTCTCCTCTCCTCTGCTCCCATGACCTCCTCTCCCTGCTCCAGTCACTATCTCACCTTCCCTGCTCTCCTCTCCTCTCCTCTGCTCCCATGAGCTCCTCTCCTCTCCTCTAGTCACTATCTCACCTTCCCTGCTCTCCTCTCCTCTGCTCCCATGAGCTCCTCTCCCTCCTCCAGTCACTATCTCACCTTCCTTGCTCTCCTCTCCTCTCCTCTGCTCCCATGAGCTCCTCTCCTTCTCCCAGTCACTATCTCACCTTCCCTGCTCTCCTCTCCTCTGCTCCCATGAGCTCCTCTCCTTCCTCCGGTCACTATCTCCCCCTCCTTGCTCTCCTCTCCTCTCCTCTGCTCCCATGAGCTCCTCTCCCTCCTCCAGTCACCATCTCACCTTCCCTGCTCTCCTCTTCTCTGCTCCCATGAGCTCCTCTCCCTCCTCCAGTCACTATCTCACCTTCCCTGCTCTCCTCTCCTCTCCTCTAGTCACTATCTCACCTTCCCTGCTCTCCTCTGCTCCCATGAGCTCCTCTCCTTCTCCCAGTCACTATCTCACCTTCCTTCCTCTCCTCTGCTCCCATGAGCTCCTCTCCTTCCTCCAGTCACTATCTCACCTTCCCTGCTCTCCTCTCCTCTGCTCCCATGAGCTCCTCTCCTTCCTCCGGTCACTATCTCCCCCTCCTTGCTCTCCTCTCCTCTGCTCCCATGAGCTCCTCTCCTTCCTCCGGTCACTATCTCCCCCTCCTTGCTCTCCTCTCCTCTGCTCCCATGAGCTCCTCTCCTTCCTCCAGTCACTATCTCACCTTCCCTGCTTTCCTCTCTCCTCTGCTCCCATGAGCTCCTCTCCCTCCTCCAGTCACCATCTCACCTTCCCTGCTCTCCTCTTCTCTGCTCCCATGAGCTCCTCTCCCTCCTCCAGTCACTATCTCACCTTCCCTGCTTTCCTCTCCTCTTCTCTGCTCCCATGAGCTCCTCTCCTTCCTCCAGTCACTATCTCACCTCCCTTGCTCTCCTCTCCTCTTCTCTGCTCCCATGAGCTCCTCTCCTTCCTCCAGTCACTATCTCACCTCCCTTGCTCTCCTCTCCTCTTCTCTGCTCCCATGAGCTCCTCTCCCTCCTCCAGTCACTATCTCACCTTCCTTGCTCTCCTCTCCTCTGCTCCCATGAGCTCCTCTCCCTCCTCCAGTCACTATCTCACCTTCCCTGCTCTCCTCTGCTCCCATGAGCTCCTCTCCTTCCTCCAGTCACTATCTCACCTTCCCTGCTCTCCTCTCCTCCCATCACTATCTCACCTTCCCTGCTCTCCTCTGCTCCCATGAGCTCCTCTTCCTCCTCCAGTCACTATCTCACCTTCCCTGCTCTCCTCTCCTCCCATGAGCTCCTCTCCCTCCTCCAGTCACTATCTCACCTTCCTTGCTCTCCTCTCCTCTCCTCTGCTCACATGAGCTCCTCTCCTTCCTCCAGTCACTATCTCACCTTCCCTGCTTTCCTCTCTTCTCTGCTCCCATGAGCTCCTCTCCCTCCTCCAGTCACCATCTCACCTTCCCTGCTTTCCTCTCCTCTTCTCTGCTCCCATGAGCTCCTCTCCTTCCTCCAGTCACTATCTCACCTTCCCTGCTTTCCTCTCTCCTCTGCTCCCATGAGCTCCTCTCCCTCCTCCAGTCACTATCTCACCTTCCCTGCTTTCCTCTCCTCTTCTCTGCTGCCATGAGCTCCTCTCCCTCCTCCAGTCACCATCTCACCTTCCCTGCTCTCCTCTCCTCTCCTCTGCTCCCATGAGCTCCTCTCCCTCCTCCAGTCACCATCTCACCTTCCCTGCTCTCCTCTCCTCTTCTCTGCTGCCATGAGCTCCTCTCCCTCCTCCAGTCACCATCTCACCTTCCCTGCTCTCCTCTCCTCTCCTCTGCTCCCATGAGCTCCTCTCCCTCCTCCGGTCACTATCTAACCTTCCTTGCTCTCCTCTCCTCTTCTCTGCTCCCATGAGCTCCTCTCCTTCCTCCAGTCACTATCTCACCTTCCCTGCTCTCCTCTCCTCTTCTCTGCTGCCATGAGCTCCTCTCCCTCCTCCAGTCACCATCTCACCTTCCCTGCTCTCCTCTCCTCTCCTCTGCTCCCATGAGCTCCTCTCCCTCCTCCGGTCACTATCTAACCTTCCTTGCTCTCCTCTCCTCTTCTCTGCTCCCATGAGCTCCTCTCCATCCTCCAGTCACTATCTCACCTTCCCTGCTCTCCTCTCCTCTTCTCTGCTCCCATGAGCTCCTCTCCCTCCTCCAGTCACTATCTCACCTTCCTTGCTCTCCTCTCCTCCCATGAGCTCCTCTCCCTCCTCCAGTCACTATCTCACCTTCCCTGCTCTCCTCTCTTCTCTGCTCCCATGAGCTCCTCTCCCTCCTCCGGTCACTATCTCACCTTCCCTGCTCTCCTCTTCTCTGCTCCCATGAGCTCCTCTCCCTCCACCAGTCACTATCTCACCTTCCTTGCTCTCCTCTCCTCCCATGAGCTCCTCTCCCTCCTCCAGTCACTATCTCACCTTCCCTGCTCTCCTCTCTTCTCTGCTCCCATGAGCTCCTCTCCCTCCTCCAGTCACCATCTCACCTTCCTTCCTTCCTCTCCTCTTCTCTGCTCCCATGAGCTCCTCTCCCTCCTCCAGTCACTATCTCACCTTCCTTGCTCTCCTCTCCTCTGCTCCCATGAGCTCCTCTCCCTCCTCCAGTCACCATCTCACCTTCCTTCCTTCCTCTCCTCTTCTCTGCTCCCATGAGCTCCTCTCCCTCCTCCAGTCACTATCTCACCTTCCTTCCTCTCCTCTCCTCTGCTCCCATGAGCTCCTCTCCTTCCTCCAGTCACTATCTCACCTTCCTTCCTCTCCTCTCCTCTGCTCCCATGAGCTCCTCTCCCTCCTCCAGTCACTATCTCACCTTCCTTCCTCTCCTCTCCTCCCATGAGCTCCTCTCCTTCCTCCAGTCACTATCTCACCTTCCTTCCTCTCCTCTCCTCTGCTCCCATGAGCTCCTCTCCTTCCTCCAGTCACTATCTCACCTTCCCTGCTCTCCTCTCCTCTGCTCCCAAGAGCTCCTCTCCTTCCTCCAGTCACTATCTCACCTTCCTTCCTTCCTCTCCTCTTCTCTGCTCCCATGAGCTCCTCTCCCTCCTCCAGTCACTATCTCACCTTCCTTGCTCTCCTCTTCTCTGCTCCCAAGAGCTCCTCTCCCTCCTCCAGTCACTATCTCACCTTCCCTGCTCTCCTCTCCTCTTCTCTGCTCCCATGAGCTCCTCTCCTTCCTCCAATCACTATCTCACCTTCCTTGCTCTCCTCTCCTCTTCTCTGCTCCCATGAGCTCCTCTCCCTCCTCCAGTCACTATATCACCTTCCCTGCTCTCCTCTTCTCTGCTCCCAAGAGCTCCTCTCCCTCCTCCAGTCACTATCTCACCTTCCTTGCTCTCCTCTCCTCTGCTCACATGAGCTCCTCTCCCTCCTCCAGTCACCATCTCCCCTTCCCTGCTCTCCTCTCCTCTGCTCCCATGAGCTCCTCTCCCTCCTCCAGTCACCATCTCCCCTTCCCTGCTCTCCTCTCCTCTGCTCCCATGAGCTCCTCTCCCTCCTCCAGTCACTATCTCACCTTCCCTGCTCTCCTCTTCTCTGCTCCCATGAGCTCCTCTCCCTCCTCCAGTCACTATCTCACCTTCCCTGCTCTCCTCTCCTCTGCTCCCATGAGCTCCTCTCCTTCCTCCAGTCACTATCTCACCTTCCCTGCTCTCCTCTCCTCTCCTCTGCTCCCATGAGCTCCTCTCCCTCCTCCAGTCACTATCTCACCTTCCCTGCTCTCCTCTCCTCTTCTCTGCTCCCATGAGCTCCTCTCCTTCCTCCAGTCACTATCTCACCTTCCCTGCTCTCCTCTCCTCTGCTCCCATGAGCTCCTCTCCCTCCTCCAGTCACTATCTCACCTTCCTTGCTCTCCTCTCCTCTGCTCCCATGAGCTCCTCTCCCTCCTCCAGTCATTATCTCACCTTCCCTGCTTTCCTCTCCTCTCCTCTGCTCCCATGAGCTCCTCTCCTTCCTCCGGTCACTATCTCACCTTCCTTGCTCTCCTCTCCTCTGCTCCCATGAGCTCCTCTCCCTCCTCCAGTCACTATGTCACCTTCCCTGCTCTCCTCTTCTCTCCTCCCATGAGCTCCTCTCCCTCCTCCAGTCACTATCTCACCTTCCCTGCTCTCCTCTCCTCCCATGAGCTCCTCTCCCTCCTCCAGTCACCATCTCACCTTCCCTGCTCTCCTCTCCTCTTCTCTGCTCCCATGAGCTCCTCTCCCTCCTCCAGTCACTATCTCACCTTCCCTGCTCTCCTTTCCTCCTCCCATGAGCTCCTCTCTCTCCTCCAGTCACTATCTCACCTTCCCTGCTCTCCTCTCCTCTTCTCTGCTCCCATGAGCTCCTCTCCCTCCTCCAGTCACTATCTCACCTTCCCTGCTCTCCTCTTCTCTGCTCCCATGAGCTCCTCTCCTTCCTCCAGTCACTATCTCACCTTCCCTGCTCTCCTCTCCTCCTCCCATGAGCTCCTCTCCCTCCTCCAGTCACTATCTCCTCTTCTCTGCTCCCATGAGCTCCTCTCCCTCATCCAGTCACTATCTCACCTTCCCTGCTCTCCCCTCCTCTCCTCTGCTCCCATGAGCTCCTCTCCCTCCTCCAGTCACTATCTCACCTTCCCTGCTCTCCTCTCCTCCCATGAGCTCCTCTCCAGTCACTATCTCACCTTCCTTGCTCTCCTCTCCTCTGCTCCCATGATCTCCTCTCCCTCCTCCAGTCACTATCTCACCTTCCCTGCTCTCCTCTCCTCTTCTCTGCTCCCATGAGCTCCTCTCCTTCCTCCGGTCACTATCTCACCTTCCCTGCTCTCCTCTCCTTCCTCCAGTCACTATGTCACCTTCCCTCCTCTCCTCGCCTCTTCTCTGCTCCCATGAGCTCCTCTCCCTCCTCCAGTCACTCTCACCTTCCCTGCTCTCTTCTCTGCTCCCATGAGCTCCTCTCCTTCCTCCAGTCACTATCTCACCTTCCTTGCTCTCCTCTTCTCTCCTCCCATGAGCTCCTCTCCCTCCTCCAGTCACTATCTCACCTTCCCTGCTTTCCTCTCCTCTTCTCTGCTTCCATGAGCTCCTCTCCTTCCTCCAGTCACTATCTCACCTTCCCTGCTCTCCTCTCCTCTGCTCCCATGAGCTCCTCTCCCTCCTCCAGTCACTATCTCACCTTCCCTGCTCTCCTCTTCTCTCCTCCCATGAGCTCCTCTCCCTCCTCCAGTCACTATCTCACCTTCCTTGCTCTCCTCTTCTCTCCTCCCATGAGCTCCTCTCCCTCCTCCAGTCACTATCTCACCTTCCCTGCTCTCCTCTCCTCTCCTCCCACGAGCTCCTCTCCCTCCTCCAGTCACCCTCTCACCTTCCCTGCTCTCCTCATCTCTCCTCCCATGAGCTCCTCTCCCTCCTCCAGTCACTATCTCACCTTCCCTGCTCTCCTCTCCTCTGCTCCCATGAGCTCCTCTCCCTCCTCCAGTCACTATCTCACCTTCCCTGCTCTCCTCTCCTCCCATGAGCTCCTCTCCCTCCTCGAGTCACTATCTCACCTTCCTTGCTCTCCTCTTCTCTGCTCCCATGAGCTCCTCTCTCTCCTCCAGTCACTATCTCACCTTCCCTGCTCTCCTCTCCTCTCCTCCCACGAGCTCCTCTCCCTCCTCCAGTCACTATCTCACCTTCCCTGCTCTCCTCTGCTCCCATGAGCTCCTCTCCCTCCTCCAGTCACTATCTCACCTTCCCTGCTCTCCTCTGCTCCCATGAGCTCCTCTCCTTCTCCCAGTCACTATCTCACCTTCCCTGCTCTCCTCTCCTCTGCTCCCATGAGCTCCTCTCCCTCCTCCAGTCACTATCTCACCTTCCCTGCTCTCCTCTGCTCCCATGAGCTCCTCTCCCTCCTCCAGTCACTATCTCACCTTCCCTGCTCTCCTCTCCTCTACTCCCATGAGCTCCTCTCCTTCTCCCAGTCACTATCTCACCTTCCCTGCTCTCCTCTCCTCTGCTCCCATGAGCTCCTCTCCTTCCTCCGGTCACTATCTCACCTTCCCTGCTCTCCTCTCCTCTGCTCCCATGAGCTCCTCTCCCTCCTCCAGTCACTATCTCACCTTCCCTGCTCTCCTCTCCTCTGCTCCCATGAGCTCCTCTCCCTCCTCCAGTTACTATCTCACCTTCCTTGCTCTCCTCTCCTCTCCTCTGCTCCCATGAGCTCCTCTCCCTCCTCCAGTCACTATCTCACCTTCCCTGCTCTCCTCTCCTCTGCTCCCATGAGGTCCTCTCCCTCCTCCAGTCACTATCTCACCTTCCCTGCTCTCCTCTCCTCTGCTCCCATGACCTCCTCTCCCTCCTCCAGTCACTATCTCACCTTCCTTGCTCCTCTCCTCTTCTCTGCTCCCATGAGCTCCTCTCCCTCCTCCAGTCACCATCTCACCTTCCCTGCTTTCCTCTCCTCTCCTCTGCTCCCATGAGGTCCTCTCCCTCCTCCAGTCACTATCTCACCTTCCTTCCTCTCCTCTCCTCTGCTCCCATGAGCTCCTCTCCGTCCTCCAGTTACTATCTCACCTTCCTTCCTCTCCTCTCCTCTGCTCCCATGAGCTCCTCTCTCTCCTCCAGTCACTATCTCACCTTCCTTGCTCTCCTCTCCTCTGCTCCCATGAGCTCCTCTCCCTCCTCCAGTCACTATCTCACCTTCCTTGCTCTCCTCTCCTCCCATGAGCTCCTCTCCCTCCTCCAGTCACCATCTCACCTTCCCTGCTCTCCTCTTCTCTGCTCCCATGAGCTCCTCTCCCTCCTCCAGTCACTATCTCACCTTCCCTGCTCTCCTCTCTTCTCTGCTCCCATGAGCTCCTCTCCCTCCTCCAGTCACCATCTCACCTTCCTTCCTTCCTCTCCTCTTCTCTGCTCCCATGAGCTCCTCTCCCTCCTCCAGTCACCATCTCACCTTCCCTGCTCTCCTCTTCTCTGCTCCCATGAGCTCCTCTCCTTCCTCCAGTCACTATCTCACCTTCCCTGCTCTCCTCTCTTCTCTGCTCCCATGAGCTCCTCTCCCTCCTCCAGTCACCATCTCACCTTCCTTCCTTCCTCTCCTCTTCTCTGCTCCCATGAGCTCCTCTCCCTCCTCCAGTCACTATCTCACCTTCCCTGCTCTCCTCTCCTCTTCTCCTCCAGTCACTATCTCACCTTCCTTCCTCTCCTCTCCTCTGCTCCCATGAGCTCCTCTCCCTCCTCCAGTCACTATCTCACCTTCCTTGCTCTCCTCTTCTCTGCTCCCATGAGCTCCTCTCCTTCCTCCAGTCACTATCTCACCTTCCTTGCTCTCCTCTCCTCTTCTCTGCTCCCATGAGCTCCTCTCCCTCCTCCAGTCACTATATCACCTTCAGTGCTCTCCTCTTCTCTGCTCCCAAGAGCTCCTCTCCCTCCTCCAGTCACTATCTCACCTTCCCTGCTCTCCTCTCCTCTTCTCTGCTCCCATGAGCTCCTCTCCTTCCTCCAGTCACTATCTCACCTTCCCTGCTCTCCTCTCCTCTGCTCCCATGAGCTCCTCTCCCTCCTCCAGTCACTATCTCACCTTCCCTGCTCTCCTATGCTCCCATGAGCTCCTCTCCTTCCTCCAGTCACCATCTCACCTTCCCTGCTCTCCTCTCCTCTGCTCCCATGAGCTCCTCTCCCTCCTCCAGTCACTATCTCACCTTCCTTCCTCTCCTCTCCTCCCATGAGCTCCTCTCCCTCCTCCAGTCACTATCTCACCTTCCCTGCTTTCCTCTCCTCTGCTCCCATGAGCTCCTCTCCCTCCTCCAGTCACTATCTCACCTTCCCTGCTCTCCTCTCCTCCCATGAGCTCCTCTCCCTCCTCCAGTCACTATCTCACCTTCCCTGCTATCCTCTCCTCTGCTCCCATGAGCTCCTCTCCTTCCTCCAGTCACTATCTCACCTTCCTTCCTCTCCTCTCCTCTGCTCCCATGAGCTCCTCTCCCTCCTCCAGTCACTATCTCACCTTCCTTGCTCTCCTCTTCTCTGCTCCTATGAGCTCCTCTCCCTCCTCCAGTCACTATCTCACCTTCCCTGCTCTCCTCTCCTCCCATGAGCTCCTCTCCCTCCTCCAGTCACTATCTCACCTTCCTTGCTCTCCTCTCCTCTTCTCTGCTCCCATGAGCTCCTCTCCTTCCTCCAGTCACTATCTCACCTTCCTTCCTCTCCTCTCCTCTGCTCCCATGAGCTCCTCTCCTTCCTTCAGTCACTATCTCACCTTCCTTCCTCTCCTCTCCTCTGCTCCCATGAGCTCCTCTCCCTCCTCCAGTCACTATCTCACCTTCCTTGCTCCCCTCTCCTCCCATGAGCTCCTCTCCCTCCTCCAGTCACTATCTCACCTTCCTTGCTCTCCTCTCCTCTTCTCTGCTCCCATGAGCTCCTCTCCCTCCTCCAGTCACTATCTCACTTTCCCTGCTCTCCTCTCCTCTTCTCTGCTCCCATGAGCTCCTCTCCTTCCTCCAGTCACTATCTCACCTTCCTTCCTCTCCTCTCCTCTGCTCCCATGAGCTCCTCTCCCTCCTCCAGTCACTATCTCACCTTCCTTGCTCTCCTCTCCTCTTCTCCTCCAGTCACTATCTCACCTTCCCTGCTCTCCTCTCCTCTCCTCTGCTCCCATGAGCTCCTCTCCTTCCTCCAGTCACTATCTCACCTTCCTTCCTCTCCTCTCCTCTGCTCCCATGAGCTCCTCTCCTTCCTCCAGTCACTATCTCACCTTCCCTGCTCTCCTCTTCTCTGCTCCCATGAGCTCCTCTCCCTCCTCCAGTCACTATCTCACCTTCCTTTCTCTCCTCTCCTCTGCTCCCATGAGCTCCTCTCCATCCTCCAGTCACTATCTCACCTTCCCTGCTCTCCTCTTCTCTGGGCCCATGAGCTCCTCTCCCTCCTCCAGTCACTATCTCACCTTCCCTGCTCTCCTCTTCTCTCCTCCCATGACCTCCTCTCCCTCCTCCAGTCACTATCTCACCTTCCCTGCTCTCCTCTCCTCTCCCTCCTCCAGTCACTATCTCACCTTCCCTGCTCTCCTCTCCTCTCCTTCCTCCAGTCACTATCTCACCTTCCTTGCTCTCCTCTTCTCTGCTCCCATGAGCTCCTCTCCTTCCTCCAGTCACTATCTCACCTTCCTTGCTTTCCTCTCCTCTCCTCTGCTCCCATGAGCTCCTCTCCCTCCTCCAGTCACTATCTCACCTTCCTTGCTCTCCTCTCCTCTTCTCTGCTCCCATGAGCTCCTCTCCATCCTGCAGTCACCATCTCACCTTCCTTGCTCTCCTCTCCTCTGCTCCCATAAGCTCCTCTCTCTCCTCCAGTCACTATCTCACCTTCCCTGCTCTCCTCTTCTCTGGGCCCATGAGCTCCTCTCCCTCCTCCAGTCACTATCTCACCTTCCTTGCTCTCCTCTCCTCTGCTCCCATGAGCTCCTCTCCATCCTCCAGTCACTATCTCACCTTCCCTGCTCTCCTCTTCTCTGGGCCCATGACCTCCTCTCCTTCCTCCAGTCACTATCTCACCTTCCTTGCTTTCCTCTCCTCTCCTCTGCTCCCATGAGCTCCTCTCCCGCCTCCAGTCACTATCTCACCTTCCTTGCTTTCCTCTCCTCTCCTCTGCTCCCATGAGCTCCTCTCCTTCCTCCAGTCACTATCTCACCTTCCTTGCTCTCCTCTCCTCTCCTCTGCTCCCATGAGCTCCTCTCCCTCCTCCAGTCACTATCTCACCTTCCTTGCTCTCCTCTTCTCTGCTCCCATGACCTCCTCTCCTTCCTCCAGTCACTATCTCACCTTCCCTGCTCTCCTCTCCTCTCCCTCCTCCAGTCACTATCTCACCTTCCCTGCTCTCCTCTTCTCTGGGCCCATGAGCTCCTCTCCCTCCTCCAGTCACTATCTCACCTTCCTTGCTCTCCTCTCCTCTGCTCCCATGAGCTCCTCTCCATCCTCCAGTCACTATCTCACCTTCCCTGCTCTCCTCTTCTCTGCTCCCATGACCTCCTCTCCTTCCTCCAGTCACTATCTCACCTTCCTTGCTTTCCTCTCCTCTCCTCTGCTCCCATGAGCTCCTCTCCCGCCTCCAGTCACTATCTCACCTTCCTTGCTTTCCTCTCCTCTCCTCTGCTCCCATGAGCTCCTCTCCTTCCTCCAGTCACTATCTCACCTTCCCTGCTCTCCTCTCCTCTTCTCTGCTCCCATGAGCTCCTCTCCTTCCTCCAGTCACTATCTCACCTTCCCTGCTCTCCTCTCCTCTTCTCTGCTCCCATGAGCTCCTCTCCTTCCTCCAGTCACTATCTCACCTTCCCTGCTCTCCTCTCCTCTTCTCTGCTGCCATGAGCTCCTCTCCCTCCTCCAGTCACCATCTCCCCTTCCCTGCTCTCCTCTCCTCCCATGAGCTCCTCTCCCTCCTCCAGTCACCATCTCACCTTCCCTGCTCTCCTCTGCTCCCATGAGCTCCTCTCCCTCCTCCAGTCACTATCTCACCTTCCCTGCTCTCCTCTCCTTCCTCCAGTCACTATCTCACCTTCCCTGCTCTCCTCTCCTTCCTCCAGTCACTATCTCACCTTCCCTGCTCTCCTCTCCTCTCCTCCCATGAGCTCCTCTCCTTCCTCTGGTCACTATCTCACCTTCCCTGCTCTCCTCTCCTCTCCTCTGCTCCCATGAGCTCCTCTCCCTCCTCCAGTCACTATCTCACCTTCCCTGCTCTCCTCTCCTTCCTCCAGTCACTATCTCACCTTCCCTGCTCTCCTCCACCTCCTCCAGTCACTATCTCACCTTCCTTGCTCTCCTCTTCTCTGCTCCCATGACCTCCTCTCCTTCCTCCAGTCACTATCTCACCTTCCTTGCTTTCCTCTCCTCTCCTCTGCTCCCATGAGCTCCTCTCCCGCCTCCAGTCACTATCTCACCTTCCCTGCTCTCCTCTTCTCTGGGCCCATGAGCTCCTCTCCCTCCTCCAGTCACTATCTCACCTTCCTTGCTCTCCTCTTCTCTGCTCCCATGAGCTCCTCTCCTTCCTCCAGTCACTATCTCACCTTCCTTGCTTCCTCTCCTCTCCTCTGCTCCCATGAGCTCCTCTGCCTCCTCCAGTCACTATCTCACCTTCCTTGCTTTCCTCTCCTCTCTCTGCTCCCATGAGCTCCTCTCCTTCCTCCAGTCACTATCTCACCTTCCCTGCTCTCCTCTCCTCTTCTCTGCTCCCATGAGCTCCTCTCCTTCCTCCAGTCACTATCTCACCTTCCCTGCTCTCCTCTCCTCTTCTCTGCTCCCATGAGCTCCTCTCCTTCCTCCAGTCACTATCTCACCTTCCCTGCTCTCCTCTCCTCTTCTCTGCTGCCATGAGCTCCTCTCCCTCCTCCAGTCACCATCTCCCCTTCCCTGCTCTCCTCTCCTCCCATGAGCTCCTCTCCCTCCTCCAGTCACCATCTCACCTTCCCTGCTCTCCTCTCCTCTGCTCCCATGAGCTCCTCTCCCTCCTCCAGTCACTATCTCACCTTCCCTGCTCTCCTCTCCTTCCTCCAGTCACTATCTCACCTTCCCTGCTCTCCTCTCCTTCCTCCAGTCACTATCTCACCTTCCCTGCTCTCCTCTCCTCTCCTCCCATGAGCTCCTCTCCTTCCTCTGGTCACTATCTCACCTTCCCTGCTCTCCTCTCCTCTCCTCTGCTCCCATGAGCTCCTCTCCCTCCTCCAGTCACTATCTCACCTTCCCTGCTCTCCTCTACCTCCTCCAGTCACTATCTCACCTTCCTTGCTCTCCTCTTCTCTGCTCCCATGACCTCCTCTCCTTCCTCCAGTCACTATCTCACCTTCCTTGCTTTCCTCTCCTCTCCTCTGCTCCCATGAGCTCCTCTCCCGCCTCCAGTCACTATCTCACCTTCCTTGCTTTCCTCTCCTCTCCTCTGCTCCCATGAGCTCCTCTCCTTCCTCCAGTCACTATCTCACCTTCCCTGCTCTCCTCTCCTCTTCTCTGCTCCCATGAGCTCCTCTCCTTCCTCCAGTCACTATCTCACCTTCCCTGCTCTCCTCTCCTCTTCTCTGCTCCCATGAGCTCCTCTCCCTCCTCCAGTCACTATCTCACCTTCCCTGCTCTCCTTTCCTCCTCCCATGAGCTCCTCTCCCTCCTCCAGTCACTATCTCACCTTCCCTGCTCTCCTCTTCTCTGCTCCCATGAGCTCCTCTCCTTCCTCCAGTCACTATCTCACCTTCCCTGCTCTCCTTTCCTCCTCCCATGAGCTCCTCTCCCTCCTCCAGTCACTATCTCACCTTCCTTGCTCTCCTCTCCTCTGCTCCCATGAGCTCCTCTCCCTCCTCCAGTCACTATCTTACCTTCCCTGCTTTCCTCTCCTCTCCTCTCCTCTGCTCCCATGAGCTCCTCTCCCTCCTCCAGTCACTATCTCACCTTCCTTGCTCTCCTCTCCTCTGCTCCCATGAGCTCCTCTCCCTCCTCCAGTCACTATCTCACCTTCCTTGCTCTCCTCTCCTCTGCTCCCATGAGCTCCTCTCCCTCCTCCAGTCACTATCTCACCTTCCCTGCTTTCCTCTCCTCTCCTCTTCTCTCCTCCCATGAGCTCCTCTCCTTCCTCCAGTCACTATCTCACCTTCCTTGCTCTCCTCTCCTCTGCTCCCATGAGCTCCTCTCCCTCCTCCAGTCACTATCTCACCTTCCCTGCTTTCCTCTCCTCTGCTCCCATGAGCTCCTCTCCCTCCTCCAGTCACTATCTCACCTTCCCTGCTCTCCTCTCCTCTCCCATGAGCTCCTCTCCCTCCTCCAGTCACTATCTCACCTTCCTTGCTCTCCTCTTCTCTCCTCCCATGAGCTCCTCTCCCTCCTCCAGTCACTATCTCACCTTCCTTCCTCTCCTCTCCTCTGCTCCCATGAGCTCCTCTCCTTCCTTCAGTCACTATCTCACCTTCCTTGCTCCCCTCTCCTCCCATGAGCTCCTCTCCCTCCTCCAGTCACTATCTCACCTTCCTTGCTCTCCTCTCCTCTTCTCTGCTCCCATGAGCTCCTCTCCCTCCTCCAGTCACTATCTCACTTTCCCTGCTCTCCTCTCCTCTTCTCTGCTCCCATGAGCTCCTCTCCTTCCTCCAGTCACTATCTCACCTTCCTTCCTCTCCTCTCCTCTGCTCCCATGAGCTCCTCTCCCTCCTCCAGTCACTATCTCACCTTCCTTGCTCTCCTCTCCTCTCCTTCCTCCAGTCACTATCTCACCTTCCTTCCTCTCCTCTCCTCTGCTCCCATGAGCTCCTCTCCTTCCTCCAGTCACTATCTCACCTTCCTTCCTCTCCTCTCCTCTGCTCCCATGAGCTCCTCTCCTTCCTCCAGTCACTATCTCACCTTCCTTCCTCTCCTCTCCTCTGCTCCAATGAGCTCATCTCCCTCCTCCAGTCACTATCTCACCTTCCTTCCTCTCCTCTCCTCTGCTCCCATGAGCTCCTCTCCCTCCTCCAGTCACTATCTCACCTTCCTTGCTCTCCTCTTCTCTGCTCCTATGAGCTCCTCTCCCTCCTCCAGTCACTATCTCACCTTCCTTGCTCTCTCTCTCTTCTCTGCTCCCATGAGCTCCTCTCCTTCCTCCAGTCACTATCTCACCTTCCTTGCTCTCCTCTCCTCTGCTCCCATAAGCTCCTCTCTCTCCTCCAGTCACTATCTCACCTTCCCTGCTCTCCTCTCCTCTCCCTCCTCCAGTCACTATCTCACCTTCCCTGCTCTCCTCTTCTCTGGGCCCATGAGCTCCTCTCCCTCCTCCAGTCACTATCTCACCTTCCTTGCTCTCCTCTTCTCTGCTCCCATGACCTCCTCTCCTTCCTCCAGTCACTATCTCACCTTCCTTGCTTTCCTCTCCTCTCCTCTGCTCCCATGAGCTCCTCTCCCTCCTCCAGTCACTATCTCACCTTCCTTGCTCTCCTCTCCTCTTCTCTGCTCCCATGAGCTCCTCTCCTTCCTCCAGTCACTATCTCACCTTCCTTGCTCTCCTCTCTTCTCTGCTCCCATGAGCTCCTCTCCCTCCTCCAGTCACTATCTCACCTTCCCTGCTCTCCTCTTCTCTGCTCCCATGAGCTCCTCTCCCTCCTCCAGTCACTATCTCACCTTCCCTTCTCTCCTCTCCCTCCTCCAGTCACTATCTCACCTTCCCTGCTCTCCTCTCCTCTTCTCTGCTCCCATGAGCTCCTCTCCTTCCTCCAGTCACTATCTCACCTTCCCTGCTCTCCTCTCCTCTTCTCTGCTCCCATGAGCTCCTCTCCTTCCTCCAGTCACTATCTCACCTTCCCTGCTCTCCTCTCCTCTTCTCTGCTCCCATGAGCTCCTCTCCCTCCTCCAGTCACTATCTCACCTTCCCTGCTCTCCTCTCCTCTTCTCTGCTCCCATGAGCTCCTCTCCTTCCTCCAGTCACTATCTCACCTTCCCTGCTCTCCTCTCTCTCTCTGCTCCCATGAGCTCCTCTCCCTCCTCCAGTCACTATCTCACCTTCCCTGCTCTCCTCTCCTCTTCTCTGCTCCCATGAGCTCCTCTCCTTCCTCCAGTCACTATCTCACCTTCCTGCTCTCCTCTCCTCTTCTCTGCTCCCATGAGCTCCTCTCCTTCCTCCAGTCACTATCTCACCTTCCCTGCTCTCCTCTCCTCTTCTCTGCTCCCATGAGCTCCTCTCCCTCCTCCAGTCACTATCTCACCTTCCTTGCTCTCCTCTCCTCTTCTCTGCTCCCATGAGCTCCTCTCCCTCCTCCAGTCACTATCTCACCTTCCTGCTCTCCTCTCCTCTCTCTGCTCCCATGAGCTCCTCTCCTTCCTCCAGTCACTATCTCACCTTCCCTGCTCTCCTCTCCTCTCTCTGCTCCCATGAGCTCCTCTCCCTCCTCCAGTCACTATCTCACCTTCCCTGCACTCTCCTCTTCTCTGCTCCCATGAGCTCCTCTCCCTCCTCCAGTCACTATCTCACCTTCCCTTGCTCTCCTCTCCTCTCTCTGCTCCCATGAGCTCCTCTCCCTCCTCCAGTCACTATCTCACCTTCCTTGCTCTCCTCTTCTCTGCTCCCATGAGCTCCTCTCCCTCCTCCAGTCACTATCTCACCCCCCCCTGCTCTCCTCTTCTCTGCTCCCATGAGCTCCTCTCCTTCCTCTGGTCACTATCTCACCTTCCTTGCTCTCTCTCTCCTCTTCTCTGCTCCCATGAGCTCCTCTCCTTCCTCCAGTCACCATCTCACCTTCCCTGCTCTCCTCTACTCCCATGAGCTCCTCTCCCTCCTCCAGTCACCATCTCACCTTCCCTGCTCTCCTCTCCTCTGCTCCCATGAGCTCCTCTCCCTCCTCCAGTCACTATCTCACCTTCCCTGCTCTCCTCTCCTCTCCTCTGCTCACATGAGCTCCTCTCCCTCCTCCAGTCACCATCTCCCCTTCCCTGCTCTCCTCTCCTCCCATGAGCTCCTCTCGCTCCTCCCAGTCACTATCTCACCTTCCCTGCTCTCCTCTCCTCTGCTCTCCATGAGCTCCTCTCCCGCCTCCAGTCACTATCTCACCTTCCTTGCTCTCCTCTCCTCTCCTCTGCTCACATGAGCTCCTCTCCCTCCTCCAGTCACCATCTCCCCTTCCCTGCTCTCCTCTCCTCCCATGAGCTCCTCTCTCTCCTCCAGTCACTATCTCACCTTCCTTGCTCTCCTCTCCTCCTCCCATGAGCTCCTCTCCCTCCTCCAGTCACTATCTCACCTTCCTTGCTCTCCTCTCCTCTGCTCCCATGAGCTCCTCTCCCTCCTCCAGTCACCATCTCACCTTCCCTGCTCTCCTCTCCTATCCTCCCATGAGCTCCTAGCCCTCCTCCAGTCACTATCTCACCTTCCCTGCTCTCCTCTCCTCTGCTCCCATGAGCTGCTCTCCTTCCTCCAGTCACCATCTCACCTTCCCTGCTCTCCTCTCCTCCCATGAGCTCCTCTCCCTCCTCCAGTCACTATCTCCCCTTCCCTGCTCTCCTCTCCTCCCATGAGCTCCTCTCCCTCCTCCAGTCACTATCTCACCTTCCCTGCTCTCCTCTCCTCTGCTCGCATGAGCTCCTCTCCCTCCTCCAGTCACTATCTCACCTTCCCTGCTCTCCTCTCCTCTCCTCCCATGAGCTCCTCTCCTTCCTCCAGTCACTATCTCACCTTCCCTGCTCTCCTCTCCTCTTCTCTGCTCCCATGAGCTCCTCTCCTTCCTCCAGTCACTATCTCACCTTCCCTGCTCTCCTCTCCTCTGCTCCCATGAGCTCCTCTCCCTCCTCCAGTCACTATCTCACCTTCCCTGCTCTCCTCTCCTCTTCTCTGCTCCCATGAGCTCCTCTCCTTCTCCCAGTCACTATATCACCTTCCCTGCTCTCCTCTTCTCTGCTCCCATGAGCTCCTCTCCTTCCTCCGGTCACTATCTCACCTTCACTGCTTTCCTCTCCTCTGCTCCCATGAGCTCCTCTCCCTCCACTCCAGTCACTATCTCACCTTCCCTGCTCTCCTCTTCTCTGCTCCCATGAGCTCCTCTCCCTCCTCCAGTCACTATCTCCCTTCCCTGCCTCTCCTCTTCTCTGCTCCCATGAGCACCTCTCCACTCCACCTAGTCACTATCTCACCTTCCTGCTCTCCTCTCCTCTTCTCTGCTCCCATGAGCTCCTCTCCATCCTCCAGTCACTATCTCACCTTCCCTGCTCTCCTCTCCTCTTCTCTGCTCCCATGAGCTCCTCTCCTTCCTCCAGTCACTATCTCACCTTCCCTGCTCTCCTCTCCTCTGCTCTGCTCCCATGAGCTCCTCTCCTTCCTCCGGTCACTATCTCACCTTCCCTGCTTTCCTCTTCTCTGCTCCCATGAGCTCCTCTCCCTCCTCCAGTCACTATCTCACCTTCCCTGCTCTCCTCTCCTCTGCTCCCATGAGCTCCTCTCCCTCCTCCAGTCACCATCTCACCTTCCCTGCTCTCCTCTCCTCTGCTCCCATGAGCTCCTCTCCTCCTCCAGTCACCATCTCACCTTCCCTGCTCTCCTCTCCTCTGCTCCCATGAGCTCCTCTCCCTCCTTCAGTCACCATCTCCCCTTCCCTGCTCTCCTCTACTCCCATGAGCTCCTCTCCCTCCTCCAGTCACCATCTCCCCTTCCCTGCTCTCCTCTCCTCCCATGAGCTCCTCTCCCTCCTCCAGTCACTATCTCACCTTCCCTGCTCTCCTCTCCTCTCATGAGCTCCTCTCCCTCCTCCAGTCACTATCTCACCTTCCCTGCTCTCCTCTCCTCCCATGAGCTCCTCTCCCTCCTCCAGTCACTATCTCACCTTCCTTGCTCTCCTCTCCTCTTCTCTGCTCCCATGAGCTCCTCTCCTTCCTCCAGTCACTATCTCACCTTCCCTGCACTCTCCTCTTCTCTGCTCCCATGAGCTCCTCTCCCTCCTCCAGTCACTATCTCACCTTCCCTGCACTCTCCTCTTCTCTGCTCCCATGAGCTCCTCTCCCTCCTCCAGTCACTATCTCACCTTCCCTGCTTTCCTCTCCTCTTCTCTGCTCCCATGCGCTCCTCTCCTTCCTCCAGTCACTATCTCACCTTCCCTGCTCTCCTCTCCTCTCCTCTGCTCCCATGAGCTCCTCTCCTTCCTCCAGTCACTATCTCACCTTCCCTGCTCTCCTCTCCTCTCCTCTGCTCCCATGAGCTCCTCTCCTTCCTCCAGTCACTATCTCACCTTCCCTGCTCTCCTCTCCTCTCCTCTGCTCCCATGAGCTCCTCTCCTTCCTCCAGTCACTATCTCACCTTCCCTGCTCTCCTCTCCTCTGCTCCCATGAGCTTCTCTCCTTCCTCCAGTCACTATCTCACCTTCCTTGCTCTCCTCTCCTCTCCTCTGCTCCCATGAGCTCCTCTCCCTCCTCCAGTTACTATCTCACCTTCCTTGCTCTCCTCTCCTCTTCTCTGCTCCCATGAGCTCCTCTCCCTCCTCCAGTCACTATCTCACCTTCCTTGCTCTCCTCTCCTCTGCTCCCATGAGCTCCTCTCCCTCCTCCAGTCACTATCTCACCCCCCCTGCTCTCCTCTTCTCTGCTCCCATGAGCTCCTCTCCTTCCTCTGGTCACTATCTCACCTTCCCTGCTCTCCTCTCCTCTTCTCTGCTCACATGAGCTCCTCTCCCGCCTCCAGTCACTATCTCACCTTCCTTGCTCTCCTCTCCTCTCCTCTGCTCACATGAGCTCCTCTCCCTCCTCCAGTCACCATGTCCCCTTCCCTGCTCTCCTCTCCTCCCATGAGCTCCTCTCCCTCCTCCAGTCACTATCTCACCTTCCTTGCTCTCTTCTCCTCTGCTCCCATGAGCTCCTCTCTCTCCTCCAGTCACTATCTCACCTTCCTTGCTCTCTTCTCCTCTGCTCCCATGAGCTCCTCTCCCTCCTCCAGTCACTATCTCACCTTCCTTGCTCTCCTCTCCTCTGCTCCCATGAGCTCCTCTCCCTCCTCCAGTCACCATCTCACCTTCCCTGCTCTCCTCTCCTCTCCTCCCATGAGCTCCTCTCCCTCCTCCAGTCACTATCTCACCTTCCCTGCTCTCCTCTCCTCTGCTCCCATGAGCTGCTCTCCTTCCTCCAGTCACCATCTCACCTTCCCTGCTCTCCTCTCCTCCCATGAGCTCCTCTCCCTCCTCCAGTCACTATCTCCCCTTCCCTGCTCTCCTCTCCTCCCATGAGCTCCTCTCCCTCCTCCAGTCACTATCTCACCTTCCCTGCTCTCCTCTCCTTTCCTCTGCTCCCATGAGCTCCTCTCCCTCCTCCAGTCACTATCTCACCTTCCCTGCTCTCCTCTCCTCCCATGAGCTCCTCTCCCTCCTCCAGTCACTATCTCACCTTCCCTGCTCTCCTCTTCTCTGCTCCCATGAGCTCCTCTCCTTCCTCCGGTCACTATCTCACCTTCCCTGCTCTCCTCTTCTCTGCTCCCATGAGCTCCTCTCCTTCCTCCGGTCACTATCTCACCTTCCCTGCTTTCCTCTCCTCTGCTCCCATGAGCTCCTCTCCCTCCTCCAGTCACTATCTCACCTTCCCTGCTTTCCTCTTCTCTGCTCCCATGAGCTCCTCTCCCTCCTCCAGTCACTATCTCACCTTCCCTGCTCTCCTCTCCTCTGCTCCCATGAGCTCCTCTCCCTCCTCCAGTTCCCATCTCACCTTCCCTGCTCTCCTCTCCTCTGCTCCCATGAGCTCCTCTCCCTCCTTCAGTCACTATCTCCCCTTCCCTGCTCTCCTCTACTCCCATGAGCTCCTCTCCCTCCTCCAGTCACTATCTCACCTTCCCTGCTCTCCTCTCCTCTTCTCTGCTCCCATGAGCTCCTCTCCCTCCTCCAGTCACCATCTCCCCTTCCCTGCTCTCCTCTCCTCCCATGAGCTCCTCTCCCTCCTCCAGTCACTATCTCACCTTCCCTGCTCTCCTCTCCTCTGCTCCCATGAGCTCCTCTCCCGCCTCCAGTCACTATCTCACCTTCCTTGCTCTCCTCTCCTCTCCTCTGCTCACATGAGCTCCTCTCCCTCCTCCAGTCACCATCTCCCCTTCCCTGCTCTCCTCTCCTCCCATGAGCTCCTCTCCCTCCTCCAGTCACTATCTCACCTTCCCTGCTTTCCTCTCCTCTGCTCCCATGAGCTCCTCTCTCTCCTCCAGTCACTATCTCACCTTCCTTGCTCTCCTCTCCTCTGCTCCCATGAGCTCCTCTCCTTCCTCCAGTCACTATCTCACCTTCCTTGCTCTCCTCTCCTCTGCTCCCATGAGCTCCTCTCCCTCCTCCAGTCACCATCTCACCTTCCCTGCTCTCCTCTCCTATCCTCCCATGAGCTCCTAGCCCTCCTCCAGTCACTATCTCACCTTCCCTGCTCTCCTCTCCTCTGCTCCCATGAGCTGCTCTCCTTCCTCCAGTCACCATCTCACCTTCCCTGCTCTCCTCTCCTCCCATGAGCTCCTCTCCCTCCTCCAGTCACTATCTCACCTTCCTTGCTTTACTCTCCTCTCCTCTTCTCCCATGAGCTGCTCTCCCTCCTCCAGTCACTATCTCACCTTCCCTGCTCTCCTCTCCTCTTCTCTGCTCCCATGAGCTCCTCTCCTTCCTCCAGTCACCATCTCACCTTCCCTGCTCTCCTCTCCTCCCATGAGCTCCTCTCCCTCCTCCAGTCACTATCTCCCCTTCCCTGCTCTCCTCTCCTCCCATGAGCTCCTCTCCCTCCTCCAGTCACTATCTCACCTTCCCTGCTCTCCTCTCCTCTCCTCCCATGAGCTCCTCTCCCTCCTCCAGTCACCATCTCACCTTCCCTGCTCTCCTCTCCTCCCATGAGCTCCTCTCCCTCCTCCAGTCACTATCTCCCCTTCCCTGCTCTCCTCTCCTCCCATGAGCTCCTCTCCCTCCTCCAGTCACTATCTCACCTTCCCTGCTCTCCTCTCCTCTGCTCCCATGAGCTCCTCTCCCTCCTCCAGTCACTATCTCACCTTCCCTGCTCTCCTCTCCTCTTCTCTGCTCCCATGAGCTCCTCTCCCTCCTCCAGTCACTATCTCACCTTCCCTGCTCTCCTCTCCTCTCCTCCCATGAGCTCCTCTCCTTCCTCCAGTCACTATCTCACCTTCCCTGCTCTCCTCTCCTCTTCTCTGCTCCCATGAGCTCCTCTCCTTCCTCCAGTCACTATCTCGCCTTCCTTGCTCTCCTCTCCTCTGCTCCCATGAGCTCCTCTCCCTCCTCCAGTCACTATCTCACCTTCCCTGCTCTCCTCTCCTCTTCTCTGCTCCCATAAGCTCCTCTCCCTCCTCCAGTCACCATCTCACCTTCCCTGCTCTCCTCTCCTCTCCTCCCATGAGCTCCTCTCCTTCCTCCAGTCACTATCTCACCTTCCCTGCTCTCCTCTCCTCTTCTCTGCTCCCATGAGCTCCTCTCCTTCCTCCAGTCACTAGCTCACCTTCCCTGCTCTCCTCTCCTCTCCTCTGCTCCCATGAGCTCCTCTCCCTCCTCCAGTCACTATCTCACCTTCCCTGCTCTCCTCTTCTCTGCTCCCATGAGCTCCTCTCCTTCCTCCGGTCACTATCTCACCTTCCCTGCTTTCCTCTCCTCTGCTCCCATGAGCTCCTCTCCCTCCTCCAGTCACTATCTCACCTTCCCTGCTTTCCTCTTCTCTGCTCCCATGAGCTCCTCTCCCTCCTCCAGTCACTATCTCACCTTCCCTGCTCTCCTCTCCTCTGCTCCCATGAGCTCCTCTCCCTCCTCCAGTCACCATCTCACCTTCCCTGCTCTCCTCTCCTCTGCTCCCATGAGCTCCTCTCCCTCCTCCAGTCACCATCTCACCTTCCCTGCTCTCCTCTCCTCTGCTCCCATGAGCTCCTCTCCCTCCTTCAGTCACCATCTCACCTTCCCTGCTCTCCTCTCCTCTGCTCCCATGAGCTCCTCTCCTTCCTCCAGTCACTATCTCACCTTCCCTGCTCTCCTCTTCTCTGCTCCCATGAGCTCCTCTCCTTCCTCCAGTCACTATCTCACCTTCCTTGCTCTCCTCTCCTCTGCTCCCATGAGCTCCTCTCCCTCCTCCAGTCACTATATCACCTTCCCTGCTCTCCTCTGCTCCCATGAGCTCCTCTCCTTCCTCCAGTCACTATCTCACCTTCCCTGCTCTCCTCTCCTCTTCTCTGCTCCCATGAGCTCCTCTCCCTCCTCCAGTCACTATCTCACCTTCCTTGCTTTCCTCTCCTCCCATGAGCTCCTCTCCCTTATCCAGTCACTATCTCACCTTCCCTGCTCTCCTCTGCTCCCATGAGCTCCTCTCCATCCTCCAGTCACTATCTCACCTTCCTTGCTCTCCTCTTCTCTGCTCCCATGAGCTCCTCTCTCTCCTCCAGTCACTATCTCACCTTCCTTGCTCTCCTCTCCTCTGCTCCCATGAGCTCCTCTCTCTCCTCCAGTCACCATCTCACCTTCCTTCCTATCCTCTTCTCTGCTCCCATGAGCTCCTCTCCTTCCTCCAGTCACTATCTCACCTTCCTTCCTCTCCTCTTCTCTGCTCCCATGAGCTCCTCTCCCTCCTCCAGACACTATCTCACCTTCCCTGCTCTCCTCTTCTCTGCTCCCATGAGCTCCTCTCACTCCTCCAGTCACTATCTCACCTTCCCTGCTCTCCTCTCCTCTGCTCCCATGAGCTCCTCTCTCTCCTCCAGTCACTATCTCACCTTCCCTGCTCTCCTCTTCTCTGCTCCCATGAGCTCCTCTCCCTCCTCCAGTCACTATCTCACCTTCCTTGCTCTCCTCTCCTCTGCTCCCATGAGCTCCTCTCCTTCCTCCAGTCACTATCTCACCTTCCTTGCTCTCCTCTTCTCTGCTCCCATGAGCTCCTCTCCCTCCTCCAGTCACTATCTCACCTTCCCTGCTCTCCTCTTCTCTGCTCCCATGAGCTCCTCTCCCTCCTCCAGTCACTATCTCACCTTCCCTGCTCTCCGCTGCTCCCATGAGCTCCTCTCCTTCCTCCAGTCACTATCTCACCTTCCTTCCTCTCCTCTTCTCTGCTCCCATGAGCTCCTCTCCCTCCTCCAGTCACTATCTCACCTTCCTTGCTTTCCTCTCCTCTCCTCTGCTCCCATGAGCTCCTCTCCCTCCTCCAGTCACCATCTCACCTTCCTTCCTCTCCTCTTCTCTGCTCCCATGAGCTCCTCTCCCTCCTCCAGTCACTATCTCACCTTCCCTGCTCTCCTCTCCTCTTCTCTGCTCACATGAGCTCCTCTCCCTCCTCCAGTCACTATCTCACCTTCCCTGCTCTCCTCTGCTCCCATGAGCTCCTCTCCCTCCTCCAGTCACTATCTCACCTTCCCTGCTCTCCTCTCCTCTGCTCCCATGAGCTCCTCTCCCTCCTCCAGTCACTATCTCACCTCCCTTGCTCTCCTCTCCTCTGCTCCCATGAGCTCCTCTCCCTCCTCCAGTCACTATCTCACCTTCCTTGCTCTCCTCTCCTCTGCTCACATGAGCTCCTCTCCCTCCTCCAGTCACCATCTCCCCTTCCCTGCTCTCCTCTCCTCTGCTCCCATGAGCTCCTCTCCCTCCACCAGTTACTATCTCACCTTCCCTGCACTCCTCTCCTCTTCTCTGCTCCCATGAGCTCCTCTCCTTCCTCCAGTCACTATATCACCTTCCCTGCTCTCCTCTCCTCTGCTCCCATGAGCTCCTCTCCTTCCTCCAGTCACTATCTCACCTTCCTTGCTCTCCTCTCCTCTTCTCTGCTCCCATGAGCTCTTCACCTTCCTCCAGTCACTATGTCACCTTCCCTGCTCTCCTCTCCTCTTCTCTGCTCCCATGAGTTCCTCTCCTTCCTCCAGTCACTATCTCACCTTCCCTGCTCTCCTCTCCTCTTCTCTGCTCCCATGACCTCCTCTCCATCCTCCAGTCACTATCTCACCTTCCCTGCTCTCCTCTCCTCTTCTCTGCTCCCATGAGCTCCTTTCCTTCCTCCAGTCACTATCTCACCTTCCCTGCTCTCCTCTTCTCTGCTCCCATGAGCTCCTCTCCCTCCTCCAGTCACTATCTCACCTTCCCTGCTCTCCTCTCCTCTGCTCCCATGAGCTCCTCTCCTTCCTCTGGTCACTATCTCACCTTCCCTGCTCTCCTCTCCTCTTCTCTGCTCCCATGAGCTCCTCTCCTTCCTCCAGTCACTATCTCACCTTCCCTTCTCTCCTCTCCTCCCATGAGCTCCTTTCCTTCCTCCAGTCACTATCTCACCTTCCCTGCTCTCCTCTCCTCTTCTCTGCTCCCATGAGCTCCTTTCCTTCCTCCAGTCACTATCTCACCTTCCCTGCTCTCCTCTCCTCTTCTCTGCTCCCATGAGCTCCTCTCCTTCCTCCAGTCACTATCTCACCTTCCCTGCTCTCCTCTTCTCTGCTCCCATGAGCTCCTCTCCTTCCTCCAGTCACTATCTCTCCTTCCCTGCTCTCCTCTTCTCTGCTCCCATGAGCTCATCTTCTTCCTCCAGTCACTATCTCACCTTCCCTGCTCTCCTCTCCTCTTCTCTGCTCCCATGAGCTCCTCTCCTTCCTCCAGTCACTATCTCACCTTCCCTGCTCTCCTCTCCTCTTCTCTGCTCCCATGAGCTCTTCTCCTTCCTCCAGTCACTATGTCACCTTCCCTGCTCTCCTCTCCTCCTCCCATGAGCTCCTCTCCTTCCTCCAGTCACTATCTCACCTTCCCTGCTCTCCTCTTCTCTGCTCCCATGAGCTCCTCTCCCTCCTCCAGTCACTATCTCACCTTCCTTGCTCTCCTCTTCTCTGCTCCCATGAGCTCCTCTCCTTCCTCCAGTCACTATCTCACCTTCCTTGCTCTCCTCTTCTCTGCTCCCATGAGCTCCTTTCCTTCCTCCAGTCACCATCTCACCTTCCCTGCTCTCCTCTTCTCTGCTCCCATGAGCTCCTCTCCCTCCTCCAGTCACTATCTCACCTTCCTTGCTCTCCTCTTCTCTGCTCCCATGAGCTTCTCTCCCTCCTCCAGTCACTATCTCACCTTCCTTGCTCTCCTCTCCTCTGCTCCCATGAGCTCTTCTCCTTCCTCCAGTCACTATCTCACCTTCCTTGCTCTCCTCTCCTCTGCTCCCATGAGCTCCTCTCCTTCCTCCAGTCACTATCTCACCTTCCTTGCTCTCCTCTCCTCTGCTCCCATGAGCTCTTCTCCTTCCTCCAGTCACTATCTCACCTTCCCTGCTCTCCTCTCCTCTGCTCCCATGAGCTCCTCTCCCGCCTTCAGTCACTATCTCACCTTCCTTGCTTTCCTCTCCTCTCCTCTTCTCTGCTCCCATGAGCTCCTCTCCTTCCTCCAGTCACCATCTCACCTTCCCTGCTCTCCTCTCCTCTCCTCTGCTCACATGAGCTCCTCTCCCTCCTCCAGTCACCATCTCCCCATCCCTGCTCTCCTCTCCTCCCATGAGCTCCTCTCCCTCCTCCAGTCACTATCTCACCTTCCCTGCTCTCCTCTCCTCTGCTCCCATGAGCTCCTCTCCCGCCTCCAGTCACTATCTCACCTTCCCTGCTCTCCTCTCCTCTGCACCCATGAGCTCCTCTCCTTCCTCCAGTCACTATCTCACCTTCCTTGCTCTCCTCTCCTCTGCTCCCATGAGCTCCTCTCCCTCCTCCAGTCACTATCTCACCTTCCTTGCTCTCCTCTCCTCTGCTCCCGTGAGCTCCTCTCCCTCCTCCAGTCACTATCTCACCTTCCCTGCTCTCCTCTCCTCTGCTCCCATGAGCTCCTCTCCTTCCTCCAGTCACTATCTCACCTTCCCTGCTCTCCTCTCCTCTGCTCCCATGAGCTCCTCTCCCTCCTCCAGTCACTATCTCACCTTCCTTGCTCTCCTCTTCTCTGCTCCCATTAGCTCCTCTCCTTCCTCCAGTCACTATCTCACCTTCCTTGCTCTCCTCTCCTCTGCTTACATGAGCTTTTCCCCCCACTCCAGTCACCATCTCCCCTTCCCTGCTCTCCTCTCCTCCCATGAGCTCCTCTCCCTCCTCCAGTCACTATCTCACCTTCCTTGCTCTCCTCTCCTCTCCTCTGCTCACATGAGCTCCTCTCCCTCCTCCAGTCACCATCTCCCCTTCCCTGCTCTCCTCTCCTCTGCTCCCATGAGCTCCTCTCCCTCCTCCAGTCACTATCTCACCTTCCCTGCTTTCCTCTCCTCTACTCCCATGAGCTCCTCTCCCTCCTCCAGTCACTATCTCACCTTCCCTGCTCTCCTCTCCTCTGCTCCCATGAGCTGCTCTCCTTCCTCCAGTCACCATCTCACCTTCCCTGCTCTCCTCTCCTCCCATGAGCTCCTCTCCCTCCTCCAGTCACTATCTCCCCTTCCCTGCTCTCCTCTCCTCCCATGAGCTCCTCTCCCTCCTCCAGTCACTATCTCACCTTCCCTGCTCTCCTCTCCTCTGCTCCCATGAGCTCCTCTCCCTCCTCCAGTCACTATCTCACCTTCCCTGCTCTCCTCTCCTCTGCTCCCATGAGCTCCTCTCCCTCCTCCAGTCACTATCTCACCTTCCCTGCTCTCCTCTCCTCTCCTCCCATGAGCTCCTCTCCTTCCTCCAGTCACTATCTCACCTTCCCTGCTCTCCTCTCCTCCTCCCATGAGCTCCTCTCCCTCCTCCAGTCACTATCTCACCTTCCCTGCTCTCCTCTCCTCTGCTCCCATGAGCTCCTCTCCCTCCTCCAGTCACTATCTCACCTTCCCTGCTCTCCTCTCCTCTGCTCCCATGAGCTCCTCTCCCTCCTCCAGTCACTATCTCACCTTCCCTGCTTTCCTCTCCTCTGCTCCCATGAGCTCCTCTCCTTCCTCCAGTCACTATCTCACCTTCCCTGCTCTCCTCTCCTCTGCTCCCATGAGCTCCTCTCCCTCCTCCAGTCACTATCTCACCTTCCCTGCTCTCCTCTCCTCTGCTCCCATGAGCTCCTCTCCCTCCTCCAGTCACTATCTCACCTTCCCTGCTCTCCTCTCCTCTGCTCCCATGAGCTCCTCTCCCTCCTCCAGTCACTATCTCACCTTCCCTGCTTTCCTCTCCTCTGCTCCCATGAGCTCCTCTCCCTCCTCCAGTCACTATCTCACCTTCCCTGCTCTCCTCTCCTCTGCTCCCATGAGCTCCTCTCCCTCCTCCAGTCACTATCTCACCTTCCTTGCTCTCCTCTTCTCTGCTCCCATGAGCTCCTCTCCCTCCTCCAGTCACCATCCCACCTTCCCTGCTCTCCTCTCCTCTGCTCCCATGAGCTCCTCTCCCTCCTCCAGTCACCATCTCACCTTCCCTGCTCTCCTCTCCTCTGCTCCCATGAGCTCCTCTCCCTCCTTCAGTCACCATCTCACCTTCCCTGCTCTCCTCTCCTCTGCTCCCATGAGCTCCTCTCCTTCCTCCAGTCACTATCTCACCTTCCTTGCTCTCCTCTCCTCTGCTCCCATGAGCTCCTCTCCCTCCTCCAGTCACTATATCACCTTCCCTGCTCTCCTCTGCTCCCATGAGCTCCTCTCCTTCCTCCAGTCACTATCTCACCTTCCTTCCTCTCCTCTTCTCTGCTCCCATGAGCTCCTCTCCCTCCTCCAGTCACTCTCTCACCTTCCTTGCTTTCCTCTCCTCTTCTCTGCTCCCATGAGCTCCTCTCCTTCCTCCAGTCACTATCTCACCTTCCTTGCTCTCCTCTCCTCCGCTCCCATGAGCTCCTCTCCATCCTCCAGTCACTATGTCACCTTCCTTGCTCTCCTCTCCTCTGCTCCCATGAGCTCCTCTCCCTCCTCCAGTCACTATCTCACCTTCCCTGCTCTCCTCTTCTCTGCTCCCATGAGCTCCTCTCCTTCCTCCGGTCACTATCTCACCTTCCCTGCTCTCCTCTTCTCTGCTCCCATGAGCTCCTCTCCTTCCTCCGGTCACTATCTCACCTTCCCTGCTCTCCTCTTCTCTGCTCCCATGAGCTCCTCTCCTTCCTCCGGTCACTATCTCACCTTCCTTGCTCTCCTCTCCTCTGCTCCCATGAGCTCCTCTCCCTCCTCCAGTCACCATCTCACCTTCCTTCCTCTCCTCTTCTCTGCTCCCATGAGCTCCTCTCCCTCCTCCAGTCACTAGATCACCTTCCCTGCTCTCCTCTCCTCCCATGAGCTCCTCTCCCTCCTCCAGTCACTATCTCACCTTCCCTGCTCTCCTCTCCTCCCATGAGCTCCTCTCCCTCCTCCAGTCACTATCTCACCTTCCCTGCTCTCTCCTCTTCTCTGCTCTGCTCCCATGAGCTCCTCTCCCTCCTCCAGTCACTAGATCACCTTCCCTGCTCTCCTCTGCTCCCATGAGCTCCTCTCCCTCCTCCAGTCACTATCTCACCTTCCTTGCTCTCCTCTCCTCTGCTCCCATGAGCTCCTCTCCCTCCTCCAGTCACTCTCACCTTCCTTGCTCTCCTCTTCTCTGCTCCCATGAGCTCCTCTCCTTCCTCCAGTCACTATCTCACCTTCCTTGCTCTCCTCTTCTCTGCTCCCATGAGCTCCTCTCCCTCCTCCAGTCACTATCTCACCTTCCTTGCTCTCCTCTCCTCTTCTCTGCTCCCATGAGCTCCTCTCCCTCCTCCAGTCACCATCTCACCTTCCTTGCTCTCCTCTTCTCTGCTCCCATGAGCTCCTCTCCTTCCTCCAGTCACTATCTCACCTTCCTTGCTCTCCTCTCCTCTGCTCCCATGAGCTCCTCTCCCTCCTCCAGTCACTATCTCACCTTCCCTGCTCTCTCCTCTTCTCTGCTCTGCTCCCATGAGCTCCTCTCCCTCCTCCAGTAACTAGATCACCTTCCCTGCTCTCCTCTGCTCCCATGAGCTCCTCTCCCTCCTCCAGTCACTATCTCACCTTCCTTGCTCTCCTCTCCTCTGCTCCCATGAGCTCCTCTCCCTCCTCCAGTCACCATCTCACCTTCCTTGCTCTCCTCTTCTCTGCTCCCATGAGCTCCTCTCCTTCCTCCAGTCACTATCTCACCTTCCCTGCTCTCCTCTCCTCTGCTCCCATGAGCTCCTCTCCCTCCTCCAGTCACTATCTCACCTTCCCTGCTCTCCTCTCCTCTGCTCCCATGAGCTCCTCTCCTTCCTCCAGTCACTATCTCACCTTCCCTGCTCTCCTCTCCTCTTCTCTGCTCCCATGAGCTCCTCTCCTTCCTCCAGTCACTATCTCACCTTCCCTGCTCTCCTCTCCTCTGCTCCCATGAGCTCCTCTCCTTCCTCCAGTCACTATATCACCTTCCCTGCTCTCCTCTCCTCTGCTCCCATGAGCTCCTCTCCTTCCTCCAGTCACTATATCATCTTCCCTGCTCTCCTCTCCTCTGCTCCCATGAGCTTCTCTCCCTCCTCCAGTCACCATCTCATCCCCTCCCTAACACTCACAAGCAGAAACAGCACTGTAAGTCCCAGTCCCATCTTCTCTCCCTTTCACTCCTCCTTCTCCTGGCTGCGGGACATATATCCCCTAACCCAGGCCCCTCACTCATCCCCACTCGCTGTCGGCCACGCTCTGGCTCAAGGCCAGCAAACACCAATAACACCCAGAATCTGATACCCATCATACGTCACAAGCCTTCTACTCTACCTTTCTCCTGCGCCCTCTGGAACGCGCGATCTATCAGCCACACACCTAGACCTGGGAATAAACAAGGTGGTGGTGTGGGTGTATTGCTTTCCACTCGCTGTACTTGACACCTCTTACCCCCTGTCCCATCCCTCCAATTCTCATTCCTTGAAGTTCATACTATAAGTGTTGCCGTGATCTATCGCCCCCCAGGCACTCCCTCTCAATTTCTTGATCACTTTTCTGCCTGGCTCCCTCACTTTCTCTCCTCCAACGTTCCTTCACTGGTACTTGGAGATTTTAATATTCCTATTGACACTCCTACCTCCCCAGCAGCAGCCAAACTGCTTGCACTCACCTCTTCCCTTGGCCTCTCACAACTTACAGATTCTTCTACTCATCATGCTGGACACTCTCTAGACCTTATCTTCAGCAATCTCAGCACAACCTCCATCCCAGTCATCCACCCACTCCCTCTATCTGACCATCACTTACTTACCTTCAACCTCACCACATCATCCTCCCAACACGCTTCTTCAACCACTGCCACCATCACCCACAGAAACTCTTGAGCACTTGACCCTGCTTAGCTCTCCACTAATATCCAACCCCTTCTCAGTCCCATCACTAACCTCAACTGCCCTGACACAGCCACCTCACTCTACAACTCTACTCTCTCTCTTCCACCCTTGATACCCTCGCCCCCATAACCACACGAAGAAGCCCTCGCTCTCTTCCACAACCTTGGCACACGACACAAACAAGATACATTCAGAGGTGCTCCCGCACTACTGAACGGCTCTGGAGGAAATCACGCTCCTCTGCAGATTTCCTCCATTACAAATTTGTTAGGCTCCTACTCCTCTGTCCTCAACCTCGCCAAACAACACTTCTTCACTTCACTAATATCAACCCTGTCCTCTAACCCCAAGCGTCTGTTCGCCACTTTCAATACTCTCCTCCACCCACCACCTCTTCCCATCCCTTCCTCTCTCACAGCTGAAGACTTTGCCAACCATTTTATTCATAAAATCCAAAATATCCGTATTGAACTCTCATCTCACAGTGGCTCACTCACTCTACCGTCTCAACAAAACCAACCACACCCAGTCTTCTCCGTTCCCCAATCCAACAGCCACTTTGAACTGCTTTGCCCCAGCTATAGAGCATGAAGTCGCCAGCCTGCTATCATCCACTCGCCTCACTACATGTCCCCAGGATCCGATTCCATCTCAGATCATCCCCCTCTCTCTACCTACCACAGTAATTCCAGCCCTCACACACATTTTCAACCTTTCCCTAAATACTGGCAGGTTTCCATCTTCTCTAAAACATGCCATAATTACACCCATCCTCAAAAAACCCTCATCTGACTCTGACACCGCCCTATCTCTCTACTTCCCCTGGCTTCCAAAATGCTGGAGCGGCTCGTCTATAACCGCCTTACCAGCTTTATTTCCTATAACTCCCCTCTTGACACCTTCCAATCCGGCCCCAACACTCAACCGAGACAGCTCTCACTAAAGTCACCAATGACCTGCTTACCGCCAAGTCAAAAGGTAACTTTTCTACTTCTTCTAGATCTCTCTGCTGCCTTTGACACAGTTGACCATCCACTTCTACTCCATGTCCTCTCCTCCCTCGGTATTCAAGACACTGCTCTCTCATTGTTTTCATCATACCTACAAAATCGATCATTCAGTATCTCCTTCTCAGACACCTCTTCTTCTCCTCACCCCCTGTCTGTTGGTGTACCCCAAGGATCTGTCCTCTTCTCCATTTACACATCCTCACTTGGTACCCTTATAAACTCTTTTGGGCTACGGTATCATCTCTATGCAGATGACACTCAAATCTACCTCTTAGCACCAGATCTATCCCCCTCTCTTCTAACACACGTCTCCAACTGCCTCCCTAGCATATCCTCTTGGATGTCCACCCACCATCTCAAACTCAACATGTCTAAAACTGAACTCCTAATCTTCCCTCCCTCTACCACAGTGTCAATTCCTCTCATCTCTCTCACTGTCAACAACGTCATCACCCCCTCCTTCCAAGCCCGTTTTTTGGGGGGTTCTACTGGACCCCGCTCTGTCTTCCATCCCTCACATACAATCACTAACTAAATTTTGTCTTCTCCATCTAAAAAACATCTCCAGAATTCATCACTACCTTACACAAGACACAATTAAATCCTTATACACTCTCTCATCATCTCTCGACTCGACTACTGCAACTCACTTCTTGTTGGCCTACCCACCACACAACTATCTCCACTTCAGTCCATTATGAACGCCTCTGCTAGACTCATCTTCTCTACACACCACGCTCAGTGTCAACATCACCTCTCTGTCAATCTCTCCACTGGCTTCCTTTAGCCTCAAGAATAACATTTAAAATCATGACCCTAACTTACAAAGCTCTCAACAATAACGTTCCTCCATACATCTCTGCTCTCATCTCCAAATACTCCCCCACACGCCCTCTTCGTTCTGCTAATGACCTTCTTCTTTCTACAACTCTTGTCACCTCCTCTCACTCTCGCCTTCAGGACTTTTCTTGTGCTGCCCCTAGTCTCTGGAACTCCTTGCCTCGCTCCACCAGATTATCCTCCTGCCTCAAAACATTTAAAACCTCACTTAAAACGCATCTCTTTAAAGAAGCGTATCTCCTTCCACCCTAACACACTTATCACCTCTCTCACCCTCCTTTACCACTCACTATATCTTTAGGTTGTAAGTCTGCGAGTTTCAATCCCACAAGGTGCTTTGGCAAAACACTATGGACACTGGATTCCAAACTCAAAGACAGGGCCCTCCATGCTGTGCTATGTATAATTTGTATGTATCTTTGTCTTGAACTTATCTTATATACAGCCCAATATATCGGTGTGTTATAAATAAACAATAATAATAATAATAATAATAATACTTCAAAGGAGACATTATTAAAACTAGAAGTTGTAGAAGTGATTAGTGGAATAGAAGATGTGACCACCTTTGTAATGATTTGTAATGGACAAATACAAAAATTTAAAGTTAGTACTCTTGTAATGGCAAACCTTCACCAGAGATGGCGAGCAAATGTTAATTTACCGTAATCAAAAATGATAATTGTTTCAAAGTATATTCTATCACCTGACCATAACGGACCAATCAAAATGCATGGGATCTCCCAGTTGCTCATGTGTACAAGTCTCTACTGAGCATGCTCATTACATTAGATTTTTAAACACTTATATCTCAAATACAGCTTGTTATCTAAAAAAAATCCAAAAGACAGATTTTTTAGATCACTATTACATTGCCGAGTTTCAGCCTCTTTTTATACAAGTGAGGAAAAATTCACAAGAAAAAACAAACAAAAACACATCACCTAAAATACAACTTAGATCAGCTTTTTTAGACTGGAAAGAATTTGACAAATAAAAAAACAAAACAAAAACAGACCCCAAATCCCGGCTAAAATGGCAAATAGATAGTCTAACCAAAGCTCATGAAAAATGATTTTATAATGGAATGTTCCGGAGCATAGAGGGGCATGAGTACGACCTTTATCTGCTGCTAATTCCTCTACCGATAAATCCAAACATCCTCCAAGCTTTTCCTGCAGCTTCGTTGCATTGCTTATCTGCTTTTATATCATCACATATATGGTGGTCAGCAATGCGGGATGTTGCTAACGCTTGCTGGCTCGTAACTGCGGCCCTCACGAAGGTGCTCATCCCTATGACACCCTACGGACTGCGGAGGTGGAGGCTTCCACGGAGGCTGCAAAGAGCCGCAGGAGGTGGAGGCTGTATGGCGCCTCACACCTTACCCACAGCAAGGTGGGGGCACCCAGGACCTCTGCAAGTGACGTTACCTCAATGTAAGTCCAAATTCCCGAGTTTAGACACCCGAAAATCACCTAAGCGAGAAAAAAATGGCTGCCAAAAAAACGAAAATGAGGCAACACGACCCTAAAAAGACGCAAAACAGCAGCAAGCACATACGGCTTTTCAAAAAAGCCGTACAAGGTACAAGATATACCAAGTGTAACAGATCTCCTCACACCCCGACCGGGTACCTCCGTTGGACGCGTCCTAGTTTGCGTCGAGGCCTACAAGCACTGCACCGGACACCACACTACCACAGACTCCACAACCGCCGTAGCTTAAAGCTCCCAGGGAGTATGCAGCGCATAGCAATCCCCAGTATGATATAGTGATCCCCTCCAATAACGAGACGAGGCTACGTTTTGAAGGGTCAAGTAGTCAACTTTAATGACAGGGGATCTCCTTTTATGCAATGGTGCCCTCTGAAGGGCTACACCCACATAATTATCACAACAGCCAATTATATACATGGTTCAACCCCCACGTCTCCTCCCCTCAGATAACAGGTAACACAATTAAAACAGACACAATTTTAACCACATTCTGGATGTACCCCAAATACAGGGGGTACACCTTTAAGTCCAGCACCGTTCAATAGCTCTCACCCAGGGGAACAACATATTAAAAAATGGCATGAATCAGGCCAGGGGTTCAAAAGTTAGTAAAAGTATCTTTTACACATAACACACAGACATTTAACATATCCCCCATAGTTGGCCACACAATACACATAGAGGGACAATAGGTGAGTCACACCTCCCTGAGGCTACCTGGCAACTTGGATACAATCAGACATTAATTAGATCATCCTTCTTTGTTCTTATCTGAGAATGAAAACAGTTTATACAATAGACTTCCTTATCTGTAACAGGATTATCTCCCATGCCAAGGTCTGCACTAGTCTGGGCCAATATTCTGCAGAGCATAAACCAACATACATGCAGTATAATAGTAGGATCATATTTTAACCATAATAATCATAAAACAGGGTAAAACAGTGATGGACACAAAATCATCCACAGCCGCGTACCACATACACATTCGCCGCCATTTTACAACAATAACTTACACAATGCGGAAGTACCCAGCTACACTAACGACTTCCCCTTGCGCACGCAGCCTATTTACACTTCACACTGCGCACATTGCTGACACTTACACCTCAGCTCCACAACACTGCAAACCGACATTGTATGCTGCAGGAACATCAAAACAGATTGTCAGCTCTTCAGCACAATGCTTCCTGCATATATTACTTACAAATAGGTAAAGTATATTAATTTATTAATTTCTTAATTATTTAATTAGCATAAAAAATACATATACACAAAACAAAAAATACACTCTCACAATAAACACAAAAGTCATTCACTGCGCCACTCACAACGAACTCATAGCACACAAAGCCTTGCAATAAGCGCAAAAAACAGATCAACGCCGACCAAACAATAACAGCAAAAGCGCCTATCAGAAAAAAAATACAACAACCAACAGCATCGCAATAAGTGCCAAAGGCGCTCATTGCGAGCCACGCGATGAGCGCTGAAGGATCTTGGACCACCAACAAAATGAATCTCTCAACCAAACAGCATTACCTGCCTTACAATCTTATTGTCGTCATTTTTTGGCGGGCAAGTCGCTAGTACATTATAAGAAATCACTTTCCCATCAGTTCCCGCCATCATTTTACCCGTAAGTAAATACTATACCTTGGCGCTTTGTGGCCCAGGTGCATCATCGTGTATTTCTCTGCACTGAATGTTAGATCCCACATTGGGCGCTGCGCTAGTTTTATAAATTAACTAGTGACTTGCCCGTCTAACTTGCAGGCCTTGTGATGAGCGCCTTTGGCCTTAACGGCTTTTTTGGCTTATTGCAGGCCGCGGCATGCGCTGTACGCATGCGTAAGCCCATAACTTTGCCACTTATCACGGGCCACTCCTGTGTCTCTTTCCCCCTCTCTCCCTCCCCTGTGTATCTTTGCGTTTTTTTCCCCCAAGCCCGTATCTCGGAAGCCGGTCAGAGTTCTTTTTGTGAGCAATCCCCCCCCCCCCCCCACTACCTTATGGGCTTCGCGAAGAAAATTAATTGCAACCCCTCTACCTTACGACCTTTGCAATGAGCCTTCGGCGCTCATTGCACATGCGCAAGCCCGTAACTTTTAACATAGCGTGATGACAACTCGCAATTACGACAACTATATCTGATTACACACGTGACTCCTGGGATGTCTACACGGTTTGTATTTATGTGTCATCTGCAAAGAGGAAACTTTCCCTTGAAGCCCCCTAGTAATGTCCCATATATATATATATATATATATATATTTATATATATATATATTACGCAAGAGAGACCCAGCACTGAGCCCTGTGGCACTCCATTGGTAACCTTTCTCATTATCTAGGACTCTCTGACTCCTATCCTTCGGCCAGTGTCCTCTCTCCCCTGCACGGAGTTTACATCTAGTCCCAGACTATTAGTTTATTGTGTGGGACAGTGTTTAGCGCTTTATTCAAATATAGATAAGCAACAGCCCTGGTCTAGAACTTTAGATACGTAATCAAAAAAATTAATTATGTTAATCAGACGTTATCTCCCAGCAGTAAAGCCAGGCTGCCATTGATCGTGTAAATCGTTACAATTTATATATTTCATAATTATTTATTTAAAATGTGTATCAATTAGTTTGCATGATGTCAGACTTACTGGCCTGTAATTACTGGTCTTCCCTACTACCATTTTTGTGTAGCCTTAACACCTATTCCAATATAGACAACATATTCACCTCCTCTCTCATTCCTACCTTATCAGGCTCTAAACTCTATCCCATGTCGCGGTCAAACCACTGTCTAATAACATTTTTCCTCCATTTTGCTACTTCCTCCTCCGTACACTTGGCCCTAAATGACTCCCCGATATTCCAGAAAACATAGGTAACCAAACTGAATCAAACATCACCAATCACTTTTGGGTTAATTCAAGCTTTCGTTCAAGATTTCTTGAAGGGGAACCACACAAATCTCTTTTAGTGCATGAAATAAAGGCTCCTCGAATACAAGTGTTTAGATCCAATAACTAGATGTAGAGAGGACTCTCAGGAGGCACCCAACCCTCTAATCAACTGCTCAAAACATGGATCAGACCAGTACAACAGGTCCTTCATTGGTGTAAGCAACTCCTTTATGACAAAGAAAACACATTCCCTTCTTGTAGCCATGCTTTGTTGTTGTTTAGTCGTTCAGTCGTGTCCAACGCTCCACGACCCCATGGCCAGGCACATCAGCCATGCTTAGAGAACTGGGGGACCCATTCAATTCCAGTCTGTGGGCTTGAAATTGGCAGGAGTTACAGATCGATTAAAATTAGAAAAGGCTGCAGCGACATGGCCGGAATCCAAACCCGTAAACCATGCTTCAGCGCGTAGCATTTCCGGTGTGAACACGATAAATTATTCAAACCCCTAGTTATGGGTAAAAGAGATCGTCATCATTACGTCACTAAAACATGGAGGTTACATCTTAACCCCTTACGGTTTTGAAGTCCGAGTTGCGATTAGACCCGCATTCCAGAAATAACGCAATATGAAAAAAAAAAAAAACAGTAAATGTTATATTCGAGTCCATGCGGGTTCTATTATATGTATTAACACATTGATTGCCGGGATCGATATAACACAGAAATGAATCATAATTTTTTTTTTTTTTATTGCAGATTTGCCGGTAGCTAAAAGAGGCCAATTTAATAGCAGTAAGTTTTACGGGCTCCATAAACTACAAATAGGTGAAATTAATAGGTCCGTAGGTCACATATTAAGGCCATTCGATATCAGGATAACACAATATCCTTTCACCTGGGTAAAATAGCTCCCAATTTCATTAACTTTTATGTTAATCTTTATCATCTACAACAATCCTAAACCTTAAACCATCTACCAAAGCCATCCAGTCTCAAGGCAAGCTCCCGATTATGGCACCAACAGACGTCAACATCTTAAAGATTTTATTCCACAGCACGTTCCCGTTTCGAAAGTCCAAATACCCAACTTATAGGTTTTATTCATCTCCCTCTCACATTTAGGTAAACCTTCTGATATTGTGACTTGGAAGAACCATAATAGGTGAAACAATATTATTACAGAACGGCAGGACGGGTGGGAAAGAAAATGGTTATAAGTCCCATCCTGTCCCCCATGATCTCTCGCCTCTACTGGAGAGGGTGCAGATAAATAGGGACTTCATTCCACATATTCTGGTCCTGCACATTAATGACCAAATATTTGCAGGTACACCACGATCATTATACCAGAAGACCTCCTCACCAGCACTAGATGACAAACAGAGGCAGAAACAAAAGCTGATCCGACACATACGGACTACGGAAAGGTGGACCATCTTGGCAGCCTGGGGGGGAAAAAAAACAAATCCCTAATATACACTTAGTCCTAGATAGATTACTAGAAGTCTTTATCATCGAAAAATGAATCCTCACACTCCACCACAACACATGATCAGACTGGGAAGAAGACCACCATAACCAACCAAACTACCTAGAAACCCACCTGTACATCCATGAGAACGAGGCTACAAGTATTGGCTCGTCCCCCTTACACCAATAACTGGGAACATCACCCTCATACTCTCCTTTTTTTAGTACCTCACTGGGTCACCATCTTGCCAATGACGCATGATACTTGTGTCCCATTGGAGGGAGAATGTTTTACTCATATTTATATAAAGAACATTAGCTATTTGTATATTTTATTTGTACAGATCTCATAACATAAAATCACAAACTATTGGAAATTATTTGACCAAATAACTCACCCAACACCCTCATAATATTCCCAGTAATAGTGTAAAGATGCGGAGGATCGTCAGTCCATCTGAGATCTCATATTCATTTTTAATTCATTGCTATTTCTGTGTAATAAGGACAACTGAAAACAGGTCTCCAAGAAAGTCTTTATTTTCCTGAGATAACTCATTTAAAACAGATAAAATCAGAATGACATGACTGAGGACAGATACAGGGCAGCCAACATGGAGGTATACAGGCGTGCCCCTAAAAACAAGAGATCTAACCCTCTACTGCCCAAGGCATTGCAGGCCATTCTGGCAGTAAGGGGTCAAGGCGATGACATCAGTGGGGACAGAGTGAGGTACAGGAATATGAGATGGTGTCACACTAGGGCATAGAGCAGCAAGCTAGCAATATGGCGAGTGAGGAGGCCCACCCAGTGGCATGGTGTGGGGGGCCCCCTTATATAAACAGGACATGGTGCAGATTATTATTGCAGTGCAAAGGCATTTACATTCTAGGGATATACAGCTCTGTCAGCCTCCATTACGTCTATGGGTCTATTGGGTGTCGTCATCATGCAAAGGGAGATATGGGAGCAACTCATGCTCTGCGGTAATTGGGAGAGTCCATACTAGGAACAGGCGGGAAAAGTGGAGAAGACTAATTTAGGAGGATACCCCTGTACAGGAGCTACTTGATTTGGTGAATATTCATAAAGTGCTACTGAGCGCATAGGATTGGAGAAGGAGCCAGTGATGGAGGAGCCCTACAACTGCGAGGAGCCAGTGATGGAGGAGCCCTACAACCGCGAGGAGCCAGTGATGGAGGAGCCCTACAACCGCGAGGAGCCAGTGATGAAGGAGAGCTCACGACAAATATCCATTTATAAAGTCATTCATTTTATCACATAATTGTATTGGTTTAATCTCTCTGTAGTTGTAATGATACGATATATATTGTCTGTAGTGTACCGTCGCTGGTCAGAGTAGTTTATGGTCCCAGGGCCGTGTCTGTAGTGTATAGTCCCATCTGTAGTGTGATCTCTCTCTTATAGCACGGTATGGAGTGTGTAGGAGACCCTCGGAGCAGGTGCGAGGGATCTTAGGGTCGAAATTGCGGAGAAACTCATTAGCTATGGGAAGAAAGGTCGATGTTGCTCGCACTCAGTCCTCGGGACTCGGAGAGCAGATTCTGTGAAACCTGCAGAAAAAAAAAAAGATTTAAAAATAAAAATAAATCAGTTACAGATGCAGAAAAAAAATGATTTTACATGGGTTAAAAGAAGCACGGAAAATGGGGGATTCAAATGAAAAACAATGAGAGGGGCAACGGAGCCGGAGTAACTGCAGAGGACAGAGAGGTGGTGAGGCCAAAAACATGCAATGACCAGGAAAAGATCAGGGAGGGGAAGAGAGAGAGGAAGAGATCGAGTGAGAGGAGGGAGAGCGAGCGAGAGGAGGGAGAGCGAGCAAGAGAGAGGACGGCAATAACATTGTAAGGCAGCTAATGCTGTTTGCCAGAGACATAACATTTTTTTAGTGGTCTGAGATCCGTCGGCGCTCATTGTGAGCCTCTTGGTTGTTGTATTTTTTTTTTTTTATTAGAGGCACTTTTGCCGTTATTGTAAAGTCGGCACTGATCAGTTTTTTTGCGCTTATTGCAAGGCTGTTGCCTGGTGTAGTTTGTGTGCTATGAGCAGATGTTATGGATGGAAATTAGGAAAATGTATTTTTTATGTTATTATGTTTGTCTGCCATATTCTTTTTATTCCTTACTCACTTATGTATGTATAAATGAGAAGAAGATTACTAACAATAAGTAATGTCGGAGGTTACCTAAGATGGAGGATGGACTACATCCAGTCATAACAAGATGGCTACAGAACTACATCTGGGAGTGGCCTGATGATGCCAACATCCTTGACCAAATAAGGATACGGTCACTGCCTGCCTTCTAGACCAATAAACTGATCCTCCCCCTCAACTGACCACTATGACACTAACAGACTGCATTCTTTTTGAACCAATCAATAAAGCTATTAATTCCTAGACAAAGGAATCATGTGACGTTTGACCAGATAACGTTTTTATATATAAACTTGTACACTGCCATTTTGGAATAAAGAGCTTTGAGAATTATTATACAGAAACACTGTGTCGGTGTCTTATTTCTCTGGGATGTGCACATCCAACACTAATCGGGAAAGGAACAGATATCTAAACTCAGACTGTTGTGGTCTGATCCAAATCAGTTGGCGCCCAACGTGGGGCCTTGAGTTGTGACCTGACAATAGCCGAGAAGGAGCGAAGTGGTGGCTTTCAACAGCTGAAGGAGCCTTCATGAAATATGTCTGGTAAGGTCGATAATTAGTACCGTGCAAGCCACTATCTTTGCCTAACACTCGGCTATTGAAAGGCATCCAAAGAACAGGTGGTATAGCTTGCTCAAGGTCCGTTTTAAAATCAAACCTGTGATAATAGATATCTGTTACCTGTGTATGACTGTTGGGAGTGTGGGTCGAGTGACTGTGATTTCTTAGATATTGTGGTCCAGGACATACATGTGTGTGTGCAGCAAAATCCGGGGACGGATTTGTAGTGCCTTAGTAGCACATTAAACTGGATAGAGCTGTACGTACAGAAGGTGTAAAAGCATGTATGTGGGATGCAGACTTCAGTGGCGGATCGTTAGTGCCCTGGTAGCACAATAGCCCTGGAAGTGTAAATTTTAGCACACAACGGTGTGAGAACCTGGACTAAAATATCTTAAGAGTCAGACATTTTCTGCAGAAATTGTTTAAAAGTTACTATGGTCTGCTATTGCTGGTTGTGATGCATATTTTAATGAGAAATGTAGCTTAGAATTTCTCTCCCTCTACTTATAAAGCTGAATTTTTCTGCAGCTGTGTGTGACAGTCAAGGTCAGACCACGCAGCGAAAAGAGAAATTCCTCCCCCTCCCATCTGGTTAACTCTCTTAAGGATGTATCTTAGTTAAGAGAATTCTTTCTATGCCAATGCTTAAGGTCGTATGAGTTTGTACAGTAAATGAAGAGTTGGTACAGTAAGTGAAATAACTGTCATGTTTTCATGTGGTTGTTAAATTTTGCTCAAGGGTGATTACAGTACGTGAAGAAATGTTTGTGTAAAAGTAGGTGTGTCCTGGGAGGAGATTGACTTAAAAAGTATATACATGGACGCAGACTCTGAGAATTGGTTATGTATTCTTTTGAAATATTTTGTCTGAAGTTTCTGTGTGTTTGTAACTTTACTCGATGCTATACCTTTGGAAAGGGAGGTGACTGGTCTGCATTTTGAGAAGATGTGGGAGGGACTGGCCCTTCCCCCCACGGTCAGCATAGCAGACCACTCCCCTTCCTACTCCTATCTTCTCTGTGTGTGTGTGTTAGTATTTATGTGAAAATATGTCTGTCTGTATTATTCAGGGAAAATAGAAGAAGGGAGGTTGCAGGCAAAAAAATGGTGGCTGGTTCTGGGTGGGAACCAAGGGTTGCTACAAGAGAGTGGTTTGTGGAACAAAGAAACCATGAAACTCTTAACAACCACCGCCCCATCATGTCTCCCAACTTAGAAAAGTGGGAGTTGACTATAACTTTATGACCAACCCCTTTTAAAACTATGACGAATGCTATCTTAAAGGCAAACAGCACCTACTATACTACCTCTGCTGGAATCAGTGCCCTTTATCCACTACTTCTTGGCAATATTAATCATTATTAAAAGATATAGGAGACATTCAATGTTTCATTAAGCTTTACTATATACGAAAGAAAAAGTAAACGCAATGTTACTTTAGGATGTTTTTTTAGAAAAGTTGCTCCAAGACTATTTCTGTCTCATATACTGTTATTTTTAGATTCTCTGTGAGCAACTCCCCCTGCTTGTCTCTGCTCCTGTAGTTGACCCCTGCATGTCTGTCTACAACGCCGATATAGAATTCTGTGAGTTATTAATAGCTTGCGCTGCGGATGAAATAGCAGATCAGGCTATTAATTTGTCAGATATTACACAGGATAAAACAGTCAGTGGTAATATATATCATTCCAGACACAAGTCTCAGATGCTGGGAGCAGCCTTTGTGGAGGGATTGAGAGAATCCATCAGGAAAGATTTATTAACATCTCATCCTGAATACAAGGTGTTGCCATTAGAGACTTTGTTATTAGTAGCAAAAGGGCTTGAGTCCTCACAAGGTAATAAGAAGACTACACACATTATGGTGTCTTCTGAGCAGGAGGAGACAGAACCAACAAGAAAGTGTTTTAATTGTAACAAAGGTGGACACCTTACGGTTTCACCAGTTATGGTGAAGTTAAAACCAGTAGCTGAAATAGCACAAGAAACTGGTATCTCATGGCCAGAAAGTCTCCCTATAGCACTGTTAAGCGTGGGGTACATCCCTGGAGGGAAGTTTTCTCTGTCCCCTCACGGGATCCTATTTGGATCTGCTCCTAGATTAGGGTGTTATTATGCTCAGCAATTGAAATTTAAATCTGATGTATTTGTTGATTATGTGATTGCTTTATCTCAAGCACTGACTAAAATACATGCACAAGTGTTTTCTTCTATTCCAGATCCGGAAGTAGACACTGGTACTCATCAACTACTTCCTGGAGATTGGGTCCTGGTCAAGAGATTTGTGAGAAAGAATCCTCTGGAATCCAGATATGATGGTCCCTTTCAAGACAGATGTTTTCCTTCAAGGCTAGGGAGAAAGCCTTGAGACTAATAGAATGGAAGAATGATTCAATTGCTGGGTTGTGTTACCGGAGAAGGAGCTCAAGGATTAGGATAATGGCCTTCACCCGTCACCGCAGCTCATAGAATACGAGAGCTATATATCATGATTTTCTCAGCTTGTTTCCTGTCCAACTCCAATCTTATGGATTATGTAAATGATTTATATAGAAGGCTGGCTGTGGCCATTTTTCATCAAACTTAGGTGTTTTTTGTTTTTGTTTAAAATATAAAACAATGTTTATGTTGTTTAGTTGTTCAGTTGAGTCAGACTCTTTGTGACCCTGTAGACTACTAATCCATAAGGTTTTATGGCAAAGATACTGGACGGTGTTGCCAGTTCTTTCTCCAGTGGACTGCAATTTGTCTGACCTCCCTGCTAGGACTTGTCATCTTGGGAGACCTTACATGGTTTAGCTCATAGCATTGTTGAAGTACTCAAGCCCCTTCACAATGATGGTAGCGATCCAGATAGGGGGAAGACAAGGGTACAAACTCATTAATGTATCTATTTCTGGGTGGGTGGGAGTTGTTGTAGTCATCAGGTGAGGAGAGGGCCACACAAAAGAGACAGACAGCATGGGCAACACTGGGGCAAACACAAATCACAGTAACACCAGTGTGGGGAGATCAAAGATTTACTGCGGGATCTTGCGTGCTTCACCAGCGCCAGGCTGGTCGGAGTTACACCCCTCCCAGTGCTCGGTCAGAGGCTCTCTCCACTTAAGGTGGATTACTACATTTACAGTTCCAACAATGATATTCAAGTAGAAAGCGTGTTATAGGAGATCAGAATGGGGGACCTGGGGGGTGGGTCCCCCATTCTGATCTTCTATAATACGCAAGATCCCCAGTGCTTCCCAACCTTTCTAGGGACCATCAAGCTCCCTTTCAATTGCTGATGGGGACCATCCCTAGGGTGACAACACTTTGCACTGATTTGAGTAGAGCACGACCCTTATGGCAGATGTTCATCACTAATCTACAACTAATGGTAGATATATGTATAAAGTGTTAAACTCTCTTCATCCCTCTCTTTTCCTGAGGACAGCCAGGGAGCGACACTTTGTATGCCTTTGTGAGGAGAGAGTGTCCACACGGCGAGTCCTGGGCAGAGCTCCACACATACACAGTAACAAAACATGGCAGCTCACTCACCTGGAAGGTCTCGTCGCTGGATTTGTTTAGATAGTTCAGAGACGCCGCTCTCTTCATGCTGCACAAACAAACACAAAATGTTACACACGAGCGGTCACTAGAATCTACTGTGCTGTCTGCCAAGGAGACTGGGTGGTGGTGCCGTGTCTCAGTGTGGTACTTGGTGTCAGTGTGGTACGTGGTGCCGCGTGTCAGTGTGGTACGTGGTGCAGCGTGTCAGTGTGGTACGTGGTGCAGCGTGTCAGTGTGGTACGTGGTGCCGCGTGTCAGTGTGGTACGTGGTGCCGCGTGTCAGTGTGGTACGTGGTGCCGCGTGTCAGTGTGGTACGTGGTGCCGCGTGTCAGTGTGGTACGTGGTGCCGCGTGTCAGTGTGGTACGTGGTGTCAGTGTGGTTCTTTGTGCCGCGTGACAGTGTGGTACTTGATGTCAGTGTGGTACTTTGTGCCGCGTGTCAGTGTGGTACTTTGTGCCGCGTGTCAGTGTGGTACTTTGTGCCGCGTGTCAGTGTGGTACTTGGTGTCAGTGTGGTACTTTGTGCCGCGTGTCAGTGTGGTACTGCGTGTCAGTGTGGTACTTTGTGTGATTACTTAGTATTTCGGGGTTCCGGGGGGGCGGTTCCCTGTAATTTCTTCACCAACATCTCGCTGCTTCTGCGCAGAACGTCTCGGATCTTCCCAAGAGAGCCGGATCGTCTCAGCGCACCGCTACCGTCCTGCAACACAGCGACACGGCTCTCACACTAGGTGCTCTCATGTTACCAACACAACTCACACAATCACTGCTCACTCACTTCTCTACACCATGTGACCCATATAGGCTGCCCATTCTATCTACCCAACAGGTTTAGCTTCCCCTGGTCCTTATGGTCATCCCTGGCATGCATGAAACCCTACCAACTCCACTGGAAGGCCGTTCTTCCAACTTTACATCACGTTTTATTCCTGCTCCTCTAATATATTTGCCCCGCCCCCTTCTGCCCATATTAAAGGGACATGGACTACAACTGATGTTGTCCCTTTAAAATAGCACTTTCTAAACATTATAAAACTTTTTTTTGCCTAAAAAATATTAAAGGACCACTGCAGTTCAAGAAAAAAAAGACACTTGTTTGTCAAGTACGCTCCAAAACTAAAAAGCTGCGTAAACTATGGATGTATTGTGGGAAAATTCTGTGCACAAGTACAGGAATCCATTTTGTTTTTGTTGCATCACTTTCTCAGAGCTAAATCATGGGGGGGGGGGGGGGGGGGGGGGTGTTTGTGGCCATTAGTGGGGAAGTGAGAGTCTTTGTTTAGATAACTGGATAAGATTGACAGCAAACCCTTTCCACATCTCTGCCCCAGAAGCAGACTCCTTGCTTCAGGAAATGCAACTGTGTCTCCACAACTTCCACCAATATATCATGTATTCACCCAGGCCCGGAAAAGGATCAACATTTATTTTTTTCTAATTAGAAACTACCTGTGGACTTTTTTCCCAACCTATTACGTTCTTAAGCTTAAACAAACATTTTTTTTTCATTGTGCAGTGGTCCTTTAAGTACAATATATTGAAACTTTATTAAGAGGAAATACACAGCACACTTTCAAGCTCTCAAGAGCAATGAAACATCTGAATATGCTCTTGTGCCCTGAAACCTTCATTTGAAAAAAGAAAACAAACACACTGGAACACATTCAGTTGCTTTCCCTGTCCCTTTAAGGTTAGGCACCATTTTAAGTAAGTCATTTTTCCCTCTTAATTACACTAATAATAGATAAACAATCTTAAGTTTTAAATCTCAATCTGTTTCATACAGTATATTCTGCCCACTGGCTGATGAATGAGTAATTAGAAAAGTGCTGAGTCTATGAGCATTGTGTGAGCATCTATGGGGGAAGGCTGCGATTGATGCTGGTTACACCACACCGACCAGTTAGCCCATAGCTTTCCTGTTTTATGTGAGTACCAGTATTCCAAGCCTCTACAAAGTGCAGAAACTGAAGCTTTCGACCGGTAAGGAAAAATGTGTTCATTTAATCTAGATATGGCCCCACCCTGGTATTTAACTTTAATGAGACAACAAAAATCTACTAGATCAGGTGGACGTGACCTTCCTGAATTAAACCCATTCTGTCTCAGATCTTGTCATTAATTTGCACCTTATTGATCCTCCATGTTACATCAGCAATTTTCTGTCAACTGGGACCACTCTACTAATTAAGCTGCAAGGTCGTACTAAGTCTCCCTCGCTACCCTCGGATGGTCATTATCTGGACCCACCAGTTGTGTTCTCCGCACTCTATCGCCTCTCCATCACACCCCAAGGCAACACACACCAAGCACTCTAATCTTCCTATAAATATACACGGCAGGTTCCTGGGTGTTATTAGGTATATAATATCCCAGGGTATCTATTTACGGACATGCTCTGCTTTTACTGCCCAACATCTTACACAGGGTTCCTGTATGGGTCTGCCCACTGCAGAAGATGCAGACACAGACTGGGCTGGATGTGTCGGAGTGTAATGTCCAAGCCCATCATGGATCCCATCCCAGAATGTTGCCGAGATGGTCATCGCTTGATTGGTGGCACACACAGGACACTCAGTACTACAGATTCTGCGTCTGCATAAGCCGCTTGATTTTAGGCAGTAAACGCGGAGCTTATAAGCACTTCCTAATAAAATAAATTATGTGCCAGTATATAGATACCCAGAGAAATTATACACCTAGTAGCAAGCAATCTATTATGTCTACATTATCTACTAAGTGTACCCCAACGCCAGGTCACTCCACCCCCCATTATTTGCACACTCACTCTAACAAGTCCTACACGACACGGCAGATATCTCATCAGCTTCCTACTAATGCACACATCCCAAACTCACATGGTCGATAATTCAAGTACAGATAATAAATTCTCCTTACTCGTGATTAGCGAGGGAAGGTTATATACAAGTCCTACGGTTTACTTTTAATATTAGAACTCCATCTCGTCACTATGATGAATACATACTACATTTGGTCGTCTAAACATAAGTTGACACATTTCCTGATCAGAATTCCAAAAATTACAGTTATTACACTGCTCTCTGGGAAACTGGGCTGGGACATACATCTTCACTTTAACCCAATACCACTTTAAATATGGCTCCTTTTAGGCACATGCTTACTGTATTAAACAACTTTATAGCACAGGATGAATTATGCACCAGTTGGGAGACCTACTCAGACAGCTGTTTCCATGTAATGGATCTCACCAGTGTGGGGCTGGTACCGGACTCGTGCTGAATATTATAAACCACAACATCATTTAGTTATGAAAAATATCCCACTACGAACCCCAAACCTTGTATATATTGTAATGAAAGTATCTTCCTTGCTCCGTGGTCAGGAATAGAGTCACCAACTCCACTCATGGTTATACTTTGACTCTCACGCTACACGAGGCACGGACACCGCTGCCAGGACCAGTCACAGTAGACCGATTGCCAATTAGCAGCTTGTACCGACTATAAGGGGGTTCTTACAATTAGCACTTCAGTCACAAAAAGTGCAAAATTATTTAACATGTCAAGGGGAACAGTCTCAAATTAATGACAGAACATGACATACGTGGAATAATAATAATAGTAATAATAAAGTGGAAAAGAGTTGCTCTCCATAACATCAACTGAATGATGGGCTACTGATAAGGTTCTGCTTTCTTTGGCAGCCAGAATCAGGCCCCAGTGCTCAGTTGTTTTTCCATGAGCTGCGAATTTGTATCCCTGTGTACTCCGTAGGAGCTTTATATGGGTCATGCTACTGCTTGGGCCACCCAGACCTGCACATGCTGTGGAAAAGAGCTGCTCCCCATAACATCATTTGGAGACCTGCCCAACTGAGTGATGGGCTACTGATAAGGTTCTGCTTTCTTTGGCAGCCAGAATCAGACCTCAGTGCTCAGTTGTTTTTCCATGAGCTGCGACTTTGTTTCTGCTAGTTTTGACCTCTGCTTGTCTCTCTGTTGATCCTGATAACTGGCTCCATGACCATGGACTCTTTTCTGAACCTGCTCTTTTGTGATAGTTCAGAACATGCCAGTGATAGCATGTATATAACAAATTGCGCTGGAGATTAAGTAGACCCTTGTGGAACTCCACAAGACAATGGCATAAGGAGTATGAACCTGAAGAAACCCTTTGATATTCTAGTAAGAAAGGATTTAAACCAGCTTAATATTTCATGGTCCATAGTTTCAGATGCTGCAGAGAGGTCAAGGAGAATTAGGATTGAACAGTCACCTCAATCTCTTGCCGTCAGAAGATCATTAAAATCATGAAGCAGGGCTATTTATGTGTCTTTTCCTGAACCATAGAAGTCATAGTTTTGAGGATGGATTTCAAGCTGCACTACAACTACTTGTTCCATAACGTTTCCTAAAAAAGGGAAGATTTAAGTCAGACCTATAGTTTGCCCTGCTATCTGGATCTAAACATGTTTTATTTGAGAAGCAGAATCATAATTGCTTGATCAGGAAAGATGTTCAGTTCACAGTTCACTATTTGTGTAAATGTTGGGTCAGCCAGATTAGGACAACCTTTAAGAAGTTGAGTTGGACCTGGATCCAAGGCACAGCTGCTTAATTATCTGCACCATGTGTCCCGTGTCTACGTGAGCAAATTCAGACCATGAGTCCAGAGAGTTCACATTTCCTTGTCCTTTACCTTCATGAGCCACCAACCTTGGAATGCCAGTTTGCAGATAGGACACGGTGTCTATAAAATACGGTATTAACTTGAAGCCATGAGGCTGTTCATCGGTTGGTGTGCATAGACTTTCCGTAGTGAGGATTAAAGGAACGGTCCGTTTTTTGCAGCCATGATTTCTCTGGACAAGTTTGTTGCTGGTAATGACAGCTTTTGATATGGTCCACTAGCTCTACCTTGTCCTAAGGTTTTCAAGCTCTCCTGCTATTCCGTTCCATTATCATCAAACCAGGGGGAGAATTTGTGCAATGTCCGGGGTTGAAGGCTGACAGGGGCAGTGTTGTCCCATTCAGCAGTCACAGCTTTATTATAATAGTGGACAAGAGTATAAGGATCATAACAGACACTCATTATACCAGAGGTATCAAGTTCTTTCCTTAGACCATGGGGTGACAGTCCTCTCTCTCATCTGCACAGGAAGAAACTTGAAGGTGCTGCCATTGCAAACCTGATTACGCGATGGTCAGACCAGATGACAGGGTCTATTGTTACGCATGAGGTTTCCAAGCCAAGACTATGACTGCACCGTGGCATTATGTATCATCTGCTTGATTGAGAGACAATTCATTATGCAAATTAGGTCTTCTCCAAATTGACATCACCCTAAGCATTGAAGTCTCCCAGGATAAGCAGCCTGAGATTTTCCAGAACTAAGCTTACAACAAGATATTCAATTTCTTGCACAAACTTCCTTCCATCTCCAAGGGCAAGATAAACTAAATGGACTCTGAAACCAAAACCTTTAGGGACTGGTATCGGATGGGATGGCCCACTTCCTCTATGTTTTGCTCTAAATCCTTCTTAGGGATTTCAGGGTAGATGCGAGGGATGTCTCAGTTGGTGCCATACCCAGGCTTTGCCTTAAGACATATACGAAGCTGGCGGTATAGCAGTACAATTGTTCAGCGGCGAGTTAATAGTTAAGTTGAACATCCCGCTGTATTAACAAACAAAAGGAACATCTCAGAGACAGACAAGCATGCCGAGCAAGGTGCGTAAGTAGCTGGCAAGAAGTGTTAAGAGTTCTTTGAAGAGTGAATGTCTGCATTGCTTAGATGTAGGCTGTAGGTGCCATGAGGAGCGGCAGATGAGGCGATTGTTTTACCATATTATGATACCATTCAGGACTTGTACACATCATGCAAGGTGAATATTCCTGAATCGGCTATTATGAGGATGGAGGTTATAAGTATTTGTACCTGGGTTCCCAAACAGTGTCAACCATCGTCTGTACCTTGTTTTTGGAGTGAAGAGATGTTGCGTCTGCGAGTGCGACTTCCAATGGAGCTAGCGACAAAACCAATCGTCTTTGGGTCTCTCCCAAGAGGAGTTAGATCCATGAATATTTTATTTTGTCTATTCCTGTTAAAATTATCAGCCATAAAAATAACCTCTGTGACCAGAATCAACAAAAACTGCACAGACACAAAACTTGGGGTCAGGAGTACACAGTCCGGACCCCTGAACATGTCTGATCCAGTTTCATTCTGTTTCCTACCTTCGGGTTTATGTTTAACAGTTGAACCTCTAGGATCATGGTGGGGGATCCATAATGGCAGCGGTCTTGTGAGAGTCATTAGAAATGGAAGCATCTTGAACGGTGCAAGATCCACTACACACAGTTTAGGACTTGCATGACCAAGAAAGCTAAAGGTCACCCTATGGTCACGTCCTTCATACTAGGATACTGCTAAGTGTTTCCGTTACTTTGTCCACTACCTGTATGTGTGCGTGTTTACATGTACAAACATGGTCAATGTGTTGGTAACGTGTGAATATAGAGCTGCAACCACCACCATCACTGACCCCAGATATGTGTGATGACCTGTATGGGTGGCCACTTGAGATGAACGTAATGACGGTACGGTGTGAGAAGGTAAGATAAGACATAAACGCTCTTATACACACACACACACACACACTATCTGGAGTAACCGAGACATGCTCGTTAAGTTCTAGCTTACTTTAATTATGCAAATCCATGACATAATCAGAAATCTGCACATGGACAGACTGACAGCTTATAAAAGATCTTACTACAATCCTAATATAAATATTATTTATTTAAGAGAAAATAAGATTACCTAGAACAGAGCGAGATGGAGAAGACAAGCAGGAGAGAGATGGGCGATGATAGAGTGACGTAATAATAAGGACAGACAGAGGGGCCAGCACAATGATGGACGTTACTGAGAAGGTCCACTATAGTCCAACACTTTCTGTCATGCATTAGATAGAGCAGTATTTTTACCTTTTAACCCATGAAAAATTAACAACACACTAGAAAAAAAAAAAACGCCAATGTATTTGATCCACCAGAAAGAGAACGGGTCACTGCACAGCAAAAAAATTATACATTAGATTTTAGTCTAAGAGCATTTTTAAACAAGAACACTTGGTTGCCCCTGCAGGACTCGAGATCACGACACCTTGGTGGACGTTGTGTTGGGGGGGGGGCGTTTACATTTCTAGAGAGGTGTGGGTCCATCTTTTAATGCAAAGTCCTGTTTCTAGACTAGTAGAGGGAAGGGGTGTGGTGTCAATTTTAATCTTACCCAGTGATCAAACACAGACTAAGGACTTGTGTCTATTCCCTCCCTCTACAACCCCCCTCCCCCCATCATTGACCTCTTATGATGTAATGTAACAAACATAAAATGGATTCCTGTACTCAAAAGTCTTCAATAATTCTAATTTTCTGAAGGAAATGTATGTCCATGGCTAAAATGATTACTTTGGTACATACTTGACAACACGTCTTTTAAGTCCTTGATGAGGAAGTATAAACATTCATGGCGACCAAGTCAACTGATTTTTTGTTATCTGGCGTACATTAAAACAATGGCATCAAAAGCACAATATGTCGCAGCTCAGACATCCATAAGGCTCACTGACCCTCTGTTTCCTGTAAGATATCAGGATAGAGCAAGTGAAACCAGTCCAATACGATCAGTACTTAAACGTCTGACACTATAGATCTTATTTCTCATACAAAAATGGCTTTTTGTAATGTTTATAACTTCTGTAAAATGCATGCGAGAAATCTTTGGACTACAGCGTCCCTTTAATAGTTTGTGTTCTACATCACAGAAGCTTTTACTCCATGGTTGATCCCATTGGTGCACTCTTGGAGTTATGTCCATGCCAGGAGACCCCGCCTATCTTACAAGGCACTCTGATCATACAGACCGGGTCACACTAAACATGGATGGATTGATAGGAGAAGATAATCGTCAACTGGATGGTTACAAGATGTAGATCAGGGACTGTAGAGAGGAAGAGCTGGATAAAGGGGAGCGGTGGGTGAGCGCCAAGAAGAGTAAGGGATAAGAATAAAAAAAGAAAAGCACCATTGGGGGTTGGGAGAGACAAGCGCGCTCAACAGTGAGCAAGAGGAGGAAGGATTGACCCTCTGTAATGGATTCTCTCACTGGACAGTCCACATTTAGCTGTATGGAGGATGGTACTAGGTGCGGCCCCACACCAGCAGTCTCATGTTTGGGTGACTTCCTCCCCCAGTAATATCCTGCAATGTGTTGGGAGGTGGGAGGGATAGGGGGGTCTTCCTCTCGATAGCCATGCATCGTCTGCTGCTGCTTCCTGCGGGTGAGGGTGACTGAAATCCCTCTGATGATGTGGGAGGGGGCAGGGGTAGATTTGATCCGCTGACTGGGGCAATTAGGCCTAAAAAGCACAGAGATAAAAAATACAAAATAACAACTTACAAGACCGGTGCCACTTGCAGTGTGGTCAATAAGAACGAGATAGAGAGAGGGACAGTCAGAGTGAGGGACGGAAACAGGGAAAGAGACAGCAAAAGGGGCAATAAATATGTGTTATGTTTGTGTACTCAAGTTTGGTATTTAGTATATAACCAAATATTACTATATTATACAGATGGGTTATTAGCACTGAATACACTGAGAAAGAACAATATCTCATGAAGTTCTATCATCTACATGTGAAGGAGAAGTCGCTAGTCATGTTTGAGTGGCATGTGCCCATGAGGAAGACATAAAAACGGACGTGGGCCCCACAGAGATGTACCTTGTGCGCGAGGGAAGTGGGCCACACAGAGATGTACCTTGTGCGCAAAGGGAAGTGGGCCCCACAGGGATGTACCATGTGGGCAAGGGAAGTGGGCCCCACAGGGATTTACCATGTGGGCAAGGGAAGTGGGCGACACAGAGATGTACCATGTGCGCGAGGGAATTGGGCCCCACAGAGATGTACCTAGTACACAAAGGGAAGTCGGCCACCCAGAGATGTACCTAGTACGCGAAGGGAAGTGGGCCCCACAGAGATGAACCATGTGGGCAAGGGAAGTGGGCCCCACAGAGATGTACCTTGTGCGCGAGGGAAGTGGGCCTCACAGAGATGTACCTTGTGAGCGAGGGAAGTGGGCAACACAGAGATGTACCTAGTACGTGAAGGGAGGTGGGCCCCACAGAGATGTACCTTGTGCGCGAGGGAAGTGGGCCTCACAGAGATGTACCTTGTGAGCGAGGGAAGTGGGCAACACAGAGATGTACCTAGTATGTGAAGGGAGGTGGGCCCCACAGAGATGTACCTTGTGCGCGAGGGAAGTGGGCCTCACAGAGATGTACCTTGTGAGCGAGGGAAGTGGGCAACACAGAGATGTACCTAGTACGTGAAGGGAGGTGGGCCCCACAGAGATGTACCTTGTGCGCGAGGGAAGTGGGCCTCACAGAGATGTACCTAGTAAGCAAAGGGAAGTGAGCCCCACAGAGATGTACCTTGTGCGCGAGGGAAGTGAGCCCCACAGAGATGTACCCTGTGCGCGATGGAAGTGAGCCCCACAGAGATGAACCATGTGGGCAAGGGAAGTGGGCCACACAGAGATGTACCTTGTACGCAAAGGGAAGTGGGCCACACAGAGATGTACCTTGTACGCAAAGGGAAGTGGGCCCCACAGAGATGTACCTTGTACGCGAAGGAAAGTGGGCCACACAGAGATGTACCTTGTACGCGAAGGAAAGTGGGCCACACAGAGATGTACCTTGTCCGCGAGGGAAGTGGGCCACACAGAGATGTACCTAGTACGCAAATGGAAGTGGGCCCCACAGAGATGTACCTTGTACGCGAAGGGAAGTGGGCCCCACAGAGATGTACCTTATGCGCGAGGGAAGTGAGCCCCACAGAGATGTACCTAGTACGCGAAGGGAAGTGGGCCACACAGAGATGTACCTTGATCGTGAGGGATGTGGGCCCCACAGAGATGTACCTTGATCGCGAGGGAAGTGGGCCACACAGAGATGTACCTTGAGCGCGAGGGAAGTGGGCCCCAGAAAGATGTACCTTGTGCGCGAGGGAAGTGGGCCACACAGAGATGTACCATGTGCGCGAAGGGAAGTGGGCCACACAGAGATGTACCATGTGCGCGAAGGGAAGTGGGCCACACAGAGATGTACCATGTGCGCGAAGGGAAGTGGGCCACACAGAGATGTACCTTGGGCGCGAGGGAAGTGGGCCCCACAGAGATGTACCTAGTACGCGAAGGGAAGTGGGCCACACAGAGATGTACCTTGTGCGAGAGGGAAGTGGGCCACACAGAGATGTACCTTGTGCGCGAGGGAAGTGGGCCCCAGAAAGATGTTCAAGGGATGTGGATCCATACAGCACGCCCCACTGTATGGGGAGGGATGTGGATCCATACAGAGCGTCCCAGTATATGGGGAGGGATGTGGATCTATACATAGCGCCATACTGTATCAGGAGGGATGTGGATCTATACATAGCGCCATACCGTATCGGGAGGGATGTGGATCTATACATAGCGCCATACCGTATCGGGAGGGATGTGGATCTATACATAGCGCCATACCGTATCGGGAGGGATGTGGATCTATACATAGCGCCATACCGTATCGGGAGGGATGTGGATCTATACATAGCGCCATACCGTATCGGGAGGGATGTGGATCTATACATAGCGCCATACCGTATCGGGAGGGATGTGGATCTATACATAGCGCCATACCGTATCGGGAGGGATGTGGATCTATACATAGCGCCATACCGTATCGGGAGGGATGTGGATCTATACATAGCGCCATACCGTATCGGGAGGGATGTGGATCTATACATAGCGCCATACCGTATCGGGAGGGATGTGGATCTATACATAGCGCCATACCGTATCGGGAGGGATGTGGATCTATACATAGCGCCATACCGTATCGGGATGGATGTGGATCTATACATAGCGCCATACCGTATCGGGATGGATGTGGATCTATACATAGCGCCATACCGTATCGGGATGGATGTGGATCTATACATAGCGCCATACCGTATCGGGATGGATGTGGATCTATACATAGCGCCATACCGTATCGGGATGGATGTGGATCTATACATAGCGCCATACCGTATCAGGAGGGATGTGGATCTATACATCGCGCCATACCGTATCGGGAGGGATGTGGATCTATACATCGCGCCATACCGTATCGGGAGGGATGTGGATCTATACATAATCGCCATACCGTATCGGGAGGGATGTGGATCTATACATAATCGCCATACCGTATCGGGAGGGATGTGGATCTATACATAATCGCCATACCGTATCGGGAGGGATGTGGATCTATACATAGCGCCATACCGTATCGGGAGGGATGTGGATCTATACATAGCGCCATACCGTATCGGGATGGATGTGGATCTATACATAGCGCCATACCGTATCGGGATGGATGTGGATCTATACATAGCGCCATACCGTATCGGGATGGATGTGGATCTATACATAGCGCCATACCGTATCGGGATGGATGTGGATCTATACATAGCGCCATACCGTATCGGGAGGGATGTGGATCTATACATAGCGCCATACTGTATCGGGAGGGATGTGGATCTATACAGAGCGCCATACTGTATCGGGAGGGATGTGGATCTATACATAGCGCCATACTGTATCGGGATGGAAGTGGATCTATACATAGCGCCATACTGTATCGGGATGGATGTGGATCTATACAGAGCGCCATAATGTATCGGGAGGGATGTGGATCTATACATAGCGCCATACTGTATCGGGATGGATGTGGATCTATACATAGCGCCATATGGAGCGGGAGGGATGTGGATCTATACAGAACGTAATACTGATGACATGAGAAGCTGGATTATACACAGCCTTATAATGTATGCAATTAAATAGATTTATGGATCACGGAATACACGCTACATAACCAGAACATCCCATAATAAGGAGACATATGTACAGGCAGTAAGTGCAGTACACACCTACAGCACCAATATGGATTGCTTGGCCCAGATCACATAACCTACAAACAGGAAGCAGATCTGTAAAAATGGGACTGCTCGGTACACATTCAAAAAATACCACAATTGGGAGCCATGTCTTTACCCCGGGAACACGCAGTACGTATCTAACATCCCACACATGGAGACGTACAGCGCAAAAATAATGTACCCCCTTGGTCTGTCCCACACTTTGTTACAACCTGGATGTTCAAATTCCTAGAATCCCAACTAAATCATTTTTATTCCAGGCTGTAATACTACACCATGTGGATGAATACGTACGTATGTGAGGGGCTGTTTATGGGCAAGGAGTATCTACCGGAGAAAAGAAAAGCTATATGGACCCTGAGGATGCGAAGTCTACATTTGTCCCATTCTCAGACTGTAAATGCAATGTGTGAGTTTCTCCATGACCAGGGTGTGGACATCATACCTCGTGTGCAGCTAGTTCTATAACTATTGGGTGAAGTGGAAATGGAAGATGGAAAGAAAAAGAGTGAGGCAGAGAGAAGATGAGAAGATGACAGACACCCAAAGAGCAAAGGTCAGGTGCACAGTCCCCAATCAGGACTCCAGGAGCGGGTTGGAATTTCAAGCAATCGGACATTTGTAATTGTTGAGGAGGCCACATAGGGTAGGGGCAAGGGGAAACCCCAAGAGTAACAGCAATGAGGGCGCAGAATGCATGGAACCAGAACCTAGGAAAACCCCAAGAGTAACAGCACAGGGGGTACAATATACATGCAACTGGGACCAAGGGAGACTCAGGAGCAGCTCAGGAGGTCACATCATGGATGCAGATTTGTGGATGTTAGATTGGGTTACATGAATATTGACAAGAGAACAAGACATATAGGAACGTATAAGAGATATGAAATGATGGGGTGAAGCAATGAAGTGGGACTAGAGAGGGAACAGAAAAGGACTGCAAAAAAGAAACATGGACAAAAGTCAAACAATACAGGGGGGAAAGGTGTATAATATAGGTGTAGGAGCAGGAATGCCGGCCATGCATGGTGGGGCAGCGAGCGGGAAGGGCGGCCATGGATGGTGGGACAGCGAGCGGGAAGGGCGGCCATGGATGGTGGGACAGCGAGCGGGAAGGGCGGCCATGGATGGTGGGACAGCGAGCGGGAAGGGCGGCCATGGATGGTGGGACAGCAAGGGGGAAGGGCGGCCATGGATGGTGGGACAGCGAGGGGGAAGGCCGGCCATGGATGGTGGGACAGCCCAAAATATAAAGAAAATGTGTCAGGTAATAAATACATGGAGGTCTCAGTGTATGGGCTGTAAAGGAAAGTCATGTTGAAGGGGAGAAGAAGGGAAGATTTACTGTGGGGCATGAGAGAAAGCCAATGCTGTAAGATGTGGATAGCATAGGTGGGGCAATAAGACACACTGAAGCATGCTGGGTATTACAAGTGAAGGTATTATTAAGTGAAGTTCTGAGGGGAAAAAGAGGGATTTGTGGGATATGTGGTCTGCTGGACTAGAGGTTGTAGGGTAAAGTCATGGAGGAAGGCCGAGCATCAGTAAGGGAGTGGAAGAGGTTTAGACTGAACAATGGTGCAGACCTAAAAATCAAGGGCAGGTTTAAGGAGAACAAAAAACAAGAAATGAGGGCATGGTTATGAAGGAAAAATTAGAAGGAATGAGAAGGAGGGCAGGAATGATGTTCTAAAATAAGTATGGATGATGAAAACCACATCCTTGAGAGGAAGTAGAGCAGACAGGGAAGGAGAAACACTGTATACTGCATGGGAGCAGCAGACTGGAATGGAAAATACGTTGGGGTCAAGTGTTATACTCCACATGCAGATCATGCACCCTCCCACAGTAATGCCGGACAGTCTACAGAACTACACAATGGTGCCTCACATGCCCTCTTACTACAGGCTACATCCATCGAGTGTACAGTCTATACTCAGACGCTACCAAACAGCCACTCGCAGGGCTGGGCAAAGGAAAAAGGCCTCAATTTCAGCACACGTGGAGTCAGGAATTGTATGACCAACAGAAGTCACTAACCGTAAATCTATAGACACATACAGGTTGTCTCATATCAATATAAACATTGGGTCATCTGTACCATCCGCCAATTCATAATGTACATAAACGTATAAATAGAAACCTTATACGGAAATATATTGCAATCATCTCAACACACCAGCTCCCAGTCATTGAATATTAAGTTCTATATTAACAAAAACCCCACCCGACACACCAAGATTGTGAAAACCTGCCGAATAACCACGACCCACAGTCCTCTAACTAGGTGATGGTCACTGACCTCCTCTATCATCTAGGTGATGGTCACTGACCTCCTCTATCATCTAGGTGATGGTCACTGACCTCATCTATCATCTAGGTGATGGTCACTGACCTCCTCTATCATCTAGGTGATGGCCAATGACCTCCTCTATCATCTAGATGATGGTCACTGACCTCCTCTATCATCTAGATGATGGTCACTGACCTCCTCTATCATCTAGATGATGGTCACTGACCTCCTCTATCATCTAGATGATGGTCACTGACCTCCTCTATCATCTAGATGATGGTCACTGACCTCCTCTATCATCTAGATGATGGTCACTGACCTCCTCTATCATCTAGAAGAAGGTCACTGACCTCCTCTATCATCTAGGTGATGATCACTGACCTCCTCTATCATCTAGGTCAGGGGTCACCAAACTTGGTCCTGGAGGGCCGACCCAGGCCTGGATTTGTGGATATCCTTGCTGCAAACAGGTGAGTCAATCAGGATGGCTGAAGAAACAAGATTCTCACCTGTTTGCAGCAAGGATATCCACAAATCCAGGCCTGGTGCGGCCCTCCAGGACCGAGTTTGGTGACCCCTGATCTAGGCGATGGTCACTGACCTCTCCCATATGCAGAGCAGCACTGATCTTATCTCTTAACTTAGGAGTCATACAGCACCCCAATAACTCAAACCCCCCCCCCCCCCCCGCAAGTACCCCAATTCCTTTGGCACATTCTCTTTCCCACAACTATTGGGAGTATTCTGGTCTTATCGACACCTAGAAGTGGCTTGTCCTTATCTCCTGGTTGTCTCCGATTCATTACCACCTCATCTAGTTCAGGGTCACTATACTATAACTGCACGGTTTCTCTCTCCCTCAAGTGCACTCACACATATATTGTGCAGGCAACGCAGAGCGCAAGCTTCACAGCAGGCGGCTATGTTATGTCACATGGACAAATGCAGGTGACATGCGGTGGCATGCGATAAAATGTTATGAGGTGAGAGGTAAAGGGGAGGGTGGGATGGTCCACAGTGGGGGATCTTGGAAGGAAGGGTATACGAGGTCATGAGAAGTGGCGCCAGCTGCCATGAATCACAGAGCGCTAGAACAAGGCAAGAGGGAAGTTAGAAATCTCCATTTAACCCTTAAAAGTGATATATCTCCCAGAAGCCATTGATGGAGTATGAATTAATAATGACACTGATCTACCACAGGCTTGACATCAATAATCTGCATAAGTGTCCCTCTGATCGCCTTTATGGGTTGCCATGTTGGCCTCTCTACCTCCTCCCGTCCCTCAGAGTAGGTCACTATGTCATTACAGCTTCTCACATAGAGCATGAAAGCAGCGTCTTATTGGTCCAAATGGATATTTGGTGCAGCTTCTAGTGTAAGGACCAGCAACATGGACAAACAGGATAATGACATGCTCTGAGAGAAGGAAGAAGGGAGAGAGGGCAACGCGACAGCCCCTAGAGGTGAGAAGAGGGACATTAAAAATGGTCATTAATATTCAGGGCATAATCAGTATTTTTTTTTTTACAAAATTTGCCAAGGTCCAAATCTATCTGTGGAAAGGAAGTTAAGGGAGATGTGGGAGGAGGGGGAGAGAGGAGGGGAGAAAGGGGAAGGGAGAAAGGGGAAGGAAGGAAGGAAGGAAGGGAGAAAGGGGAAGGGAGAAAGGGGAAGGAAGGAAGGAAGGGAGAAAGGGGAAGGAAGGAAGGAAGGGAGAAAGGGGAAGGAAGGAAGGAAGGGAGAAAGGGGAAGGAAGGAAGGAAGGGAGAAAGGGGAAGGAAGGAAGGGAGAAAGGGGAAGGAAGGAAGGAAGGAAGGAAGGGAGAAAGGGGAAGGAAGGAAGGAAGAAAGGGGAAGGAAGGAAGGAAGGAAGGAAGAAAGGGGAAGGAAGGAAGGAAGGGAGAAAGGGGAAGGAAGGAAGGGAGAAAGGGGAAGGAAGGAAGGAAGGAAGGGAGAAAGGGGAAGGAAGGAAGGAAGGGAGAAAGGGGAAGGAAGGAAGGGAGGGGAAGGGAAGGGAGAAAGGGGAAGGAAGGAAGGGAGGGGAAGTGAAAGGAAGGAAGGAAGGGGAAGGAAGGAAGGAAGGGAGGGGAAGTGAAAGGAAGGAAGGAAGGGAGGGGAAGGAAAGAAGGGAATGGAGGGGAAGGAAAGAAGGGAAGGGAGGCGAAGGAAAGAAGGGAAGGGAGGGGAAGGAAGAAAGGGGAAGGAAGGAAAGAAGGAAGGGAGAAAGGGGAAGGAAGGAAGGAAGAAAGGGGAAGGAAGGAAGGAAGAAAGGGGAAGGAAGGAAGGAAGGAAGAAAGGGGAAGGAAGGAAGGAAGGAAGAAAGGGGAAGGAAGGAAGGAAGGGAGAAAGGGGAAGGAAGGAAGGGAGAAAGGGGAAGGAAGGAAGGAAGGGAGAAAGGGGAAGGAAGGAAGGAAGGGAGAAAGGGGAAGGAAGGAAGGGAGGGGAAGGGAAGGGAGAAAGGGGAAGGAAGGAAGGGAGGGGAAGTGAAAGGAAGGAAGGGAGGGGAAGGAAAGAAGGAAGGGAGGGGAAGTGAAAGGAAGGAAGGGAGGGGAAGGAAAGAAGGAAGGGAGGGGAAGTGAAAGGAAGGAAGGAAGGGAGGGGAAGGAAAGAAGGGAAGGGAGGGGAAGGAAAGAAGGGAGGGGAAGGAAAGAAGGGAAGGGAGGGGAAGGAAAGAAGGGAAGGGAGGGGAAGGAAGAAAGGGGAAGAAAGGAAAGAAGGGAAGGGAGAAAGGAGAAGGAAGGAAAGGAGGGGAAGGGAGAAAGGGGAAGGAAGGAAGGGAGGGGAAGGGAGAAAGGGGAAGGGAGAAAGGGGAAGGGAGGAAGGAAGGAAGGGAGGGGAAGGGAGAAAGGGGAAGGGAGGAAGGAAGGGAGGAAGGAAGGAAGGAAGGGAGAAAGGGGAAGGGGGGAAGGAAGGAAGGGAGGGGAAGGGAGAAAGGGGAAGGGAGGGGAAGGGAAGGGAGAAAGGGGAAGGAAGGAAGGGAGAAAGGGGAAGGAAGGAAGGAAGGGAGAAAGGGGAAGGAAGGAAGGGAGAAAGGGGAAGGAAGGAAGGAAGGAAGGAAGGAAGGAAGGGAGAAAGGGGAAGGAAGGAAGGAAGGGAGAAAAGGGAAGGAAGGAAGGAAGGAAGGGAGAAAGGGGAAGGAAGGAAGGAAGGGAGGGGAAGGTCGGAGGGGAAGGTATTTGCAGAGTTAATGATGTTCAATCCTGTGGCAGTTGGCTTCACTCGCCCCGCCCCTTTTAAAGAACCACCATGATCAATTGTTTTATATAAAATACTTTGATATTGGGCAAAATGAGTTTAGACAGCAAATAAATAAAATCTTTCCATTTTTAAATGTTATATGCAATTATTCTTTAGTGATGCATATAATTTTCTGTTGAAAGCACTAACAGTTATAGATGCCACATTCCCACTGTGCAGATATAAGCTTCCTTCCTTTAAAGTAATTTCGCAGCAGAAACCAAAATAATAGATTTCACTGGAGCACAACTGCATATAAAAAAGTAATAAATTGAAGATGATTTTTTTATTAATTCTAAACACATTTTGTCTCTTTTCAAGTGTAGTTCTTTAAAAGAGTATAATAAATAAAAAAAACGGCGCTGTTACTACTGCACCTTGCCCTCCCCATGGCCCCAGGGGGATGGCTCCTCCTCTTCCTGTCCCAGGAGGGGGGGGGGGGCTCCTCCTTTTCCTGTCCCGGGGGGTGGCACTTCCTATAGGGAGTGGTGGCCCCTCTACCCACCTCCTGCTCTAGGCGGTTGACCCAATGTCCCCTCCCCCTCTAATGTGTGGGTTATGCGGCCCTTCCCTCGCTGCGCTCCTGGATGTCCTGATGAAGGATCTGTACTTACCCCACTCCACTCCACGCCGCCCATACTCACTTCTTCTACCCCCTCTGTTCCACTTTCATACTTGACGCTGCTTCGGGGGGTTTCTCGCCCTTTCCTTCTCTGCTCAGGGGTCTCGCCCTCTTTCAGTAACTGAGCCACCTTTGATTGATTGACGGGATCCAGCCCCTGAAATGGATGAGGAGTGAAGAGGGTGATGGCCTCAACATTAAAGGAAATAAGCTGAGAATCCTAAAGTAAAACAATTCTATACTAAGGGGTAAAACCCAGAACTGCCGAGGGCTAAAGAGGAAACTTGTGGGGGATACAAAAGGTGCACTGCGAGAGGGACACAGCAAAGGGCACAGTTATTGCAGACATGGAAACTACACCAAAAAATAAATACAATTTCAAGCGGTTATTAAAAATTTGGAGTGTTCGTGTTCCAAAATTGAGAAAATGTGGTATTTTACCCATAAATTAAATGAAAAGCCCTGCCACTCTTCTAATGAACATATCCTATTTTATTACGTTATCCGTCACAATGGGAGATAATTAACCAAACGCCTTAATGTTCTTGTATCGTGCAGGTCTGGGCACGCTCTTATGGTTTATCACCCCCCAGAGATAATTAAGTCCATGTATTTATAGGTGTCCTTTTCATGCAATTACTGGGACCTTTGCGGAGTCATTTTTAGATGGTGCTCAAAAAAACAAATCTACACAATATATTCAAAGGGATGGGGAAAAAAACAGTTTCTTTAAAAAGGCCGTGCCATAACTAGATTGCCCAGAACCACCATGGCCGGAACAAGCCTTGCCGTCACTAGAGCTTGCCCAGTCCCTCCATGGCCGGAGCAGGCCTTGCCGTCACTAGAGCTTGCCCAGTCCCTCCATGGCCGGAGCAGGCCTTGCCGTCACTAGAGCTTGCCCAGTCCCTCCATGGCCAGAGCAGGCCTTGCCGTCACTATAGCTTGCCTAGTGTCTCCATGGCCGGAGCAGGCCTTGCCATCACTAGAGCTTGCCCAGTCCCTCCATGGCCGGAGCAGGCCTTGCCATCACTAGAGCTTGCCCAGTCCCTCCATGGCCAGAGCAGGCCTTGCCGTCACTATAGCTTGCCTAGTGTCTCCATGGCCGGAGCAGGCCTTGCCGTCACTAGAGCTTGCCCAGTCCCTCCATGGCCGGAGCAGGCCTTGCCGTCACTATAGCTTGCCTGGTCCCTCCATGGCCGGAGCAGGCCTTGCCATCACTAGAGCTTGCCCAGTCCCTCCATGGCCGGAGCAGGCCTTGCCATCACTAGAGCTTGCCCAGTCCCTCCATGGCCGGAGCAGGCCTTGCCGTCACTATAGCTTGCCTAGTGTCTCCATGGCCGGAGCAGGCCTTGCCGTCACTAGAGCTTGCCCAGTCCCTCCATGGCCGGAGAAGGCCTTGCCATCACTATAGCTTGCCCGGTCCCTCCATGGCCGGAGCAGGGCTTGCCATCACTATAGCTTGCCTAGTGTCTCCATGGCCGGAGCAGGCCTTGCCATCACTAGAGCTTGCCCAGTCCCTCCATGGCCGGAGCAGGCCTTGCCATCACTAGAGCTTGCCCAGTCCCTCCATGGCCGGAGCAGGCCTTGCCATCACTAGAGCTTGCCCAGTCCCTCCATGGCCGGAGCAGGCCTTGCCATCACTAGATTGCCCAGTCCCTCCATGGCCGGAGCAGGCCTTGCCATCACTAGATTGCCCAGCACCTCCATGGCCGGAACAAGCCTTGCCGTCACTATAGCTTGCCCAGTCCCTCCATGGCAGGTCTTGCTCTGATCCTAGGAATGGCTGTTGAAAACCACTAATCTAGAGGAGCAAGTATTGGGATCGGGGATGGAGCCGGAGACCTTATCTGCCAAATCAAAAAGGGGGATGAGACATACCACAACCATTAATCACAGATTATTGAAAAACAGATGTAATATCACCCTCTTATGATCTGGACGTCAAAGGGGGGCCCCATGGCCACTGGAAAATAACTAGCCAGTCCCCAGGTTAAAAGAGTAAGAGCCACAGCAAAAGAGTGGCAGAAAGGGCATCTGTATCTATTGTGGGAACCCTCATGGGCAAGAGCTGTGGTGTGGATGGAGGCTGCAGCACCAACTTGCGCAGTCCCTGTCCAATGACCGGTTTAAGGGCTTAGTCTTTTGAGACAATAGTAATACTCTCATGGATACAATGCGATCAGTCAACCACAATAAACCTCTGTATGGGCAAAGAAACATGGCCTTGGTAAATGCCAACAGCATATTACAGCAAAGAAGACATGGGGAAATGTAATTACAAAACTCCCACAAGTGACCCCAAAACCCCAAACCTAAGCGAGAAATAGAAACTTACAGAGGAGCTCTACACATCCGTGGGGCAGAAAGATATATATAAATACATATATATGAGAGAGAAAGAGAAGAGAGAGAGAGAGAGTCAGTCAGATACATGAATACACATTGCACACACTGACCTAGGCTTCCTTCATAAACTGCCCCCATGGACCCTGCTACTACCTCAAACTACATACCCCCACCACAACAAATACCCTTTATGAGACCTGATCCCACCTCTAAAAACTGGCCCACGATACATACAACCCTCAAAGACAACCCCAACATCTCATCTCCCCAACACAAGGCTCCAGCACTCGCCTTCGTCTCACCGCCCTCCCATGATCTGATCCTCTGTGACCCGTCACTCTCACCCCGCTGCAGGTCCATTCACTGTTTTAAGAGTGCTAGAATAGGCTGATGGTTCAGAGCTGTCTATCACAGAAGGTTACGCCCTTTATCTAACAGATACTCAGCCAATCATGGGATGAACCAGGACATGGTGACCACTGACACATAGTGAGGGGCACCACGCCTATCTTGTTCCTCAAGTTCTGACCCCTCAGATCTGCCCCCGTGTGTGTGTAGTGATGGCTGCATGTTGGCGCCTTTCCCTGGTCTGTACCTGTCTACGTGAGCGCACCGCACATTGCTCCAGAGTCTCGGCTGCCTCAAGCTTGCCTTGACGCCTGTACAGGGCCCCCAGGTTCCTCAGGGTTGTGTTGACTGTGGGACTGAAGAGAAGAAGACAATAAAACATCAATAGGTACCTGGGAGCATTATAACAGGACAACATCTACTGATCTATGTAGTACAGTCATCTGCAGGAAAAAGGAACATGGTCCAGGTAGAATAGTCTGCACTAAGTGACATATAGGCAGAGGCGCCACACACACAGGCAGAGGCGCAGCGACGCACAGGCAGAGGCGCAGCGACGCACAGGCAGAGACGCAGCGACGCACAGGCAGAGACGCAGCGACGCACAGGCAGAGACGCAGCGACGCACAGGCAGAGACGCAGCGACGCACAGGCAGAGACGCAGCGACGCACAGGCAGAGACGCAGCGACGCACAGGCAGGGGTGCGACGCACAGGCAGGGGTGCGACGCACAGGCAGGGGTGCGACGCACAGGCAGGGGTGCGACGCACAGGCAGGGGTGCGACGCACAGGCAGGGGTGCGACGCACAGGCAGGGGTGCGACGCACAGGCAGGGGTGCGACGCACAGGCAGGGGTGCGACGCACAGGCAGAGGTGCGACGCACAGGCAGAGGTGCGACGCACAGGCAGAGGTGCGACACATAGGCAGAGCATCATCTCTCAGACACTTCTATGACAACTTATTATTCTATGTTAATAAACCATTCAATCTAGAAGTTTGTAGAGCATGTGACTTTTCTTCTAGCGGTCACATGTACGGGAGCTGACAGGCCTGACACGGTATATATATATATATATATATATATATATAAAGTTATAATTCCAGTGTTAACAGACGTTGTACCTGTTCACTCTGCAGGCTTTGTACCAGCCGCCATATTCAGAATACGGGGTGCTGTCATTGTGAGGAGCCTGGAATAGGACACATAGAGTTACTAAGGAAGGAAACGGAGAATAAGACGGAGAGGAAGGCATAGGAAAGAATCAGACTACAGAGAGTACCGGAAGGAGACACAGAAGAGAGAAAAATACAGAGACTGAGGACAATAACACGCACCTTGCTCATCTCTTCGCGCTCTTCGGCGTGCATCCAGATTGGCTTGTGATCATCTGAAACAGAGACACGCGTGTCAGTCTGGTATTACGGGACGCGCAGGTCCCTCAGACATTTCAGAAGGGAGGGGTACTAATGGTCCTCCTTGGAGGTAGGACTCCATCCTTTCACTCCGCTCCTCATTCCTGTAGGAACCCTTTATAAAGTGAAGTGATCTTCAATGGCTAACCTAAGTGGCAGCACACTGACGAGGCACGGAAACACAGGTTTGCACAGGAATATTCAGAGTTTAATATTGTATTGTTCTTTTCTTCACTTTTTTATTGTCATAAGAGGAAATCGACAACAACAACAACAACAACAACGTATTACACAATACCCAAATTATAAATTTACATATTGTTATCTTTGTCAAATTTCAACATCTTCAAAATGACATTCCATTCCTTCTCTTTTCTACCCAAATTCTCCTTTTTATCTTCTCCTTTCCTCCTCCTTTTATGGATATATATATCTGAGCTGGAAGCAGGTTTTTTTAACTTGTTTTAGACATTCAAATGTGACACAGATGTCCTACTTATTTACTATATATATATATATATATATAATACACACAGTACATCACACAAGTGAGTACACCCCTCACATGTACTTATGTTATTATATCTTTTCATGTGACAACACTGAGGACATGCCGCTCTGCTTCAATGTGAAGTAGTAAGTGTACGGCCTGTATAACAGTGTAAATGTGCTGTCCCCTCAAAATAACTCAACACACAGCCATTAGTGTCTAAACCATTGGCACCAAAAGTGAGTACACCCCTAAGTGGGAATGTCCAAATTGGGCCCAAAGTGTCAATATTTTGTGAGGCCACCATTATTTTTCAGCACGTCCTTAACCCTCATGAGCATGGAGTTCACCAGAGCTTCACAGGTTGCCACTGGTGTCCTCTTCCACTCCTCCATGATGACGTCATAGGGTTTAGGTCTGGAGACATGCTTGGCCAGTCCATCACCTTTACCTTCAGCTTCTTTAGCAAGGCAGTGGTCGTCTTGGAGGTGCGTTTGGGGTCCTTATGTTGGAATACTGCCCTGGGGCCCAGTCTCTGAAGGGAGGGGATCATGCTCTGCCTCAGTATGTCACAGTACATGTTGGCATCATGGTTCCCTCAATAAACTGTAGCTCCCCAGTGCCGGCAGCACTCATGCAGGCCCAGATCATGACACTCCCACCACAAAAAGTACACATCTATACTGAGGAAGGGTAGTTGAATTAATCCCTAAATGACAGATAAACAGATGAGGCACAAAGATCACAAAAACACAGACATGAGATGAAACCCTCAGGTTGAACGTAAACAGCGATGCAGAGAGAGTGGAGGCAGCATCCGACATCATCAGGTAAATTCATATAGGGGCAATTAACACAACATGTTATAGAAAACATATATACACATATAGACATAGGAGTATATATATGTTTGGTCTGGGCCTGCATGAGTGCTGCCGGCACTGGGGAGCTACAGTTCATTGAGGGAACCATGAATGCCAATATGTACTGTGACATACTGAAGCAGAGCATGATCCCCTCCCTTCGGAGACAGGGCCACAGGGCAGTATTCCAACATAAGGACCCCAAACACACCTCCAAGACGACCACGGCCTTGCTAAAGAAGCTGAAGGTAAAGGTGAGGGACTGGCCAAGAATGTCTCCAGACCTAAACCCTACTGAGCATCTATGGGGCATCCTCAAACAGAACGTGGGGGAGTGCAAGGTCTCTAACATCCATCAGCAGTGTGATGTCATCATGGAGGAGTGGAAGAGGACTCCAGTGGCAACCTGTGACGCTCTGGTGAACTCCATGCCCATGAGGGTTAAGGCCGTGCTGGAAAATAATGGTGGCCACACAAAATATTGACACTTTGGGCCCAATTTGGACATTTCCACTTATGGGTGTACTCACTTTTGTTGCCAACGGTTTAGACATTAATGGCGGTGTGTTGAGTTATTTTGAGGGGACAGCACATTTACACTGTTATACAGGCCGAACACTTACTACTTCACATTGTAGCAGAGCGGCGTGTCCTCAGTTTTGTCACATGATGTGAGGGTTGTACTAACTTTTGTGAGATACTGTATATGTGTATATATATATATATATATATATATATATATATATATATATATATACACAAAACTAAACATTTTTTAAATAAAATTCACATATTGTTTTCTTTTTGTCATATTAACATCTCAATTATTTGCTTTGCATATTTCTCGGTTTAAATTTTCTTTTTCTGTATAAAAATCAAATATCAAATAGTAAGAAAGTAACAAAGAAAAATGGGGGTGGGTAAGAGGAATTGGTCGGAGGGATTGGGGAAGCCCAGCTTTTCTAGGAACATCTATCAGTGGGTGCACTGCTCTTCTTTACTTTTGTGTAATATAATATATATATATTCATTTCAAATGTGCGCTTCTAGGAGACCAAGGAGTGTGTGATGTCCTTATCTCGTGGGTAGATACAAGGAGGGTTTCGGAGCATTATTTGCGGTTCTTGTACTCACCGTCTACTGACCCGAACTCCTTGACGTGAGCCTGTGTGAGGATGTCTTTGTACAACTGCTCGGCCGCCTTGTACTTGCCCTGCTTCAGGTAACAGGAGGCCTGGGACACAAACAGTCACTTATAGGTATATAGTACAGACGTCAGTATATGTGTAATGGGCCGAACATCATGGCAGCTGTGTTGTGCCACCAGCCGATAGACATCACAGAGCACAGTTTGCTGACATTATTTATTCCTACATGTGTAGAGTTTATTAAAGGGATATGGCAGGTTCCTGGGTGTTACTAGGTATACAGTATCCCTGTGTATCATCTATCTACTTTTATGTAATTTATTTTATTGAGCGCCTGTGTATGCATATGCTGCAGTGGGCATACCCATATAGGAACTATTTGTTTGAGCACTTCTTAATAAAATACAGATAGATACAAAGTGATATTATATACAGAGTAACATCCAGGAACCTTCCATATCCCTTTAAGATGGTGGGTTTATTTACCTGCACATTGCTTTTAGTTTTTATTGCCTTGGCACGTGTATATATCTATATGCCAGAGAACAGAGGCTACGGTATATGATCTATATATATACACATACATATATATACACACATATATATACACACATATATATACACACTCACACACATTTATTATAATTTGTTTGTAATGCGCCAATATATTCCGTAGTACTGTGCCAGGCTATAACGTTGCCGCCACCAGCTTGTATTCTTCCAGCAATGCTTGCAGAGTGTTTGTTCTCGGGTGTTTTGCGCCTGACACGCCAACGTCCAACCAGTTGATGGAGCAGAAAATGTGACCCATCAGAGAAGGCAACACTTTGTTAATCAGAAGAGGTCCAATTTCGGTCTTGTTGTGCAAGTTAAAGCCATTTCGGACGATGACCCCTTGTCAGAATGGGCGCAGTTTGGCCAGTCACTGCGCACTTTAACCCCAGTAGCATGTGAACAGGTCACAAACCGTTCTGTTTCAGAAACACTGCCACCATTGGCCAGAAAGCCAATGACCATCCCCTTTTCAAAGTCGGATAAATTGCACATTTTAGCCATGACAGAGATGGTTGATATGTTTGCAGAATGCCTATATGTCACCTTATATACCCACCAAACCAGCTCATGACAAGTGCCGGATTTCATTGACCACGCGCTGCTGATGGCAAAGGTATAAATAATGTGACTCAACCCTGTATGTATGTATTTAAGTGTCTGTAAGTGTTTCTTTGCAGTGTTACCAGATTATTCTTGGTCTTGGCCACGTTAGGGTCATCGGGTCCCAGCCTGGCTTGGTAGATCTCCAGCGCCCGACAGTAGTAATACTCCACCTCATCGTACTTCCCTTGGTTCTGACAGAGCAGCGCCAGGTTGTTCAGCTGCTTGGCCACGTCCGGGTGCTCCTTCCCCAGGACCTGAAGAGCAACAGAGACCGCAGTGTAAGGATGTAAGAGGCGAGCGAGGGGGGGGGGGGGGGGGGGCAACTTGGAACAGGAAGAGTTGCGAGTGGTGAGACACTGCACAATTGCGGAGGGTTTAAGGAGACACACGGACACAGCAATGTTACCTTCTCCCTGATCTCCAGCGCCCTCTTGCACAGCGGCTCTGCCTCCTTGTATTTGCCTCTCTTTCCATACAGTACAGCCAGGTTATTCAATGTGGCCGCCACCTGCAAGATATTACATCTATAACACAGGTACAAGTAAGACCACTTCACATGTTAGGAGTAAGTTGTTGTGGGGATTATGCAAACTCCATCCTACTAGTAGGGTCTTTGCAACCTCCACTTCATCCAGTCCAGAATCTCCTTCAACTTCACTAGAGGAGCCCTGCATTTCCCACCACCACATGGAGACCCTCCATCCCACCGGTGGGGACCTTGCAACCTTCACTTCATCTAGTCCACCTTTTGTTAACTCTGCTCCTTCTGCCCCACTAGTGGGCACCTTGCACACCCTGAACACCCAAATATATGTGTGAAGTCCCCACATGACCATGAAGGGATCTGCACGGAAACTTCACTAGCACCCCTCTCGCACCTCCCAGGATCCGCCATCCCAACAGTGGAACCCTGTATTCCCACCCCCTAATGGAGACCCGGCACCTTCCGATCTGGTTTGTGGAACTCACAGCCGGGTGATCCTTGCCCAGGGTCTTCTCTCTGATGGACAAAGCATCATTCAGTAGATGTGCCGCCTCTTTGTACTTGTTCTGATCCCTATACACCAGGGCGAGGATATTGAGCATGGTGGCCACATCAGGGTGGTCGTGCCCAGAGGTCTTCTCCAGATCTTCTAGCGCCTGCTTACAGAGAGGCACCGCCACCTCATAGCGCCCCTGTGATGCATACTGGATCACCAGATTGTGTAGTGTGCGGAGTCGGGCTGGGATTTCATACCCGCCCTGCTGGGCGGCTGCTGCTGCACTGCTGCGCTGGTGCGGCACTGAGTGGGGAAGAGCAGAAGGACAATCAGATATGGCCTCCAAATACAGAGTAATAATGGCCAACACCACACTGAGGGTCTGCACATGCTCAGAGTCCAAAAAACCAAGGTATAAAAAGGGGGTGGATCAGAAAGCCCAAAAAACAACAAAAAGTAACCGAACAACAAACATCAATGTCATTTTTAAAAAAAAACATTCAATAAATATCACTTATAAGACAGGCGTAGACTTGATAAAGGGACCCCTCGCGTTATAACTATTATTTACCTACTAGCGACTTGCCCGTCAAAAAATTACGGTCAATAAAATTTGAAGCCATGGCAATGCGGTTTGCCGCACAATGAGAAGGTTTTTGTACTGTGAGGACCTTCAGCGCTCATTGCGAGCCTCTCCGCTGGTGTACTTTTGCTCCTCTGAGCAGCCTCTGCGCTCATCACAGAGATGTAAATAATAATCAATTAATTAGTTACTTAATGAATTAATATACTTTACCTATTTGTAATTAATATATCCATCAATCACTAGGCTGAAGAGCTAACAATCTTTTTTAAATTTTCCCGCAGCATATAATGTCCAGTGGGACGGTTGTTGGCTTGTGGAGATTTTTTTATGAATGTCACAACTGTTCTTTACAAGTAGGCTGCGCGCGCGAGGGCAAAGCGTTGGTTTATTTGTGTAAAGCGCTACTGTAGATGCGTAATGTTGTGATGTGCAAGTTCGGAGTGTAAAGTAGCGTAGTTTGTGTATGTGCTACGCGGTTCATAAGTATTTGGCGTCCTTTGTAGTAGTGTATTTTGTACCTCGTACGTTCCTGTGTGAAAGAGGTACACGGTTGGCGGTGTGTTGCGCGGTCCAGGGTCGTGAAGCCTCATTTTCATTTTTTTGGGCCTCCATTTTTCCTCGCTTAACCGATTTTCGAGTGGTGAAACTCTTTAAAATCTACTTAAATTCTCATTCCACCTCACTCCCCGACATCCTGGCTGTTCTCCTGTGCTGTGTGTAATGTTTTTGTTGTTTTTTGTATTTTTCGTGTATTTTGATTTTCGCAGTTCGTATTTTTCTTTTCTAAGTTGCGCGTTCGTCATCTGCTTCCAGCCTAACAACCTTATTAAATTGTGAATGGGACAACTGATTATAGCTCTATATAATCACATAGCGCTACGGAATATGTTGGCGCGTTACAAATAAATGATAATAATAATAACATAGGATATTTTTTTACAGAAGTATTTAGTGCCTTAACTGCTCGCAAGTGATGAGCGTAAAGCGTGACGATGTCTCATAGTTCGACAATTATAATATGCGATTTTATATTATCTATCTATATATTAATAGAGTTCGATTTATATATTTGTTTGATAATAGCCAAAATCTTTTTAGAGAGTAATGTTGAAATAGTGTTCCTCTACATCAATACAGCAAGAAATGTTATACATTTTACATTACACCTGCTTTGAGGAAAAAAACTAAAAATGTCCAGTTTAATGTATAGTATTTGAGGTTGAATAAAGACTGTCAGTCCATCAAGTTCAACCTTCCTAGCTCTCTCTTTATCTTTTTAATATGTGGACTATTTGTTATTAATTGTTATTTGATCCACAGGAAGCAAACAGGAAAAAAACACCGAAACTTTGCCAATTGTCTCATAAGGAAAAAAAAAAAGCAAAATTCCTTCCTGACCCAAGAAACTGGCAATCAAATTTTTCCCTGGATCAATATTCCTTGCTAGTTATCTAGGATAACCTTGAATTCCCTCTTTATTCAAAAATATAACTAACCCCTTTTTGACTTCGTTATCTATCAAATTCGCTGTCCCCACCTCCTTTGGTAGAGAATTCCACAGTGTAACCACCCCAACTGTGAAGAACCCTTTTCTTTCTTTAAGGTGGAATCTTTTTACTTCTAACCTCGAGGGATGACCTCTTGTCAGTTGAAAATCTCTTGCTACAAAAGGCTCCCCTGACAAATCTTTATACTGACCCTGGATGTATTTATATAAGGTAATCATATCTCCTCTTAGGGGGCTTTTTTCTAGAGAAAATAAGTGTAATTTAGTTAGTCATTCTTCATAACTTAGCCCCTCCATTCCCCTTATTAGTTTTGTTGTCCTTCTCTGTACCTTTTCCAGCTCTAAAATGTCCTTTTTATGAAGTGGTGCCCAAAATTGTCCTCCATATTCCAAATGAGGACGTACTAGAGATTTGTATAGTGGCAGAATTATATCTTCTTCCCTCGCTTCTATACCCTTCCTAATACATGCTAATATTTTATTTGCCTTTGCAGATGCTGCTTGGCTTTGAGCACTGTTACCTAGGTGGTTGTCCACAAGCTCCCAAATCCCTTTCAATATCTGATACCCCTAGATTTACTCCATTAAGAGTCTAAATTGCATGGCTATTTTTCCTTCCCAAATGCATAACTTTACATTTATTCGTATTAAATCTCATCTGCCATTTAGATGCCAATTTCTCTAATTTATGCAAATCCATTTGTAGGGAAAGCATATCATTATCGAATTTAATTACCTTGCACAACTTAGTGTCAACAGCAAAAATGGAGACACTACTTTACAGTCCTTCTACGTCATTGAAAAATATGTTAAAAAGGAGAGGACCTAATGCTGAGCCCTGAGGAACCCCACTTACAACATTAGTCCAATCGGAGTATGTTCCATTTACAACAACCCTTTGCTTCCTGTCTTTTAGCCAGCTCTCAATCCATGAGCAGATATTTACTGCAATTCCTGTATCCCTTAGTGTGCTCAAAAGTCTCCCATGTGGCACTGAATCAAAAGCCTTTGCAAAATCCAAAAGGACTACATCCACTGAGTTGCCTTGATCCAGGTTCCTACTAACCTCCTCATAGAAACTAATTAGATTTGTTTGACATGACCTATCCCTCATAAATCCGTGTTGATCCTGTTTGAATAAACATATTCTTGTATTCTGTCCCTTACTAACCCTTCTAAATGCTTTCCCACTACAGAAGTGAGACTCGCTGGTCTCTAATTCCCCGGATTTGCTCTTGCTCCCTTCTTAAATATACCCTGTGGTGAGGGAGTCTTGAAAGATTAGATATAATGGTTTGGCTATTACAGAGCCCAGTTCTCTCAGTACCCTTGGATGTATTCCATCAGGACCCGGGGCTTTATTAACATTTATTTTTTCCAATCTCTTTTGGATTTCTTCCTGCGTTAACCAATTATTAGGTGAAGGTAGTGTAGCCCCATCTTGTTGCTGTGACCCAACCACTGGTACCTCCATTGTGTCTGCCTTTTCCTGATCCCTAATTATCAGATGGCCTGTGTCACATTGTAATGTTCCTATAGCTTCCTTCCTGGCCTTCTTCCCATTAATATATTTAAAAAAATATTTTAGGGTTAGTCTTACTTTCCTTTGCAACTGACCTCTCATTTTCTATTTTAGCCAGTCTAATGGCCCTTTTGCAAGACTTGTTGATTTCCTTATAGTCACATAAAGCTGCCTCTGTTCCCTCCTCCTTGTATAATTTAAATGCATGTTTCTTTTTCCTCATCATGATCTTTAAGTCATTGTTAAGCCACATGGGATGTGATTTACTCCTATTCATTTTATTTCCACATGGTACATGCTGATGAGTATGTTTATTTAGTAATGATTTGAATGTTGTCCATTTATTTTCAGTATTCTTCCCTGTAAGTTCTTTGTCCCAGTCTATATGTTGTATCTCTGCCCTTAGCCCATGTAAGTTAGCCCTTTTAAAATTTAGAGTTTTTGTTGGCCCCTTACAACTCTGTTTTTTGTATTCAATCTCAAATGAGACTGTGTTGTGATCACTGTTCCCCAAGGGTTCCCCTATTTTAACATTTGATATTATATCAATATTACTTGTGATGACTAAATTCAAGATGGCCCCATTTCTAGTAGGTTCTTGTACTACTTGGGCCAGATAATGATCTGAGTGTACTCAAGAACCTGCTCCCCTTAGCTAAGCTACTGGTCTCATTTATCCAGTTTATTTCAGGGTAATTAAAGTCTCCCATTATTAGAACTTGCCCGTGCTTAGCTGCATTTACAATCTCTAGCAATAATTGTATTTCCTCACTTTCAGCTATATTTGGGGGTTTATAGCATACTCCCACCAATGAGCGTTTAGAATTAGTTCCTCCACTATTTAGCTCAACCCACAAAGATTCAATGTTGCCTTTAGTTCCAGTATAAATATCTTCTCTGACTATAGGCTTAAATTTAGGCTTAACATAAAGACAGATCCCTCCTCCTCTTTTACCATTTCCCCTATTTTTCCTAAATAGGTTATAACCATCCAGATTAACAGTCCAGTCATAAGATTCATCCCACCATGTTTGAGTAATGCCTATTAAGCCCCATTTTTCTTGTACTGCTAATAATTCTAGCTCGCCCATTCTCCCAGGCAAACTTCTTGCGTTAGCAATCATACACTTTATGTTGCTATGGCTCTGCTGTTGTGAAGTGCCTGCCAGTGTATTTGAGGCCCCTATTAATACCTCCCTACTGTCTATTGTAACCCTCCCCCATGGGTAACTAATGCATCCCTTTCCTTCTCTACCCTTTTTACCCCAATACTTCTATATAGTCCCTCGCCCCACCTACAAGTTTAAAAACTCCCCCAGCCTTTCTACCATCTTATCCCCTAGCACAAAAGCGCCCTCGTCATTAAGGTGCAATCCATCCCTGCTATAGAGATTGTATTCAAGTGAGAAGTCAGCCCAGTGCTCTAAAACCCAAACCCCTCTGCACTGCACCACTTTTTTAGCCACACATTAACCTCCCTAAGCTCCTTCTGCCTCCCTGGGCTAGCACATGGCACTGGTAGTATCTTGGAGGTCCTTGCTTTAAGCTTATTCCATAGTTCTTTAAAATCATTCTTTAGAGCACTCCATCTTCCACTTACTTTGTCCTTGGTACCAATATGTATCAAGACCGCCAGTTCATTTCCAGCCCCTCCCAATAATTTATTCACCCGATCCACAACATGCTGAACCCGAGCACCCGGGAGACAGCAAACTGTCCGATTGCTGGGATCTGGGTGACAAATCACCCTGTCTACCTTCCTAATAATAGAGTCCCCTACCACCAAAACTTGTCTGTTTCTCTGCCTATTCTGCCCTCCCACTCCTCCAGTAGAACTGTTCTCCCGGCTGTTAGATGGAACAGCTCTATCTGGCATTGCCATTACTGAATGGACATCCCCAACAGTTTCACTCAATATGGCAAATCTGTTGGTGCTTTCCAACTCAGAACTGTCCTCCCTGGACATCCTCACTAGCCCCAGCTCCACCCTCCATGCTAGGCCCAGCTAAACTGTGCTCAGTGAGCACCAACTCCCTTTCCAGTGGAGCAATATCACTAAGTGCTGCAATTCTCCTCTCCAGTTCTCCAATGTGAGCTTCCAGAGAGGCCACATGCTCACACCTGTCACAGAGGTATGGACCCTGGATCATCTGTTCCAGTAGTGCATACATGTGGCAGGATGTACACTGAGTGAGGTTGCCACTGGACTGACTCATAATTATCAGTTACAAAAATACAGTGAGAAAACAAATCAATGTATTTGTATAGAGATTGCTTTTCTACACCTTAACCCAAACAAAACAGAAAAAAAAAATGTTGTTTTCTATTTTTTCTCCTTACAAATAGTTTTTTTAATTATTTTTTTGTTTTCTATGTTCTTTTTTTCCCATATTGATATGCTTGAGGAAGTGCTTTTTCTTAACCTCATTAACTCCCATGGAGTGACCATTGGATGCAGATAAGATCTCCATTCAGTTCTGGCAAAAAACTGCAATAATGCTGTAGAAACTACAATAGGATTATATGGAAGTGCAACTCAAAACTGAATCAACTCCAAGTGATGCTTAAAAGTAATGGACAGCCACAGAGTGCATAAACTAAGAGAAAGGACATTGTGGTGCCGATAAACACCTTTAGCCCCTCGCAGTGATATAAGGATAGGTGAGTGTGGCACACGTATGTAGTCGAGTGTGGCACACATGTACATAACATACACCGACTTGTGTCACATGTAGTATTAGAGTAAAGCGGATACAGCGTGCTACAATGAATCACATAACTGCGGCCGACATAATGACAGAGGCTTACGGGCGGAGAGGATTTACATCAAATGCTCATTTCTTTCTTTCCATAAAATCCCAAGAAGATTTTACAGCGTCATTTTGGTTTTAGAATTTTTAAACTTTGCAGTAAGATATAGATTTTATCTATTTTTTGTATTGATATTTTACATTTTTATTTTGCACACATCCCACCCAGCTGCCATATTAAGCAATGTAAATGCTATGAAAGCTACGTTTTGGTTTAATTATTTTTTCAATTATTATATCTCTATTCACATAAAAAATAAAGTTAGCCTTAGAGGAAATTAATATACTTTTTATTACGAAATTGGAGTCTTATTTAGTCTATTTGTAAGGAGACTACCCTAATAATTTGTTCTGTATACTAACCTATGGAGGCAATTTTCTGCACACACGGAGGGGGGGGGGGAATGCAGATCTTGCCGTGTGTGTACACATAAAAATAATACTAATAAACATTACCATTTGTAAAACCACATTAATAATTAATAGGGAATCTCTGCTGTGTCAAGCGGACTACCAGTCGTGATTTCCCAGTTTCCTCTCTGCAGAGCGTTGTCTGGCAGATGTGATGGATTAATAAAGGATCTTTTGAAAATGGTCGTAAGATACAGGAACAACCTGAGAATGCTGTGCCCTGGGGTGGCACCGTGCTCATGAACAATAAGTGTCAGTTACTCACTTCCTTGCCCTGAATCTTCCTCCTCGTTGGAGAACAGCTCGTCCAGATTGTCTTTTGAGGCATCACCTTCTTTCTCCTCCTAGTAAGGAGGACAAGGAAAAAAGAGAAACATATAAGGGAGAGGAATCACTAGAGACTTGGGGAAAGCCAGCGCGCACACACGGAAGGGGCATCGGAGGCAAGCCAGCGCGCAGACACCGAGGGGGCATCGGAGGCAAGCCAGCGCGCAGACACCGAGGGGGCATCGGAGGCAAGCCAGCGCGCAGACACCGAGGGGGCATCGGAGGCAAGCCAGCGCGCAGACACCGAGGGGGCAGCGGAGGCAAGCCAGCGCGCAGACACCGAGGGGGCAGCGGAGGCAAGCCAGCGCGCAGACACCGAGGGGGCAGCGGAGGCAAGCGCAGCGGAGGAAAGCGAGCGCGCACACTGAGGGGGCAGCGGAGGCAAGCCAGCGCGCACACTGAGGGGGCAGCGGAGGCAAGCGAGCGCGCACACGGAAAGAGCAGCGGAGGAAAGCGAGCGCGCACACGGAAAGAGCAGCGGAGGAAAGCGAGCGCGCACACGGAAAGAGCAGCGGAGGAAAGCGAGCGCGCACGCGGAAAGAGCAGCGGAGGAAAGCGAGCGCGCACGCGGAAAGAGCAGCGGAGGAAAGCGAGCGCGCACGCGGAAAGAGCAGCGGAGGAAAGCGAGCGCGCACGCGAAAAGAGCAGCGGAGGAAAGCGAGCGCGCACGCGGAAAGAGCAGCGGAGGAAAGCGAGCGCGCACACGGAAAGAGCAGCGGAGGAAAGCGAGCGCGCACGCGGAAAGAGCAGCGGAGGAAAGCGAGCGCTCGCACGCAAAGAGCAGCAGAGGAAAGCGAGCGCGCACACGGAAAGAGCAGCGGAGGAAAGCGAGCGCACACACAGAGGGAGCAGCGGAGGCAAGCAAGCGGACACACAGAGGGAGCAGCGGAGGCAAGCAAGCGCACACACAGAGGGAGCAGCGGAGGCAAGCAAGCGCACACACAGAGGGAGCAGCGGAGGCAAGCAAGCGCACACACAGAGGGAGCAGCGGAGGCAAGCAAGCGCACACACAGAGGGAGCAGCGGAGGCAAGCAAGCGCACACACAGAGGGAGCAGCGGAGGAAAGCGAGCGCGCACACGGAAAGAGCAGCGGAGGAAAGCGAGCGCACACACAGAGGGAGCAGCGGAGGCAAGCAAGCGCACACACAGAGGGAGCAGCGGAGGCAAGCAAGCGCACACACAGAGGGAGCAGCGGAGGCAAGCAAGCGCACACACAGAGGGAGAAAGAAAAGGGTGCCAGTCGACGGGCACTCAAGGGAAGAATCTGAGCAAGTTGGTGAGCACTCAGAGGTTTCAGGCTTAGATTAGATTTAGTACAAGGGTTATTGGTTATTACCGTGGGCGACACGTCCTCATCATACTTCTTGAGCTGGTTCATGAACTCCAGGTGTTTCTTCTCCTCCTCTAGCTGGGCCACGCTTTGCTCGCTGTGCTGCAGCTTCTGTTGGGTATTTGCCAGTTCATCTCGTAGCCACTGGTTTTCCTGGCACAGGCGTCGAACCTGTGCCCGCAGCTTCTGTTTCTCAGACTCTACTGCAGTCAAATGGTTGGAGAGCGCCATCATGAGCTGAGCAAACAACAAATAGGAGGTGATGTCACATGAGGCGGTACTCCTCTCCCATACCCATAGCTCTAGAATCAGAAGGAAACCTATCCATCTGACTCTCTAATCTCTTCCCAGTAATTCCCATATAGTCCAATCATAATTCCCATGGGTACCATTTCCAACTCAAGAGGACACCTTGTTTATCTCTATACACTTCCATGTTCTTCCGATTCTCACTCTCCCTCTGTATCATTCACCCTGGCCATTTTACACTCCACATCTTACTGGTCTTTCCTGTCCACTGCCTCTTAGCTGCCCCTCCTTGTTATTCCTAGACCCCAAGCAGACATTGTCCTGGAGCCCACTCTACCTGCGCCTCCCCTAGGCCCAGCTCGATCATCTCCACGGACTTTCGGAGCAGGCCAGACTTCTCATGCACCAGATTGGCTTCCTCATCCTTCTTCAGACACTTGATGGTCTCCAGCAGGCTGTGCAAGATGGAGTTATGTTCGTTCCTCAGAGCCTCCAGACCCTGCATTACCAGCTTGGTGTTGGAAATTATCTCCTCCTGGGACAATTTGTCCAACTTTTCCTCCCGAGGATACATCATCACCGACATCCTCCTGTTAACAAATCAGAGATAAAATCACCCATAAAATGACATATGCAAGTGCTAAAATTATTGCTAGACTGATACAATACATTGTTAAGATCTGTGGTTCTCGGAAATCAATATAATCTATGGTTCCTGAGGAATTATTTGCCTGCATGTCTCCTAAAATTCATGGGAAGGAAAGTTATGGCAAGTCTGGACAAGCTATTAAAAAGTAAAGATATTGCACTATCAACAAAGGTCCACATAGTTAGAGCTGGACCATAAAGAAGGCTTAATGACTTTGAACTGTGGTGTTGGAGAAAACTACTTAAGGCTCCCTTGGACTGGAAGAAGATACAATCAATCAACACTACAGGAAACGAAGACAAACTGTCAACTAAAAAGGTTTGATCATGATGGGGAAGCTCAAATATTGTTTCCATATCATGGAAAGACAGTAATCCCTGGAGAAGACTCTGATGGAAAAATTAAAGGCACATGACGAAGGGAAGGCAGAGGAGGATAAATGAGGTAATTGAATCTATGAACATGAGCTTGACTGGGCCCAGAGGGGCAATGGCTGACAAATGTGGCTGGTGTGCTGTGGTCCATAGGGTAATGGAGAGCTGGACATGACTGAACTACTAAACATGTCTCATAAATTTGTTATAGTGCTCATACAAGAATATAAATATATATATATATATATATATATATATATATATATATACACACACACACACACACACACATACATACATACACATATATACACACACACACACACACACACACACATACACACACACACTAGCGACTTGCCCATCAAAAATGACAGCAATAACATTGTAATGCTGGCAAAGCCGTTTGCCACCTAATGTGAGCAACTTCGGCGCTCACCACGAGCCTCTCCCCTGTCTACTCCCTCCCCTGTGTCTCCCCTGTCTCCTTTTCTCCCCGCCTCCCTCCCCTGTGTCTCTTCCTCACCTGCCTCCATCCCTCCAGTGTCTCTTCCCCACGTCTCCCTCCCATGAGTCTCTTTTCCCCCCGTGTCTGTTTCCCTTCCCCCTTTTCATCCTCCCTGCCCTCATCCCCCCTCCCCTCTCCAATTAAACCCCCTCTCCCCTCACTTACCTGCACTGCTCCTGCTGCTTTCCAGCGCGTCTTTGGCATATGCTAATGACGTGACTTCACATGCGCGTCACATCATTAGCATATACCGGGTCCCGACACAGAAGACGGGCTGGACAGCAGCAGGAGCAGCGCAATGCAGGTAAGTGAGGGGAGAGGAGGGAGAAGATTAATTGGAGAGGGAGGAGGAAGGAAGGAGGGGGGAGGAAGGAGGAAGGAGGAAAAAGGAAGGAGGGAGGAGGAAGGAGGAAAAAGGAAGGAGGGAGGAGGAAGGAAGAAAAAGGAAGGAGGGAGGAGGAAGGAGGAAAAAGGAAGGAGGGAGGAGGAAGGAGGAGGAGGGAGGGAGGAAGGAGGAGGAGGGAGGGAGGAAGGAGGAGGAGGGAGGGAGGAAGGAGGAGGAGGGAGGGAGGAAGGAGGAGGAGGGAGGGAGGGAGGGAGGAGGAGGAGGAGGGAGGGAGGAGGAGGAGGAGGGAGGGAGGGAGGAAGGAGGAGGAGGGAGGAAGGAGGAGGAGGGAGGGAGGGAGGAAGGAGGAGGAGGGAGGGAGGAAGGAGGAGGAGGGTGGGAGGGAGGGAGGGAGGAAGGAGGAGGGAGGAAGGAGGAGGAGGAGGGAGGAAGGAGGAGGAGGGAGGAAGGAGGAGGAGGGAGGAAGGAGGAGGAGGGAGTAGGAGGAGGGAGGAGGAGGAGGGAAGGAGGAGGAAGAGGAGGGAGGAAGGAGGAGGAAGAGGAGGGAGGAAGGAGGAGGAAGAGGAGGGAGGAAGGAGGAGGAAGAGGAGGGAGGAAGGAGGAGGAAGAGGAGGGAGGAAGGAGGAGGAAGAGGAGGGAGGAAGGGGGAGGAAGAGGAGGGAGGAAGGAGGAGGAAGGAGGAGGAGGGAGGAAGGAGGAGGAGGGAGGAAGGAGGAGGAGGGAGGAAGGAGGAGGAGGGAGGAAGGAGGAGGAAGAGGAGGGAGGAAGGAGGAGGAAGAGGAGGGAGGAAGGAGGAGGAAGAGGAGGGAGGAAGGAAGAGGAGGGAGGAGGGAGGAAGGAAGAGGAGGGAGGAGGGAGGAAGGAAGAGGAGGGAGGAGGAGGAGGAGGAGGGAGGAAGGAGGAGGAGGAGGGAGGAAGGAGGAGGAAGAGGAGGGAGGAAGGAGGAGGAAGAGGAGGGAGGAAGGAGGAGGAAGAGGAGGGAGGAAGGAAGAGGAGGGAGGAAGGAAGAGGAGGGAGGAAGGAAGAGGAGGGAGGAAGGAAGAGGAGGGAGGAGGGAGGAAGGAGGAGGAGGAGGAGGGAGGAAGGAGGAGGAGGGAGGAAGGAGGAGGAGGAGGGAGGAAGGAGGAGGAAGAGGAGGGAGGAAGGAGGAGGAGGAGGGAGGAAGGAGGAGGAAGAGGAGGGAGGAAGGAGGAGGAGGAGGGAGGAAGGAGGAGGAAGAGGAGGGAGGAAGGAAGAGGAGGGAGGAAGGAAGAGGAGGGAGGAAGGAAGAGGAGGGAGGAAGGAAGAGGAGGGAGGAAGGAAGAGGAGGAGGAGGAGGGAGGGAGGAGGAGGAGGGAGGAAGGAGGAGGAGGGAGGAAGGAGGAGGAGGGAGGAAGGAGGAGGAAGAGGAGGGAGGAAGGAGGAGGAAGAGGAGGGAGGAAGGAGGAGGAGGAAGAGGAGGGAGGAAGGAGGAGGAGGAAGAGGAGGGAGGAAGGAGGAGGAGGAAGAGGAGGGAGGAAGGAGGAGGAAGAGGAGGGAGGGAGGAGGAGGAGAGGGAGGAGGAGGAGAGGGAGGAGGAGGAGAGGGAGGAGGAGGAGAGGGAGGAGGAGGAGAGGGAGGAGGAGGAGAGGGAGGAGGAGGAGAGGGAGGAGGAGGAGAGGGAGGAGGAGGAGAGGGAGGAGGAGGAGAGGGAGGAGGAGGAGAGGGAGGAGGAGGAAAGGGAGGAGGAAAGGGAGGAGGAAGGAGGAAGGAGGAGGGAGGAAGGAGGAGGGAGGAAGGAGGGGGGAGGAAGGAGGGGGGGGAGGAAGGAGGGGGGAGGAAGGAGGGGGGAGGAAGGCGGGGGGAGGAGAGGGGGGAGGAGAGGGGGGAGGAGAGGGGGGAGGAGAGGGGGGAGGAGAGGGGGGAGGAGAGGGGGGAGGAGAGGGGGGAGGAGAGGGGGGAGGAGAGGGGGAGGAGGAGGAGAGGAGGAGGAGAGGAGGAGGAGGAGGAGGAGGAGGAGGAGAGGAGGAGGAGGAGGAGAGGAGGAGGAGAGGAGGAGGAAGGAGGAGGAGAGGAGGGAGGAGGAGGAGAGGAGGAGGGAGGAGGAGGAGAGGAGGAGGGAGGAGGAGGAGAGGAGGAGAGGAGGAAGGAGGAGGAAGGAGGAGGAGAGGGAGGAGGAAGGAGAAGGAGAGGGAGGAGGAAGGAGGAGGAGAGGGAGGAGGAAGGAGGAGGAGAGGGAGGAGGAAGGAGGAGGAGAGGGAGGAGGAAGGAGGAGGAGAGGGAGGAGGAAGGAGAAGGAGAGGGAGGAGGAAGGAGGAGGAAGGAGGAGGAGAGGGAGGAGGAAGGAGGAGGAGAGGGAGGAGGAGAGGGAGGAGGAAGGAGGAGGAGAGGGAGGAGGAAGGAGGAGGAGAGGGAGGAGGAAGGAGGAGGAGAGGGAGGAGGAAGGAGGAGGAGAGGGAGGAGGAAGGAGGAGGAGAGGGAGGAGGAAGGAGGAGGAGAGGGAGGAGGAAGGAGGAGGAGGAGAGGGAAGAGGAAGGAGGAGGAGGAGAGGGAGGAGGAAGGAGGAGGAGGAGAGGAAGGAGGAGGAGAGGGAGGAGGAAGGAGGAGGAGGAGAGGGAGGAGGAAGGAGGAGGAGGAGAGGGAGGAGGAAGGAGGAGGAGGAGAGGGAGGAGGAAGGAGGAGGAAGGAGGAGGAGGAAGGAGGAGGAGGAGGAAGGAGGAGGAGGAAGAGGAAGGAGGAGGAGGAGGAGGAAGAGGAAGGAGGAGGAGGAGGAGGAAGAGGAAGGAGTAGGAGGAAGGGGGAGGAGGAAGGGGGAGGAGGAGGAAGGAGGAGGAGGAAGGGGGAGGAGGAGGAAGGATGGAGGAGGAGGAAGGAGGAGGAGGAGGAAGGAGGAGGAGGAAGGGGGAGGAGGAAGGGGGAGGAGGAAGGGGGAGGAGGAAGGGGGAGGAGGAAGGGGGAGGAGGAAGGGGGAGGAGGAAGGGGGAGGAGGAAGGGGGAGGAGGAAGGGGGAGGAGGAGGAAGGGGGAGGAGGAGGAAGGGGGAGGAGGAGGAAGGGGGAGGAGGAGGAAGGGGGAGGAGGAGGAAGGGGGAGGAGGAGGAAGGGGGAGGAGGAAGGGGGAGGAGGAAGGGGGGAGAGGGGGGAGGAGGAAGGGGGAGGAGGAAGGGGGAGGAGGAAGGGGGAGGAGGAAGGGGGAGGAGAGGGAGGAGGAGGAAAAAGGAGGAGAGGGAGGAGGAGGAAAAAGGAGGAGAGGGAGGAGGAGGAAAAAGGAGGAGAGGGAGGAGGAGGAAAAAGGAGGAGAGGGAGGAGGAGGAAAAAGGAGGAGAGGGAGGAGGAGGAAAAAGGAGAGGGAGGAGGAGGAAAAAGGAGAGGGAGGAGGAGGAAAAAGGAGAGGGAGGAGGAGGAAAAAGGAGAGGGAGGAGGAGGAAAAAGGAGAGGGAGGAGGAGGAAAAAGGAGAGGAGGGAGGAGGAAAAAGGAGAGGAGGGAGGAGGCAAAAGGAGAGGAGGGAGGAGGAGAAAGGAGGGGAGGGAGGAGAAAGGAGGGGAGGGAGGAGAAAGGAGGGGAGGGAGGAGAAAGGAGGGGAGGGAGGAGAAAGGAGGGGAGGGAGGAGAAAGGAAGGGAGGGAGGAGAAAGGAAGGGAGGGAGGAGAAAGGAGGGGAGGGAGGAGAAAGGAGGGGAGGGAGGAGAAAGGAGGGGAGGGAGGAGAAAGGAGGGGAGGGAGGAGAAAGGGAGGAGGAAGGAGGGGAGGGAGGAAGAAGGAGGGGAGGGAGGAAGAAGGAGGGGAGGGAGGAAGAAGGAGGGGAGGGAGGAAGAAGGAGGGGAGGGAGGAAGAAGGAGGGGAGGGAGGAAGAAGGAGGGGAGGGAGGAAGAAGGGGGTCTGCTGTCCACTGCGGCTCTCGCGAAGCGAGGGGCCGCATTTGCAGAGGTGGAGGATCTACGGCGCCTCACAATCTGTTACAAACGACCACACAATCTGGACATAAAAAAACATAAACAAGGAATGACTAACTACGGACTTACACAAAAAAATACGAGCCTCGGGACTTAGAAAAAAATTAATTACATACAACAAATAAAATAAAAACCTTACCCACACCAAGGGGGGACACCCAGGACCTCTGCAACACGCTCAAACCTCAAATTATGGCAAATTTACAAAGTTTAGAGTACACTCGAAAATCTCCTAAACGAGAGAAAAAATGGCCACCGGAAAAAACAAAAAGGAGGCTACACGACCCCTAAAGCCGCTAAATTCCCCAAAGCAAATACGACTTTTACAAAAACCCGTAAGACCTATAACATACACCATTAGCAAGGACGCCTCATCATACAAACCTGAGATGAGGGGGGAAGAGAGCCCCAGGGGTGCGAGATGAGGGGGGGGAAGAGAGCCCCAGGGGTGCGAGATGAGGGGGGGGGAAGAGAGACCCAGGGGTGCGAGATGAGGGGGGAAGAGAGCCCCAGGGGTGCGAGATGAGGGGGGGGGAAGAGAGACCCAGGGGTGCGAGATGAGGGGGGGAAGAGAGACCCAGGGGTGCGAGATGAGGGGGGGAAGAGAGACCCAGGGGTGCGAGATGAGGGGGGGGGGGAAGAGAGCCCCAGGGGTGCGAGATGAGGGGGGGGAAGAGAGACCCAGGGGTGCGAGATGAGGGGGGGGAAGAGAGCCCCAGGGGTGCGAGATGAGGGGGGGGAAGAGAGACCCAGGGGTGCGAGATGAGGGGGGAAGAGAGCCCCAGGGGTGCGAGATGAGGGGGGGGGAAGAGAGACCCAGGGGTGCGAGATGAGGGGGGGAAGAGAGACCCAGGGGTGCGAGATGAGGGGGGGGGGGAAGAGAGCCCCAGGGGTGCGAGATGAGGGGGGGGGGAAGAGAGCCCCAGGGGTGCGAGATGAGGGGGGGGAAGAGAGCCCCAGGGGTGCGAGATGAGGGGGGGAAGAGAGCCCCAGGGGTGCGAGATGAGGGGGGGGAAGAGAGCCACAGGGGTGCGAGATGAGGGGGGAAAGAGAGCCACAGGGCTGCGAGATGAGGGGGGGAAGAGAGCCCCAGGGGTGCGAGATGAGGGGGGGAAGAGAGCCCCAGGGGTGCGAGATGAGGGGGGGGAAGAGAGCCCCAGGGGTGCGAGATGAGGGGGGGAAGAGAGCCCCAGGGGTGCGAGATGAGGGGGGGAAGAGAGCCCCAGGGGTGCGAGATGAGGGGGGGAAGAGAGCCCCAGGGGTGCGAGATGAGGGGGGGAAGAGAGCCCCAGGGGTGCGAGATGAGGGGGGGGGGAAGAGAGACCCAGGGGTGCGAGATGAGGGGGGGGAAGAGAGACCCAGGGGTGCGAGATGAGGGGGGGGGGGGAAGAGAGCCCCAGGGGTGCGAGATGAGGGGGGGGAAGAGAGCCCCAGGGGTGCGAGATGAGGGGGGGAAGAGAGCCCCAGGGGTGCGAGATGAGGGGGGGAAGAGAGCCACAGGGGTGCGAGATGAGGGGGGAAAGAGAGCCACAGGGCTGCGAGATGAGGGGGAAGAGAGCCACAGGGCTGCGAGATAATGAGGGAAGAGAGCCACAGGGGTGCGAGATGAGGGGGGAAGAGAGCCACAGGGGTGCGAAATGAGGGGGAAGAGAGCCACAGGGGTGCGAGATGAGGGGGGAAGAGAGCCACAGGGGTGCGAAATGAGGGGGAAGAGAGCCACAGGGGTGCGAAATGAGGGGGGAAGAGAGCCACAGGGGTGCGAGATGAGGGGGGAAGAGAGCCACAGGGGTGCGAGATGAGGGGGGAAGAGAGCCACAGGGGTGCGAGATGATGGGGGAAGATAGCCACAGGGGTGCGAGATGAGGGGGGAAGAGAGCCACAGGGGTGCGAGATGAGGGGGGAAGAGAGCCACAGTGGATGGAGAGGGGGGAAGAAACACAGGGGATGGAGAGGGGGGAAGAAACACAGGGGATGGAGGGGGGGGGGGGGGGAAGACACACAGGGGAGGGAGAGGAAGTAGAGGGGGGGGGGGGGGGGGGGGTTAAAACGAGCGCAGAAGGCCCGTGATAAGCTCCAAAGGCGCTCATCTCGAGGCCAGTAAAGTAGAAGGGGGAGAGGCCCGCAATGTGTGACAACATTTGAAGCCTGGCAATGGTGTTTATTGCTGTCATTTTTGCATACACATACATATATTCAAATGAAATCACTAATGTACTGGAGGCTTCTATCACTCTAAAGCACTCCTCTCCCACACTATATATAATATACACCGCACTCCTCTCCCACACTATATATAATATACACCGCACTCCTCTCCCACACTATATATAATATACACCGCACTCCTCTCCCACACTATATATAATATACACCGACTCCTCTCCCACGCTATTATAATATACACCGCACTCCTCTCCCACGCTATATATAATATACACCGCACTCCTCTCCCACGCTATATATAATATACACCGCACTCCTCTCCCACGCTATATATATATACACCGCACTCCTCTCCCACACTATATATAATATACACCGCACTCCTCTCCACACTATATATAATATACACCGCACTCCTCTCCCACACTATATAATATACACCGCACTCCTCTCCCACACTATATAATATACACCGCACTCCTCTCTCCACACTATATAATATACACCGCACTCCTCTCCCAACTATATATAATATACACCGCACCTCTCCCACACTTATATAATATACACCGCACTCCTCTCCCACACTATATATAATATACACCGTACTCCTCTCCCACACTATAGTATAATATACACCGCACTCCTCTCCCACACTATATATAATATACACCGCACTCCTCTCCCACAGCTATATATAATATAGCACCGCACTCCTCTCCCACACTATATATAATATACACCGCACTCCTCTCCCACACTATATAAATATACACCGCACTCCTTCTCCCACACTATATATAATATACACCGCACTCCTCTCCCACACTATATATAGATATACACCGGCACATCCTCTCCCACACTATATATAATATACACCGCACTCCTCTCCCACACTAATATATAATATACACCTCACTCCTCTCCCACACTATATATAATATACACCGCACTCCTCTCCCACACTATATATAATATACACCGCACTCCTCTCCCACACTATATATAATATACACCGCACTCCTCTCCCACACTATATATAATATACACCGCACTCCTCTCCCACACTATATATAATATACACCGCACTCCTCTCCACACTATATATAATATACACCGCACTCCTCTCCCACACTATATATAATATACACCGCACTCCTCTCCCACACTATATATAATATACACCGCACTCCTCTCCCACACTATATATAATATACACCGCACTCCTCTCCCACACTATATATAATATACACCGCACTCCTCTCCCACACTATATATAATATACACCGCACTCCTCTCCCACACTATATATAATATACACCGCACTCCTCTCCCACACTATATATAATATACACCGCACTCCTCTCCCACACTATATATAATATACACCGCACTCCTCTCCCACACTATATATAATATACACCGCACTCCTCTCCACACTATATATAATATACACCGCACTCCTCTCCCACACTATATATAATATACACCGCACTCCTCTCCCACACTATATATAATATACACCGCACTCCTCTCCCACACTATATATAATATACACCGCACTCCTCTCCCACACTATATATAATATACACCGCACTCCTCTCCCACACTATATATAATATACACCGCACTCCTCTCCCACACTATATATAATATACACCGCACTCCTCTCCCACACTATATATAATATACACCGCACTCCTCTCCCACACTATATATAATATACACCGCACTCCTCTCCCACACTATATATAATATACACCGCACTCCTCTCCCACACTATATATAATATACACCGCACTCCTCTCCCACACTATATATAATATACACCGCACTCCTCTCCCACACTATATATAATATACACCGCACTCCTCTCCCACACTATATATAATATACACCGCACTCCTCTCCCACACTATATATAATATACACCGCACTCCTCTCCCACACTATATATAATATACACCGCACTCCTCTCCCACACTATATATAATATACACCGCACTCCTCTCCCACACTATATATAATATACACCGCACTCCTCTCCCACACTATATATAATATACACCGCACTCCTCTCCCACACTATATATAATATACACCGCACTCCTCTCCCACACTATATATAATATACACCGCACTCCTCTCCCACACTATATATAATATACACCGCACTCCTCTCCCACACTATATATAATATACACCGCACTCCTCTCCCACACTATATATAATATACACCGCACTCCTCTCCCACACTATATATAATATACACCGCACTCCTCTCCCACACTATATATAATATACACCGCACTCCTCTCCCAATACTATATATAATATACACCGCACTCCTCTCTCACACTATATATAATATACACCGCACTCCTCTCCCACACTATATATAATATACACCGCACTCCTCTCTCACACTATATATAATATACACCGCACTCCCTCTCCCACACTATATATAATATACACCGCACTCCTCTCCCACACTATATATAATATACACCGCACTCCTCTCCCACACTATATATAATATACACCGCACTCCTCTCCCACACTATATATAATATACACCGCACTCCTCTCCCACACTATATATAATATACACCGCACTCCTCTCCCACACTATATATAATATACACCGCACTCCTCTCTCACACTATATATAATATACACCGCACTCCTCTCCCACACTATATATAATATACACCGCACTCCTCTCTCACACTATATATAATATACACCGCACTCCTCTCCCACACTATATATAATATACACCGCACTCCTCTCCCACACTATATATAATATACACCGCACTCCTCTCCCACACTATATATAATATACACCGCACTCCTCTCCCACACTATATATAATATACACCGCACTCCTCTCCCACACTATATATAATATACACCGCACTCCTCTCTCACATTGCTCGCCCTGGGGACACATCACACACGCCCAGCTGGGTGAAGCATTATTACTGTGGGTGTGCTGGATGCCGTGACACCTGAGTAACCCATTCACTGCCAAATCAGAGCAAGCACATACACGGTACAGGAAAATATATGGATACAAAAGGCATGTGGCCCATCACCCCAAACAGAACACCCACCCTCTCCACGCATCCCCACATAGATCATTACCCCTAACAGGTCACCACCCTCTCCATGCATCCCCACATAGATCATTACCCCTAACAGGTCACCACCCTCTCCATGCATCCCCACATAGATCATCACCCATTACACATCACCCACCCTCTCCATCCATCCCCACATAGATCATCACCCATTACACATCACCCACCCTCTCCATCCATCCCCACATAGATCATCACCCCTTACAGATCACCCACCCTCACCCTGCATCCCCACATAGATCATCACCCCTTACAGATAACCCACCCTCACCATGCATCCCCACATAGATCATCACCCCTTACAGATAACCCACCCTCTCCATGCATCCCCACATAGATCATCACCCCAAACACAACACCCACCCTCTCCATGCATCCCCACATAGATCATCACCCCAAACACAACACCCACCCTCTCCATGCATCCCCACATAGATCATCACCCCTTACAGATCAGCCACCCTCTCCATGCATCCCCACATAGATCATTACCCCTTACAGATAACCCACCCTCTCCATGCATCCCCACATAGATCATCACCCCAAACAGAACACCCACCCTCTCCATGCATCCCCACATAGATCATCACCCCAAACAGAACACCCACCCTCTCCATGCATCCCCACATAGATCATTACCCCTTACAGATAACCCACCCTCTCCATGCATCCCCACATAGATCATTACCCCTTACACATCACCCACCCTCTCCATGCATCCCCACATAGATCATCACCCCTTACAGATAACCCACCCTCTCCATGCATCCCCACATGGATCATCACCCCTTACAGATCACCACCCTCTCCATGCATCCCCACATAGATCATTACCCCTAACAGGTCACCACCCTCTCCATGCATCCCCACATAGATCATTACCCCTAACAGATCACCACCCTCTCCATGCATCCCCACATAGATCATCACCCCTTACAGATAAACCCACCCTCTCCATGCATCCCCACATAGATCATCACCCATTACAGATAACCCACCCTCTCCATCCATCCCCACATAGATCATTACCCCTTACAGATAACCCACCCTCACCATGCATCCCCACATAGATCATCACCCCTTACAGATAACCCACCCTCTCCATCCATCCCCACATAGATCATTACCCCTTACAGATAACCCACCCTCTCCATGCATCCCCACATAGATCATCACCCCTTACAGATAACCCACCCTCTCCATGCATCCCCACATAGATCATCACCCCTTACAGATAACCCACCCTCTCCATGCATCCTCACATAGATCATTACCCCTTACAGATAACCCACCCTCTCCATGCATCCCCACATAGATCATTACCCCTAACAGGTCACCACCCTCTCCATGCATCCCCACATAGATCATTACCCCTAACAGGTCACCACCCTCTCCATGCATCCCCACATAGATCATTACCCCTTACAGATAACCCACCCTCTCCATGCATCCCCACATAGATCATTACCCCTTACACATCACCCACCCTCTCCATGCATCCCCACATAGATCATCACCCCTTACACATCACCCACCCTCTCCATGCATCCCCACATAGATCATCACCCCTTACAGATAAACCACCCTCTCCATGCATCCCCACATAGATCATCACCCATTACAGATAACCCACCCTCTCCATGCATCCCCACATAGATCATCACCCCTTACAGATAACCCACCCTCTCCATGCATCCCCACATAGATCATCACCCATTACAGATAACCCACCCTCTCCATGCATCCCCACATAGATCATTACCCCTTACAGATCACCACCCTCTCCATGCATCCCCACATAGATCATCACCCATTACAGATCAACACCCTCTCCATGCATCCCCACATAGATCATTACCCCTTACACATCACCCACCCTCTCCATGCATCCCCACATAGATCATTACCCCTAACAGGTCACCACCCTCTCCATGCATCCTCACATAGATCATTACCCCTTACAGATAACCCACCCTCTCCATGCATCCCCACATAGATCATCACCCATTACAGATCAACACCCTCTCCATGCATCCCCACATAGATCATTACCCCTTACACATCACCCACCCTCTCCATGCATCCCCACATAGATCATTACCCCTAACAGGTCACCACCCTCTCCATGCATCCTCACATAGATCATTACCCCTTACACATCACCCACCCTCTCCATGCATCCCCACATAGATCATCACCCATTACAGATCAACACCCTCTCCATGCATCCCCACAAAGATCATTACCCCTTACACATCACCCACCCTCTCCATGCATCCCCACATAGATCATTACCCCTTACAGATAACCCACCCTCTCCATGCATCCCCACATAGATCATTACCCCTTACACATCACCCACCCTCTCCATGCATCCCCACATAGATCATCACCCCTAACACATCACCCACCCTCACCCTGCATCCCCACATAGATCATTACCCCTAACAGGTCACCCACCCTCTCCCTGTACCCCATCTCACAGATCACCACCCTCTCCATGCATCCTCACATAGATCACCCCTTACAGATAACCCACCCTCTCCATGCATCCCCACATAGATCATCACCCATTACAGATCAACACCCTCTCCATGCATCCCCACAAAGATCATTGCCCCTAACAGGTCACCACCCTCTCCATCCATCCCCACATAGATCATTACCCCTAACAGGTCACCACCCTCTCCATGCATCCCCACATAGATCATTACCCCTTACAGGTCACCCACCCTCTCCCTGTACCCCATCTCACAGATCACCACCCTCTCCATCCATCCCCACATAGATCATTACCCCTAACAGGTCACCACCCTCTCCATGCATCCCCACATAGATCATTACCCCTTACAGGTCACCCACCCTCTCCCTGTACCCCATCTCACAGATCACCACCCTCTCCATGCATCCCCACATAGATCACCCCTTACTGATAACCCACGCACTCCATGTATCCCCACATAGATCATCATCCACCCTCTCCCTGCACCCCGTCTCATAGATCACCCACCCTCTCCCTGCACCCCGTCTCATAGATCACCCACCCTCTCCCTGCACCCCGTCTCATAGATCACCCACCCTCTCCCTGCACCCCGTCTCATAGATCACCCACCCTCTCCCTGCATCCTCTCACAGATCACCCACCCTCTCCCTGCATCCTCTCACAGATCACTCAGTCTCTCTGCATCCTCCTTGCACCCCACACACCTTTATCTGCGTCTCTCATAGATCATCTCCCTTATACATCACTGCAGAGCCCCAGAGATCACATACAACACCCGCTCTGCACCCCCCTCGCACCTCTCACAGTCACATGGCCAGGTCGGCATTTCTATCCAGCAAATAAAGGGTGAATATTTTCATTCCCAAGGTCAGTGTGATATTGCAGGAACAAATCATCAACCAGAAGACTGATATCATCAAGCCATCAATGCCAAGCAATACATTGGTGCTACTATAGCAGCGAAGGGTTAACCGTCCCCGGGTGGAGCCCATGTAACGTCACAGACTGCAGTGTAACCATCAGACGCACCTTATGGGAGAGGCAGCTCCAGCGCAATATAGCAGGGTGCAGAGCCTGGGCAGAACCTAACAGCGGGCACAATCTGTCAGTGTCCAGCTGGCTTCCTGGGAGGTTCACCTGCCCCTCCCACAGTCTGACTGATCTGCTCCTCCTCCCACAGCCTGTCTGATTCACTGCCCGGTCCTAGAAACACCCCCACCCACAGCCTGCCTGACTCTGGCACCCCCACCCACAGCCTGCCTAACTCTGGCACCCCCACCCACAGCCTGCCTGACTCTGGCACCCCCAACTACCCACACAGCCTGCCTGCCTCTGGCACCCCCAACCACCCACACAGCCTGCCTGCCTCTGGCACCCCGAAACCACCCACACAGCCTGCCTGACTCTGGCACCCCCATCCACCCACAGCCTGCCTAACTCTGGCACCCCCAAACCACCCGCACAGCCTGCCTGACTCTGGCACCCCGAAACCACCCACACAGCCTGCCTGACTCTGGCACCCCGAAACCACCCACACAGCCTGCCTGACTCTGGCACCCCGAAACCACCCACACAGCCTGCCTGACTCTGGCACCCCGAAACCACCCACACAGCCTGCCTGACTCTGGCACCCCGAAACCACCCACACAGCCTGCCTGACTCTGGCACCCCGAAACCACCCACACAGCCTGCCTGACTCTGGCACCCCGAAACCACCCACACAGCCTGCCTGACTCTGGCACCCCGAAACCACCCACACAGCCTGCCTGACTCTGGCACCCCGAAACCACCCACACAGCCTGCCTGACTCTGGCACCCCGAAACCACCCACACAGCCTGCCTGACTCTGGCACCCCCAACCACCCACACAGCCTGCCTGCCTCTGGCACCCCCAACCACCCACACAGCCTGCCTGCCTCTGGCACCCCCAACCACCCACACAGCCTGCCTGACTCTGGCACCCCCAACCACCCACACAGCCTGCCTGACTCTGGCACCCCGAAACCACCCACACAGCCTGCCTGACTCTGGCACCCCGAAACCACCCACACAGCCTGCCTGACTCTGGCACCCCGAAACCACCCACACAGCCTGCCTGACTCTGGCACCCCGAAACCACCCACACAGCCTGCCTGACTCTGGCACCCCGAAACCACCCACACAGCCTGCCTGACTCTGGCACCCCGAAACCACCCACACAGCCTGCCTGACTCTGGCACCCCGAAACCACCCACACAGCCTGCCTGACTCTGGCACCCCGAAACCACCCACACAGCCTGCCTGACTCTGGCACCCCGAAACCACCCACACAGCCTGCCTGACTCTGGCACCCCGAAACCACCCACACAGCCTGCCTGCCTCTGGCACCCCCAACCACCCACACAGCCTGCCTGCCTCTGGCACCCCCAACCACCCACAGCCTGCCTGACTCTGGTCCCCCTAACCAACCCTTACTCACCCACAGTCTACCTGACTCTGCTCCCCCCTTCCTCACTGCCTGCCCGACTCAGCTTTTCCCTGCCTGACTCTGCTCCCCCCTTCCTCACTGCCTGCCCGACTCAGCTTTTCCCTGCCTGACTCTGCTCCCCCCTTCCTCACTGCCTGCCCGACTCAGCTTTTCCCTGCCTGACTCTGCTCCCCCCTTCCTCCCTGCCTGCCCGACTCAGCTTTTCCCTGCCTGACTCTGCTCCCCCCTTCCTCACTGCCTGCCCGACTCAGCTTTTCCCTGCCTGACTCTGCACCTCCCCCTGCCTGCCTGACTCTGCACCTCCCCCTGCCTGCCTGACTCTGCACCTCCCCCTGCCTGCCTGACTCTGCACCTCCCCCTGCCTGCCTGACTCTGCACCTCCCCCTGCCTGCCTGACTCTGCACCTCCCCCCTTGCACCCTGTCTGACTCTGCCCCCCTTCCTCGCACCCTGCCTGCCTGACTCTGCCCTTCCCTCCCTCCCTCGCACCCTGCCTGCCTGACTCTGCCCTTCCCTCCCTCCCTCGCACCCTGCCTGCCTGACTCTGCCCTTCCCTCCCTCCCTCGCACCCTGCCTGCCTGACTCTGCCCTTCCCTCCCTCCCTCGCACCCTGCCTGCCTGACTCTGCCCTTCCCTCCCTCCCTCGCACCCTGCCTGCCTGACTCTGCCCTTCCCTCCCTCCCTCGCACCCTGCCTGCCTGACTCTGCCCTTCCCTCCCTCCCTCGCACCCTGCCTGCCTGACTCTGCCCTTCCCTCCCTCCCTCGCACCCTGCCTGCCTGACTCTGCCCTTCCCTCCCTCCCTCGCACCCTGCCTGCCTGACTCTGCCCTTCCCTCCCTCCCTCGCACCCTGCCTGCCTGACTCTGCCCTTCCCTCCCTCCCTCGCACCCTGCCTGCCTGACTCTGCCCTTCCCTCCCTCCCTCGCACCCTGCCTGCCTGACTCTGCCCTTCCCTCCCTCCCTCGCACCCTGCCTGCCTGACTCTGCCCTTCCCTCCCTCCCTCGCACCCTGCCTGCCTGACTCTGCCCTTCCCTCCCTCCCTCGCACCCTGCCTGCCTGACTCTGCCCTTCCCTCCCCCCTCACACCCTCCCTGACTCTGCCCCCCTTCCTCGCCCCCTGCCTGACTCTGCTCTTCCCACCCTGACTCTGCTCTTCCCTCCCTCTGCACCCTGACTCTGCTCTTCCCTCCCTCTGCACCCTGACTCTGCTCTTCCCTCCCTCTGCACCCTGACTCTGCTCTTCCCTCCCTCTGCACCCTGACTCTGCTCTTCCCTCCCTCTGCACCCTGACTCTGCTCTTCCCTCCCTCTGCACCCTGACTCTGCTCTTCCCTCCCTCTGCACCCTGACTCTGCTCTTCCCTCCCTCACTCTGCTCCCCCACAAGCACCCTGCCTGCCTGACTCTGCTCCCCCTGCCTGACTCTGCTCCCCCTGCCTGACTCTGCTCCCCCTGCCTGACTCTGCTCCCCCTGCCTGACTCTGCTCCCCCTGCCTGACTCTGCTCCCCCTGCCTGACTCTGCCCTTCCCTCCCTCCCTGCCTGACTCTGCCCTTCCCTCCCTCCCTCGCACCCTGCCTGCCTGACTCTGCCCTTCCCTCCCTCCCTCGCACCCTGCCTGCCTGACTCTGCCCTTCCCTCCCTCCCTCGCACCCTGCCTGCCTGACTCTGCCCTTCCCTCCCTCCCTCGCACCCTGCCTGCCTGACTCTGCCCTTCCCTCCCTCGCACCCTGCCTGCCTGACTCTGCCCTTCCCTCCCTCCCTCGCACCCTGCCTGCCTGACTCTGCCCTTCCCTCCCTCCCTCGCACCCTGCCTGCCTGACACTGCCCTTCCCCCCCTCCCTCGCACCCTGCCTGCCTGAGTCTGCTCTTCCCTCCCTCGCACCCTGCCTGACTCTGCTCCCCCTGCCTGACTCTGCTCTTCCCTCCCTCGCACCCTGACTCTGCTCTTCCTTCCCTCGCACCCTGACTCTGCTCTTCCCTCCCTCGCACCCTGACTCTGCTCTTCCCTCCCTCGCACCCTGACTCTGCTCTTCCCTCCCTCGCACCCTGACTCTGCTCTTCCCTCCCTCGCACCCTGACTCTGCTCTTCCCTCCCTCGCACCCTGACTCTGCTCTTCCCTCCCTCGCACCCTGACTCTGCTCTTCCCTCCCTCGCACCCTGACTCTGCTCTTCCCTCCCTCGCACCCTGACTCTGCTCTTCCCTCCCTCGCACCCTGACTCTGCTCTTCCCTCCCTCACTCTGCTCCCCCACAAGCACCCTGCCTGCCTGACTCTGCCCCCCCCCTTCCTCGCACCCTGCCTGACTCTGCCCCCCCTTCCTCGCACCCTGCCTGACTCTGCTCCCCTTGCCTGACTCTGCTCTGCTCCCCCTGCCTGACTCTGCTCCCCCTTCCACTGCACCCTGCCTGTCTGACTCTGCTCCCCCTTCCCCGCCTGCCTGACTCTGCCCTCCCCCCTTGCACCCTGTCTGACTCTACCCCCCTTCCTCACACCCTGCCTGACTCTGCTCTTCCCTCCCAAGCACCCTGCCTGCCTGACTCTGCACCTCCCTCCCTCGCACCCTGACTCTGCACCTCCCTCCCTCGCACCCTGACTCTGCACCTCCCTCCCTCGCACCCTGCCTGCCTGACACTGCCCCCCTCCCTCGCACCCTGCCTGCCTGACACTGCCCCCCTCCCTCGCACCCTGCCTGCCTGACACTGCCCCCCTCCCTCGCACCCTGCCTGCCTGACACTGCTCCCCTCCCTCGCACCCTGCCTGCCTGACACTGCTCCCCTCCCTCGCACCCTGCCTGACACTGCTCCCCTCCCTCGCACCCTGCCTGACTCTGCACCCCCCCCCCCCCGCACCCTGGCTGACTCTGCTCCGCTGCCTGAGTCTGCTCTTCCCTCTCCCTCGCACCCTGCCTGACTCTGCTCTGCCCTCCCCTCGCACCCTGCCTGACTCTGCTCTGCCCTCCCCCTCGCACCCTGCCTGACTCTGCTCTGCCCTCCCCCTCGCACCCTGCCTGACTCTGCTCTTCCCTCCCACTCGCACCCTGCCTGACTCTGCCCTCCCCCTGCCTGACTCTGCCCTCCCCCTGCCTGACTCTGCCCCCCCTCCCTAGCACCCTGCCAGACTCTGCCCCCCCCCTAGCACCCTGCCCCCCCTCCCTAGCGCCCTGCCAGACTCTGCCCCCCCCCTCCCTAGCGCCCTGCCAGACTCTGCCCCCCCCTCCCTAGCGCCCTCCCGTCTGACTCTGCCCCCCCCTCACTCGCACCCTGCCTGACTCTGCCCCCCGCCTGACTCTGCCCCCCTCCCTAGCGCCCTGCCAGACTCTGCCCCCCCTCCATAGCGCCCTGACAGACTCTGCCCCCCCTAGCGCCCTGCCAGACTCTGCCCCCCCCCTCCCTAGCGCCCTGCCAGACTCTGCCCCCTCTCCCTAGCGCCCTGCCAGACTATGCCCCCCCGTCTGACTCTTCTCCCCCCCCCTCACTCGCACCCTGTCTGACTCTGCCCCCCCCGTCTGACTCTGCCCCCCCCTCACTCTCACCCTGCCTGACTCTGCCCCCCCTCCCTAGCGCCCTGCCAGACTCTGCCCCCCCTCCCTAGCGCCCTGCCAGACTCTGCCCCCCCTCCCTAGCGCCCTGCCAGACTCTGCCCCCCCTCCCTAGCGCCCTGCCAGACTCTGCCCCCCCCCCTCCGACTCTGCCCCCCCTCACTCGCACCCTGCCTGACTCTGCCCCCCGTCTGACTCTGCCCCCCCTCCCTAGCGCCCTGCCAGACTCTGCCCCCCCCCCTCCCTAGCGCCCTGCCAGACTCTGCCCCCCCCTCCCTAGCGCCCTGCCAGACTCTGCCCCCCCCCTAGCGCCCTGCCAGACTCTGCCCCCCCCCCCTAGCGCCCTGCCAGACTATGCCCCCCCGTCTGACTCTGCCTGCCCCCCTCACTCGCACCCTGCCTGACTCTGCCCCCCCGTCTGACTCTGCCCCCCCTCCCTAGCGCCCTGCCAGACTCTGCCCACCCCCCCTCCCTAGCGCCCTGCCAGACTCTGCCCCCCCCCCCCTCCCTAGCGCCCTGCCAGACTCTGCCCCCCCCCTCCCTATCGCCCTGCCAGACTCTGCCCCCCCCCTCCCTAGCGCCCTGCCAGACTATGCCCCCCCGTCTGACTCTTCTCCCCCCCCCTCACTCGCACCCTGTCTGACTCTGCCCCCCCGTCTGACTCTGCCCCCCCCTCACTCGCACCCTGCCTGACTCTGCCCCCCCCCCGTCTGACTTTTTCCCCCCCTCACTCGCACCCTGTCTGACTCTGCCCCCCCGTCTGACTCTGCCCCCCCTCACTCTCACCCTGCCAGACTCTGCCCCCCCTCCCTAGCGCCCTGCCAGACTCTGCCCCCCTCGCTAGCGCCCTGCCAGACTCTGCCCCCCCCCCTCCCTAGCGCCCTGCCAGACTCTGCCCCCCCCCCCTCCCTAGCGCCTTGCCCAGACTCTGCCCCCCCCCTCCCTAGCGCCCTGCCAGACTCTGCCCCCCCCCCTCCCTAGCGCCCTGCCAGACTCTGCCCCCCCGTCTGACTCTTCTCCCCCCCCTCACTCGCACCCTGTCTGACTCTGCCCCCCCCGTCTGACTCTGCCCCCCCCTCACTCGCACCCTGCCTGACTCTGCCCCCCCCCCGTCTGACTTTTTCCCCCCCTCACTCGCACCCTGTCTGACTCTGCCCCCCCGTCTGACTCTGCCCCCCCCCTCACTCTCACCCTGCCAGACTCTGCCCCCCCCTCCCTAGCGCCCTGCCAGACTCTGCCCCCCCTCCCTAGCGCCCTGCCAGACTCTGCCCCCCCCCCTCCCTAGCGCCCTGCCAGACTCTGCCCCCCCCCCTCCCTAGCGCCCTGCCAGACTCTGCCCCCCCCCTCCCTAGCGCCTTGCCAGACTCTGCCCCCCCCCCCTCCCTAGCGCCTTGCCAGACTCTGCCCCCCCCCCTCCCTAGCGCCCTGCCAGACTCTGCCCCCCCCCCTCCCTAGCGCCCTGCCAGACTCTGCCCCCCCGTCTGACTCTTCTCCCCCCCCTCACTCGCACCCTGTCTGACTCTGCCCCCCCGTCTGACTCTGCCCCCCCCCTCACTCGCACCCTGCCTGACTCTGCACCCCCCCCCCCCCCAGCGCCCTGCCAGACTCTGCCCCCCCCCGTCTGACTCTGCCCCCCCCTCACTCGCACCCTGCCTGACTCTGCCCCCCCCCCCCGTCTGACTTTTTCCCCCCCTCACTCGCACCCTGTCTGACTCTGCCCCCCCGTCTGACTCTGCCCCCCCCCTCACTCTCACCCTGCCAGACTATGCCCCCCCTCCCTAGCGCCCTGCCAGACTCTGCCCCCCCTCCCTAGCGCCCTGCCAGACTCTGCCCCCCCCCTCCCTAGCGCCCTGCCAGACTCTGCCCCCCCCCCTCCCTAGCGCCCTGCCAGACTCTGCCCCCCCCCCCTCCCTAGCGCCTTGCCAGACTCTGCCCCCCCCCTCCCTAGCGCCCTGCCAGACTCTGCCCCCCCCCTCCCTAGCGCCCTGCCAGACTCTGCCCCCCCGTCTGACTCTTCTCCCCCCCCTCACTCGCACCCTGTCTGACTCTGCCCCCCCCGTCTGACTCTGCCCCCCCCTCACTCGCACCCTGCCTGACTCTGCCCCCCCCCCCCGTCTGACTTTTTCCCCCCCTCACTCGCACCCTGTCTGACTCTGCCCCCCCGTCTGACTCTGCCCCCCCCTCACTCTCACCCTGCCAGACTCTGCACCCCCCCCCCCTAGCGCCCTGCCAGACTCTGCCCCCCCCCCGTCTGACTCTGCCCCCCCCCCCCATCTCGCACCCGGCTTGACTGCTCTAACCTCCCTCATTGACTCCCCCTGTATGTCTTCCCTCTCCCCCTGTATGTATTCCCTCTCCCTCTATATGTCTTCCCTCTCCCTCAGGCCTATCTCTCACCTACACTCCCACTTTCGTCTCTCGGTGTCCCCCCATCCGTATGTACCTCTTATCTTTCTATCCCGTCGGTATTTACTTCTTCTCGGTGTGTATGTGTATCTCCTTTGTTCCTTTTCGGTATATTTTGTTATTTCTTCTCCTCGGGTTTCTTCCTTCCCACAATGCCCTGCGGCTTATTGTTGTGATGCGCCGGTCCCACGTCACGTGTCAGGAATGCGTCAGAATGAATCCGCCATATTGTGATTGGGCAGTTATCCGCCATATTGTGATTGGCCAGTGATCCGCCATATTGTGGAGGGCAGAGCCGACGCAAAGAAGTGACGTTATATATCATTCTTATGCCTTCGTATAAGACGTCATTAAAGGGCGCGGAGCTACACGGTGACCTGTGGAGAGTGTAAGTGTGTGACAGGGGAGGAACACCCGGAATGGAGAAAATAAGGGGGTATAGTGACAAAGTATCCTTACTACCCTTTATTTGTAACGCTCTAACATATTCCATAGAACTATACAGGGCGATGGCAATAATACCACAGCATGGAGGGCCCTGTGTCTGTACATGGAGACCCCCAGATATACGGTGACCCCCAGATATACTGTGACCCCCACAGATATACGGTGACCCCCAGATATACTGTGACCCCCACAGATATAGTGACCCCCAGATATACGGTGACCCCCCCTCCCCCAGATATACGGTGACCCCCAGATATACTGTGACCCCCAGATATACTGTGACCCCCCTCCCCCAGATATACTGTGACCCCCAGATATACTGTGACCCCCCTCCCCCAGATATACTGTGACCCCCAGATATACTGTGACCCCCCTCCCCCAGATATACTGTGACCCCCAGATATACTGTGACCCCCCTCCCCCAGATATACGGTGACCCCCAGATATACTGTGACCCCCCTCCCCCAGATATACGGTGACCCCCAGATATACTGTGACCCCCCTCCCCCAGATATACGGTGACCCCCAGATATACTGTGACCCCCAGATATACTGTGACCCCCACAGATATACGGTGACCCCCAGATATACTGTGACCCCCACAGATATAGTGACCCCCAGATATACTGTGACCCCCAGATATACGGTGACCCCCCTCCCCCAGATATACGGTGACCCCCAGATATACTGTGACCCCCCTCCCCAGATATACGGTGACCCCCCCTCCCACAGATATAGTGACCCCCAGATATACGGTGACCCCCCTCCCACAGATATAGTGACCCCCAGATATACTGTGACCCCCCTCCCCCAGATATACGGTGACCCCCCTCCCCCAGATATACGGTGACCCCCAGATATACTGTGACCCCCAGATATACGGTGACCCCCCTCCCCCAGATATACGGTGACCCCCCTCCCACAGATATAGTGACCCCCAGATATACGGTGACCCCCCTCCCACAGATATAGTGACCCCCAGATATACTGTGACCCCCCTCCCCCAGATATACGGTGACCCCCCCCTCCCACAGATATAGTGACCCACAGATATAGTGACCCCCAGATATACTGTGACCCCCCTCCCCCAGATATACGGTGACCCCCCTCACCCAGATATACGGTGACCCCCAGATATACTGTGACCCCCAGATATACGGTGACCCCCCTCCCCCAGATATACGGTGACCCCCCTCCCACAGATATAGTGACCCCCAGATATACGGTGACCCCCAGATATACTGTGACCCCCCTCCCCCAGATATACGGTGACCCCCCTCCCCCAGATATAGTGACCACCAGATATACGGTGACCCCCCTCCCCCAGATATACGGTGACCCCCAGATATACTGTGACCCCCCTCCCCCAGATATACGGTGACCCCCAGATATACTGTGACCCCCCTCCCCCAGATATACTGTGACCCCCCTCCCCCAGATATAGTGACCACCAGATATACGGTGACCCCCCTCCCCCAGATATACGGTGACCCCCAGATATACTGTGACCCCCCTCCCCCAGATATACGGTGACCCCCCTCCCCCAGATATACGGTGACCCCCCTCCCCCAGATATACGGTGACCCCCCTCCCCCAGATATACGGTGACCCCAAAGATATAGTGACCACCAGATATACAGTGACCCCCAGATATACGGTGACCCCCCTCCCCCAGATATACAGTGACCCCCCCTCCCCTGATATACAGTGACCCCCCCCTCCCCAGATATACAGTGACCCCCCCCTCCCCAGATATACAGTGACCCCCCCCTCCCCTGATATACAGTGACCCCCCCCCCTCCCCAGATATACAGTGACCCCCCCCTCCCCAGATATACGGTGACCCCCCCCTCCCCAGATATACGGTGACCCCCCCCCTCCCCAGATATACGGTGACCCCCCCCTCCCCAGATATACGGTGACCCCCCTCCCCCAGATATACGGTGACCCCACAAGTATACAGTGATCCCCCCAGATATACAATAAACCCCAAGATATATGGTGACCCCCCCAGAAATACAATAACCTCCTACATATACAGTGACCCCTCCACAGATATACAGTAACCCCATGATATACAGTGACCCCCTCCACAGATATACAGTAACCCCATGATATACAGTAACCCCATGATATACAGTGACCCCCTCCACAGATATACAGTAACCCCATGATATACAGTAACCCCATGATATACAGTGACCCCATGATATACAGTGACCCCTCCACAGATATACAGTAACCCCATGATATACAGTGACCCCCTCCACAGATATACAGTGACCCCATGATATACAGTAACCCCATGATATACAGTGACCCCCCTCCCCCAGATATTCATTGACCCCCAGGTGCCTCTCGCTAGACGTTTGTTGACCCACACTTGTATCTCTGCAGGGTCCCTGTAAGACATGGCCGTCTCTGCCCTGTCCCGTGCCCTCGGGTCCTTGGCTCTCTCATCTGTCAGACCTGCCCTCATCTCTCAGGTCAGTATTAACTGGGCACTGTAGCACTGTTATGGGTCCAGACCACTAATTGGTTGTCATTTAGTCAACTCTCTGACCTTATGGTCTGCAGCACATCTGTAAGCAGCTGAGAAAGCGACTAACGTGAATATATTGTTGCTTATTTAATTTGTGCGTTTATTTTCTATCATTGCTGTGTGAAATACTGTATATTGGATGTTTCCCTCCCCCAATGGCTCATATAAATAATATTGTAAAAAAGCATGGTCTGGGGGATATACGACCTACTAAGAATTGTTTGTATAATGTTTAGTGTTCAGATTGTGGTTAGTGTTGGGATCATACTGCTCCAGTTGGTCTCAGAAAGATTTTGGATCAATCTCACCCTGTGAGTCATGAGGTTCTTTGGAAAATCCCTTTTTAGCAGCAATGAACCCAGCACAACATATAACCTCCACCGGTACCAGAAAACCGTTCAGCAGTAACACTCCCAGTGATTAGGAGCAAAGTATCAGAGAGGGTCCATTGGAATAATTCCCTTGTGTAGAATGATCTTCCCAGAATAAACCATACACCATGCTAATGGATATTTAACTGAACAACACCTTTGGTCTCTACACCAATATTTTACTTCTCATCTGTCCTGTCATAGCAATCCTAGATCAAAGGGATGCTGGGTGACCTCACCAGAGTGATATCTCCGGGCCCAGCTGAATATACATTTAACCCCTGACCTCCCTGTCAACTTTCTCTCTATCTCTCTCCAAGTAGCGTGCCCCCTCAATTGCACACCCCTATAAACCCCTACCCATGGAATCCTGGTAACACTTTATTAATATTCCCTGGGGAGAATGGTGCAGTTTGAGACCATACATCAATAAATGAGCATAACTAATTTGAACCTGGCCCACAGGGAGACATCATGGCTGACATCCCCCACACAACTCCTAACGACCCACATTGCTTCCAGAATCCTGATACTCTCCTTCAGAGGACATCTGTCAGAGAAAGTGCATCAGTGTGATCTGACTTTTCTGATTCTCCATGAATGATGTCCTGATCTGAATTGCTGGGTGCTGAGATGAATATAAAGTCACAACCTGCAGGAAAGTTAGGGGTGTACTGAGCCCCTCATCTCTAGGCCGTGACAGTTTACATAAGTGATCTGATTTAGTAGGATGATTTAGGTAATTGTATACAGTTTAAAGAATGTATTTGCACTCAGAAGTAAGCCCTAGGAAAAAGATAGTTTGTTACCTGAAATGTTTGTTATGTCAGTGTGGGCACTGGGGGGGTTGATACATTAAGCAGAAACTTCTGGTGCTGATGTATAATTGGGGAAAATGATTGTGTGTGTGTCTGTCCTCTGATAGTCATAAGGTGATACACTTCACCTAACGGCAAAACCCAGGCCTGGGAACTGAAGCGACTTTTTTTTTTTTTTTGTGTTTATTAAATATCTATGTAAGAAGAATAAAGTTTAGTTGGTCTCTACACTGAATTGATTGGTGTTGCTCATCTGAATGATATTCTGAACTGAATTGCTGGGTGCAGGGATGAATAAAGTCACAACCTTAAGATTGCTCCTGCAATCTAAAAGCAGGAGAATTAGGGTGCACGTGTCCACACATCTTTGGGTCATGACATATTGGTGGCAGAGGAGGGATCTTGGTGCAGTAACCAGCATCAGGATGGCTACCTACACAGACATGATTAAGCAACTAAGGCCAGAGAATGAGCACTGCAGAGGGGAGGACAAACTGGAGGCAGGTGATAATGTTGTACAGGTCACCCCAGCCCCAGCCCCAGTCCCTGGCCCAAGGTTAACTACAGCTGACGACGACGATGTGTCCAGGAGGTTCCAGATGTGGAGGGCCAGAGCTAACCATGGATCATCTGGTGACCCTCCAGACAAAAATAGTACAGAGATCTAGTGGGAGAAGAGATGGGTACTTAACTGCCCTTCCACAGCTCCTGTGGATGTGGAATTCTATCCCCAGTGGAGGCAGAAATCTCCTGCAGGATTGAAGGAGACAGAGAGGAGAAGAGCCAGGTGACAATGGAGAAAAAGGGCTTTCAGGGAACGGCCCTTCTAAAGTTATATGACTAGCTCCGTGTGCTGAGCCCATGGCACCAAGTAACGTGGCAGATGAGTGCAGTGTATGTCTCTCCCTCTAGTTGAATCCATGGCACCATATAACCTGTCTGATGTGGGAAGTGTGACTTGGGCAGCCGTGCTAGTGATGGAGGGTGAGGTGTTCATGTTGGATACCTTCTTGGTATGATGACCCCAATGTTCAGGATGCTTTGTATTGAAGAGAAGTTACACCGAGGGGTCCACAATCCCACCTAATATGTGTGTACCTTACACTCTCAGGCTTATGTTATTGGGCCAGGTACCACATATAGAACCATTTTATTAAAGGACCCTTTAATTGTCTTACCCAACAAATCTTATAACAAAATGAATATGTTATTATATTCTTGCTGTTTGTGCTTTTACTATTTTATGACTTACTGTTCCCACCTCTCTCCTAACATTAGAGTGCATGATGAGGGTGGGGTGTATCTCATATGCTGTAGGAGTCTCTTTGATGAGAATGTGACTGTTAGTTACCCTACAGGGCCCTGTATAACTAGGACATCCTGACACCCTCATCATCAACCATTAACTAGTAGCCATGATTTAGGAATTCAGGCTCGATATTCCCAGAGTAACATAATGGTTCTGTTTTGTTTCTTTTGACCCAATAGGGTGCCCCACCTTTAGTGACACACTATAGAGGTCTCTTCACCACTCCTGCCCTCTGTAACATCAAGGTGTGGAAAAATCACACGAAATACACTATCAATCCTATCGGAAAGAAGAAAACCGGGGGCCGAGACCACACTGGTAAGAGAGGGCAAGCCCTGTGGGTACCGATAGGAATTGTGTATGACCGCTGTATATGTCCACCATTTGTGATGGGTTGTGAGTGACACTGGTGTTTGTGAGCGGTGCCCCCTGTATGTGCGGTGTGAGTAGCGCCATCTTGCGTGCTGGCACTTTTGAGGTTGTCTCACAGTCTGTCTCTGTCCCAGGCCGTGTCAGGGTTCGAGGGATTGGGGGAGGCCATAAGCAGCTGTATCGCATGATCGACTTCCAGAGGCTGAATTATGAGTCTGGGAAAGAGAACCTGCCTTTCCAGGAAAAGGTGATCCAAGTGCGCTACGACCCTTGCAGGTAAGTACACCCTCGGTATGGTCGGGAGACTTCATGTGGTAGGTCCTATTGTATGCTGGGACTCCCTTTCTCTACATATGAGCTTGATCTCCTCTGGATTTATTTTGGTGTATATCAGAAGTAGGCCTGAGAGGCAGACAATCTGAGGGCTGCGGAGACCATTCAAGACCACTTGGAGGAGGGCACCTTATTTACTTTGAGGCTCTGGGTGATACTTTGTATTATTTTGCTTGTATGGGAGACTTGTCATTGTATTACACCCCTATCCGTGATTACACCAACACCATTAAAGAAAGAAGCAATACCCTACAGTACTACCACAAGTGACACTCTCCTGTGTTTCTAGGTCGGCAGATATTGCTTTGGTGGCCGGGGGTAAGAGAAAGCGATGGATCATTGCTACAGAAAACATGCAGGAGGGTGACCTGATTACAACATCTGGAACCATCGGGCGCATGGCTGGTATGAGGTGGGGGTATTGATACAGTGGGTAGGGGTATGAGAGGGGTACTGGGCAGTAATGAGCCGGGTTGTGATGTATTATTGTGGGCTTTATTCATTACTTTGTTTTACTCCACACAGTTTTGGCTCAGGAGGGGGATGCTCACCCACTGGGAGCTCTTCCTGTGGGGACCCTCATTAATAACGTGGAAGTAATTCCTGGAAGAGGAGCTCAATACATCAGAGCAGCAGGTAGGACACCTACAGATAGGGCTGTCACTTTCATTTGAAAAGCTCTGGCTTTCATAGAATGCAAATGGGCACTCAAACCATTGATATGAAATATATTTATTTCCCCAAATATACTGAATATACCCAACCTTACTAATCCACAAGTCTGATCATTTAAGAAATAACAGTTCTGATATTCAAAATGTGCTTTTATGTCCTAGGGACATGTGGTGTTTTACTCAGGAAAGTGAATGGGACTGCTATTGTTCAACTGCCCTCCAAGAGACAAGTCCAGGTACTGGCCCTTCTCTCTCCTCTATTCTTATAAAATATTCGGTTGCCTATATTAATGCTATGGTCACTCATGCCATCTTCCTTCTGCTCCCCTCAGGTGTTGGAGACTTGTGTTGCCACTGTGGGGCGAGTGTCCAACATTGATCACAATAAGCGCATAATCGGGAAGGCAGGTCGGAACCGATGGCTTGGGATCCGACCCTCCAGCGGCCTTTGGAAGAGGAAGGGAGGTTGGGCCGGGCGTAAGATAAAACCACTGCCTGCGCTAAAGAGTTACGTTAAGCTGCCAAGTGCCGCTCCTGCCTTACGTGCCTGAAACCCAGTGACAGCGGTCACCTTCCAAGGAACAGATAGCACTTGTTGCTGGATGGGTGGTAGTTGTTGCTGCTTCAGTCCGCACTGTATAGCACTCGATTCATCTGGGTGGTGGCAGTTAGAGGAACCAAACATACCCCATTTGTTGTGTTTCCAGTTCAGCGACCGGCACACTGGTGTTGGTTATGGAGTTACATATTTGTGTGTTTTTTCCATACTCTATGATGTGCTCCCACCCCAGGTATATACAATCTAAATAACCCTTAAGGTACTTCACATTGAAGCATAAATACTTCTGCTGTTATCCCATTAAATACTACATTTCTGAACTCCACAACTCCGTCTGCGTCTGTCACCATTGGTTTCTCTCTTGCCTTGTTGCTGAGCCATGATCCCTGATGGGCTAGTAATACAATTCTACAGAGGGTGTATATCCTATAACCCAGAATCCCTCTCTGTTCCTTCTAACTCATTAGCATAGATTTGATTTCCTGATATGAATATAATTACTACTTTGTGATTGTTTACAAGTAGACACAAAGTCGGTAAACTTACCAAGGTCAAATTCCCTGGACATTGATTGGGGCAATAGTGTAATCATTGATGTTTCAGTTGTTATGACTAACTGTACCCTTAAGAAGTTTTTCTAGATTCTCTGCCTTAAAGAAAGTCCATTTTCTTTTGAACTGTATATTCTCAGCAGAATACATGGAATTAGAAGTAATTTAGAGTTGGTACAAAGGTCTTGTCCTCCATTGTGTTTCTCTGTCAGATGATGTTAGTAGTTTGAATATCTTGACAGGAAGAAGAAAAGGATAGAACTAAATAACAAAAGGCGTGACCGAAATACACAAAGGCCAAGCTCATCCTCCCACATGGCCCGGCATTCTGCGCTTGTACTTTCTACAAACCATCAGATTTCTCTAGAATGCGAGCTCTTCAGTAAAGGCCACCCCATTATACTGGGTCTAGCTTTACCTCCATGAATGTTCCCAGGGTCCCAGACAAAATGTGACACAAATGAAATTCAAAAACTTGCTTCAAGACTTCTTGTACAAGACATTACATTCATCTTGCATACATCCTCTCATCATACCCTAAAACCGAAGTGTGATCCTCCATAATGGCATGTTGCTTACAATAAATTTCAAGCACGCATGTAGCTCACAGAACCGGAGGTGCGGGGTTCATGCTTCTTACTCACTGCACTGGAGGTGTGGGGGGGTCACGCTTGTCACTGACACTGGAGGTGTGGGGGGTCACGCTTGTCACTTACGACACTGAAGGTGTTGCAGGGTCACGCTTGTCACTAACGACACTGGAGGTGTGGGGGGTCACGCTTGTCACTAACGACACTGGAGGTGTGGGGGGTCACGCTTGTCACTAACGACACTGGAGGTGTGGGGGGGTCACGCTTGTCACTGACACTGGAGGTGTGTGTGGGGGGTTCACGCTTGTCACTAACGACACTGGAGGTGTGGGGGGTTCACGCTTGTCACTAACGACACTGGAGGTGTGGGGGGTCACGCTTGTCACTAACGACACTGGAGGTGAGGGGGGGGTTCACGCTTGTCGCTTACGACACTGGAGGTGTGGGGGTCACGCTTGTCACTAACGACACTGGAGGTGTTGCGAGGTCACGCTTGTCACTTACGACACTGAAGGTGTGGGGGAGGTCACGCTTGACACTGAAGGTGTGGGGGGGATCACGCTTGTCACTAACGACACTGGAGGTGAGGGGGGGGGTTCACGCTTGTCACTAACGACACTGGAGGTGTGTGTGTGTGTGGGGGGTTCACGCTTGTCACTAACGACACTGGAGGTGTGGGGGGTCACGCTTGTCACTTACGACACTGGTTGTGTGGGGGTTCACGCTTGTCGCTTACGACACTGGAGGTGTGGGGGTCACGCTTGTCACTAACGACACTGGAGGTGTTGCGAGGTCACGCTTGTCACTTACGACACTGAAGGTGTGGGGGGGTCACGCTTGACACTGAAGGTGTGGGGGGGTCACGCTTATCACTTACGACACTGGAGGTGTGGGGGGGTCACGCCTGACACGGAAGGTGTGGGGGGGTCACGCTTGTCACTAACGACACTGAAGGTGTTGGGGGGTCACGCTTGTCACTTACGACACTGAAGGTGTTGGGGGGTCACGCTTGTCACTTACGACACTGGAGGTGTGGGGGGGGGGGGTCACTCTTGTCACTTACGACACTGGAGGTGTGGGGGGGTCATGCTTGTCACTAATGACACTGGAGGTGTGGGGGGTCATGCTTGTCACTTACGACACTGAAGGTGTGGGGGGGTCACGCTTGTCACTTACGACACTGGAGATGTGGGGGGGGTCACGCTTGTCACTTACGACACTGGAGGTGTGGGGGGGGTCACGCTTGTCACCAACGACACTGGAGGTGTGGGGGGGTCACGCTTGTCACTTACGACACTGGAGGTGTGGGGGGGTCACGCTTGTCACGACACTGGAGATGTGGGGGGGTCACGCTTGTCACTTACGACACTGGAGGTGTGGGGGGGTCACGCTTGTCACCAACGACACTGGAGATGTGGGGGGGTCACGCTTGTCACTTACGACACTGGAGGTGTGGGGGGTCACGCTTGTCACCAACGACACTGGAGGTGTGGGGGGGTCACGCTTGTCACTTACGACACTGGAGGTGTGGGGGGTCACGCTTGTCACGACACTGGAGGTGTGGGGGGGTCACGCTTGTCACTCATGGCACATGCATATTCGTACATGAGACTAACATCCTATTGGCAGCAGAGCTTACACTCTCACAATTAATCTTCAAATAAATAATTATCATCATACACTAAAAAAAGAAAACCTGTAAATAAAACCATCATCTCAAACTGCAAGTAGCCTGCTGGTTCACTCCAACTTCAGACTAGATGAGTGGCTTTTATTAGGAGCGTTGAGTCCATGGCTTCATTTTTAAAAATATCCTCCACCCACTTGATGTCTTTCAAGAAAGTTGTGTAAGAAGAAGTCGTTAATAATAAGAATAAATCTGAAGATCTGCAGATCTCAGACCTCTGCTTAATATATATATTCATTTTTATTTTCTTTAATTACTTGTTTGACATGTATAATTTTAAATGACCAATTTAGCAAGTCTTACATAAAAATGGCATTTAATGAGCTTTGCTGTTTGGGGATAAAACTTTAAACCAAAGTCAGGAATAAACATTATTATAACCAATAATTCATTATAACAAGGAACACTTAACTAATTAAAACTAGTATATGCAGGTGCAAAACAAAAACTATATAAATCAAACATTTGTTATCATATGTCCAAGTGATTGATCGCATGCGCAAATAGCCACATCACCTCTATCCAGATGTGCACCTTCTCCTGAAGAGGAACCCACAGATGCTGAGCTGTCAATCAAAGTAAACATATTATTTTTCATAAAACTTTCACTTTACTGTTTTTGTTTAAGTTCGTGACACTGATATGGATCTAGTTTAAAGTATTCTGTAAGTATATTTGGAGAGAGGGATGTCTGTCCTAGGAGCTTTCATCTGGATCTATTAACAGCATCCCAGCTGGACTTAATACTACTGGAAGAATTATATAAACAAGCATACAAAATCATCCTGCTTTAACATGCTGTGATCTTTGTAGTAGTTCATCTGGTCGTCTATACATTTTCTGCTCATTACACTGATTACAGGGACCTGATACAGTGCCTTGCAAAAGTATTCACCCCCTTTGCATTTTTCTTGTTTTGTTGCCTCACAACCTGGAAGTAACACGGATTGTCTGAGGATTTGCATCATCTCATTTACAGAACAAAGCAAACAACAAATAGGACAAAATAACAGAAAAAGTCAATGTGCATAACTATTCACCCCACTAAAGTCAATACTTTGTTGCGCCACCTTTTGCGGCAATCACAGGTCCAAGTCGCTTTGGATAAGTCTCTATGAGCTTGCCACATCTTACCACTGGGATTTTTGCCCATTCCTCCTTGCAAAACTGCTCCAGCTCCTTCAAGTTGGATGGTTTGTGCTTGTTAACAGCAATATATAAGTGTGACCACAGATTTTCTATTGGATTGAGGTCTGGGCTGTGACTCCAACATGTGCCATTCCAACACATTTACATGTTTCCCCTTAAACCCCCCAAGTGTTGCTTTAGCCGTGTGTTTGGGGCCATTGTCCTGCTGGAAGGTGACCCTCCGTCCTAGCCTCAAATCACACACAGAGTGGTGCAGGTTTTGCCCAAGAATATCCCTGTATTTAGCACCATCCATCTTTCCCTCAACTCTGACCAGTTTCCCAGTCCGGGCTCCTGAAAAACATCCCCACGGCATGATGCTGCCACCGCCATGTTTCACTGTGGGGATGGTGTTCTTTGGGTGGTGTGATGTGTTGGGTTTGCGCCAGACATAGCAATTTCTTTGATGGCCGAAAAGTAAAATTTTAGTCTCATCAGACCAGAGCGCCTTCCTCCATACATTTTGGGAGTCTCCCACATGCCTTTTCGCAAACTCAAAATGTGCCATTTTGTTTTTTGCTGAAAGTAATGGCTTCCTTCTGGCCACTCTGCCATAAAGCCCAACTCTAAGGAGCGTACGGCTTATTGTCGTCCTATGTACAGATACTCCAGTTTCTGCTGTGGATCTCTGCAGCTCCTCCAGGGTTACCTTAGGTCTCTGTGCTGCCTCTCTGATTAATGCCCTCCTTGCCTGGTCCGTGAGTTTTGGTGGGCGGCCGTCTCTTGGCAGGTTTGCTGTTGCGCCATGTTCTTTCCATTTGGTTATGATAGATTTGATGGTGGTCCTGGGGATTATCATATATTTGGATATTTTTTTTATAACCTAACCCTGACTTGTACTTCTCAACAACATTGTCCCTTACTTGTTTGGAGAGTTCCTTGGTCTTCATTCTAGGCTTTGGTTAGTGGTGCCTCTTGCTTAGGTGTTGCAGCCTCTGTGGCTTTTCACAAACGATGTGTATATGTAATGACAGATCATGTGACACTTAGATTGCACACATGTGGACATAATTTCACTAATTATGTGACTTCTGAAGGTAATTGGTTGCACCAGAGCTTTTTAGGCTTCAAAACAAAGGGGGTGAATACATACGCACATGCCAGTTTTCTGTTTTATATTTCAAAAAAATAGTTTTATGTATATATTTTTCTCATTTCACTTCCCCAACTTATACTATTGTGTTCTGATCCGCCACATAAAATTCAGATTAACAAAACATTGAACTTAAGGCTGTAATGTAACAAAATAGGTAAAAAGTCAAGGGGGTGAATACTTTTGCAAGGCACTGTACATAAAATCTGCCATGTGGCCCGTGCAAGGGATACTTACAAGCTGGTGTCCTAGGATGCAGAACCTATGACCTTGAAGCCAAAACCCATACACCAAATAAAGGGAAATGTTAGATGTTAGACATGGTAATTAAAGAGACTCTGAAGTCATCCAAAATGTTCACAAGATACAGATAAAGCACTGAAAATAAAGTAAAAATACACAGTTTTTTTTTTTACATTTATAGTGATGCCTATTTCACCCATATAGCTTGGTGTTTATATGGCTGCTTATGCTCCTGCATTAGTGATGAGTCGGGTGTGGAGCAACTGTAACCAATAGGCTGCTTATTGTGTGGTGCATTGAAGTCTGTGGAGCTGGCTGTGACTAACAGCTCTGTCAGTTAGACCCTCCAAGCATGTGGTGATGTCACTGTGAGAGGCTGTCCTAATATCTTATTCCCCAAATTCTGAATGGAGGAGGCAGCTGTCTGATGTAAATAAGGCGCTGTGTATCCATGAGACGGGTTATCTAGGTTCAGGTAATATATACACAAGTTTTACATGCTCTACCCCTGATCCTAATGATAAGGACGTCCCAGATCACTGATTATCAATTAAGAACTTTTGAATATTTCTAAATAAGCTAAAAATAATTTCACCAATAAGCAAGTTGCTTGGTAAAAATGGTAATTGTTGGTATATGTTCATAATGCTGCCAGTGTCCTATACATGAGACATAATGTATTATCATTCTCTCTTAACCATTATCTTCTCTAATGCTTCCAAATACTTAATTGAATCACGGGTCCTGGATACCCCCCAACATTCATTATTGTGGCTCACATTACATTACATATAAAAACAACATGTCATAGGCCCTAAAACAAGTCCCATGTTCATTGTAATAGCCTCTTACATTAGCTATAATATAAAGTTGTGTTTGTGCTCTGGCAGATCATGTCTGCGATTCCTCTGCATTTGGACCCCCCCCCCAAAGTTATTTTATTGTTTTATACTTTCCACTAATAGTTTTAATACTTTATCAGTTTTATCTTATGTACAGTATTATTAATTTATTTTCTATATTAAGGAATTTGTCGGTGTAATTACATTCGAAAAGGAGACCTGAAAAGATTTCCCTTCAAAGCTAAGCACATATAAGACACACAACATTATATTATAGATTCCAGCTTCAAAAATGGTTTGTTGTTGATAAACTAAACATATATCAGCCGAACAAGCTGAACAAAACGAGGCCAGGTCCCATCAGATTTCTGATAGTCGTAGATGAGGCCTAAGATACGTTACTATCTACACTGTCTTATCCAGATTCTACCACGGGCAGAGGAGCTTCCCACAATTCCAGACTCAAAACAGACCCAAACTGCTGATCTCCACAAAAATACTTTGGGAATGTTATGACTCACAAGGAACCCTGTTATTTGGGACTCTTTTTCACACTGGGTTGCTAATATAAGAGGCTATTACAATGAACATGGGACTTGTTTTAGGGACTATGACATGTTGTTTTTATATGTAATGTAATGTGAGCCACAATAATGAATGTTGGGGGTTACTCTGTGATGTTATATGCACCTTTAGTTGCTTATAGGTGGCAAAAATAGCTTATGCTATATTATATTCTGATGTCTTAAGCCTCTGAATGGAATTCCTCCCACCCCCCTAATTTTTAGTCTTGAGGAATGCAAGTCAAATAACTTCACAGAACTCCTGTGTGTGGTTATAAAGTTTGAAATTACCTCACAAGATAACCCATGCCCTGGTGTATCTGGAAAACAGGGAGTGGAGGTTGATAGCCTAGGGTGGGGAGGTCATAGTAAGAAAGCAGACCCCGCATACAGGGAGGGGAATTATGAAGGGGCCATGTGGGTGGATTATTCTGTGCTGTGTAAGGGGAATAGTTCAGGGTGCAGTTCTATTTCTTGTATTATGTGAATTCTAATTAAAGGGATCTGATTTTCCTGCTTCTCCATGAATGAGGTGCGTGAACTGGGATGCTAGGCACTGACATGTATATAAAATCACAACCGCGAGATTGTTCCTGTAAGCTAGAGAGAGTTAGGGGTGTATGTGATCCCATCTCAGAGTCGTGACAACTGACATTGCTGAGCACAGAGACTGCAGAGGAAGACGGGTGACGCCATCAAGACCTGAAGCCACTGCCTCCATACTTACCCTCCGTGAGACCACCCAGCATGGACACTTTAATACCTGAAGTGTGCTAATGGCGGCGCTAACCCAGAACATAGTGGCTATCGATACAAGCACACGTCTTCAACAACCTCTTCTAACACAAACACAGCAAACATCAAATGAAAAGACGAAAGTAAGATGAGAGACATATAACCAGAGACTGATGAACGAGGCTTAAAATCACATGAGCTCCAGCGTCCCACCCCAACCCATTTTTTTATTTCTTTGACCTCGGCACCATGGAAATATTAGAGAACTAAGTGTTAGCTTCTCTTTGCAGGTTCACTAGACTCCATAACATTTAGGGATCCATAGGATAATAACCTTTCTATGCGCACTTCAGTGTTGTGCAAGTTACTTTGATTCAAGTGTGAATGTCACTCTATGTAAGGTGTATGGCCACCACTACTTTAGACCAATCACCCTTTAACACTGGCCACTAATATTTCAAACCTGCCAAGAAACCTAATTTACATTCCTTATAGAAATAGGAGACTCCGGCGTGCGTGACTTTCCTGGATCCTAGGAAGTGACTGTCCAATAAATATCGATCCTGTCCCAGAGCAACAGCAATGAGCCCTCCTCACCGGAGCCCTCCCCCCTGGAGCCCTCCTCCACAGAGCCCTCCTCCACAGAACCCTCCTCACTGGAGTCCTCCTCCCCGGACCCCTCCCCCCAGAGCCTTCCTCACCATAGCCCTCCTCACCATAACCCTCCTCCCCGGAGCCCTCCCCCCGGAGCCCTCCTCACCATAGCCCCCCTCACCATAGCCCTCCCTACCAGAACCCTCCCCACCAGAGCCCTCCCCACCGGAGCCCTCCTCCCCGGAGCTCTCCCCCCCAGGGCCCTCCCCCCTGGAGCCCTCCTCCCCGGAGCCATCCTCCACGGAGCCCTCCCCTCCGGAGCCCTCCTTCCCAGAGCCAAGCGTAATGGCGGACCCTGATGTCTACTGGGTGGTTTTGGGACCGTTACAAGTTGTACAATTTTATACAGTAAGTCCACTACTGACAACATCCTACTACTAACCATTTAAATAAAATATTTTCTGGATGATAATTTGCTTTCTTGTATCTCGTCTTCAGATCTATCCTATTAAAACCTGAATTTGATGAAGTTTGGACTACTAAAATATAAAACTACGACTAAACAGCGCCACTAATAAAAATGTAGGTTATGTATTATAATTATAGAAGGATATTAAGAACATATAAATAGTGAGTGGAGTGCACACCTATGGCCCCTGAAGGGTCATCCTCACGGCAATGCTCACTGGTGGATGCCCCCAAACTGGCTACATAGGCCAACATACAATATAAGGAAACCAAGAAGCCTATAATGTATTAAGGCACAGGCCTAGGCAGCAACTAGTGGCACAAAGAGAGTCCTAATTACTAATGTTCAAGAAGCCTAGAGCTTAGTCTGCAGGGGGTTAATAACCAAAATGCCTAAATGATCAATATAGTAAAAGACATAAGACGACATAACAGAAAATAATATACATATGTCTAGGTATTCAAAATACCTGGTGTTTGTGGGAGGGGCCGAGCGGTCAGATTTCACCATTGCTCTCTAGTAATGCCCCTTCGGACAAGTGGAATAATGTAGTGAGAGTTCGTGAGAAAGCCAAAAATATCTGAGGAAAGCTGGGTCCGGACCGATGGTTCGATGTGATGGCTAACACCTGGAAAAGAAACCATGTAGGTGTAATAGGTCGTGTGTGAAGGTGACAAAGAGTGTGTCCTTGGACATGACAAAACCATCAATTGGCCAGAATGATTGGGTGGTGCCTGATAAGGCTAATATGTGACTGTTATTTAGTAGATTTGGGCTGAATCACACCGTGTGGGCACGAAAGCCAAAAAGCAAAATCTTGGACATGGGCAAAGCAGACTGCACAGTAGATGACGGCCAAATCTGCTACTTACTTTTCTTCTGGGACCATGACTCCTTCTCCAGCGATGTGAAGCCCTCGCGGCCATGTGTGTAGGAGGTCAGGCGATGGCAAGTGCTCGAGAGACCAAAGGAAACAGGTATGAAATGGGCCAAAAACGAAGGAGACAAGCATGAGGGACAGGCGTAGAGAAGCCAGGGAGGAGAGAGCTAAGAAGCTGCCTCCAGGCATAGACTCAGAAATGTATGTTATGTGGCTACCCCATGTATGATAAATACTGTATGTTATGTGGCTACCCCATGTATGATAAATACTGTATGTTATGTGGCTACCCCATGTATGATAATTACTGTATGTTATGTGGCTACCCGATGTATGATAATTACTGTATGTTATGTGACTTCTCTATGTATGATAATTACTGTATGTTATGTGGCTTCTCTATGTATGATAATTACTGTATGTCAAGACACCTTTTTCCTTGCCTGGGTGTTGGCCCATTAAACTCATTGATAGACAGACGGTTTGGCTCCAGCCACTTGATTATGTACATAAACACCTCCATATAATTCACTCTGGACCATTATTAGCGGATTAAGTTAATCCCATCTGATATGTGCTATAGAGAGCAGGATGTGGAACACACTGTTAGACCCCATGTGGAGTTTATCTCTTTTGTTTGTCTGCTAGCCACCCTTCACCATTGTTATGCTGTTTACACCCTCTTTGTGTCTAACTACTATAAATACTGCTGTGATTTTCAAAAATAAATCAGTTTACTTGGAGATACATAGAAATCATGTGTCTCTTATTTTGTTCATGGTGGCTGTGATACTGAACGTATCTCCACCCTATAGGTAACCTGTGCTGGTCACTACCTCCGGAAGGTTACTGGAACTCCTAGAAGCGCAGATTACTGATGGACAGACTCTGAATTATACAGAAGCCAGATATCAGGGTGCTGGCGCCGAGATTTCAAAGAACCCAACGGTCCTTGTGGGCAGATAACCTGTAGTCTATAGCAGGTGGCTCTGGGTTTGTATAGCCCCTACCCACAGATCATCGCAACTGGTCTGCAGTGGTGGAATCTCGATGCAAGGATGGGATATGGTGATCTATGCAGTTTTTAAGTCCAGTACTTTCGGCTGCTTGGCATGGAAGCAGAAACTCGGCGATTTATCCAAACCTTTAAATCCAGGTCCAAGTCCAAAGAAGACCATCTCTGGATAGAGGGAGTCAGGGACCACATGGAGGCTTGCAGAGCAGAGGCGATCAGGGAGAAAAGGTGCCTCATCACCAGTATGCTGGAGCAGCGAAGGCAACGGATTGCCACAGACGAGGATAGGTGGACAGCTATTCTAAATCAGCGGGTGGCTTTCCTTGGGCTGTAGCCAGTTGAGAAGCTAGCAGAACGGCTTGAGGACCTGGTTCGGTTGGAGCTCGACTTGTAACATGAGTATGTGGACCTTATGTTTCCAACTCCTGCATCACAAGGGCCGTCCTTCTACACACTTGGGCTGATGGAAGTGTAACGGATCTCCTGGCACCCCGACCGGGTACCTTTGTTGATAGACGCGTCCTAGTTTGCGCCGAGGCCTACAAGCACTGCACCGGACACCTCAACCACCACAGACTCCACAACCGCCGTAGTTTAGCTGGAGCCGCGCCGTCTTCCTTCCACCCTGTATGAATCTCCAGCATCCTGGACCGTGTAGGGAAGACCTCTCCTCCAAGGAGGACACATCAGGGACAAGCGTTCAGTAGTTACAGCTCAAGGGAGTATGCAAAAGCATAGCAATCCCCAGTATGATAGAGCCATCCCCTCCAATAACGAGACGAGGCTACGTTTTGAAGGGTCAAGAAGAACTAGAACTTTAATGACAGGGGATCTCCTTTTATGCAATGGTGCCCTCTGAAGGGCTACACCCACATAATTATCACAGCCAATTATATACATGGTACAACCCCCACGTCTCCTCCCCTCAGATAACAGGTAACACAATTAAAACAGACACAATTTTAACCACATTCTGGATGTACCCCAAAAACAGGTGGTACACCTTTAAGTCCAGCACCGTTCAATAGCTCTCACCCAGGGGAACAACATATTAAAATGGCATGAATCAGACCAGGGGTTCAAAAGTTAGTAAAAGTATCTTTTACCCATAACACACAGACATTTCACATATTCTCCATAGTTGGCCACACAATACACATAGAGGGACAATAGGTGAGTCACACCTCCCTGAGGCAACTTGATATAATCAGACAATGATTAAATCAGCCTTCTTTGTTCTTATGTTTGAGAATGAATAGACTTCCTTATCTGTAACAGGATTATCTCTCCTGCCAAGGTCTGCACTAGCCTGGGCCAATATTCTGCAGAGCATAAACCAACATACATACAGTATATTACTAGGATCATATTTTAACCAAGAATTAAATAACCATAAAACAGGGTAAAACAGTGATGGGTTCCGTTACAGCTGGGATCTGAGCGCACAAAACTACCGAATAGCGCTCAGATCATCTTCACACAGTTCAATTGCCATGTAGCTAAAGTCTTTCCCATAGTCTTTCATTATATGAATGGGCTCCATGGCATAGCTATCTGTGGTATCATGGTTCACACAGGGCAAGTACCGAATGACCCCCCTGTATGTAAAGGTCCAGAATGAGTGACATACACTCTGGTATGGCCGAATACTGTGTTTGAAGGGCAATATGTACCAGGGCCATAGTCGCAGGGCAGGAGGCTGGCAAACAGTCCTCTCCAAGACAAAGTGGCGAAGGGCACTTCGTCACACATCTCCCCTTTACGGGGAAGACTAACCAGGCACCTGACCTTCTGCCGGTCAGTGCCTCCGTTAGACGATCCACCAACCCACAATAAACCAGTGCAAGAGCAGCCCACCCACAACAAACCGTTACTGCAACTGGATATTTCGCTGTGGTGATGGGGCAACACGCTGAGGGGACTTGAGGGGCAGAGGCCAGCGGCACTCTGCCCTGATGCCAGCTCTTCTGCTGGTATAACCTGCAGGACATCCTGCTCTGTACAAGGGACCAAGGGAGGGCAGAGGCCGACTACACTCTGCCCTGCTGTCAGCTCATTTGCTGGGGTACTTGGGACATATTCCGGCTCAGTAGCCAGGGAAAGGTGGGGGTTAACATTTCCTCTGTTAACCCTGGGGCCACATTAGAAGTTAGCTGGGGAGGGGAATTTGTACTTACCCCCTCCTCCGGTTGTCCTAGTGACGGAAGTTGGGGATCTGGACAGGCTGTGGGCGCAGAGACCACGGTCCCATCTGCGCCGTCTGGAAGATTGGTGTCTCCCCTGGTTAGGGTAAACTGTCGCTGGGGAGGAAGGACGACAACTTCTGCCCCCTGTGGTTCACACTGCCGCTGGGGGGGAAGGATGACACCTTCTGCCCCCACGGTTCACACTGCCGCTGGGGGGGAAGGACAACACCTTCTGCCCCCTGTGGTTCACACTGCAGCTGGGGGGGAAGGACGACACCTTCTGCCCCCTGGGGTTCACACTGCCGCTGGGGGGGAAGGACGACACCTTCTGCCCCCTGGGGTTCACACTGCCGCTGTGGGGGAAGGACGACACCTTCTGCCCCCTGTGGTTCACACTGCCGCTGGGGAGGAAGGACGACACCTTCTGCCCCCTGGGGTTCACTCTGCCGCTGGGGGGGAAGGACGACACCTTCTGCCCCCTGGGGTTCACACTGCCGCTGGGGGGGAAGGACGACACCTTCTGCCCCCTGTGGTTCACACTACCGCAGGGGGGGAACGACGACACCTTCTGCCCCCATGTGGTTCACACTGCCGCTGGGGGGGAAGGAAGACACCTTCTGCCCCCTGGGGTTCACACTGCCGCTGGGGGGAAAGGACAACACCTTCTGCCCCCTGGGGTTCACACTGCCGCTGGAGGGGAAGGACGACACCTTCTGCCCCCTGGGGTTCACACTGCCGCTGTGGGGGAAGGACGACACCTTCTGCCCCCTGTAGGGCCGGTAGAGAGACCTCGGTACCATCTCTACCTGCCATCTGGAGGTCATCCCAGGACCAGTCAATGAAGTCTGGTTCTGCTTGTCGAGTAGGTTGGGGCTGCACGAAGCTGAGCAGGTGTTGGTAGTCCTGCTCCAGCTCCCACTCTCTCGTTACCAGGTGGGTCATGTCTTTGCTCACCTCGCCTTCGTCATCCCAGACATACATGCCCATCCCGTAGTCGTAGATGTCCCAAAACCTAGACCCCTCCGTGCTGCCAAGATCAATGTCGTCCTCCAAGGCATCCCATAATAATCCCGGGCCATCAGAATCATCCCCCTCCGGTAAGTCGTGTTCAGCCGTCCAGGGGGTAAGTCGAACGGTATGCCACCAGAGGGCCTGGTATGCGTTGTCTAGCCAGATCTCTCGCCGTACCAGGGTCTCTAGTCTTGTCACCCACTCATCCAGGGGCTGCTCTCCCAATAGATACATCCGCATCGCCACACGCTTCTGTAGCCGCTGCTCATCACTGGGGAGACTCTCACCTCGCCGCCATTGGGCATCTTCCAGGGCATAATACCAGAGTTCCTTTCTGTCTGCATCCCTGTAGTCCGCGGCCTCCTCCTCATCCTCATCATGGAACGCTGTCCGAAAACTAGCCGGTTCCATCCTGCTGTAGCCAGGGGCACTGTACGGATACTAGCGTTGCCCTCAATTTGTAACTCCAAACGTTACCGGTGTCTCCGTGCTGCTTTTCCTCTTACTAGGACGCCATCCCACCGCTACCACCAATGTAACGGATCTCCTGGCACCCCGACCGGGTACCTCCGTTGATAGACGCGTCCTAGTTTGCGCCGAGGCCTACAAGCACCGCACCGGACACCTCAACCACCACAGACTCCACAACCGCTGTAGTTTAGCTGGAGCCGCGCCGTCTTCCTTCTACCCTGTATGAATCTCCAGCATCCAGGAACGTGTGGGGAAGACCTCTCCTCCAAGGAGGACACATCAGGAACAAGCGTTCAGTAGTTACAGCTCAAGGGAGTATGCAAAAACATAGCAATCCCCAGTATGATAGAGCCATCCCCTCCAATAACGAGACGAGGCTACGTTTTGAAGGGTCAAGAAGAACTAGAACTTTAATGACAGGGGATCTCCTTTTATGCAATGGTGCCCTCTGAAGGGCTACACCCACATAATTATCACAGCCAATTATATACATGGTTCAACCCCCACGTCTCCTCCCCTCAGATAACAGGTAACACAATTAAAACAGACACAATTTTAACCACATTCTGGATGTACCCCAAAAACAGGGGGTACACCTTTAAATCAAGCACCGTTCAATAGCTCTCACCCAGGGGAACAACATATTAAAAAATGGCATGAATCAGACCAGGGGTTCAAAAGTTAGTAAAAGTATCTTTTACCCATAACACACAGACATTTCACATATTCTCCATAGTTGGCCACACAATACACATAGAGGGACAATAGGTGAGTCACACCTCCCTGAGGCAACTTGATATAATCAGACAATGATTAAATCAGCCTTCTTTGTTCTTATGTTTGAGAATGAATAGACTTCCTTATCTGTAACAGGATTATCTCTCCTGCCAAGGTCTGCACTAGCCTGGGCCAATATTCTGCAGTGCATAAACCAACATACATACAGTATATTACTAGGATCATATTTTAACCAAGAATTAAATAACCATAAAACAGGGTAAAACAGTGATGGGTTCCGTTACAGCTGGGATCTGAGCGCACAAAACTACTGAATAGCACTCAGTTCATCTTCACACAGTTCAATTGCCATGTAGCTAAAGTCTTTCCCATAGTCTTTCATTATATGAATGGGCTCCATGGCATAGCTATCTGTGGTATCATGGTTCACATAGGGCTAGTACCGAATGACCCCCCTGTATGTAAAGGGCCAGAATGAGTGACATACACTCTGGTATGGCCGAATACTGTGTTTGAAGGGCAATATGTACCAGGGCCATAGTCGCAGGGCAGGAGGCTGGCAAACAGTCCTCTCCAAGACAAAGTGGCGAAGGGCACTTCGTCACAGGAAGGGCTCCAGAATGTGCTGCAGGGTGATCCAAAGAGTGGCCTGGGAACCGCAGGGTGCTGGGAAATCCTATTGGTACAACACCAAAAGGACTGGGAAATAGACCCAGGGACAGAAGAGGAAAAAATGCTCGGATAATTGGTCCATAAAGAAATAAGTTGAAAAATGAGTATGAGGAACTGCTTGAGGAGGTGGGCCCAGGTGAGACCTGGCTCCAGTATGTGGAGTTACCCCATGCTTCCCCAGATGAGCTAGCAGAGGATACACTGCCAGAGAAAATGGACTGTTGGCTACACCCCTAACAGGTGGAGGAAGAAAACCAGAAGGTACCTGGAGATCTGACCTCTACAGAACAGGTGACATCAGAGGGACTTCTGGAACTTGCCAGGATAGGGAGGCCGGGAGACCGGGAGCAGTGTAGAACAGCACCAGCCACTGGGAGATGGCCAACAAACAGAAAAGTTCCAGCTAACCAAGGGCAAAAAGCTGGAAACTGAACAGTTGGCAGAGAAAGGTGCACACCCTGAGAGCCTGCCCAACTATCCATGGATTGTTCCCTTTTCTGAACTACAGACCACTGATTTCCAGGTTTCAAGGCTGAGTATAATGCCAGATCGGGGCATGAGGCTATCAGGAGAGGGTGCGTCCCCTGAGACCATGAAGCTCTTTCCCAGCATGGATCAGGTGGATCCAGATAAGTGTGGGAGTTCAGGTGAGGGCACTGGACCTGAGACCCTGATGGAGAAAGTTGAGATGCCACTCCCAAACCCTGCAGAGTTACCAGCAGGGCTGACAGGGATTGCTTCAGTCCAGGCAGAGTTAAATGATATGGGCAAGCGGTCCACGGTACCAGAGGATCTGACACATCGTACCCTAGAGGTAATGCCAATCTTACCAGCCGTGGAGGATGTTCACCCTAAGGAGCTACTGACCCCAGCGAAGTCTGCTACCCTGGGTGAGCCTCAGCCAGAAAAGGGCCTCCATCCAGAAAGCTTAATCCTGAGTCCTGTTCTGTTTTTCCCCAACCCTGCCTTGACAACTAACCCTGAGGAGATTGTGGCAGCGGGGAAGTGCTTTTTTCCCCCTCCTGAGCTGCCCCCTAGTTGGGATACACCAGCCACTACCTGCCTGTGGCCAAGAGGGTAGCACGATGCCCCTAGATGATATCCTGCTTTCTGCAATTTGGGGTGGGTTATTAAAGGAAGAGGAGCTGGGGTTGGGATGTGTTGCTACCTGGGACCCTGAGGATTGGGATCTTAGATGTTGTGCAGGAGAAGGGGGAGGGGGGATGAGAAGTGGCTGCTAGCCCAGATACCTCCTGGAAGGACTGTAGAAATGGACTATGTGCCCAAGACCCTACATAAATTGGGGTTGGAGACTTAGACATGTTCCTGAAAGATGGACAACCAATCCCAGCCCCCGGGCCAACCTACTACCCACTCCAGGAGGAGGTCATGCACTGGCACTTATGCAGTGGCCACTTGGACCAACATCTTTTATTTGGATGACTTGACCTATGGGCTGCAGTTCAAGCCTATCATCTGTCAGGATCATAGCCCCAGAACTGCTGTCTGGAAGGGGGGAATAATGTCACGGACCCCTTTTTCCTGGCCTGGTTGTTGGTCCATTGAACTCATTGATAGACAGACAGTTTGGCTCCAGCCACTGGATTATGTACATAAACATCTCCATTGTAGTTATAATCCACTCTGGACCATTGTCTGATATGTGCTAGAGACGGCAGGATGTGGATTGCAGGCTAATCCTATTGATCTCAGGAAAACACTGTTAGACCCCATGTGGAGTTTATCTCTAGGGGTTGTCTGCCACCCCCTCTCAGTGTTGTGCTGTGTAGACGCCCTCTGTGTCTAACTACTATAAATAGTGCTGTGATTTCCAAAAATATATTAGAACACTTGTAGATACATAGAAATCGTGTGTCTCTTATTTTGCTCCTGGTGGCTGTGATACGGATCCTATCTCCACCCTACAAGTAAACTGTCCTGGTCACTGCCACAGGAAGATTACTGGGACTCCTGAAAGTGCTGATTCCCGATGGAGAGACTCTGACTGATACAGAAACCAGATATCAGGGTGCTGGTGCCGAGATTTCAAAGAACCCAATGGTCCTTGTGGGTAGATAACCTGTAGTCTATGGCAGGTGGACCTGGGCTTGTATAGCCCCTACTCTTGGATCGTCACAGTTTAGGGTTAGGGTTTAGGGGTTATGGTTAAGGTTAGGGTTTATGGGTTATGGTTACGGTTTAGGGGCTATGTTTAGGGTTTAAGGTTAGGGGTTATGGTTAAGGTTTAGGGGATATGGTTAGGGTTTAGGGGTTATGTTTAGGGTTTAGGGCTTATGGTTAGGGGTTATAGTTAGAGTTTAGGGGTTATGTTAGGGTTTATGGTTTAGTGTTAGGGTTACTACTGTTCTGTCTCTCCACATTTTACAGTCCAAGTTCTCAGCTGCAATCTTGTGTTGCGGGCTTGGGGTTGCGGGCTTGGGCTGGAACTCACTGCTTTGGGTTTCGGGCTCCAGGTGGCGTAACTATAAAAATGACAGATCCGGGGCTGGTGCAGTGCTCATACAATGAGGTCTATATTGTTTAATTAGTTACTGATTGGCTATAACATCTGTATTGAAATCAGCTTTTCTAATGTACTTTTGAAATGATCATTGCAGCTTCCAGCAGATGTGCAGCTGTAGCCTATTAGGTGGCTAGGGGATGATAGAGGATCTGCCCAGGAGGCTGTCCTACGTTTTTTACTGGTTAAGGTTTAATTACAATAGCCACTGTAGGAAAGCAGGCAAATTAACATGATAACAAAGACTACTACCAGGACAGTCACCTGGGCAGAGGCTCTCCCACCCCTGATGGGGGTGGAGACAAGCAGACCTGGTGAAGTCTAAAACAGAAAAATTCAACTTTAGCTTTTAAAGTTTTTTTTACCTTTGAAACAATTGTATTGTAATAATATTTTATTATTAATCACTAACTGCAAATGCATCGTATTATGTGATAACAGCTGCATACTCATCGGTCACTAGGGGGCAGCATCGCACAGTCACTGTGTATAAACTGACACGTGAGCATTGTCTGCGGCCATGCAGAGAAGGTGAAGAACGTTACATGTTCGTCACGTGACACACGGAAAAGCCGGCCATCTTGGGAAGGTCGATACACATTGCACTATAAAAAAAATAGTGGAGTCCACCCCTCCCATTTTTCACAAGCAGCCAATCAGAGTGGTGCGTGGGAGCTGCCTCGGACTGGACTCACTTCCAGGTCAGATCTATAAGTACAATGAGATGAGAGGGGTCACAGATGAGAAAGTGTCTATGTGTGTACCTAGAGCTCGGTGTGTGAGGAGATATGATAGGCCTGAGGAGAGGGCGAGGGCCGCAGATATAGAAGGGTGTGTGTATATGTGTCTATATCTAATATAAATATGATAGGGCCTCAGATATAGAAGGGTGTGTATGTGTCTATATTTAATATAACTATGATAGGGCCGCAGATACAGAAGGGTGCGTGTGTCTATATCTAATATAAATATGATAGGGCCGCAGATACAAAAGGGTGTGTGTGTATGTGTCTATATCTAATATAACTATGATAGGGCCGCAGATATAGAAGGGTGTGTGTGTATGTGTATATATCTAATATAAATATGATAGGGCTGAGGAGAGGGCGAGGGCCGCAGATATAGAAGGGTGTGTGTGTGTCTATATCTAATATAACTATGATAGGGCCGCAGATACAGAAGGGTGCGTGTGTGTGTGTGTCTATATCTAATATAAATATGATAGGGCCGCAGATACAGAAGGGTGCGTGTGTGTGTCTATATCTAATATAAATATGATAGGGCCGCAGATATAGAAGGTGTGTGTGTATGTGTCTATATCTAATATAACTATGATAGGGCCGCAGATACAGAAGGGTGCGTGTGTCTATATCTAATATAAATATGATAGGGCCGCAGATACAAAAGGGTGTGTGTGTATGTGTCTATATCTAATATAACTATGATAGGGCCGCAGATATAGAAGGGTGTGTGTGTATGTGTATATATCTAATATAAATATGATAGGGCTGAGGAGAGGGCGAGGGCCGCAGATATAGAAGGGTGTGTGTGTGTCTATATCTAATATAACTATGATAGGGCCGCAGATACAGAAGGGTGCGTGTGTGTGTGTGTCTATATCTAATATAAATATGATAGGGCCGCAGATACAGAAGGGTGCGTGTGTGTGTGTGTCTATATCTAATATAAATATGATAGGGCCGCAGATATAGAAGGGTGTGTGTGTATGTGTCTATATCTAATATAACTATGATAGGGCCGCAGATATAGAAGGGTGTGTGTGTATGTGTATATATCTAATATAAATATGATAGGGCTGAGGAGAGGGCGAGGGCCGCAGATATAGAAGGGTGTGTGTGTGTCTATATCTAATATAAATATGATAGGGCCGCAGATATAGAAGGGTGTGTGTGTATGTGTCTATATCTAATATAAATATGATAGGGCCTCAGATATAGAAGGGTGTGTGTGTGTCTATATCTAATATAAATATGATAGGGCCTCAGATATAGAAGGGTGTGTATGTGTCTATATCTAATATAAATATGATAGGGCCTCAGATATAGAAGGGTGTGTGTATATGTGTCTATATCTAATATAAATATGATAGGGCCTCAGATATAGAAGGGTGTGTGTATGTGTCTATATCTAATATAAATATGATAGGGCCGCAGATACAGAAGGGTGTGTGTGTATGTGTGTCTATATCTAATATAAATATGATAGGGCCGCAGATATAGAAGGGTGTGTGTGTATGTGTGTCTATATCTAATATAAATATGATAGGGCCGCAGATATAGAAGGGTGTGTGTATATGTGTCTATATCTAATATAAATATGATAGGGCCTCAGATATAGAAGGGTGTGTGTATGTGTCTATATCTAATATAAATATGATAGGGCCGCAGATACAGAAGGGTGTGTGTGTATGTGTGTCTATATCTAATATAAATATGATAGGGCCTCAGATATAGAAGGGTGTGTGTGTATGTGTGTCTATATCTAATATAAATATGATAGGGCCGCAGATATAGAAGGGTGTGTGTGTATGTCTATATCTAATATAAATATGATAGGGCCGCAGATATAGAAGGGTGTGTGTATATGTGTCTATATCTAATATAAATATGATAGGGCCTCAGATATAGAAGGTTGTGTGTATGTATATGTGTCTATATCTAATATAAATATGATAGGGCCTCAGATATAGAAGGGTGTGTGTATGTGTCTATATCTAATATAAATATGATAGGGCCGCAGATATAGAAGGGTGTGTGTGTGTCTATATCTAATATAAATAGGACAAGGGCCGCAGATATAAAAGGGTGTGTGTATATGTGTCTATATCTAATATAAATATGATAGGGCCGCAGATATAGAAGGGTGTGTGTGTATGTGTCTATATCTAATATAAATATGATAGGGCCGCAGATATGGAAGGTTGTGTGTATATGTGTCTATATCTAATATAAATATGATAGGGCCGCAGATATAGAAGGGTGTGTGTGTGTCTATATCTAATATAAATATGATAGGGCCGCAGATATAGAAGGGTGTGTGTATATGTGTCTATATCTAATATAAATATGATAGGGCCTCAGATATAGAAGGGTGTGTATGTGTCTATATCTAATATAACTATGATAGGGCCGCAGATACAGAAGGGTGCGTGTGTCTATATCTAATATAAATATGATAGGGCCGCAGATACAAAAGGGTGTGTGTGTATGTGTCTATATCTAATATAAATATGATAGGGCCTCAGATATAGAAGGGTGTGTATGTGTCTATATTTAATATAACTATGATAGGGCCGCAGATACAGAAGGGTGCGTGTGTCTATATCTAATATAAATATGATAGGGCCGCAGATACAAAAGGGTGTGTGTGTATGTGTCTATATCTAATATAACTATGATAGGGCCGCAGATATAGAAGGGTGTGTGTGTATGTGTATATATCTAATATAAATATGATAGGGCTGAGGAGAGGGCGAGGGCCGCAGATATAGAAGGGTGTGTGTGTGTCTATATCTAATATAACTATGATAGGGCCGCAGATACAGAAGGGTGCGTGTGTGTGTGTGTCTATATCTAATATAAATATGATAGGGCCGCAGATACAGAAGGGTGCGTGTGTGTGTCTATATCTAATATAAATATGATAGGGCCGCAGATATAGAAGGTGTGTGTGTATGTGTCTATATCTAATATAACTATGATAGGGCCGCAGATACAGAAGGGTGCGTGTGTCTATATCTAATATAAATATGATAGGGCCGCAGATACAAAAGGGTGTGTGTGTATGTGTCTATATCTAATATAACTATGATAGGGCCGCAGATATAGAAGGGTGTGTGTGTATGTGTATATATCTAATATAAATATGATAGGGCTGAGGAGAGGGCGAGGGCCGCAGATATAGAAGGGTGTGTGTGTGTCTATATCTAATATAACTATGATAGGGCCGCAGATACAGAAGGGTGCGTGTGTGTGTGTGTCTATATCTAATATAAATATGATAGGGCCGCAGATACAGAAGGGTGCGTGTGTGTGTGTGTCTATATCTAATATAAATATGATAGGGCCGCAGATATAGAAGGGTGTGTGTGTATGTGTCTATATCTAATATAACTATGATAGGGCCGCAGATATAGAAGGGTGTGTGTGTATGTGTATATATCTAATATAAATATGATAGGGCTGAGGAGAGGGCGAGGGCCGCAGATATAGAAGGGTGTGTGTGTGTCTATATCTAATATAAATATGATAGGGCCGCAGATATAGAAGGGTGTGTGTGTATGTGTCTATATCTAATATAAATATGATAGGGCCTCAGATATAGAAGGGTGTGTGTGTGTCTATATCTAATATAAATATGATAGGGCCTCAGATATAGAAGGGTGTGTATGTGTCTATATCTAATATAAATATGATAGGGCCTCAGATATAGAAGGGTGTGTGTATATGTGTCTATATCTAATATAAATATGATAGGGCCTCAGATATAGAAGGGTGTGTGTATGTGTCTATATCTAATATAAATATGATAGGGCCGCAGATACAGAAGGGTGTGTGTGTATGTGTGTCTATATCTAATATAAATATGATAGGGCCGCAGATATAGAAGGGTGTGTGTGTATGTGTGTCTATATCTAATATAAATATGATAGGGCCGCAGATATAGAAGGGTGTGTGTATATGTGTCTATATCTAATATAAATATGATAGGGCCTCAGATATAGAAGGGTGTGTGTATGTGTCTATATCTAATATAAATATGATAGGGCCGCAGATACAGAAGGGTGTGTGTGTATGTGTGTCTATATCTAATATAAATATGATAGGGCCTCAGATATAGAAGGGTGTGTGTGTATGTGTGTCTATATCTAATATAAATATGATAGGGCCGCAGATATAGAAGGGTGTGTGTGTATGTCTATATCTAATATAAATATGATAGGGCCGCAGATATAGAAGGGTGTGTGTATATGTGTCTATATCTAATATAAATATGATAGGGCCTCAGATATAGAAGGTTGTGTGTATGTATATGTGTCTATATCTAATATAAATATGATAGGGCCTCAGATATAGAAGGGTGTGTGTATGTGTCTATATCTAATATAAATATGATAGGGCCGCAGATATAGAAGGGTGTGTGTGTGTCTATATCTAATATAAATAGGACAAGGGCCGCAGATATAAAAGGGTGTGTGTATATGTGTCTATATCTAATATAAATATGATAGGGCCGCAGATATAGAAGGGTGTGTGTGTATGTGTCTATATCTAATATAAATATGATAGGGCCGCAGATATGGAAGGTTGTGTGTATATGTGTCTATATCTAATATAAATATGATAGGGCCGCAGATATAGAAGGGTGTGTGTGTGTCTATATCTAATATAAATATGATAGGGCCGCAGATATAGAAGGGTGTGTGTATATGTGTCTATATCTAATATAAATAGGACAAGGGCCGCAGATATAAAAGGGTGTGTGTATATGTGTCTATATCTAATATAAATATGATAGGGCCGCAGATATAGAAGGGTGTGTGTGTGTCTATATCTAATATAAATATGATAGGGCCGCAGATATAGAAGGGTGTGTGTATATGTGTCTATATCTAATATAAATAGGACAAGGGCCGCAGATATAAAAGGGTGTGTGTATATGTGTCTATATCTAATATAAATATGATAGGGCCGCAGATATAGAAGGGTGTGTGTATATGTGTCTATATCTAATATAAATATGATAGGGCCGCAGATATAGAAGGGTGTGTATATGTGTCTATATCTAATATAAATATGATAGGGCCGCAGATATAGAAGGGTGTGTGTGTATGTGTCTATATCTAATATAAATATGATAGGGCCGCAGATATAGAAGGGTGTGTGTATATGTGTCTATATCTAATATAAATATGATAGGGCCGCAGATATAGAAGGGTGTGTGTATGTGTCTATATCTAATATAAATATGATAGGGCCGCAGATATAGAAGGGTGCGTGTGTGTGTCTATATCTAATATAAATATGATAGGGCCGCAGATATAGAAGGGTGTGTGTGTGTCTATATCTAATATAAATATGATAGGGCTGCAGATATAGAAGGGTGTGTGTATATGTGTCTATATCTAATATAAATATGATAGGGCCTCAGATATGGAAGGGTGTGTGTGTGTCTATATCTAATATAAATATGATAGGGCTGCAGATATAGAAGGGTATGTGTGTGTGTCTATATCTAATATAAATATGATAGGGCCGCAGATATAGAAGGGTGTGTATGTATATGTGTCTATATCTAATATAAATATGATAGGGCCGCAGATATAGAAGGGTGTGTGTGTGTGTCTATATCTAATATAAATATGATAGGGCCGCACATATAGAAGGGTGTGTATATATGTGTCTATATCTAATATAAATATGATAGGGCCGCAGATATAGAAGGGTGCGTGTGTGTGTCTATATCTAATATAAATATGATAGGGCCGCAGATATAGAAGGGTGTGTGTGTGTGTCTATATCTAATATAAATATGATAGGGCCGCAGATATAGAAGGGTGTGTATGTATATGTGTCTATATCTAATATAAATATGATAGGGCCGCAGATAGAGAAGGGTGCGTGTGTGTGTCTATATCTAATATAAATATGATAGGGCCGCAGATATAGAAGGGTGTGTGTGTGTCTATATCTAATATAAATATGATAGGGCCTCAGATATAGAAGGGTGTGTATGTATATGTGTCTATATCTAATATAAATATGATAGGGCCGCAGATATAGAAGGGTGCGTGTGTGTGTCTATATCTAATATAAATATGATAGGGCCGCAGATATAGAAGGGTGTGTGTGTGTCTATATCTAATATAAATATGATAGGGCCGCAGATATAGAAGGGTGTGTATGTATATGTGTCTATATCTAATATAAATATGATAGGGCCGCAGATATAGAAGGGTGTGTGTGTGTGTCTATATCTAATATGATTATGATAGGCCTGAGGAGAGGGTGAGGGCCGCAGATATAGAAGGGTGTGTGTGTATGTGTATATATCTAATATAAATATGATAGGGCTGAGGAGAGGGCGAGGGCCGCAGATATAGAAGGGTGTGTGTGTGTCTATATCTAATATAAATATGATAGGGCCGCAGATATAGAAGGGTGTGTGTGTATGTGTCTATATCTAATATAAATATGATAGGGCCTCAGATATAGAAGGGTGTGTGTGTGTCTATATCTAATATAAATATGATAGGGCCTCAGATATAGAAGGGTGTGTATGTGTCTATATCTAATATAAATATGATAGGGCCTCAGATATAGAAGGGTGTGTGTGTATGTGTCTATATCTAATATAAATATGATAGGGCCTCAGATATAGAAGGGTGTGTGTGTATGTGTCTATATCTAATATAAATATGATAGGGCCGCAGATATAGAAGGGTGTGTGTATGTGTCTATATCTAATATAAATATGATAGGGCCTCAGATATAGAAGGGTGTGTATATATGTGTCTATATCTAATATAACTATGATAGGGCCGCAGATATAGAAGGGTGTGTGTATGTGTCTGTATCTAATATAAATATGATAGGGCCGCAGATATAGAAGGGTGTGTGTATATGTGTCTATATCTAATATAAATATGATAGGGCCTCAGATATAGAAGGGTGTGTGTGTATGTGTCTATATCTAATATAAATATGATAGGGCCTCAGATATAGAAGGGTGTGTGTGTATGTGTCTATATCTAATATAAATATGATAGGGCCGCAGATATAGAAGGGTGTGTGTATGTGTCTATATCTAATATAAATATGATAGGGCCGCAGATATAGAAGGGTGTGTGTATGTGTCTATATCTAATATAAATATGATAGGGCCGCAGATAAAAAAGGGTGTGTGTATGTGTCTATATCTAATATAACTATGATAGGGCCGCAGATATAGAAGGGTGTGTGTATGTGTCTATATCTAATATAAATATGATAGGGCCGCAGATATAGAAGGGTGTGTGTATGTGTCTATATCTAATATAAATATGATAGGGCCGCAGATATAGAAGGGTGTGTATGTGTGTCTATATCTAATATAAATATGATAGGGCCGCAGATATAGAAGGGTGTGTGTATATGTGTCTATATCTAATATAAATATGATAGGGCCGCAGATACAGAAGGGTGTGTGTATGTGTCTATATCTAATATAAATATGATAGGGCCTCAGATATAGAAGGGTGTGTGTATATGTGTCTATATCTAATATAAATATGATAGGGCCGCAGATATAGAAGGGTGTGTGTATGTGTCTATATCTAATATAAATATGATAGGGCCGCAGATATAGAAGGTTGTGTATGTGTGTCTATATCTAATATAAATATGATAGGGCCTCAGATATAGAAGGGTGTGTGTATATGTGTCTATATCTAATATAAATATGATAGGGCCGCAGATATAGAAGGGTGTGTATATGTGTCTATATCTAATATAAATATGATAGGGCCGCAGATATAGAAGGGTGTGTATGTGTGTCTATATCTAATATAAATATGATAGGGCCGCAGATATAGAAGGGTGTGTGTATGTGTCTATATCTAATATAAATATTATAGGGCCGCAGATATAGAAGGGTGTGTATGTGTCTATATCTAATATAAATATGATAGGGCCGCAGATATAGAAGGGTGTGTATGTGTCTATATCTAATATAAAAATGATAGGGCCGCAGATATAGAAGGGTGTGTGTATATGTGTCTATATCTAATATAAATATGATAGGGCCGCAGATATAGAAGGGTGTGTGTATATGTGTCTATATCTAATATAAATATGATAGGGCCGCAGATATAGAAGGGTGTGTGTGTCTATATCTAATATAAATATGATAGGGCCGCAGATATAGAAGGGTGTATGTGTGTCTATATCTAATATAACTATGATAGGGCCGCAGATATAGAAGGTGTGTGTATGTGTATCTAGTATAAATATGATAGGGCCGCAGATATAGAAGGGTGTGTGTACGTGTCTATATCTAATATAAATATGATAGGGCCGCAGATATAGAAGGGTGTGTGTCTATATCTAATATAAATATGATAGGGCCGCAGATATAGAAGGGTGTGTATATGTGTCTATATCTAATATAAATATGATAGGGCCGCAGATATAGAAGGGTGTGTATATGTGTCTATATCTAATATAAATATGATAGGGCCGCAGATATAGAAGTGTGTGTGTATATGTGTCTATATCTAATATAAATATGATAGGGCCGCAGATATAGAAGGGTGTGTGTGTATGTGTCTATATCTAATATAAATATGATAGGGCCGCAGATATAGAAGGGTGTGTGTGTATGTGTCTATATCTAATATAAATATGATAGGGCCGCAGATATAGAAGGGTGTGTATATGTGTCTATATCTAATATAAATATGATAGGGCCGCAGATATAGAAGTGTGTGTGTATATGTGTCTATATCTAATATAAATATGATAGGGCCGCAGATATAGAAGGGTGTGTGTGTATGTGTCTATATCTAATATAAATATGATAGGGCCGCAGATATAGAAGGGTGTGTATATGTGTCTATATCTAATATAAATATGATAGGGCCGCAGATATAGAAGGGTGTGTATGTGTGTCTATATCTAATATAAATATGATAGGGCCGCAGATATAGAAGGGTGTGTGTATGTGTCTATATCTAATATAAATATTATAGGGCCGCAGATATAGAAGGGTGTGTATGTGTCTATATCTAATATAAATATGATAGGGCCGCAGATATAGAAGGGTGTGTATGTGTCTATATCTAATATAAAAATGATAGGGCCGCAGATATAGAAGGGTGTGTGTATATGTGTCTATATCTAATATAAATATGATAGGGCCGCAGATATAGAAGGGTGTGTGTATATGTGTCTATATCTAATATAAATATGATAGGGCCGCAGATATAGAAGGGTGTGTGTGTCTATATCTAATATAAATATGATAGGGCCGCAGATATAGAAGGGTGTGTGTGTATGTGTGTCTATATCTAATATAACTATGATAGGGCCGCAGATATAGAAGGTGTGTGTATGTGTATCTAGTATAAATATGATAGGGCCGCAGATATAGAAGGGTGTGTGTACGTGTCTATATCTAATATAAATATGATAGGGCCGCAGATATAGAAGGGTGTGTGTCTATATCTAATATAAATATGATAGGGCCGCAGATATAGAAGGGTGTGTATATGTGTCTATATCTAATATAAATATGATAGGGCCGCAGATATAGAAGGGTGTGTATATGTGTCTATATCTAATATAAATATGATAGGGCCGCAGATATAGAAGTGTGTGTGTATATGTGTCTATATCTAATATAAATATGATAGGGCCGCAGATATAGAAGGGTGTGTGTATATGTGTCTATATCTAATATAAATATGATAGGGCCGCAGATATAGAAGGGTGTGTGTATATGTGTCTATATCTAATATAAATATGATAGGGCCGCAGATATAGAAGGGTGTGTATGTGTGTCTATATCTAATATAAATATGATAGGGCCGCAGATATAGAAGGGTGCGTGTGTGTGTCTATATCTAATATAAATATGATAGGGCCGCAGATATAGAAGGGTGTGTGTGTGTCTATATCTAATATAAATATGATAGGGCCTCAGATATAGAAGGGTGTGTATGTATATGTGTCTATATCTAATATAAATATGATAGGGCCGCAGATATAGAAGGGTGCGTGTGTGTGTCTATATCTAATATAAATATGATAGGGCCGCAGATATAGAAGGGTGTGTGTGTGTCTATATCTAATATAAATATGATAGGGCCGCAGATATAGAAGGGTGTGTATGTATATGTGTCTATATCTAATATAAATATGATAGGGCCGCAGATATAGAAGGGTGTGTGTGTGTGTCTATATCTAATATAAATATGATAGGCCTGAGGAGAGGGTGAGGGCCGCAGAAATAGAAGGGTGTGTGTGTGTGTCTATATCTAATATAAATATGATAGGCCTGAGGAGAGGGTGAGGGCCGCAGATATAGAAGGGTGTGTGTGTATGTGTCTATATCTAATATAAATATGATAGGGCCGCAGATATAGAAGGGTGTGTGTGTGTGTCTATATCTAATATAAATATGATAGGCCTGAGGAGAGGGTGAGGGCCGCAGATATAGAAGGGTGTGTGTGTATGTGTCTATATCTAATATAAATATGATAGGGCCGCAGATATAGAAGGGTGTGTGTGTATGTGTCTATATCTAATATAAATATGATAGGGCCTCAGATATAGAAGGGTGTGTGTGTATGTGTCTATATCTAATATAAATATGATAGGGCCGCAGATATAGAAGGGTGTGTGTGTATGTGTCTATATCTAATATAAATATGATAGGGCCTCAGATATAGAAGGGTGTGTGTGTATGTGTCTATATCTAATATAAATATGATAGGGCCTCAGATATAGAAGGGTGTGTATATATGTGTCTATATCTAATATAACTATGATAGGGCCGCAGATATAGAAGGGTGTGTGTATGTGTGTCTGTATCTAATATAAATATGATAGGGCCTCAGATATAGAAGGGTGTGTGTATGTGTGTCTGTATCTAATATAAATATGATAGGGCCTCAGATATAGAAGGGTGTGTGTATGTGTGTCTGTATCTAATATAAATATGATAGGGCCTCAGATATAGAAGGGTGTGTGTGTATGTGTCTATATCTAATATAAATATGATAGGGCCTCAGATATAGAAGGGTGTGTGTATATGTGTCTATATCTAATATAAATATGATAGGGCCGCAGATATAGAAGGGTGTGTGTGTGTGTCTATATCGAATATAAATATGATAGGCCTGAGGAGAGGGTGAGGGCCGCAGATATAGAAGGGTGTGTGTGTATGTGTCTATATCTAATATAAATATGATAGGGCCGCAGATATAGAAGGGTGTGTGTGTATGTGTCTATATCTAATATAAATATGATAGGGCCTCAGATATAGAAGGGTGTGTGTGTATGTGTCTATATCTAATATAAATATGATAGGGCCTCAGATATAGAAGGGTGTGTGTGTATGTGTCTATATCTAATATAAATATGATAGGGCCGCAGATATAGAAGGGTGTGTGTATGTGTCTATATCTAATATAAATATGATAGGGCCTCAGATATAGAAGGGTGTGTATATATGTGTCTATATCTAATATAACTATGATAGGGCCGCAGATATAGAAGGGTGTGTGTATGTGTGTCTGTATCTAATATAAATATGATAGGGCCGCAGATATAGAAGGGTGTGTGTATATGTGTCTATATCTAATATAAATATGATAGGGCCGCAGATATAGAAGGGTGTGTATATGTGTCTATATCTAATATAAATATGATAGGGCCGCAGATATAGAAGGGTGTGTATGTGTGTCTATATCTAATATAAATATGATAGGGCCGCAGATATAGAAGGGTGTGTGTATGTGTCTATATCTAATATAAATATTATAGGGCCGCAGATATAGAAGGGTGTGTATGTGTCTATATCTAATATAAATATGATAGGGCCGCAGATATAGAAGGGTGTGTATTTGTCTATATCTAATATAAATATGATAGGGCCGCAGATATAGAAGGGTGTGTATGTGTCTATATCTAATATAAATATGATAGGGCCTCAGATATAGAAGGGTGTGTGTATGTGTGTCTGTATCTAATATAAATATGATAGGGCCTCAGATATAGAAGGGTGTGTGTGTATGTGTCTATATCTAATATAAATATGATAGGGCCGCAGATATAGAAGGGTGTGTATATGTGTCTATATCTAATATAAATATGATAGGGCCGCAGATATTGAAGGGTGTGTATATGTCTCTATATCTAATATAAATATGATAGGGCCGCAGATATAGAAGGGTGTGTATATGTGTCTATATCTAATATAAATATGATAGGGCCGCAGATATAGAAGGGTGTGTGTGTATGTGTCTATATCTAATATAAATATGATAGGGCCTCAGATATAGAAGGGTGTGTGTATGTGTCTATATCTAATATAAATATGATAGGGCCGCAGATATAGAAGGTGTGTGTATGTGTCTATATCTAATATAAATATGATAGGACTGAGGAGAGGGCGAGGGCCGCTGATATAGAAGGGTGTGTGTATATGTGTCTATATCTAATATAAATATGATAGCACTGAGGAGAGGGCGAGGGCCGCTGATATAGAAGGGTGTGTGTGTATGTGTCTATATCTAATATAAATATGATAGGACAAGGGCCGCAGATATAGAAGGGTGTGTGTGTATATGTGTCTATATCTAATATAAATATAATAGGACAAGGGCGTGTGTGTATATATGTCTATATCTAATATAAATATGATAGGACTGAGGAGAGGGCAAGGGCCGCAGATATAGAAGGGTGTGTGTATATATCTAATTTAAATATGATAGGACAAGGGCCGTATATATAGAAGGGTGTGTGTGTGTATGTGTCTATATCTAATATAAATATGATAGGACAAGGGCCACAGATAAATAAGGGTGTGTGTCTTTATAAAAATGATAGGACAAGGTCCCCAGATATAGAAGGGTGTGTATATACAGTTGGAAGCAAAAGTATGTGAACCCTTTGGAATGATATGGATTTCTGCACAAATTGGTCATTAAATGTGATCTGATCTTCATCTAAGTCACAACAATAGACAATCACAGTCTGCGTAAACTAATAACACACAAATAATTAAATGTTACCATGTTGTTATTGAACACACCATGTAAACATTCACAGTGCAGGTGGAAAAAGTATGTGAACCCCTAGACTAATGACATCTCCAAAAGCTAATTGGAGTGAGGTGTCTGCCAACTGGAGTCCAATCAATGAGATGAGATTGGAGGTGTTGGTTACAGCTGCCCTGTACTATAAAAAACACACACCAGTTCTGGGTTTGCTTTTCACAAGAAGCATTGCCTGATGTAAATGATGCCTCCCACAAAAGAGCTCTCAGAAGACTTACGATTAAGAATTGTTGACTTGCATAAAGCTGGAAAGGGTTATAAAAGTATCTCCAAAAGCCTTGCTGTTCATCAGTCCACGGTAAGGCAAATTGTCTATAAATGGAGAAAGTTCAGCACTGCTGCTACTCTCCCTAGGAGTGGCTGTCCTGTAAAGATGACTGCAAGAGCACAGCGCAGACTGCTCAATGAGGTGAAGAAGAATCCTAGAGTGTCAGCTAAAGACTTACAAAAGTCTCTGGCGTATGCAAACATCCCTGTTAGCGAATCTACGATATGTAAAACACTAAACAAGAATGGATTTCATGGGAGGATACCACAGAGAAAGCCACTGCTATCCAAGCAAAACATTGCTGCACGTTTACAGTTTGCACAAGAGCACCTGGATGTTCCACGGCAGTACTGGCAAAATATTCTGTGGACAGATGAAACTAAAGTTGAGTTGTTTGGAAGAAACACACAACACTATGTGTGGAGAAAAAGAGGCACAGCACTCCAACATCAAAACCTCATCCCAACTGTGAAGTACAGTGGTGGGGGCATCATGGTTTGGGGCTGCTTTGCTGCGTCAGGGCCTGGATGGATTGCTATCATCGAAGGAAAAATGAATACCCAAGTTTATGAAGACATTTTTCAGGAGAACTTAAGGCCATCTGTCCACCAGCTGAAGCTCAACAGAAGATGGGTGTTGCAACAGGACAACGACCCAAAGCATAGAAGTAAATCAACAACAGAATGGCATAAACAGAAGAAAATACGCCTTCTGAAGTGGCCCAGTCAGAGTCCTGACCTCAACCCGATTGAGATGCTGTGGCATGACCTCAAGAAAGCGATTTACACCAGACATCCCAAGAATATTGCTGAACTGAAACAGTTCTGTAAAGAGGAATGGTCAAGAATTACTCCTGACCGTTGTGCACGTCTGATCTGCAACTACAGGAAATGTTTGGTTGTAGTTATTGCTGCCAAAGGAGGTTCAACCAGTTATTGAATTCCAAGGGTTCACATACTTTTTCTACCTGCACTGTGAAGGTTTACATGGTGTGTAAAATAACAACATGGTAACATTTAATTATTTGTGTGTTATTAGTTTACGCAGACTGTGATTGTCTATTGTTGTGACTTAGATGAAGATCAGATCACATTTTATGACCAATTTGTGCAGAAATCCATATCATTCCAAAGGGTTCACATACTTTTGCTTGCAACTGTAGGTGTATATATTTGTGTCTATCACATATATAGTTGTCAGTGATGTCCCGTTGCGATGTTGGTCTCGCAATGTTAAATAATTGCGGCCCTCGCGTAGAGAGGTGAGCAGTTGATGCCTCATTGCAGGGCTCGCGATAAATGCCGCAGGCGCTCATCGCGAGGCCCGTGGGACTTAGGCTGCAATGAGCGCCAAAGGACCTTATCGTGAGCCCTGTGGAAGTTAGGACCAAAGCATGCAAAACGGCCGAACCACGCAACTGGAATCGCGAGTCTTATAGGACTTAGGACCAAAGCATGTAAAACGCACAAACTGCGCAACTGGAAATACCAGCGAAAAATACCAAAAAACAATTATGGCTCAAATTCACTTCCACACTCACATACAGCACAGGGGGCGCGCCAGGGAGCCTGTGAGAGAGGTTGAAAGTGAATTTGAGGCATATTTGCCGTCTTTTCACGATTGAAAATTGAAAAAAGCGAGGAAGAAACAATGGCGGACGAAAAACGTAACAAGGGGAGAGGCTTACAATGAGCACTTACAATGAGCGATCATGGCACTTATCGCAAGAGCTGCAACTTGGGTGGTGTGGGGGGCGGGGTGGAAGGGAGAGGCCCGCTGAAGGCCGTAGGCAGGGAGTCCATAGTGTGAGGTTGAAAGCCACTCAACGGCTGCCGAGTTACGGTCTTGGAAAAAAATGGCGTTGTTAAAGACGTAACTTTTTTCAAGTCTGGAAGCAATATCTATTTCAGCTTCATGTCTTGCCGGCTTGAAAAATAGTTACAGGTTTGACCGCTGCTAAGCCCGCAAATGAGATGGGAGGGGGCAAAAGATACACAGGAGTGGGAGGCTTGCATTGTGTGGCAAACAGCGTTGCAAGGCTTCACATTTTATTGCTGTCATTTTTGAGAGCTCTCCTGATCTCAGCTCATTACCCTTATAAAAGACACCCAGGAGCCAGAAATTTTGCTGATTGATAGGGGATCAAATACTTATTTCCCTCACTGACCAGAGGCGCTCATTGTGAGGCCCCCAGGACTCGCAACACCCCCAGTACCTGGCCTGCAATGAGCGCCAGGCCCACTGTGTCTCCTCCCTCCTTCCCCCTTATCCTCCTCCCTTTCCCTCATCCTCCTCCTCCTTCTTCCCCCTTTTCCTCCTCCCTTGCCCCCTTACTTACTATCATGCGATGACCTCCTCCTGCTGCTTCTCTCCTCTGTAGCGTGGCTCCTGGTTGTGTCCCAACCGGCATATGCTAATGACGGGATGTCACATGCAAGTCACTTCATTAGCATATGCCGGTTCGAACACAGCCACAAGCCGCGCTGCTGGGGAGAGAAGCAGCAGCAGGAAGTCATCACATGAAAGGGAGGAGGAGGCTAAAGAGGGAGGAGGATGGGAAGGAGGGAGGATGAGGGGGTTAAGAGACACAGGGGGTGGGGGAAGAGACACAAGGGGGGGAGGAGACGCGTGTGTAAGCGATGAGAGGGAGAGGGCTGAAAAGACACGGGAAGGAGACACAGGCGAGGGAGGGGGGTAAAAAGAGACATGAAGACCAAGGAACTCTCCGAACAAGTAAGGGACAATGTTGTTGAGAAGTACAAGTTAGATTATAAAAAATTATTCAAATCTTTGATGATCCCCAGGAGCACCATCAAATCTCTCATAACCAAATGGAAAGAACATGGCACAACAGCAAACCTGCCAAGAGACGGCCACCCACCAAAACTCATGGACCAGGCAAGGAGGGCATTAATCACAGCACAGAGACCTAAGGTAACCCTGGAGGAGCTGCAGAGATCCACAGCAGAGACTGGAGTATCTGTACATAGGACGACAATGAGCCGTACTCCCAAAATGTATGGAGGAAGGTGCTCTGGTCTGATGACTAAAAAAAATCGAACTTTTCGGCCATCAGAGAAAACGCTATGTCTGGCGCAAACCCAACACATCACATCACCCAAAGAACACCATCCCCACAGTGAAACATGGTGGTGGCAGCATCATGCTGTGTGGATGTTTTTCAGGAGCCCGGACTGGGAAACTAGTCCGAGTTGAGGGGAAGATGAATGGTGCTAAACACAGGGATATTCTTAAGACCTGTACCACTCTATGCGTGATTTGATGCTAGGACGGAGGGTCACCTTCCAGCAGGACAATGACCCCAAACACACGGCTAAAGCAGCACTTGGGGGTTTTAAGGGGTAACATGTAAATGTGTAGGAATGGCAGAGTCACAGCCCAGACCTCAATCCAATAGAAAATCTGTGGTCAGACTTAAAGATTGCTGGTCACAAGCGCAAACCATCCAACTTGAAGGAGCTGGAGCAGTTTTGCAAGAAGGAATGGGCAAAAATCCCAGTGGTAAGATGTGGCAAGCTCATAGAGACTTATCCAAAGCGACTTGGAGCTGTGATTGCCGCAAAAGGCTCTACAAAGTATTGACTTTAGGGGGGTGAATAGTTATGCACAGGGACTTTTTCTGTTATTTTGTCATATGTTGTTTGCTTCACAATAATAATAAAAAAAACATCTTCAAAGTTGTGGCAGGTTCTGTAAATTAAGTGATGCAAATCCTCAAGCAATCCATGTTAATTCCAGGTTGTGAGGCAACAAAACACGAAAAATGCCAAGGGGGTGAATACTTTTGTAAGGCACTGTATATTGTGGTAGATTGGCCTGATTAACAGCAAGGCGATCAGGTATTCTTTTATTTAAAAGTCCCAAATTCACACCACACAAAAGCTTACGTCAGCCAAAGCTATCTCAAATCATACACAGTTCTTGCATAATATCTTCATTAGTAGAAAAGGGGCGCATTCGGACCGCCCGTCTCTCCGAAATGCTCCAACCTCCAGAAACCCTTAATATTCATTTTGGAACAAGCACTGCAAATCCTCAGTTATCCTGCTGCCTTCTCCCTGGGGTGAATTTTCACAGTCTTTAAACTGAAATCCGCTTTCTATGTGGACAGCTTACAGGCAAATCAGTCTTTACCTTTAACCTCTTAAGCGGTAATCCCGAGCGTGGCTCAGGGTTAATTTTTGCTCCCTCCTCCTCTTTCTCCCGTTATCATCCTCCTCCCCAAATTGATCATCCTCCTCCTTACCCCTAACCTCCTCCTCACTTCCCCCTCTATAGTCCCTATCCCCCTCTCTCCTTACTTTTTATTGTGATCTGATAAGCTGCATACTCATCTCTCCCCCCGCAGCATGTCTTCCGGCAGTGAAGTGACCGGTATATGCTAATGACGTGACGCGCTTGTGACATCACTTCATTAGCATATGCAGGTCACTTCACTGCCGGAGGACATGCTGTGGGGGGAGAGATGAGCAGACAGCTCATCAGATCACAATAAAAAGTAAGGAGAGAGGGGGGGTAGGGACTGGAGAGGGGGAAGTGAGGAGGAGATTAGGGGTAAGGAGGAGGATGATCAATTTGGGGAGGAGGATGATAACGGGAGAAAGAGGAGGAGGGAGCAAAAATTAACCCTGAGCCAGGAGATTAGGGGGAAGGAAGAGGTTGATCAGAGGGGAAGGAGGAGGAAGAGAAGGATGATAAGGGAGGATAAGGAGAAATGGAGGAGGAGCATAAGGGAGGGAAGTGAGGAGGACAATATGGGGGAAGGAGGAGGATGATAAGTGGGAAGGGAGGAGGAGGAGTATAAGGGGGAATGGGAAGATAAGGGGAAAGCAAGGATGAGGGGAAGGGGGGAAAGGGAAGATAAGGGTAAAGCAAGGAGGAGGGGAAGGGAGGAAGAGGAGGGGGGAAGGAAGAGGATGATAATGGGGACAGGAGGAGGAGGATGATGATAAGGGGGGAAGTAGGGAGGAGGAGGATGATAGGGAGGTGGATAAGGGGGAAAATGAGGAGGTAAAGGGGAAAAGGAAGGTGATTGGAGAGGGGGGAAGTGACGAGGAGTATAGGGAGCAGGAGGATAAGGGGGGAGAGAGAGGAGATGGGGGAAGGGCAGTATGATTATGTCAGTATTTTTAATGTACCGCTTTCATTCTAAATACTGACCTAATCATACCCCCAGGCGGGTTAAATAGCTTTTCTCTGTAAACCGACTTGGCTCCGCTGTGCAGACCGACTTGTCACTGCTCTGCAGACCGACTTGGCTCTGCACTGCAGACCGACTTGGCTCCGTGGGCAGCTTTGCTGCTCTCTGCAGACTACGTGTCTCCTTTCCCTCTTCCTACCCTGTGTCTCCTTTCTCCCCCATCTCCCTCCCTTGTGTCTCCTTTCCCTCTTCCTACCCTGTGTCTCCTTTCTCCCCCATCTCCCTCCCTTGTGTATCCTTTCCCTCTCCCTCTCGTGTCTCCTTTCTCCCTCCCCTGTGTCTCCATGCTCCTGTGGCGCAATTTGCATACGCGACTGACACTGTGCATGCACGCCTCGTCTTAGATTGTTGTAGTAATTGCGAGTTGTCGCAACTTTTAACATAGCGTGACGGCAACTCGCAATTACCACAGCTAATATAGTTGATAACACCCAGGAACCTACCATGTTGTATGAGTCTTTCTCTTCTTGTCTGTCTCTTCTTTCAGTATAGTGGCCCCAGTACTGGTGATGATGTCTCTAAATCCCTCTTTACCGTCGGTCCCTGTGTTAGTCTTTCGTGCCTTCCCTATTTTGGGTTTATGGTCTTTAGTAGTAGCCATGTTGAGGGATATATATCCTGGGCTGCCTCTGTAGTCTTTTACCATATTGTTGCTTGGCTTACCATAGTCTGTTCACTAAAATAGCAAAGCGAGTGAGAAGAGAGATAATCATATATCTTTCGTGACTCTCACACTGTTCTAACCGTGAACGCTTTCCTCTAATTCTTCCCCCTAACCCTACTCTTAACCCTAATGGAAAGCATGAAGTACTGTGTGTGTGTGTGTGTGTGTGTGTGTGTGCGTGTATATGTGTCTCTCCCTACGTTCCCTGTTGTCTCTTGCTCTGATGGTCTCCTATGCCTTTTCTTCTATATTATGTGAGTGAGTCTCATACCATCTCTCCTCTCTCTCTAGTCTCAGCCATGTTGGTGGGAGAGCGAAGGAATGGCAACCTGTTGGTGCAGCTGGGTCCCACACTGCAGGCTCAGCCAGAGGAGCTGCTGCGCCAGCGTTGGAGCCCTGGTGGGCATACGGAGTACTTGATCCGCTGGGCAGTACAGAACCTTGAGGATGGTGCAGGGATCGCTGGAGCCACATCCCAGGCCGAGAGCAAAGCCCCAAGCATCCTGATGTGGATGTCAACAGAGGAGGTGTATACCAACTGCCCTACACTCCTGGGTAAGCGCAAATCTGAGGGGTCAGAGCTACCGGAGGAGAAGGCATCCAGGGCACCAGATGAAGGCGCACTGCAAGACATGAGAGAGGATGTCAGGATGTTAGTACAGCGAGCTGCCCGTCAAATGTCCCAGAGCACTGGTCCGGACTCATCCATCCTTAACACTATCCACGTGCTGAGTGCCTATGCCAGCATCGGCTCCTTGGCTGGTGTCTTCAAGGAGACTGGAGCCCTAGACCTGCTGATGAAAATGCTATGTTACCAAGAGAATCAGATCCGTAAAAGTGCTGGAAAGATGCTGCGTGCTCTGGCATCACATGACGCAGGTGAGAGGTGTGGGAAATGTCACATAACACACAGGTGAGATGTCCTCTCTCACTGATGGGGAGACTTTCTATTGCTGTGCATGATGGGTAGTGATGGGGATCCCCCTTTACTGGTAGGGAACCTTTTTATTGCTGTGTATGGTTGATACTGATGAAGGTTTGCTCTTTGTTGGAGGCAACTTTCCTCTTGCTGTATACAATGGCTAGTCTTGGGGGTTTCACGCTCTCTTGGACGGAGCCTTCCTCTTGCTGTATATGATGGTTAGTCATGTGGCTTTCCTCTCTTTCTGGCAGGGAGCCGTGCTCATGTGTTGCTGTCCCTCAGTCAGCAGGATGGCATTGAGCAGCACATGGACTTTGAAAGCCGCCACACTTTGCTGCAGCTTTTCGATGAGACCACAAGTTTTGAGGAGCACTGCATCTCCTTCGAGGGCATCCACCTACCTCCGGTAAGTGACAGGTGACTGTACAGGTGGGAAGAGGAAGTGGCTGGGAGTGATGGACTGTGACTTGGAGTAGGCAAGGGACGGGAATGGTGATAGAGTGGAAGTGAAGAAGACTGTCTACAGCAGATAGGGAGGAAGGCAACAAAGAGCACTAGCAAAGGTAAAGAGATGGAATAGTGTAGACTGGAAACAAGGGGCAGTAGAGAGCACTGGGCGTGTAGAAGGAATGGGGGTCCGGACGTACGGGTGGGAGGGTATAAGGAACTCTAGCAAAGAATGAGGGATTGGAGGCAATTGCAACAGTGGACAAAGAGCAAGGGAAAGTGCACTGACATCTGTCCAGATATTGCCACCTCAAAATAAATCTATATATTAACTTCAAACCTTTACACTCTTGACCCCACAACTACAAGCCGCCCTCTCTCGCTCTCGGCCACAACCATGGCACCCTATACAAACACATTATATCTAGAGGTGCACCCGCAGTGCCAAATGATTATGAAGAAACTATCCCTTCCATTGCATGTTTATTTGTGCCCCTAATTCTCTGCTCTCGATAATTTTAAACACTGCTTTTCCTCCTAAATATCAACTTTATCCTCCAACCCTGAATGTCTATTCTCTATATTCACCCACCTCCTGTCCCACAGCTGAGGATTTATCCAGATGCTTTAAAAATAAAATTATTATCAGGAAACTCTCCTCTTAATGTGACTCACACACTCTCCTTTCAACAAACCAATAACACCCAGCCTTTACCCTTACCCCAATCCCACATCCACTATGGATGGACCTTTAACCCTGTAACTGAGAAAGAAGTATCTGGTCTTCTATTAACCTCTCACCTTACAACTTGTCTATGATCCTATTACATCACAGCTGACCCCTCCCCTCTCTACCACACTTATCCCACCTCTCACTTATCTATGCAACCCATCCCTTAACACTGGTAAGTTTCCATTATATTTAAAAATGCAATAATTACACAGATCATTTATAAAACCCTCATTTGACCCTCATCTTCTGCATCTAACTACCACCCTATCTTTCTACTTACTTTAGCTTCAAAACTACTTGTGCAACTCGTCTACAACTGCCCGACCCAATTCATTTTCTCAGACTCTTTTCTTAAACCCCTTCAATCTGGTTTCTGGACCCAACACTCCACAGAGACAGCGCTCACAAAAGTCACTAATGAACTGCTCACTGCCGAGACAAGGGGCCACTTCTGTTTTCTAATTATACGTATCTATATGCTGGCTTTGATACAGTTGATGATCCTCCAGATTGTCCACTCCCTTGGCATCCATGACACAACTGTCTCAGGATTTTCATCCTATTTAGAAAAGCTTAGAATTTAGTGTCTCTTTCTCTGGCACCTTTTCTTCCCCACTTCATCTTTTTTTTTATTTCAGTATCACCTATATGAAGATACCACAAATCTCATCACCATATCTATTGGCATTTCTTCTAGCTAAAGACACCAACTGCCTCTCTAGCATCTAGCCTCTCTAAATGTCAACTCAAACTCCCAGTTTCAAAGACTGGTCTCCTAATCTTCCCACTCTCTACTACAGCTTCCACTTCTCAAATATCCCACAATACCATCATCACTCCCACCTCCCAGACTCATTGTCTTGGGGGTCTATTGGACCCTGTCCTCTCTTTCTTTCTTTCTTTCTTTCTTTCTTTCATTCCTTCCATACAATCAATTACCAAATTGTGCTGTTTTCACCTAAATATGGTCTCCAAAATACATCACTATCTTACACATGACACCACTAAAATTCCCTACACTCTCTTGTCAGATCTCATCTCGACTACTGCAACTCTCTCCTTGCTGTCCTCCCATCTATCTCCACTCTATAATGAAAGCCTCCGCTAGTCTCATCTACAATCCTCAACGTTCAGTGTCTGTAGCACCTCTCTCTCAGTCACTTCAGTGGCTTCCCATAGCTTCCCGAATCACATTTAAAATCATGACCCTAAAGTATAAAGCCCTTATATCTCTGCACTCATCTTGAAATACACACCACTCTCCTCTTCTGTTGTGCTAAGGACCTTCTTTCCTCCTCTCTTATCTCCTCTTATCACTCCTTCTTCAGGACTGTTCTCATGCTGCCCCTACTCTATAGAACTTGCTCCACTAGACTCCTACTGCCTCAAATCCTTAATATGCATAACTGTATCACTCACACCCACATTATGATTGGCTTGGCTTTGCGAACAAAGATTTAACAGGGATGTTTTCCACATCTGCAGGCTCTCTGGTGGCCAATGCGGGACAGGCAGACTCCACCTCAGTGGTTGCATGGGAAGGCTTGCTCTGGTTTGGGTGCTGCAGTGACTCCATTTTTCCTCCGTCACCTTTTGTCCCCAAGACCAGCCCTGCGTGTGCTCTTGAAAGAGCAGACAACCTTGCTGTATAAAGCTAAAGCCATCCATCGACGATGGTCAATGTGACATGCATCAAGGGACTCTTTCAGCAAGTCCTTGTACCTCTTCTTCTGTCCTCCTCTGTCACGATTACAGTGGTGAGCTCACCATATAGCATACTCTTTGGAAGCTGATCATTCTCCATCCTAGAGATGTTTCCTGCCCAGCGCAACTGCGTCAACAGCAGGGCCTCAATGACGGTGACGTGGTCTTTCCAGTGAATGTTGTGAATGGTGTTGATGAAGGCGCTCAAGAAGTCATAGGTGATGGCGGCAGGTAACCACGACTCAGAGCCGTACAGTACGGTGGTCAACGCATTGACCTTGGCGCATTTATTCAGATGCTTGTTGTTGTTCCAACACCCTTTTATATAACCTGCCAAATGCACCATTTGCCTTGGTCAGTCTGCTGACTTCCCTTGTCAACCTTGGCGTCTGAGGAGATGATGCAACCCAGGTAGGTGAGATGGTGGACTGTTTTCAGCTCGGAATCGCCAATAGCGATGCAAGGATGACAGTAATCTTCCTTAGGTGCGGGCTGGTGGAAATTTCCATCTTCTTCAAACTGGCTTTTAGATCGAAGAGCTTGGCAGCCTCGGCGACGCAAGATGTCAATTGCTACAGAGCTGTCGCTGTATGGGAAACAAGAGCTGCATCATCGGTGAAGAGTAGCTCTTGAACGAGTCATTCTATTGTCTTGGTGTGGGCCTTTAGTCACAGACTGCCATCGGTTCGGTATCGGATATAGAGACCATCCTCATTATTAAGGTCTGCTGTGGCCCTTTGCAGCATCATAATGAAGAATCGCATAAATAGAGTTGGTGGAAGGATACAGCCCTGCTTCACGACATTACTTATTGGGAAGGGCTTCGACAGGTCGATGCTATAACTGACTTGGCAACGCTGGTCTTCATGTAGCTGGATGATGATGTTGAGGAATTTGGGAGGACATCCTATACGTCCCAAGATTTGCCACAGACTCTGCCTGCTCAGTGTGGAATGCTTTGGTAAGGTCGACAATCGTCATGTAAAGTCCTTTGTTCTCATCATTTGTCCTGGAGCTGCCTGTGCACAGAAGCCATGTCCGTGGTGCTCCTGTTGACTCTAAAGCCACACTGACTCTTGGGAAGGATTTCTTCTGGGATAGTTGGCACCAGTCTGTTGAGTACTCTTGCAACGATTTTCCCTGCGACGGAGAGCAGAGTTATTCCCCGGTAATTGGAGCAGTCTGACTTTTCTCCCTTCATCATGAAGGTCCTTTGGCAGTTTGACTTGCAGACAGTGGCAAACAAAGAGCTCATGGAGCGTTGCGTGATGTGCTGGGCCTCCATGATTCCAGATCTCTGCTGGGATCACCCTGCTGCTTTTACCATTCTTTAGCTGCTCAATAGCTTTTACAGTCTCCAAGATTAGGGATTTCATCTAGTTCTGTTTTCATTTGTAGTGTTGAGACGGAAACTACGTGGTTGGAGCAAAATAGAGTCTGAAAGTGGCCAGACCACCGGCCCAGAACCAGCTCCTTGTCTGTAAGGAGCGTTTCACCATCTTCAGTGGGGTTTGGACAAAATGGGAAAGGCAGTGCACTTGATAAGTGGATCTCCATTTCAACAGTAATGCATGGATCTCCTGATTGTTTTCACCAGTCTGCAGGATACTGGTTTTGAGGTGTTTTCATAGAGCATCTGAAGAGGGATCCATGCAATCCTCTAGTCTTGACTAAAGATTATCCTGCAAGTTGGCCTTCACTTCAGCTGACTGCAGGTTGCTGTACCTTTTTTTCTTTTCCTTGGGGCACAATCTACACAACTGTACACTCTACAGCACAATATTGCTTGCACACACAATCTACACAACTGCATACTCTACAGCTTAGTCGCTTAGTGGCTAGGACTTCAACTCCATTGCACCGCCTGCTGACCTATTTGTATTTCTGCTTACCTTAGAGTTTGTGTATAGCTTTGTTATTTGCTAATTGTACCCTCTGTACTTTATTCTACTCTGTGTGATGAGCATTATCTATAGCGCTATTTACAGAAACTTAGGGTCGACTTGTGGGTTATTTGGTAAACATAGGCTTTACTTTATTGAATTTTCAGTTAAAAATGCAAATATTTCAAAACTTCAAAATAATTTTAACATGCTTTTAGGAGATCTTTACAGTAGGGTGCTCCAAATTGTGCTGCTTTTAGCGTCCATTTTAAGGCTGGGTTGGATGAATCCAAAGACAGAATCAAAATATTTTGCTAATATCCGAGGCTATTACATGGACATGTGACTTGTTTTAAGGACTGTGACGTGTGTGTTGAGTAATTGTTGGGGTTAGTATATGGTGTTATGTGCACAGATAAGGAGTGTCGATAAGAAATGTAGAATCAACAAAGGAAATTCGCAGACTCCCCTGAGACCTCTGGAAACCACAGGGGGAGATCAAACAAGCCTTGTTTGCTTAAAAGGGCAGGACTATACTGGGGGATGTTTTTTTGAGTTTTGTTAAATATCTGTGTGAGAAGAGTAAACATAGTCTGCGTCTGTCTGAGGCACTAAATATCTGGATAATTGTCAATATACACTTTTTTAACTACTGAGCTGAATATAACAAGAGCCCCAATCTTTATTTACTTCTGGGCTATAAGACTATAAGACCATAATTACTACGTATTCAATGAGCAGCTTATACTGGAAAAAGAAACCCACCCATACCCTTCAGGATGTACTTCGTAAAATCCATTACCTTATATGGAGGGTATGCACAATTTCCTTCTTGACTCAGAAAAATCTGGGATCACTGGATTATAAATATAAAATACATTTATGTGAGATCCAAATTAGATTTAACTTTACATTTTTCATAGCGATTTTCCCCAAAGCACTGACACAAGATTGAAAACTCGCAATCTTACAATCTAAAGGGTTTGGGTGTGGTACCGGAGGGTGATAGATAAGTTGTGCATGTAAAGGCGGCAGGTGATTAGCTTCTTCAAACAGGTGTGTTTTTAGTGAGGATTTGAAGCAGAGTTATAGTCTGTAGGAGCGAGCCAAGGAGTTCCAGAGAATAGGGAATTAGAGGAGGTGGAAAGAAGATGGTCATTAGCAGAGCAAAGAGAGCAGGTGGGGGAATATTTGGAGATGAGAGCAGAGATATAAGGGGGTTCGCTGTTGTTGAGGGCTTTGTAAATTTTTATTCTGGAGGCTAAGGAAAGCCAGTCATAAGTCATAAGGAGTGCTGTTACTGATTCATCTGGTGTTGTACTTGTATATTGACATGTGACCACCTAAGCATCTTGTGTCTTCTTGTTCCTAACCCAACAGATCCTTGGGAAGCAGCTGTTCTCCCTGGTGAAACGTTACCTCTGTGTTACATCGCTGCTGGACCAGCTGCATAGTGACCAAGTGGACCATGGAGGGAAGAACCGTCTCCAGCGCCAGTTTGACTTGAGCATGGCCATGGGCAGCTTGATCTGTGAGCTGGTGCGAGTCATGGGTTGGGTCAGAGATTCAGAAACTGGACAGTGCAGAAAAAAGGCTTCATGCTCTATTTTTCAAGGCCGAGACTCAATCCATAGCCAAGAGAGCCTAAGCGTAAAGACGACCAACTTTAAAAAACGGTCCGATTTCTCCAGCCGCAGCAGCTATGTGGAATACCTGAGGCATACACTGTGTCCAGGAATGAATGTGCGCATGTTGGAGGACTATGACCAGGTTGTATCCGGAGATGACGGAACCTTCAGACAAAGCAAGGATGTGACTCCACCAGTACAGGTAACTGCTAGCCAGCATAGACCGCTCAGAGGGGCAAACCATATCTAAATACATCCAGTTAGATCCAATTAGACAAATTGGTGTCATCCTGGGCTTAGTGTGGAGACACCTGTAAACCTATATTATGCTGAGAAAAACTAAAAAAGGGACAAAAAAACTAAATAAGAAATCCACAAAACCTTTGGGATAACAAGTAATTATCAACTTTGTCTGGTCTTCATTGCAGCAAATGGCATGTAGAGGTCTGTATGGTCCAAGGATAGATCAGCAAAATGGGCCTGTAGAGGTCTGTATGGCCCAAGGATAGATCAGTAAAAGAACTGTAGAGGTCTGTATACAGGCCCATTTTGCAGATCTATCCTTGGACCAAAGGTTTGTATGGTGCAAGGATAGATCCGCAAAATGGGCCTGTAGAGGTTTGTGTGGTCCAAGGATAGATCCGCAAAATGGGCCTGTAGAGGTCTGTATGGTCCAAGGATAGATCAGCAAAATGGGCCTGTAGAGGTCTGTATGGTCCAAGGATAGATCAGCAAAATGAGCCTGTAGAGGTCTGTATGGTCCAAGGATAGATCAGCAAAATGAGCCTGTAGAGGTCTGTATGGTCCAAGGATAGATCAGCAAAATGATACCTCTCATCCTTCCTTGTCTCTGGTGTATTTGGTTGAGTGTTAATTCGGGTATTTTGTCAATAAGCCCCCCCCCCCCATTTGAAGCGTGAAAAGGCCATTAGATGTTTGATTATCAGCGAGGTGTCAGGTGGGAAAGGCTTCTTCCATTATTTTCCATGGTGGAGTCTTGTGTGGAAACAGCTACTTCTATTGTTGTATGAGATATTAGCAGATGGACACCTGGACCCCGCATCCTGACCTACAATTATTTTCTATTGGACAATTGCATTTCTTGGGGGGTGAATGCAGGCATTGATATCCCAGAATTGACTGTCTGTTTAACCCTTGAGAGCATGCCCGTCAGATCGGACTGGTGGTAGAGATGGTTTCTATATCAGGGGCAGCAATGCTAAATCCAGTGCTCCTAATCCGATTCCTATTTGAAGCTCTGTTTATTTTAACACTGGCAGCTCTTAAGCAGATAAGGACACTCATTAAATCCCTTGTCCTGTTCCTGGACCCTCCATCTTCCTGCAGGTATACTGGCAGTCACTGAATCGCACGTACTGGGTACACTGGCACATGCTAGAGATCATAACCCGCTCTGGAGAGACTGAGAAGCGCCATAAGCTATGTGACCTGATGGAGAGTCTCTGTGTCACACCAGGTGAGCACAATGGATATAATGGTTATATTAATAAGTTATTATGTCTTTCCTTTGGTTACTTGTGCGTTTTTGCTGCCTTCTGTATTCACAGCCTTGATTGGTTTGGGATTAATTCCATCTTTAAGTTAATAGTTCAAGACCAAAATTAGAGGTCCTCAATCGAAGAACAAACTAATCTTAATAGGTTAGTTCTGTGGACATGAGAGCAACCCCTCTTAGCCACTTGTCCCCTCACAGGGAGAAATATTCTTTGGTAGATCAGTGGGGTCTCACCCAAAAGACTGATCCAGGTAATTCTACCCAGAACAGTGGTGCTCAATGTGAGAATGAGGATGCAGTATTGAAACAAATATTTCCCAAATCTCCCATTCTTGCATTTAGACAACCACTGAATCTGAGACAAACATTTGTCAGCAGTAGATTGGCCAATTGACAGCATAACAAAGAAAATGGCATAGTTTGCAGCAAGTTTTATTGCATGGTTTAGTGCCAACACATCTGTAGAGAGGATACAGTCACACATAACAGACCAATAACATCAGGGGCTCCTATTCATGTACTTCCTCCAATGTAGTGTACAAAATACAATATACTGTATGTGAAAAGGGCTGTTACATTGGGGAAACAAGTGAAGATGACTCTCCATAAAAAAAAAGCACTATGAAGATAGTTACTGTCCCCGGTTGGACATCATTTCACCCAGAATTACCACTCCATCCAAAACCTGAAAATCTGAATACTCCGAGAACATTTCAAAAGTCTCCAAAAGCGGAAAACTTTTGAATTCAAAACATACTGGTTTAAATATGGATTTAGGATTCTTATCTCATTAGCAAAATGTTTTGTGACTCATGTTTTATACCACATTTCACATGTTCAATTGATGTTGTCCATATCCCATTTACTACCCTTAATTAGGGCTCTGCTATGTTGTTATCTAAAGACTAACAGGATATTATTTATGGTTCTTTGGCTCTCCGTTTCCTATCTTGTCGGGTGCTTTCTTCAAACATTCTAAGCTCAAAACAGGTCCCTCCATTTTCTTCAGTTGCTAATATTGTATTTTTCCCTGTACATCGCTACGGAATATGTAGGCGCGTTACACATAAAAATTGATGATGATGATAATAATAATAATAAGCATCCTTTATTCCATTAAATGGATATTGGAAAAGCATGTGGAAATAGTGCTTGCCTTTTTAAAATTGCTACTTAATTAGCTGAGTTATTAGTTTTTAAAGTTAGTGGTTTTAGGCGGTTTCACTCTGGTCTTGTATCTTGTAGATACAAATAATCTACACCATCCAGTAGCACGAATTCAATTCAGTCTTGGAAAGAACTTTTACATTTTCATCTCTATCTCTGCATTAGATACGTTAATATTTCCCCCCCCCGTAGAAATCATTTCCATGTTTAATCAATTTATATGAGAAGTCACAAAATTCAAATTCATTTTATCTCGTTTGAGATCTATATTTATAAATATGTCCCGACAAATCCCGGCCTCCATGGTGACCCGAAATAGCATTCTAACATCGTCTGTATTTTTTGTGTTTTTTTTTCTCAATAATGATTTGCCGCTCTGAAGCTAGGGATTCTGGGTTAATTAAATTCCTGCACAGGCGGGCGGCACATAAGTTTCTTTTGTGTCTGCCATCTATGTGCCATTGGACATTTTAGTTTTTTTGTCTATACTGTTCTCAGACTACAATTCTACAACAAACAAAATATTTAAAAACATTTTTCTAATGGATGCAGCTCTAAGTGGTACGTATCACCCCGAAGATCTGCTTTCTTCAGTCAGGCTTGATAAGGCTGTTCATGAACCAAACCTGCAACATTACCTATATCCTATAACATTCATAGGGTAATCACAACAACATATTACATAACCCTAAAACATGCTGCACCCAAAGGGTGGTCAGGGGGTGACAACCACCATGCCATATCTCTGGTTGTGCGTATTCATAAGGTTATCTTGGCAAAGATCCTGGAGTGGGTTGCTAGTTCCTTCTCCAGTGGACTGTGATTTGTCAGACCTCTTTACTGTGACCTTCCTGTCTTGGGTGGCCCTACATGGTAGCTCAACTCTTCATTGAAGTACAAATCCCAGTCACCATGACAAGGAGTGATCCAGAAGGGGAAGTTCTTAAACTACAAGTCCAGTCACTACCAAAACACAAATGAATTGCTCATATGAAATACTCCATGATGAATCCAATGGCCTGACAGTGTTTTATAAATGTGGTTATGGCTCCACAATATTCATATGAGATGAATAGGGGAGTTTAAAGGGATATGTACGTGAGCTGGATTATGAATGCATCTGATAGAGGATAATTAGTAGTGTATGAAAACATATGTTATATAGAAAAGTTCAGTTTACTTACAAAGCTATGTTTTTATACACTACTAATTCTCCTCTATCAGATGCATTCATAATCCAGCTCACTTGCATATACCTTAATGCTTTTGAAGGAATTATGTAAACTACATTAAAAAAATTAATGCAAATAAGCGCCAAGATTAGAACCCAGGACCTACAGTTCTGGAAACAGAAGTGTTTGCCACCGGGCCCCATCTAAAGCTAAAATATAATCACTGTCATTATCTATGCAGAGTTCTGTGGAAGGGCTTCAGGGAAAGCAACAACTACAAATGTCAACATTGAAGCCAGTTATTGATCAATTAAATAAAACAAACGTTTCCAATGGTTAACCACCCTCTTCTAATCCAAATTATCTACTATCTTGGCCTCTGGTACTCTGCTCTTTCATGGCTCTCATCATACCTACAAGGTATGTCTCATCTTGGCATTCCCCAAAGCTTCAGCCCTAGGCCCCCTTTTTTGTCCATCTATATTTCCTCATTTGGAACCTTAATAAAATCTTTTGGATCTCCATATCAGACGACACTCAAATTGACCTCTCTGCACCAGATCCCCATTTCTACTAGCATAAGTTTCCCACTGCCTCTCTAGGCATATCCTCCTGGATATCCAACCATCCTCCTGGATTTTCCACCTTCTACTACAACTTCCACTCCTCAAATACCTCTCACTGTGGATAATGCAATTATCACTTCGTCATGTGTAACGGAACCCATCACTGTTTTACCCTGTTTTATGGTTATTTAATTCTTGGTTAAAATATGATCCTACTGTTATACTGTATGTATGTTGGTTTATGCTCTGCAGGATATTAGCCCAGACTATTGCAGACCTTGGCAGAATGGATAATCCTATTACAGAGACTCCTCATAAGATAAGGAAGTCTATTGTATAAAGTGTTTTCATTCTCAGACATAAGAACAAAGAAGGATGATCTAATCAGTGTCTGATTGTATCAAAGTTGCCAGGTAGCCTCAGGGAGGTGTGACCCACCTATTGTCCCTATATGTGTATTGTGTGGCCAACTATGGGGGATATGTGAAATGTCTGTGTGTTATGTGTAAAAGATACTTTTACTAACTTTTGAACCCCTGGTCTGATTCGTGACATTTTTTAATATGTTGTTCCACAATTTATGTTGTTCATAAAAATGTAAGTTTTATTTATGTACTATGTAAAATCATAAAGTTATAAAAATGTATAAAAATGTGTAAGTTTTAGCTGGGAGATAATTGAGTAGATACAGTAATAAACTCAATTATCTCTCAAGTAGAGGGGAGGGAAACTGTGGCCGTTACTATTGTGTTATTGGTTGTTTATACCTTCCCCTGGGTGTGTTCTGTTTACCTGACTGTAATAAAAACCAGGCTGGGTGTGCCAGCAAGAGAGTTCTACTTGACCCTTCAAAACGTAGCCTCGTCTCGTTCTTGGAGGGGATTGCTATATCATACTGGGGATTGCTATGCTTTGCATACTCCCTGGAGCTTTAAACTACTGAACCCTTGTTCCTGATGTACTCTCCTTGGAGGAGAGGTTTTCCCCACACGATCCTGGATGCTGGAGATTCATACAGGGTGGAAGGAAGACGGCGCGGCTCCAGCTAAGCTACGGCGGTTGTGGAGTCTGTGGTGGTTGTTGTGTCCGGTGCGGTGCTTGTAGTCCTCGGCGCAAACTAGGACGCGTCCATCAACGGAGGTACCCGGTCGGGGTGCCAGGAGATCCGTTACATTGGCTGGCAGTGGTGGGATGGCGTCCTAGTGAGAGGAAAAGCCCGGAGACACTGGTAACGTTTGGAGTTACAAATTGAGGGCAACGCTAGTATCCGTACAGCGCCCCTGGCTACAGCAGGATGGAACCGGCTAGTTTTCGGACAGCGTTCCATGATGAGGAAGAGGAGGTGGCCGTGGACTACAGGGATGCAGACAGAAAGGAACTCTGGTATGATGCCCTGGAAGATGCCCAATGGCGGCGAGGTGAGAGTCTCCCCAGTGATGAGCAGCGGCTACAGAAGCGTGTGGCGATGCGGATGTATCTATTGGGAGAGCAGCCCCTGGATGAGTGGGTGACAAGACTAGAGACCCTGGTACGGCGAGAGATCTGGCTAGACAACGCATACCAGGCCCTCTGGTGGCATACCGTTCGACTTACCCCCTGGACGTCTGAACACGACTTACCGGAGGAGAAGGATTATGATGGCCCGGGTTTATTATGGGAATCCTTGGAGGACGACATTGATCTTGGCAGCACGGAGGAGTCTAGGTTTTGGGACATCTACGACTACCGGATGGGCATGTATGTCTGGGGTGACGAAGGCGAGGTGAACAAAGACATGACCCACCTGGTAACGAGAGAGTGGGAGCTGGAGCAGGACTACCAACACCTGCTCAGCTTCGTGCAGCCCCAACCTACTCGACAAGCAGAACCAGACTTCATTGACTGGTCCTGGGATGACCTCCAGATGGCAGGTAGAGATGGGACCGAGGTCTCTCTACCGGCCCTACAGGGGGCAGAAGGTGTCATCCTTCCCCCCCAGCGGCAGTGTGAACCACAGGGGGCAGAAGGTGTCGTCCTTCCCCCCCCCCCCCCAGCAGCAGTGTGAACCCCAGGGGGCAGAAGGTTTCGTCCTTCCCCCCCTGCGGCAGTGTGTACCCCAGGAGGCAGAAGGTGTCATCCTCCCCCCCCCCCCCCAGCGGCAGTGTGAACCACAGGGGGCAGAAGGTGTCGTCCTTTCCCCCCCAGCGGCAGTGTGAACCCCAGGGGGCAGAAGGTGTCGTCCTTCCCCACCCAGCGGCAGTGTGAACCACAGGGGGCAGAAGGTGTCGTCCTTCCTCCCCAGCGACAGTTTACCCTAACAAGGGGAGACACCAATCTCCCAGACGGCGCAGATGGGACCGTGGTCTCTGCGCCCACAGCATGTCCAGATCCCCAACTACCCTCACTGGGACAACCGGAGGAGGGTGTAAGTACAAATTCCCCTCCCCAGCTAACTTCTAATGTGGCCCCAGGGTTAACAGAGGAAATGTTAACCCCCACTGACCCCCATGTTTCCCTGGCTACTGAGCCGGAATATGTCCCAAGTACCCCAGCAGAAGAGCTGACAGCGGGGCAGAGTGCAGTCGGCCTCTGCCCTACCTTTGTCCCTTGTACAGAGCAGGATGTCCTGCAGGTTATACCAGCAGAAGAGCTGGCATCAGGGCAGAGTGCCGCTGGCCTCTGCCCCTCAAGTCCCCTCAGCGTGTTGCCCCATCACCACAGCGAAATATCCAGGTGCAGTAACTGTTTGTTGTGGGTGGGCTGCTCTTGCACTTTGTTGTTGTGGGGGGGCTGCTCTAGCACTGGTTTATTGTGGGTTGGTGCATCGTCTAACGGAGGCACTGACCGGCAGAAGGTCAGGTGCCTGGTTAGACTTCCCCCCAAAGGGGAGATGTGTGACGAAGTGCCCTTCGCCACTTTGTCTTGGAGAGGACTGTTTGCCAGCCTCCTGCCCTGCGACTATGGCCCTGGGACATATTGCCCTTTAAACACAGTATTCGGCCATACCAGATTGTATGTCACTCATTCTGGCCCTTTACATACAGGGGGGTCATTCGGTACTTACCCATGATACCACAGATAGCTATGCCATGGAGCCCATTCATATAATGAAAGACTATGGGAAAGACTTTAGCTACATGGCAATTGAACTGTGTGAAGAGGATCTGAGCGCTATTCGGTAGTTTTGTGCGGACACATCCCAGCTATCTGGGGATATGTGAAATGTGAGTAAATGTGAATTGCAGTAATGCTGATGGGTTGTCAAACTAGAGAATTGACCAACAAATACTTTTGTCCGGACATCCCCAGGCCGATCCGTTGGGATCAGACCGCGTATGCCGGCTTATGGTCACGGGGGAGGTGTGTAACGGAACCAATCACTGCTTTACCCTGTTTTATGGTTATTTAATTCTTGGTTAAAATATGATCCTACTGTTATACTGTATGTATGTTGGTTTATGCTCTGCAGAATATTAGCCCAGACTATTGCAGACCTTGGCAGAATGGATAATCCTATTACAGAGACTCCTCATAAGATAAGGAAGTCTATTGTATAAAGTGTTTTCATTCTCAGACATAAGAACAAAGAAGTATGATCTAATCCATGTCTGATTGTATCAAAGTTGCCAGGTAGCCTTAGGGAGGTGTGACCCACCTATTGTCCCTATATGTGTATTGTGTGGCCAACTATGTGTGATATGTGAAATATCTGTGTGTTATGTGTAAAAGATACTTTTACTAATGTTTGAACCCCTGGTCTGATTCATGCCATTTTTTAATATGTCGTTCCACAATTTATGTTGTTCATAAAAATGTAAGTTTTATTTATGTACTATGTAAAATCATAAAGTTATAAAAATGTATAAAAATGTGTAAGTTTTAGCTGGGAGATAATTGAGTAGATACAGTAATAAACTCAATTATCTCTCAAGTAGAGGGGAGGGAAACTGTGGGCGTTACTATTGTGTTATTGTTGTTTATACCTTTCCCTGTGTGTGTTCTGTTTACCTGACTGTAATAAAAACCAGGCTGGGTGTGCCAGCAAGAGAGTTCACTGCTTGACCCTTCAAAACGTAGCCTCGTCTCGTTCTTGGAGGGGATTGCTATATCATACTGGGGATTGCTATGCTTTGCATACTCCCTGGAGCTTTAAACTACTGAACCCTTGTTCCTGATGTACTCTCCTTGGAGGAGAGGTTTTCCCCACACGATCCTGGATGCTGGAGATTCATACAGGGTGGAAGGAAGACAGCTCGGCTCCAGCTAAGCTACGGCGGTTGTGGAGTCTGTGGTGGTTGTGGTGTCCGGTGCGGTGCTTGTAGGCCTCGGCGCAAACTAGGACGCGTCCATCAACAGAGGTACCTGGTCGGGGTGCCAGGAGATCCGTTACAACTCCCTTCTCCCAAGCCTGTTGGGGTTCCTCTTGATCAGGCCCTCTTTCATTAGTCATATATATTTATGAACAAAATCTTGTCTCACCTAAAAATATCTCTATGTACGTCACTATGTGATACAAGTAAAATTCTTGTACATTCTCTAATTATATCTCAGCTCTAGTACTGCAACTTACTCCTTGCCAGCCTCCCCATCACCCATTTGCCTCCCAAAACCTCCAGTATAAAATGTAAAATAATGACCCTAACATATAAACCCTTAACAAAAAAGATACCCTTTAATATCTCTGCTCTCATCTCAAAATACTCCCCAACCCTCTCCCTTCGCTCTGCTAACAACCTTCTTCTTTCCTCCTCTCTCATTCCCGCCTTCAGGACTTTTCTCAAGTTGCCCCTTTTCTTTGGAACTTCTTTCCTCGCTCCACTAGAGTTTTCTCCTGTCTCAAGTCCTTCAAAACATCACTAAAAACGAATCTATTTAATACAGCTTATCACCTTCATCCTTAATATGTGAAATGTATCTATCGCCTTCCTTAATATTATTATTGTTTATTTGTAATGTGCCAACATATTCCGTAGCGCTGTACATGCGTTGTGCTTAATATTGTTTTGCCTTGATCACATTACAAAAAATGGAGGGCCCTGTCTTTGAGCTTAGAATCCAGTGTCCATTTGTTTATATTGAGGATTTACAAGTTTGTAATCTTATAAGATGCTTGAGAAAGCGCTATATATATGCGAGATTCTAATTAACTAGGGAAAACAAGTCATACATGTAGTTCTTAATAAGAAAACAAATACATTTGAATGCCTCTGCAGGAGCCTGGAGAGATCCATGATACATTGGTGGAAGTTGTGTGTAGGTGAGAAGGGCGATTACATTTCTGGAGAGCTATTGTTGCAGTGAATGATGCAAGGTGTCTGCGTCTAGGCTAATCTAGGGGAAGGGTGTGATGTCTATTTCATTCTTACCCAGTTATCTTTATATTGGCTCTCCATTCTTTCATTCTTCTCCACTGCCAAAAAACACTATCTGATGATTCACCTATAACAAAAGTGACAAAAATAAAATGGGTTCCTGTAAAATTCAGATTTTTACCAAAAATGCTTTATGCTCACAGTTTAAATTTCACAAATTATCACAAAGGTCCTAGCGTATTAGTCAATCACTGTACATGGCAATTTGTGACAGATATTCACAAGCTGATAACACTCCAGGTGCCATTTCTCCTCCCATAATTCCTGTAAACCAAGGGTGAGATTAGCAGACAACTCCTTCTAAACCTGAGTACACATCATGATGCATTGTTACCTAAATCTGCATTACATGTGAATTACTCCTGTACGTAATATAATATGTTGACATTGTAAATGTGCAAATACCTGTGCAATATAATTCTACCCCACAATATGCATGTGTAGCCGATCTTCCTGGCACTACGAACTCCCAACCTTGCGCCCGTTCCACCAGTAACATCTTTTGTTCCTATGTGTGTTATATGTGCGTTTATTTTCATTCCTACCTTACGAATAGGATCAAGTTACACTTGGATTGGTTCTCCCTTTTCAAATGGACTAAAGGTTGTGAGAAATATTTCTGTCAATCTTCTCTCAGGATTCCTTTTACAATATGTAATTCCTTTAAATATCTGTCAAGATCTACTCTTTATGGGCTTGAAAAGGGGTATCAATACGCTGTGCTACCCACAGATCGACATAGTTCTTTGAATCCCTTCTGTCAGGACAGAAGCAGAATCTTGGGAAAATAAAATAATAAAAGCCTTCCCTCTCAAAGAAACACACAATTACTATGTGTCCCAGAAAGAGCATGATCTTTATTCATATTTTCATTTTTTTTTCTTAACACAAAAGAATAATGACAAATTTGCATGTACTAATTTAACTTGCACATTCAAGTTTGAAATTCCCCCCTCTGATTCTGTCAGCCAATCGGTCGTGGTTCTGGTCGGTGCTGAAGGGATTGGATGATTGGGCCAGCCCTTGGCCAATCAGCATTGGCGGTGGGGAGTGCTGATTGGTGGAAACCTTGAGTATAGGCAGCAGGGAAGGGGCTATGGGGTTGCCCCAGGGACAGGGGTGCCATTGAGTCTACCATTCCAGAAGGCTTATCTGCCAAGTCTAATTTAGTGAAGACATGCTAATTGCCAGGACCCTCTAGGGGGTCTCATTCACCTCTTGGCTCAGTGAAAGTTGTTTGGGGGTATTGTGTGTGTGTGTGTGTGTGGTACGGGTCACCAGACCTTTTATTAGACACTGTGTGGTTGGAGTAGAGGCTACCTAGATCAGGGGTTTAATGTATGGACCATGTACCTCCTGAATCAGGGAAACCATGGGTTCGTGTCCGCTAGGAGACTAATTGAATTCCCTTATTGGTGTGAACTTGGTATCCCATGTTGGCTACTGGAAGTGGCCACTGGCCCAGTCTGAATGTGCCACTACCCCTGATATTTTGTTACCCCCTCCATGGTAAAATGCATCATACAGTATCTCACAAAAGTGAGTACCCCCCACACATTTTTTTAAATATTTTATTATATCTTTTCATAATACAACACTGAAGAAATAACACTCTGCTACAATGTGAAGTAGTAAGTGTACGGCCTTTATAACAATGTAAATGTGCTGTCCCCTCAAAATAACTCAACACACCGCCATTAATGTCTAAACCGTTGGCAACAAAAGTGAGTACATCCCTAAGTGAAAATTTTCAATTTGGGCCCAAAGTGTCAATATTTTGTGTAACCGCCATTATTTTTCAGCACTGCCTTATGGGCATGGAGTTTACCAGAGCTTTACAGATTGCCACTGGAGTCCTCTTTTACTCCTCCATGATGACATCACAGAGCTGGTGGATGTTAGAGACCTTGCACTCCATAGGGTGACCTGCTTGGCCAGTCCATCACCTTTACATTCAGCTTCTTTAGCAAGGCAGTGGTCGTCTTGGAGGTGTGTTTAGGGTGGTTATCATGTTGCGGCCCAGTCTCCGAAGGGAGGGGGATCATGCTCTGCTTCAGTATGTCACAGTACATGTTGGCATTCATGGTTCCCTCAATGAACTGCAGCTCCCCAGTGCCGGCAGCACTCATGCAGGCCCAGACCAAACATATATACTCATATGTCTATATGTGTATATATGTTTTCTATAACATGTTGTGTTAATTGCCCCTGTATGCATTTACCTGATGATGTCGGATGCTGTCTCCACTCTCTGCATCGCTGTTTATGTTTAAACTGAGGGTTTCATCTCATGTCTGTGTTTTTGTGCTCTTTGTGCCTTATCCGTGTATCTGTCATTTAGGGATTAATTAAATTACCTTTCCTCAGTATAAATGTATACTTTTTGTGGTGGGAGTGTCATGATCTGGGCCTGCCTGAGTGCTGCCGGCATTGGGGAGCTACAGTTCATTGAGGGAACCATGAATGCCACCATTTACTGTGACATACTGAAGCAGAGCATGATCCCCTCCCTTCGGAGACTGGGCCGCAGGGCAGTATTCCAACATAAGGACCCCAAACACACCTCCAAGACGACCACTGCCTTGCTCAAGAAGGTAAAGGTGATGGACTGGCCAAGGGTGTCTCCAGACCTAAACCCTATTGAGCATCTATGCGGCATCCTCAAATGGAAGGCTGGGGAGTGCAAGGTCTCTAACATCCACCAGCTCCGTGATGTCATCATGGAGGAGTGGAAGAGGACTCCAGTGGCAACCTGTGACGCTCTGGTGAACTCCATGCCCATGAGGATTAAGGCAGTGCTGGAAAATAATGGTGGCCACACAAAATATTGACACTTTGGGCCCAATTTGGACATTTCCACTTAGGGGTGGACTCACTGTGTTGAGTTATTTTGAGGGGACAGCAAATTTACACTGTTATACAGGCCGTACACTTACTGCTTCACATTGTAGCAGAGCGGCATGTATCAGTGTTGTCACATGAAAAGATATAATAAAATATTTACATGTGAGGGGTGTACTCACTTTTGAGAGATACTGTAAATGCAACAATAACTGGAACATTGATAACGTGAGGTCAGAATGAGGATCAGTGAAATAGTCTGTTTTTTTTTTTACAGGTTATGAAAAATCAAGCAATCTTCACATTTATTTGCTGTGGCAGATTACCAGTCTCCTCTGGCTTTGCGCCCGTGTCTCGGGCACTTTGTTGGATGACACAATACAAGAGGGTGTAGAAACTTTTCTAAGTTTCACTAAAATGTATCCAGTGATGCAAAAAAGACAAATCATAGATAATAATACCCCTAGGGTCCACTGAAGCACCACCTTAACCAGTAAACCCTTTTCTAACTAACCAGCTCTCATCCAGATAAACCTGGGTCCAATAGTTTGAAGAATACAGGCCAGGGATTTTACAGATTTCCAAGTCTCCACTCTGCTCCAAGCAGTCATAAGCTCCAGGCTGCTGTCTTAGAGTAATATTAAATTCAAGCCTCGTAGATACAAGGCTTGTACTTAAGCCCTACGTGCTTCAAATTCTGAAAAGTTACGACGCTATTAAATTAGCCCTGCTGCGAGCAACGTATGAGCTACGAGGCACGGCCTTCCGTGTCAACACAGAGAAAGTACATGAGGAGTGACAGCCTGGGAGATGACCTTGCAGGCTCCCCCACCTCAAATGGGACCGCCTCGGCAGTCATACATACAAGCCCTGCCGTGGGGGGTACTCCAAGAACCCCCTGGCACCTAAAATTAACCCCCCTCAATGCGTGTCACTTCGGGGGTCTCAATGGGGAATTCCAGCATAAACCACTTTCTGCTGCGGTCCATAGGGACCCCCGCATCCCCCCACATTAACCCCTTGCAGCTGGGCGTCCCCAATTGGCATAGATCAGGCCCCCGCTGCATTTAACAATTCAATTTCCCCGCCGCGGCTCCTTAAGGGTCCTGCGGCACACCACTAGTCAATCCCGGCCGCCGATCCTAAAATTAACCTCATCTATGCTGGGGGTTCCCATCGGGCCCCCAAAAGTGTCCATGGGGACCCCCGCAGCCCCCCCCCCACATTAACCCCTTGCAGCGCGGGGTCACCGATCGTGCCCCCGCTGCATTTAAAAATTCTAATTTCCTGCCTCGCGGGTCCTTAAAGGACTGTAAAGATCCTAAAAGGACCTGGTCTAAATAATATTAACCTCTGCCACAGGGGGTACTATAATTAACCCCATCACTCATGGGGCTCTAAACCAAGCCCCATGATCACTTAATTAACCCTATATAACTCATGAGGCTCTATACAGAGCCCCATAAGCCCTTAATTAACCCCGTCACTCATGGCGGTCAATACAGACCCCATAAGCCCTTAATTAACCCTGTCACTCATGGCGGTCAATACAGGTCCCATGAGACTATAATTGACCCCTATAGGGCACTATTAACCCCTAGGTTAACCATACAAGTACCATGAGGGTTCTCCAGGACCCTCATGACAAAGTCTAAGCACTACACTATTAACCCTTACTATACCCCATTAACCCATACTAAACCCTATCTAACCCTTACTGGGCCAATCTAACCCTAATTGGGCCTATTTAAACCTATCTGGACCTAATAACCCTAACTGGGCCTATTTTAACCCTATTTTATCCCATCACTTATGAGGGTCTATACAGACCCCCATAAGCCTCCATCTAACCCCAGCCCTTATGGGGTCTATACAGACCCCTGTAAGCCTCTATTTAACCCAATCAGCCCCATAAGGGTAGAGGGGGGTTAGTTTAGATTTAGTGGTTTATTGGGGGGAATAGTGTAGTGTTTGTGGGGGATAAAATAGGGCTAGATGGGGTTAAATAGGTCCAGTTAGAGTTATTAGGTCCAGATAGGTTTAAATATGCCCAATTAGGGTTAGATTGGCCCAGTAAGGGTTAGATAGGCCCAGTTAGGGTTAGATAGAGTTTAGTATGGGTTAAGTGGTTAATCTGTTATAGTTAGGGTTAATAGTGTAGTGTAGTGCTTAGACTTTGTCATGAGGGTCCTGGAGGACCCTCAGGGCACTTGTAAGGTTAACCTAGGGGCTAATAGTGCATTATGGGGGTCTATTATAGTCTCATGTTGCTCTGTATAGAGCACTATGAGTTATAGAGTTAATTAAGGGCTCATGGGGGTCTGTATCGAGCCCCATGAGTGACAGGGTTAATGAAGGGCTTATGGGGGTCTGTATTGACCCCCATGAGTGACAGGGTTAATTAAGGGCTTATGTGGGTCTGTATTGACCCTCCATGAGTGACAGGGTTAATTAAGGGCTTATATGGGTCTGTATTGACCCCCATGGACCCCTGCAGCAAGTGGTTAATGGGTTTTAATTTTACGTGCCATGGCTGGGATTGGCTAATGGTGTGCCGCGGCGGGGTATTTTAATTTTTTAAATGCAGAGGGGGCCTGATCTATGCCGATCGGGGACCCCTGCAGCCCCACACATTAACCCCTTGCAGCGACATAGATCAGGCCCCCGCTGAATTTAAAAAAATTCAAATTCCCCACTGTGGCTGGGGACCCCTGCAGCAAAGGGTTAATATTGGGGGGACTTTGGGGGGCCCGATAGGGACCTCCAGCATTGAGGGGGTCAATGTTAGGTGCCGCGGGTGTACTTGCAGTACTCCCGCGGCCGGGTTTGGTTAATAGTGTGCCGCAGGACCCGAGGCTGGACATTTTTAAATCTGTAAAAGCAGCGGGGGCCTGATCTCGGAGCCTATTCTTGGAGGTTTTTCGGTGTCATCTCGCAAAGAAGGCTGAGAGGGACCTATTGAGGAATCGGTCCTTGCAAGCAGCAAAAAGCTTTTGAAAGGACCGAGGGAACTACGAGGGCTAATTTAATGAGGCTGTTAATGTGTCTCTCTCCAGCTCAGACAAACTGCAAACAATCACTCCATAATCATCCCCTCCCATACTACAGGAGCAGTCTTAAATCATGGCTGCCCAGAGAGGTTATCTCCTTTAGAGATGTTTACAGAGTCTGTGACTCTCATACATGTCTTGTATAACTCTGCCACATGTATATAAATCCTTACAATCCTACCAGTTGGTATATATGTAATTCTGTCATTTTATTCCCACATACTCCGTTTGTTCTGATTTTCCACGCAGAGCCATCTAACATATTGTTTCAGCAAACTTTTAGTCCTACTGTTTTTGCCTACAGCCCACCCATAATGATACTCTACTATTCAGGTTCTATGTGTACAAAAGTCACAATATTTTTATGCCATTTTGCCAGATGAAATACTTTGGCAAGTTTGTCGTTATGAGAGTAATAATCGGACACTATCTACCTTTCTACATGAATAAGGATGAGTAAGGATGGTGAGGATAACCAGCAAACTACACACCTGAGTACTTCACTCACTTCCAATATCTTTAGGAAAGTCCCATCTTGTTTCCACAAAGCATTTGAAGTACTTTTATATTGCCTGTTTTCTCAGGTAGAGCTTCTAATCCCACAACCACTTTGAACTGCTTACTGACTACAGAGGATGAAGTCGCCAGCCTGCTATCATCCACTCGCCTCACTACCTGTCCTCGGGATCTTATTCCATCTCAGCTCATCTCGCCTCTCTTTACCACTCTAATCCCAGCTCTCACACATATTTTCAACCTCTCCCTTATAACTGGCATGTTTCCATCTTCTCTAAAACATGCCATAGTTATACCCACCCTCAAAAAACCCTCATCTGACCCTGACGTCGCATCTAACTACCGCCCTATGTCTCTGCTTCCCCTGGCTTCCAAACTACTGGAGCGGCTCGTCTATAACCGCCTTACCAGCTTTATTTCCTCTAACTCCCTTCTTGGCACCTTCCAATTCGGCTTTCGGCCCCAACACTGAGACAGCTCTCACTAAAGTCACCAATGACCTGCTTACCGCCAAGTAAAAAGGTCAGTTTTCAATTCTTCTTTTTCTAGATGTCTCTGCTGCCTTTGACACTGTCCACTTCTACTCCATATCCTCTTCTCCCTCTGTGTTCTAGATACTGCTCTCTCGTGGTTCTCTACAAAATACCTCAAAATACCTACAAAATCGATCATTCAGTAACTCCTTCTCCGACACCTCTTCTTCCCCTCACCCCCTGTCTGTTGGTGTACCCCAAGGATCAGACCTAGGCCCCCTCCTCTTCTCCATCTACACTTCCTCACTTGGTACCCTTATAAACTCTTTTGGGCTGCAGTATCATCTCTATGCAGATTGCACCCAAGTCTACCTCTCCGCACCAGATCTATCCCCCTCTCTTCTAACACCCGTCTCCAACTGCCTCTCTAGCATATCCTCTTGGATATCCACCCACCATCTCAAACTCAACATGTCTAAAACTGAACTCCTAATCTTTCCTCCCTCTCACACAGCGTCAATCCCTCACATCTCTCTCACTGTCAACAAAGACATCATCACCCCCTCCTCCCAAGCCCATTGTCTTGGGGTTCTACTGGACCCCACTCTGCCTTTCATCCCCTTACATACAATCACTAACTAAACCTTGTCATCTCCATCTAAAAAACATCTTCAGAATTCGTCACTTTCTTACACAAGACACAACTAAAGTCCTTACACACTCTCTCATCATCTCTCGACTAGACTACTGCAACTCGCTTTTTGCTGGCCTACCCACCACCCGACTATCTCCACTTCAATCCATTATAAATGCCTCTGCTAGACTCATCTTCCGTACATAACGTTCATTGTCGGCATCACCTCTCTGTCACTCCACTGGCTTCCCTTAGCCTCCAGAATAAAATTTAAAATCATGACCCTAACTTACAAAGCCCTCAACAATAACGCTCCCCCTTACATCTCTGCTCTCATCTCCAAATACTCCCCCACCCGCCCTCTTCGTTCTGCTAATGACCTTCTTCCTACAACTCTTGTCACCTCCTCTCACTCCCTCCACCAGGACTTTTCTTGTGCTGCCCCTAGTCTCCGGAACTCCTTGCCTCGCTCCACCAGATTATCCTCTTTAACATTTAAAACCTCACTAAAAATGCATCTCTTTAAAGAAGCATATCACCTTCCACCCTAACACACTTATCACCTCTGTCTCCCCCCTTACCACTCACTATACCTTAGATTGTAAGTTTGCGAGTTTCTATCCTAAGTACTTTGGGAAGTCACCATGGACATTGGATTCCAAGCTCAAAGACTGGGCCCTCCTTGCTTTGCTAAATGTTAATTTGTATTTATCTTTGTCTGAACTTAATTTATGTACAGCGCTACGGAATATGTCGTCGCGTTATAAATGAACTATAATAATAATAATAATAATGTCTATAACCTCCTGGGGTGATAGGAAATCGGTTGGTCATTCCTCCCACTGGGAATTTAGTCAGACAAGGCCTTTGTCCAATTGGTGTTGAACTAATCTGCGCACAAAACAGACACCCTTGTCTGGTTTGTGCGCACATTAGTCCAACGGCATTCACGAAGGCCTTGTGTATCAAACCATGTATTGGAATACGGCTTTGTTACAGCAGGTGATACGCCACTCTATGCGCAAAACTGTGTCAATCAGCAAACGCACCTATACGCCTTCGTCGATCATTGCGAGGCTGTTGGATGTTGTTTTTTTTGTTATTACAGGGGCTTTTGCTGTCATTGTAAGGTCAGCGCTGATCTGCTTTTTGCGCTAATTGCAAGGTTCCCCTGGTGCATTTTGTGTGGTATGAGCAGCGTTGGCATTGGTTGTGAGGCGCGCGGTGAAGGGCTTTTGTGTTTATTGTGATATGTCTTTTATTTTTTGTGTATACGTATTTTTGTATGCCAATGAAATAATGAGTAAATGAATACATTTATAAACTTTAAGCATTGTGCTGAAGAGCTGACAATCTGTTTTGAAGTTCCTGCAGCATACAATGTCGGTTTGCAGTGATGTGGAGCTGAGGTGTAAGTGTCAGCAATGTGCGCAGTGTGTAGTGTAAATAGGCTGCATGCCGAGGGGAAGCCGTTAGTGTAGCTGGGTACTTCTGCATTCTATAAGTTAGTGATGTAAAATGGCGGCGAATGTGTATGTGGTACGCAGCTGTGGATGATTTAGCGTCCTTCCTAAAAGTGTATCTTGTACCTCGTACGGCTTTTTTGAAAATCCGTCTCAGCCTGATGTTTTGCGGCTTTAGCGTTGTGCAGCCTCGTTTTCTTTTTTTTCCTGTGTGTAAACTCGGGAATTTGGACTTAAATTGAGGTGTAAGTTCACTTGCAGAGGTCCTGGGTGCCCCCCTTGCGGTTGGTAAGTTTTTTTTTTTAATGTTATTTTTGTGTGTATTTAATGTTTTCCACTGTGCGCGGTCCGTCCGTTAAGGTCGTAATTTTGCGAGTTCGTAATGTTTTATGCGTCTCATATTTATTTTGGCTAAGTCCGTAAATTTTGCGTTGTAAGAGCCGCGGTTCGTATTTTGGCGCTTGTGAGACACCATAGACACTCCACCTCCGCAAATGCGCCTCCTCGCGAGGGTTCGCATTTGTGGCCTGCAAATGAGCCTTTGGCTCATTGCAGCCAACGTTGGAGCCTCCACCTTCTGCACCAAAACTGGGGGGACGCAGTTCTTGCAATATGTGATAATTTATAAAACAATATATGTATGTATGTGTGTGTGTATATATATATATATATCACATATATAGTTGTGAGCGTACGAGTCGTTGCTCACGCTTGCGGGCTCGCGTAGCGAGCCCGCGGCCCTTGCGTAGCGAGCCGCGGCCCTCGCGTAGCGAGCCGCGGGCCTCGCGAAGCGAGGGCCGCGGCTCGCGCAGCGAGCCGCGGGCCTCGCGTAGCGAGGTCACTGGGCAAGGGCCTCAGTTGCTGGCATGGAGCGCCGAAGGCGCTCCATGCCAGCAACTGAGGCCCCTCGCGAAGCGAGGGCCTCAGTTGCTGGCGAGGTAACTGGGCACAGGTCTCAGTTGCTGGCATGGAGCGCCGAAGGCGCTCCATGCCAGCAACTGAGGCCCCTCGCGAAGCGAGGGACTCAGTTGCTGGCGAGGTCACTGGGCAAGGGCCTCAAACCCTCGCAAAATTCACGTCGCTACTCAAAAAACACGACACACAAATTACGACACTCGCTAAATTTTACGAGGCACGCAAACAACGTACGAAACACGTTACCACACATTACGACCTCGCAAACATCGGACGCAATACGCCGACATACAAACATTTAAAACACAATACATACACACAGCACATACATAAAAAACTTACCTACACCAAGAGGGAGCACCCAGGACCTCAAAAATGCAACTTACACCTCGATTTTACTCGAAATAAAACAGTTTAGAGACTAAAAAAAAAACGAAGCGAGAGAAAAAATGGCCGCCGAACAAAACGAAAACGAGGCTACAGCACTGTAAACTCGCAAAACACCACAAGAAACTCGCAAAACACCACAAAACACCTACGGATATTCCGATACAGACCTATACCACACATTACTCGCCATTTTACACCAATGCGGAAGTACACGACTACGCTAACGGTTTGGTCTCGCGCACGCACAGTGTTACACTGCACACGTTCAGCATGCTTATACAGCAGCTCCACACCACTAATGCTGCAGCAGCATCAACACAGATTGCCAGCTCTTCATCACAATGCTTCAAAATAGGTACAATATATTCATTTACTAATTTAGCTACCTTACTATTTCATTGCCGTCATTTTTTGACGGGCAATTCGCTAGTATATATATATATTGAAGCTGTGATCTATACCATTATATCTAATCTATCAAGACTCCACAGAGGGTCACTACCAGATGGTCATAGGTCATAGCTGAGAGGTCAGACTGGAGAAGTACATGGCAATGCACTCCAGTATCTTGGTCAAGAAAGCCATATGGATAAGCAAAACCAGACACAAGCGGTGATGATGTGGTCCACAGTGTCTGTGTGTGTGTGTGTACATGTATGTATATATATATATGTGTGTGTGTGTGTGTGTGTATATATATATATATATATATATATATATATATATATATATATATATATATATATATACTAGCGAATTGCCCGTCAAAAAATGACGGCAATGAAATTGTAAGGTAGCTAACGGTGTTTGGTGTATAATAATGAAATATGTAATACATTACTAAATGAATATACTTTACCTATTTTGAAGCATTGTGTTGAAGAGCTGGCAATCTGTTTTGATGTTGCTGCAGCATTAGTGGTGTGGAGGTGCTGTGTAAGCGTGGTGAATGTGTGCAGTGTAATAGTGTGCGTGCGCGAGGCCAAACCGTTAGCGTAGTCGTGTACTTCCGCATTGTCGTAAAATGGCGGGTAATGTGTGGTATGCGTCTTAGCGGAATATCCGTAGGTGTTTTGTGGTGTTTTGCGATTTTCTTGTGGTGTTTTGCGTGTTGAGAGTGCTGTAGCCTCGTTTTCGTTTTGTTCGTTGGCCATTTTTTCTGCCGCTTAGCAAATTTTTTAGTGTCTAAACTCTTTTATTTTGAGTTAAATGAAGGCGTAAGTTGCATTTTTGAGGTCCTGGATGCTTCCTGTTGCTGGAGGTAACGTTTTTTGTATGCGCTGTGTGTATTTATTCTGTTTTGAATTTTGTAATGTTCGCGAGTTGCGTCCGAGTGTTGCGAGGTCGTAATGTGTGGTAACGTGTCTCGTATATGTTGTTTGTGTTGCGAGGTAAAGTTTGCGAGGGTCGTAGTTGGTGTGTCGTGTTGTTTGCGTTGCGACGTAAGGTTTGCGAGGGTCGCAGTTGCTGGCAAGGAGCGCCTTTGGCACTCCATGCCAGCAACTGAGGCCCTCGCCCGCAGCCCTCGCAAGCGTTATCTCATATATAGTTGTGAGCATGCCAGTTGTTGCTATGTGTGTGTATGTATATATATATATATATATATATGTGTGTGTGTGTGTGTGTATATATATATAAATAATTTATTGTTATACTATTATCAAATTATTATTATTATTATTATTAGGAATATTATTATTATCCTCTATTCAATTACTATACGTAAAATTGCAAGCGACATCCATTACATCAGACAATACACCACTGAAATCCGTCTGCTGATGAAGTCACGTACGCCATTTGATACATTTGCCGGTGGCATATTGAGGAGGATCAGAACACCTTAGTACAGTCACCCTTTGCTAATTCTGGCTCTAAGTGTTCTTCGCTCCCTTCTCTCCTTTACCAGTTCGAGTATTTCCCTTCACTAGCTCTTGTCTGAACCTACTTCAATTCGCTGCCCTCGCTTGTGATCACGACTCCTGCGGCAGCACCGAACCTGTTCTATATTTACCAGTTTGACGATCATGTATCATTTAAACCAGTGACTGATCTTGCTCTCCATGCTTGTTTTCCTTCCTTATTACCATCAGCAGGAATCCATTTTCTTCAGCTATTATGGCACACATTGGAAGTTACATAGTAATTGTGGTTTAAAAAATATTTTTAGTCCATCAAGTTCAACCTCTTAAGATCTCCTCTGATCTGCAATATGAGGATTAGTTGTTAATTGATCCAGAGGAAGCAAACAGAAAAAACCCAAGTTAAACTTTGCCAATCGTCTCAAAAGGAAAAAAAAACTAATTCCTTCCTGACCCCAGATATTGGCGATTGAACTCCCTGGATCAATACTCCTTCTCTAATTATCCAGGATAGCCCTGAATGCCCTTTTTAATTAAACATATATCCAGTACCTTTTTAATGTTATCTATCAAATCAACTGTCACCACCTCCTTTGGTAGAGAATTCCACAGATTAACCACCCTTACTGTGAAGAACCCTTTTCTTTCTTGAAGGTGGAATCTTTTTACTTCTAACCTCAGGATGTCCTCTTGTCAGTTGGGAACCTATTGGCACAAAAAGTTCCCGTGACAAATCTTTATACTGACCCCAGATGTATTTATATAAGGTAATCATATCTCCACTTAGGGGCCTTTTTTCTAGAGAAAGTATTTCTTCATAACTTAGCCCCTCCATTCCCCTTATTAGTTTTGTAGCCCTTCTCTGTACCTTTTCCAGTTCTAAAATGTCCTTTTTATAAGGTGGTGCCCAAAATTGTCCTCCATATTCCAAATGAGGGCGTACTAGAGATTTGTATAGCGGCAGAATTATATCTTCTTCCCTGGCTTCTATACCCTTCTTAATACATGCTAATATTTTACTTACCTTTGGCATTGAACACTCATTCCTCTAATTTATGTAAATACCTTTTGAGGGAAAGTACATCATTATCTGATTTAATTACCTTGCACAACTTTATGTCTGGAAAAATGGAGACACTACTTTCCAGTCCTACTTCTAAATCATTAATAAATGTGTTAAAAAGGAGAGGACCTAATACTGAATCCCAAGAAACCCCACTTACCACATTAGTCCAATCAGAGTATGTTCCATTCACCACTATCTTTTGCTTCCTGTCTTTTAGCTCTCAATCCATGAGCAAATATTTACTGCAATTCCTGTATCCCTTAGTTTGCACAATAGTCTTCCATGTGGCACTGTATCAAAAGCCTTTGCAAAATCCAAAAGGACTACATCCAATGAGTTGCCTTGATCCAGGTTCCTACTAACCTCCTCATAGAAACTAATTAGATTTGTTTGACACGACCTATCCCTCATAAATCCATGTTGACTCCTACTTATAATCCTGTTCAAATAGACATATTCTATTATATTATCCCTTATTAACCCTCTAAAAGCTTTCCAACTACAGAAGTAAGGCTCACTGGTCTATAACCCCCCCCCCCTAGTTTGCTTTTGCTCCCTAGTTAAATATAGGTATCACCTCTGCTTTTCTCCAGTCATCTGGTAGAGACCCTGTGTGGAGTCTTAATAGATTAGATATAATGGTTTGGCTATTACAGAGCCCAGTTCCCTCCGTACCCTTGGATGTATTCCATCAGGACCTGGGGCTTTATTAACATGTATTTAAATTCATCAACCTTTTTATAATGCAATACATGAGCATTCATTCCTATACTTTCTTGTGTGCCTTTACCTTTATTAAAGCAACCCATAAGGGGTTTGTACATCCTTTGTCCCGTATCTGTGATGTCATTGCATCTGTAGATGCATACACTTGCACGTCAAAATGTGTTCTGTAAAGCAGGGCTTGTTGTAATAGCACCTTTAAAGTAGTGATGCTCTGTTCACAGGACTCGTCCCATGATAATGTGTCCTTTTCTCTCCCTGCTTTAGAAATGTATACAAAGACTAGGCCTTTTCTGCAAAGCTTTCCATAAAATCACTTCAGAAATGAATTAGCCCCCAAAACCGACAGAGAGCTGCCTTTGGTTGAAACCCGGATTGTGAGTTCTAATAATAATTCTAACTCCATGTCTCTCAAAATAATCAGCTAGCACCATTGTTGGATGGCCCCTACCCAACCACCAACACAGTCTGTCATCTCTGTCTCTTTAAATAAAAATTAATTTAGACAGGTTCATGGCCTGACATGGCTACTGAGACAGATGGTGATCTGGAAGAACAGGAACTGCTGAGGTCAAATCTGCTGTATATGGGTCATTGGATTTCATCAACTTGACTAATTCCCTCAACAATGGAGTATAAGAGTCCTCTCAATTTATTTCCATTGTTCACCTCATATTTATCATTGCGTTTTTCTCCTGCTTAGGGAGTTTGCAAATGGCACATTCTAACATATTTAAAGCACTTCATGTTATGATTTTAAGTGCCACCATTTTCATTATGTACAACTGCTGCAACCTTTTGTTACCTTCCCTTTAAGACTTTATGATTATTATCATGGAGCCAGCCTTGCAAAACTGTAATGGAATTTGAATATGGGGAGCTGCATTTAAGGTTTGCAAGTATTCCACAGTCCAAAAATGGCAGAAGACAAAAATCCAGAATCACTCATAGTAAGATATTTTTGATGATTAAATACAAGATGGTGCATGTTATATATCTTATATTATCATAAGACTTATGGGAGGTTCATTTGGATACATCTTCATAAACACCAGTGTAGTCGTGTCTACCCTGCCTTCCATGTGTAGTACCCCAGCCTTTATTCGTGAATGGATCTTGTGGCAGAGACCAACAGGGCAAAATAACTGACTAGACAAGCTAGGAGGGAGTCCAGATTTCAGCAACACAGCATCTCTAGCACCTAAATCATAGTGTTCCACCATAACCTCAAAATGCTGCATTTTATGCAAAACTGGCACGCTAAAACATCTAGCAACAGTTTCAGTTGAGTAAGGACCTTGAGCTTAGGCACCACACGTCTCCTCCTTCTCACACTCTTCCTCTCATGCTCACTGTCTGAATCTCTATCTTAGGAATTCTGATCAGCCCATGCATTGGAACAAAGGTCATGAAGTGCAGGTGGTATGCTGTTAGACTGCCTCCTATCATACTTGTTCACCATAAATTGTAACCATCACCTGCCAGAAGCTGATTAATGTCTGAGTCACAAGTGATGGAAACATGAACTTGAGAAGCAATTATCCAGTAGTTTTTGTTCTATTCACGCACAGTGTACTATAGAGGTCAATATTGTCACGGACCCCTTTTTCTCAGCCTGGGCGATGGCCCATTGAACTCCTTAATGGACAGAAAGTTTGGATTATGTGCATGAGCACCTCCATTGTAGTTATAATCCGGTCTGGCCCATTGTTGGCGGATAAGGTTAATCCCATCTGCCATGTACTCTGTCTAGGGTCTGAACCACTCAGACACGGAGACGGCAGGATGTGTATTGAAGGCTAATCCTGTTGATCTCCGGAAGCTACCGTTAGACCCCATGTGGAGTTTATCTCTTTTGTTTATCTGCCACACCCTCACATTTGTTACATTGTGTATACTCCCTCTGTATCTATCACCTATAAATACTGCTGTCATTTAAAAAAATAAATCAGCTCACTTGGAGATATAGAGATATCGTGTATCTCTAATTCGGTTCATGCTGGCTTAGATACTGATCCTATCTCCACCCTCCAAGTAATTTGTCCTGATCACTACCACATGGGGGTTACTGGACCTCCTGGAAACGCTGATTCCTTATGGAGAGACTCGGATTGATACAGAAGCTAGATAGCAAGGTGCTGTTGCAGAGATTTCAAAGAACCCAATGGTCCTTATGGGTAGATAACCTGTAGTTTATAGCCGGTGGCTCTGGGCTTGTATAGCCCCTACTCTCAGATCGTTATAAATATCCATTGCACATCTGTGCATGAACAAAGTGTATGCTGCAGGAATCCCTTTACCTGACCTAGGTAAATAAAATCTACTAGTAGTCTGATTGTTATGACCATACGCTAACTATATCCATACAGCAAACTATATATGCATACAAGTCTACACCCAATGCTTTTCCTAACTTGCAACTTATTAAACCAAAACCAATATTGATTGATCTGCAGTATCGACCATTTGTAAAAGGGCGTATTCTTCTCATTTCCCCAAATCTTTCTTTCTCAGTTTTTTTGACAAACGTCATCTGGCTGGGACAGCGTGTCCTTTACAGCATTATCTTGCAAGGTAGAAATCTCTGCAGGAAACTTGTTAGGGAATAAATTGGTAATCTTCCACTATCACCCACGATGGTGTTTTGGGAGAACAAAAGTATTCCTCAGAGATATCTGTCCCTGGCCAAATTACCAATATACATATAGTGTGCACACCTTAGAGAAATAATACACCAACACAGAGTTCTGGTATAAAGCTTTCTCTCGCCTAGTTTTATTACGTCAGTCATCATTTATATAGTTTTTAATAATCCGATAAAAGTTACAACTAAGCAAAACATCAGGTTTAATTCAGCAATTCATTGGTTCTAAGGTGTCCGCTTTTACGGGATCTTGGACAGGTATTGGGTCAGGAGTTTAGGGAGTCTTCAGGTCTCATCCCACAAGGGATGAGTCTATCTTCCCATTGGTTCAGAAGTTGAGACAAAGGAAAGATGGCGCCATCCTTCTAGTGTCCAAGGTAGCTGTCGTCATCCTTGCTAGACCAGAAGTAGTGCCACCAGCATCTTGTATGCGGAAGTAGTGAATCCTCCATCTTAGAGTTCCCAATGATTCAGCATTATTAATAAAACTTTGGTTATATGATAATACTGCAAAGATAAGATATATAAGAAGGTGCACGAATACAAAATGCATTTTGTACGGATCCCAATCCATAACAGTCCCCCCTAAAATGGCATAATATATTCATCACACTCACAATTCTTAATAAAGCTTAATGACTATAACACCCTAATCTAGTATCGGGTGTCTAGAGCTAAGTATCTTGTTTTATATATATATATATATATATATATATATATATATATATATATATATATATATATATATATATATATATATATATATATATATATATACTTCTTAACTATGGTCCTTCCAGAGCACTATTCTTTGTGTCTTCTATTTCCGGATGTTGAAAGCATTGCATGTGTGTAAGACATAGGTACATATCTTCGTTCGATCGGGCTTGCCATGACCTGACGTCACACCTACCCTATGACCTATGTGGCGTGGGGAAGACCTAACAAGCCTCTAATATTCGAATAGTGTAGCTAGGCTTGGATAGGGACCATAGGACTCAGATATAGTGTAGCTCCGCTCACAGAACACTCTCCTTAGAGCCAGTTAAAGTCTGCATCAGAAGACGGGATGTCTTACAACCATCATTCTGTCCATACAGATCTATGTCTAAATCTTGGTGGATAAAGGTGGGAGAAGCCTTGTCCACAGCATTCTGAAGGTAGTTGCGTATACAAGGAGTAATACAACATAAGAGGAAGGCTAGCAAAATTATGACAATAAAGATAGCCATCCCTATTTGCAACAAAACTTTCTGGCAGCCATTCATCCAACCAAACCATGATTCCCAATAGTCTATAGTGCCAGAATTTTCTTTTAATTCTTGACCAAGATTAGCCAATTTCCGAATTGCCAGTGTGATCTTGCCATTTGGACCTGTGTTATCAGGAATATACGTACAACATGTGCTAGTGTCAGGAAGCATTTTACAAACTCCACCCTTTTCTGCAAGGATCATGTCTAATGCCATACGATTCTGGAAGGCCATGTGTGATGTAGCCTCTAATTGTTCTGCAATGCCTTTTAAGGCATCCTTAGTGTAGTTAACAAATCGTTGCTGATTATAGTAAATATAATTGATCCAGGCAACATTCTTGTTTACACCAATCATTGGTATCAGTGATTCAAATCCTGCTGTTATCTGGTTTCGGGCCTTAAATTGGTCAGGCACCCCCCTTGGGACTCCAATAGAATCTATGTACACATGTGGGTCAAAACTTTCCCGAGGTTCAGATGATAAAGTTTGTCTTCTCTTCCTAGACCTTGTTTGGGGGGCATTAGGTAGATTATCATCATAATAAGTTGGGACAATGTGTAACGGCATTATGGCTTTAGCCAAGGTACATTCCCCACGCCATACTCCTGACAGTCTTACCCTGAGTTTCATATCCCCACATATCCAATATATGTCCCCTAAAGATTGTGTCTGATTAGCAGTGTGGATGATCCATCTCTGTATGTGTGACAAAATCCACTTGGGAACTTCTGCAGATTGAACCCATGAGAAACGTTTCTCCTGTAACACGTATAATTTCCGGGGTATATAGTTATACCTCTCCCTGGATGGGGATTATTAGTTATCACATTGTTCACAGTCATCTGTATAAATATGTTTTTTGAACAGACTCAAAAAACATTTCTCTTCTTGCAAAGGTATACTAAGTGGAACAGTACCTAGATGGGGTCTAGCATGGCCGCATACATAACAGTTGGTTTTGTTACTTTCTTGTACATTGTATTTCATCCATTCCAACCACACATTAAGATCTGAGAATCCAGTCTCAGTAGCTAACGTGTCCTCATAGGTTGGGTCTCCAGCAGCAGTCATTGTTCCAATGATCTGGGGCCCTGGCTGCAATGTCTGTAATGCCAGAGGTAAGTTTGGGTGCTTATATAGATCTGCTATCTTAAATTTGCCCGTTAATTTAGCACTTTGTCCTCTAACCCAAGCCCTCAGTATATATGTGTCAGCATCCATGGGACAAGGGTTTTGTATGCATATTAGAAACCGGTTACCCCACTATTCAGACATCGACCAGTCTTTATTAGAGTCATTCGGTCGAGGAGGGATCTACCCTGGTCATCTTTCTTGTCACAGTGTCTTTCAACAGTTTCATCAGTAACACATCACATATTATAATTGTCAAACTGCGAGTTGTCGTCACGCTTTGCGGCCCTCGGAAAGCGAGGGCCGCAGCTGACAACAACTCGCAGTTTCACAAATCCCTCTGCCGTGGCTCCCATCAGCCCTGCAGCCTCTCTGCTCTGGTTGCGTGCACGGGTAGCCGGAAAGACAAGCGTGCGCGCGCACTCGAAGACGTCGCATGCACGGGTAGCCGGGCAGACAAGCATGCGTGGGCGCAAAGATGCCACATAAGCGTGCGCGCGCGCGTCTACAGCATTGAGGTGAGGGAGGAGTTGAGGGAGAGAGACACGGGGGGAGAGGAGGGGGAAGAGATACATGAGGGGGAAGAGATACATGAGGGAGGGAGGGAGAGGAGGAGGGGTAGTAGAGACACGAGAGGAGGACGAGAGGAGGGGGGAAGAGAGACACATGGGACAGGGGAAGTGAGATACAGTGGAGGGGAAGAGAGGCACAGGGGAGCGAGAGGAGGAGGGGGAAGAGAGACACAGGGGACAGAGGAGGAGGGGAAGAGAGGCACAGGGGAGCGAGAGGAGGAGGGGGAAGAGAGACACAGGGGACAGAGGAGGGGGAAGAGAGACACAGGGGAGAGAGAGGAGGGGGAAGAGAGACACAGGGGAGAGAGAGGAGGGTGAAGAGAGACACAGGGGAGAGAGAGGAGGGGGAAGAGAGACACAGGGGAGAGAGAGGAGGGGGAAGAGAGACACAGGGGAGAGAGAGGAGGGGGAAGAGAGACACAGGGGAGAGAGAGGAGGGGGAAGAGAGACACGGGAGAGAGAGGGGGGAGAGAGACACAGGGAAGGGTGAAGAGAGACACAGGGGAAGGAGGGGAGGAAGAGAAACAGTGGAGGGAGAGGAGGGGAGGGACAGGATGAGGAGGAGACACAGCGGAGGGGGGAAGAGATGAGGGTCAGGGGGTGGAGAGACACAGGGGAGGGATGAGGGGGCAGAGACACAGGGGAGGGATGAGGGGGCAGAGACACAGGGGAGGGAGACAGGGTGAAGAGACACAGGGGAGGGAGAAAGACACAGGAGTGGGAGAGGGGGAAGATACACAGGGGAGGGAGAGGGGGAAGGAGAAACAAGGGAGGGAGAGGGGGGAAGGAAAAACAAAGGAGGGAGAACGGGGAAAGAGACACAGGGGAGGGAGAGGGGGGGAAGAGACAGAGGGGAGGGAGAGGAAGTAGAGGGCGGGAGAGGCTCACAATGAGTGCCAAAGCCACTCATTGCAAGGCCAGAGATGAGCGCTGAAGGAGCTTATCGCAAGGCCAGTAAAGTAGAGGTGGGAGAGGTTCGCAATGAGCCCCTCCCGTCAAGTAGAGGGGGGAGAGGTTCGCAATGAGCCCCTCCCGTCAAGTAGAGGGGTAGAGAGGCTCGCAATGAGCGCCGAAGGCGCTCATTGCGAGGCCCGTGATTAGCGCCGAAGGCGCTCATCGCGAGACCAATAAAGTAGAGGGGGGAGAGGCTCGCAATGTGTGACAAACACCATTGCCAGGCTTCAATTTTTATTGCCGTCATTTTTGACGGGCAAGTCGCTAGTATGTATATATCTCTCTTATATATATTACATTGTTCAGGGATTGGAGGGCAGCGAACAATGTCACAGAAGTCAAAGGTGTATGTAGCTACGTGTGTAGTTTGGGAATTGTACCAAAGTGTAATGCCATCCTCATGTTTTGTAATGGTTACATGTTGAGCCTTGCTCAAGTATACTGCAAGAAACAGAATACACCACTGGGTTGTACTCATTGTGTTGTTTCCTGATCATCAGGAGAAGGAACCTTTTTACAATGGGATGCTTGGACCCAAGTAGCTTTCCCTTCCAACTTAACTGATGTAGGTGTGATCAGTAGCACTTGGAAAGGGCCTTCGGATCTGGGTTCCAAAGGGGTTTTCCTCACAAATGTCTTGACCAGGACCCAATCTTCAGGAAGTAGTTGATGAGTACCAGTGGTCACTTCCGAATCTGGAATAGAAGAGAACACTTGTGCATGGATTTTAGTCAGTGCGGTGGACAATGCAATCACATAATCAACAAGTACATCAGATTTTAGTTGCAGCTGCTGAGGAAAGTAGCACCCTAATCTAGGAGCAGACCCAAACAGGATTTCATGGGGGGACAATGCATGTTTCCCTCTAGGGGGTATACCTGACACTGAACAAGGCTATGGGGAGACTTTCAGGCCATGGCATACCAGTTGTAGCGGAGAGGCAATATTCCCCAGGTTATCTCCGCTTATAATCCCAGTGAGGCTCAGGAACAAGTAAATGGTAAATCCACAGGCAAGGTTTCCAACAGGTAAAATAATAGCAATATTCCAACCGCAATCCCAATAACTGGACGACACACAGTTTCAGGAGCAGAACTGACTTTATTTTGTTATGTGCAGAAATATTTATACTCATCTCTTCCCACAGGCAATCCACATCCCCCATAGTTGGTTACACAATACACATAAAGAGAACAATAGGTGTGGTCACCCCTCCCTGAGGCTCCTTGATACAATCAGACAATAATTAAATCAGCTGTCTCTGTTCTTATGTTTGAGAATGAATACACGTCCTTATCTGTAACAGGATTATCTCTCCTGCCAAGGTCTGCACCAGCCTGGGGCCAATATTCTGCAGAGCATAAACACACATACATAAAGTATATTACTAGGATCATATTTTAACCAAGAATTAAATAACCATAAACAGGGTAAAACAGTGATGGGTTCCGCTACACACCTCCCCCGTGACCATAAGCCGGCATACACGGTCTGATCCCAACGGATCGGCCTGGGGATGTCCGGACAAAAGTATTTGTTGGTCAATTCTCTAGTTTGACAACCCATCAGCATTACTGCAATTCACATTTACTCACATTTCAAGAACAAAGGCACACTTCATACAGCATTCACAGCAATAAACATTTCAAGCGGAGGGAAAATACATTTTACAAACTGGTTTCAGACAATTAAATAATGAAGCCGAGAAGCATCAGCCTTCCAAATGAACTGAAGTCCTTTAGCAAAACCATCCCAAGTTGCAGAGTACATTCCTCCCCCAGCTCGTGTTCGGGCCCCTATTGCACAGGGCCCACTGTTCTTCCCCTGTACACCCACCCAAAAAAATCCAGGATCCCATCCCAACAATCCAGGATCCCAGTGTCCAAAAGGTGGGCCACAATCTCTGTCCCATAGAAACTCCTTTCCATATAAAACGTTCCCGATCATCCACTCTATCGTCGGCTAATGCTTGGTACTTTTGGAGGTTGGGGTCCTGTCTAGTTTCCTTCACAAGCTCTTCGGGGGTGTCCCACGCTATGGGTCTCTCTGTGGCATTAGTGCTAAGTGTCTGCTTGTGTCTTACCTGGGTCTCCCGACCTGTTGTAGGATCGTCCTCGGTACGGGTCTGTGAGCGGGTGACCACAGGGTAAGCTTCTCCTGTGGTGGGGGTCTGGGGCTCAAAAGCAGACGTGAGCCTCCCCAGATTGTTCCCCAATAAAACCTCCGCTGGTAACTGCGGCATCAACCCCACCTCCACATGCCCTGCCCCCGCTCCCCAATGCAAATGAACCCTTGCAGTGGGTAGCCGGTATACTGCTCCCCCGGCTACCCTGACGGCCACAGTCTTGTTAAGTTTAGCCTGGTCTGAAACCAGGTGACTTTTTACCAAGGTGATGGTAGCCCCTGAGTCTCGCAGCCCTTGGACCGCTTTACCCTCCAGGTATACGGTCTGCCTGTGATGCTGCCGATTATCAGCATTGGCCTGGACTGGATTTGCCTCGTGCAGCACCTCCCATTGTTCCACGGTTGTAATGGGAACAGCTGAACCATATGGCGTGGCTACTATGTCCTGGTAGTGGTGGGCTGCGGCTGCTCTCGGTGGTGGTGGGCCTGGACGTATCCAGGTGGACCGGTCTCGCAGCTGGGGACATTCCCTTTTATAGTGTCCCCATTTCTGGCAGTGGTGACAGGGGCCAGAAGCGGGCTGGTGGAAACGTGGCTGTGCAGCGGGCGGTGTTGGTGGTGGCAGTGTTCTCGGTGGGGCTGGGGTGTAGCTGGTTCCCCCAAAGGTTTTAAAAGGAGTCTTTGGTGTTACCGGTTTTTGATGCCTGCGTGCATCTAGGTACTCATCTGCCTTCCTGGCAGCTTCGGTGAGGGAGGTAGGGTTTCGGTCTCTTACCCACTCTTGTACCTCGCCAGTTACTCCCTCATAAAACTGCTCCAACAGCATCATCTGTATCACATCCTCCATGGACCGTGCCTTGCTCGCTTGTACCCACCCAAGTGCTGCCCTTTGTAGCCTGCATGCCCACTCTGCGTGTGAGTCTTTTTCCACCTTCTTTAAGTCCCTGAATCTCCGCCGGTATGCTTCTGGTGTTATAGCATACCTGGCCAGAATAATTTCCTTTACTTTGTTATAGTTCCTTATTTCCTCATTAGGTACAGTACGAAATGCCTCAGCTGCCCTCCCAGTTAGCCTTCCTGCCAAAATCGGTACCCAGTCCTCTGTGCTGATTCTATGCAGGGCACACAGTCTTTCAAAATCCTGCAGGAAAGCGTCTATATCTTCCTCTGCCTCCACATACGTTTTAAAAGCCTGGTATGGTATCTTAGGCTTACCTTCTTGTGGCATATTTATTGCAGAGCTGCGTTCTGGGGCTGTTTGTTTCCTCAACATAAATTCCTGGACTTCTGTCATGGTCCTTGAAATAATTTCTGTTGAAGGTTGTTCCCCATAAAAAGACAGCCGAAATTGTACCTGCCTCCGGAACTCCACTTGTTCCGAATTTTCTCCCGAATCCCCCTGTTCGGGAACCGAATCTCCGTCCATTCGGTACTCCTCCATCAGCTCAGTAATGAGTACCGCTTTCTTCTTATTGCTGGCTTGTATACCCCTTGCCTTCAGGAGGTCTTTTAGCGTGGAGCGTTTTAGTGTGGCAAAATCAATCTCCATCCGTACTCCATTTATGCTTGTTCCTCTGTGAGTCTGGATCCCAGCGCTGCCAACCAATGTAGCGGAGAGGCAATATTCCCCAGGTTATCTCCGCTTATAATCCCAGTGAGGCTCAGGAACAAGTAAATGGTAAATCCACAGGCAAGGTTTCCAACCGGTAAAATAATAGCAATATTCCAACCGCAATCCCAATAACTGGACGACACACAGTTTCAGGAGCAGAACTGACTTTATTTTGTTATGTGCAGAAATATTTATACTCATCTCTTCCCACAGGCAATCCACATCCCCCATAGTTGGTTACACAATACACATAAAGAGAACAATAGGTGTGGTCACCCCTCCCTGAGGCTCCTTGATACAATCAGACAATAATTAAATCAGCTGTCTCTGTTCTTATGTTTGAGAATGAATACACGTCCTTATCTGTAACAGGATTATCTCTCCTGCCAAGGTCTGCACCAGCCTGGGGCCAATATTCTGCAGAGCATAAACACACATACATAAAGTATATTACTAGGATCATATTTTAACCAAGAATTAAATAACCATAAACAGGGTAAAACAGTGATGGGTTCCGCTACACCAGTTTCTTGTGAAATTTTGAACATCCTAGATTTCAAGGTACCATTCATGCGTTCCACCTTTCCACTACTTTGAGGATGGTAAGGCGTATGAAAGGAGAGGGTCACTCCTAGGGCTGTCCATATTTCCTTGGCCAATACTGCTGTGAAAGCTGGTCCCTGATCACTTTCAATTACTTCAGGAACGCCATATCTGCAGATGACCTCTGTTAGCAGGTGTTTCACGGTTGTCTTTGCTGTCATGTTTGCAACTGGGTAGGCTTCTGGCCATCCTGAGAACATGTCCACGATGACTAATGCATATTCATACCGGCCACTCTTTGGCATATGAATGTGGTCAATTTGTATCCTCTGGAATGGATACAATGATTTTGCCAAATGTCTCTGTGGTGGCTTCTCGGTGCGGCCTGCGTTGCACTTGGCACAAATACTGCATGATTTACAGTAAGTGCTTGTCAGAGTAGTGATGCCTGGGGCCATGTAATACTTGTTTATTAAGGCATTCATGAGAGACTTTGACAGGTGTGCTGGCCCATGTGACCATTGTACTGTTGCTGGGTATAAGCTTCTTGGCACACACAATCTCAGATTATCAACATATAGTCCATCTTTCAGGGCTGCTCCCTTTGCTTTCCATTTGTTCACTTCTTCTAGACCTGCCGTCTTCTGCAATTCTTTAAGCAATTTTAAGTCTGTTGGCAGAGTCTGCATTGTATAGATGTTTATGTCTCCATCCACCTCTCTCATTTCCATTTCCTGTGATGTCATTGCTGCTTGTTTAGCTGCCTGATCTGCTAGATGGTTTCCTCGTGCTTCATCCGAGTTTAGCTTCCCATGAGCCTTTACTTTCAGTATGGCCACTTCCTTTGGGAGTGTTAGAGCTTCTAACAGTTCACGGATGGCTTTATGTGGTGCCTGCGGCTGTCATGAATCCTCTGGCTCTCCAAATTACCCCAAAGTCTTGAGCCACTCCCAGAGCATACCTTGTATAGATATTGGCTCGAATTCCTGCTGCAGCTTCACAAGCTTTGGTCAATGCAATCAACTCTGCCTTTTGTGCTGACATGGAGGGAGGTAACGAGGAGGCTCGTATCACATCTTTCTCTGTGGTCACAGCATATCCTGTATGGTACTTCCCATGTTCATCAGCATATCTCGAGCCATCTACATACAAGGTAATGTCTAGGTCTGTTAGAATAAGTTCTTTCATATTAGCCAAGTGCGAGGTTTCCATTTCCAACTGTTGGAGACAGTCATGAGGTGGATTTGTGAGTCCTGAGACGGCATATGGGTCTCTGGCTTGTATTCTGGGAGTGCTGTTTGCTTGCCAGTCAAAAGTTTTCTTTCCTACTCCTTCCTCTTCCAACTCCTCTTCATCTGCAGATTCCCACCATTTTAATGCGGCTCCCAATGATTTCCATCCATTTGGTGCAAACTTTGATACTGCAACATGTGGAATTTCTGTATCCCAATGCTTGTAGAGCACTTCTGCTTCTTGTGGGAGCTCCACCGTAAATGCACTATCTCCTGCTGCATTGTTGTACAATGTCTTTAGTTTTAAGGTGACCTGCTTCAATTTAGTGAGTCTTGCTTCATATTGGAAATCTCGGCCTGGAGATTGTTTATTCCACAGTGTGCAATATAAAGGGTCTTGTGTCTCATCTGTGAGCGTCTGGCCGTTTCCACATTCCAATAGACGTCTTTTTACATATAGATTGGTTATTTCTGATTCTGGATTCAAAATCAGGCTGTACCAAAAGTATCCATCGTCCTCATCTCCCCCCTCTGCAGAGATGTTATGTCCTCAATCCAGCCACTCTCTTACCATTTCCAAAGTAACATTGTCTGGCAGAAGGAGGGAACATTGCAGACAGAGGTGTCTGGCTGTAGTCATGTGCTTAGGTTGAGTGTGCTGTATGATGGCTGCAATATCATGCGGCGCTAGAACTCTTAGAGGATAACCAAGGACTATGTCACTTGTTTTGTCCAGTAAGGCATGTGCTGCCAATGCTGCTCTGAGGCAAGACAGTCCTCCTCTTGCCACAGCATCCAATTGGCATGAGAAATAGCCAATAGGGCGTTGTCTGTTTCCATGGGACTGTGTCAAGACTCCCATTGCATGTCCTTCTTTTTCTGATACAAACAGCTTGAATGGGAGATCATAGTTTGGTAATCCTAGTGCTGGTGCTGATGCGATAGCCTTCTTCAGGGTGTAGAAGTTACACAGGGCTATCTGTGTCATCTCATATGGCTCAGTCTTCAATACATCATACAAGGGATGCTTCTGGGATCCACGCTCTACAGTAAGATATAAGACCTAGGAAAGCATGCAGGGGTCTGTGTCCTTCTGGGACTGACATGTCTTCTATTGCTTGCACATTGGTACGTGTAAGATGAAGCAAACCCTTTGAAAGACAGTGTCCTAGGAATATGACAGTCTCTTTACACCATTGCAGCTTTTCTCTGGATACTTTACATCCTTGTTCTGCCAAGTGTCTCAACAAGCTTTCCGATGTTCTTGTGGCTGTGGGAAGATCTTCAGCACACAACAACAGATCATCAACATACTGCAGCAATACAATGTCAGGATTTGCTTGTTGCCAGGAGTCAAGGATATGGCTCAAAGCCTTGGCAAACTGGCTGGGCGAATTTTGTGCTCCTTGGGGCATTACAGTCCATTTGTATTGATTATGATCATGCGGGAAAGCAAACAGATACTGTCAAGAAGGGTCAAGGGGAATACTGAAGAAAGCATTTGCTAAATCCACTACGGTAAAGTATGCAGCTGCTGGAGATATTCCAGAAAGGAGAGTGTTCGGATTAGGCACTATCGGAGTGTCTAATATGGTTACTTCATTGACTGCTCGCAAATCTTGCACCATACAATATTTTATTGGCTCTTCCTTTTTGGATTTCTTCTTTACTGGGAAGAGGGACGTGTTACATGGTGACGTACACAGGACCAACGCCCCTTGCTGCACTAATCTCTCTATCTGCTGAGAGATCGCATCTATTTGTGCTGGCTTCAGAGGATACTGTGGCTTCCGTGGTAACTCTGCTCCGGGTTTCAATTTTACTATGACTGGTGGCACCTTCAGATGTCCAAAAGCTTCCGGTCCTTGCGACCAGAGTGTTGCTGGAATCTTGTCCAAGATATCAGCTGGCCCTAAATCACGGCTGCTATTGGCATCTATGTATAGTAATATGGGCAGTGAGCAGAGTGCTGACATGTCAGTGACTTGTAGAGGGGAAGACACCTGTACAGTTCCGTCCGGGGTGAACGAGATGGATGCTTGCAGTCAGTAAAGCACGTCTGCACCTAACAAGTTTATAGGGCATGTAGAAGATACTACAAATCTTGCAAGCAGGTCTGGAAACGTGCCTATTTGCATAGGTTGAGTTAAATGGTTGGAGGTGGGGACACCATCCACTCCTATACAGGCGACATCAATGTCGGACAGGTAAGATGTATCGGGCAGATCTTGCTTTCTTAGGACGCTTCTGGCTGCACCTGTGTCTACTAGGAAGGTTTTGGGAGTTCCCTCTATTGGTAGTGTCACAATAGCTTGAGGTCCCACTCCGCCATCCCCTGAAGAAACTGCCAGAACAAGGGACACTGACACAGGCTCACCCCCGTCCTATGCTGTGGCTTGAACCACAGGCGCTCCATTCGTATCACCTCCCTGCTGTTTAGGTCTCAGTTTCCTGGGTGCCCTGCAATTCTTGCTAAGGTGTCCCGGTTTCCCACAATTAAAACACTGTCTTGTTTCTCTCCGTGGTGACTCTTCAGAGTTCACCATAAGCACAGCAGTCTTTTTAGACGCTGATGATGTAGGTTTTTTAGCCGCTGCTGTCTCCAGCCCTTTAGCAACCAGCAGTAAGGTGTCTAAAGGTAACACTCTATATTCTGGTCTGGATGTCAACAGGCAATTTTGAAGTGTCTCCTTTAATCCCAGCACGAAAGCTATACTTAACATTAGAACAGTACACCCGATGAAAAGTCATCCTTTGGGCGATTTGTATCATACGGATCTATTGCATTCCGCATAATGGGCCAGTATGAATCTCCTGCCCTAATTTCACACAGGCTAACAAGGTCTTTCCATGCTGCAGAGTAAGTTTTTTGGATCTGTACCATCTTCCTATAGAAGGGCATAGGTTGTTTTTCGGGGTCGGGCAATGTGTTTATAAGGGAGGTGGTTGTGTCAGGGTAAATGCAACGTACGTTAGACTTCCCCTGTTCTTGTCCCTCCTCTTAGATTTCGCTTTTGGGTTTGTTCTTCTATCTTTCCATACCTCCGCCCCCTCTCCTCCCCTGATATCGTCATCTTCCTCTTCTGAACTATCCTGTTGATGATGATATGTGGGTGGAGCTTGCACATCCAATGGTGCTCTAGGGTCGGGGAGGGGAACTAACAGCGGGCTTACGACAGAGCTGTGCACACTGTGTACACTATGGGGCCCAGCACCTCCTGTCGAATCTTCTACAACACTTAGTGCCGCCAATGATGGAACCATCGGGTATGGGGAATACATAGTTCCATTTGCAGTCAGTATTGGATACAGAGGAGTGGGATGTGCCATCGGGGTGGTAGGTGTGATGGGCGGACCCCCTTGGATGGGTGGTGCAACGGGTGACATCATTTCATGATGGATAGTGTTCGGGGGTGAGCGTGGCTCCTCCTCTGTGTGTGTGTGTGTGGGCACCATTTTTGGGTTGTGGCTGGATGGAATGTCTTTGTTCGGCAGAGGATAGTGGTTGTGGTGCATTAAGGTTACATTGTGTTTGTAGTGTGGAGGGGACAATGGTCGAATACGGGGAGCTGGCCGCTTCACATGGAGCATGATACACATACATTTTCTGTCCCTTCATTTCAACCTCTTTCTCTGTCCAACCCTCCTGTGCAATCGCTTTAGCTACCCTGTACCATGCTTCTGCACTCGGCAACAAACCACAATCTTGTAGCTGCCCTTTGTTGTCTCTCAACACTCTACGCCACTCTTCTGCCCTCAAATGTCCTCCAACAACACCAGTAATCCCGCACACTTTAAACATCTTCTTGCACCGGCTTACCACAGCTTCACCTCCCCTCTTCTTGACTATATCCCGGGCCAACATGCCCTCACTCAGTTTAGCTTGATTCTCCCCCATATCCCTATGTTAAGCAAATACGTATTTAACAATGAGGGCTCAATGAGGTAGTAACAGAGAGAGAGAGAGAGAGACCAGCTGTTTGAAAGAGAAGGTCTGATTTGTTCGACTGCTACGAAGGGTTACTCCGTACGTCTTCTCTAAACTCAGACCGTTGTCACCGCCCTCCGGGGACTATACCTTTGCAGTGCGTAACCACTCACTGCTGGCAAGGGATAGCAAGGAGAACAGTGGATAGGGACATCTGAATCAACAAAACATAATCGCATCACATTTCATATCATCATGCATTAATAACCAGCACTGACATAGCATTATAATCATCAAACCATTTTCTGCAGAAAAACTTCATATTCAGAGATATGTCAATTCGGGGCCTCGCACCACTACGTGCTCATGAATCGACACCCTCAGGGCTTATTGTGCTTTACAACACTATCAATCTGCCACTAAAGTCCGTGTCTCACATACACGTTTAATCACCCTAGTGTATGATATTCATCTATCCAGCATGCATAGACCCTCCCCGGGAAAGTATGCAAAGCAATCCCGATCCCCGGGCTACGTATATGCACGCCCGTATGTGCAACTTCTCTGGGTTATGTGCGAGTCTCGGCACAACTCATCTGTCCCCACAGCCTGTTGCACATACACGTGTATGCCCCCCGAATCACAATATCTAAGAGATCACAATCGCTCAACCACGCTATCAACAGTCACACACAGGTGACAGATATCACTATCTCTTGTACAGGATTCACAATGGACTTGAGGCAAGCTAGTACCTGTACTTTTGTAACCTCCCCTACAGCGGAATTGGACAACGGGCAGAGTCCCAGGAACAGGTCTACGCGGATAAGGTACTAATCATGTCCTTACCGTGTACCGGAGGTGATCAGGCTCCGCCTGTTCCCGTGAAGTCCGTCCGAACTCCTCTCGTCCGCTGCGGTTTGGTTAAACCTCAAGTCCCTGTTCGGGCGCCATTTTTTAGGAGAACAAAAGTATTCCTCAGAGATATCTGTCCCTGGCCAAATTACCAATATACATATAGTGTGCACACCTTAGAGAAATAATACACCAACACAGAGTTCTGGTATAAAGCTTTCTCTCGCCTAACTTTATTACGTCAGTCGTCATTTATATAGTTTTTAATAATCAGATAAAAGTTACAAGTAAGCAAAACATCAGGTTTAATTCAGCACTTCATTGGTTCTAAGGTGTCCGCTTTTACGGGATCTTGGACAGGTATTGGGTCAGGAGTTTAGGGAGTCTTCAGGTCTCATCCCACAAGGGATGAGTCTATCTTCCCATTGGTTCAGAAGTTGAGACAAAGGAAAGATGGCGCCCTCCTTCTAGTGTCCAAGGTGTGGTAGCTGTCGTCATCCTTGCTAGACCGGAAGTAGTGCCACCAGCATCTTGTATGCGGAAGTAGTGAATCCTCCATCTTAGAGTTCCCAATGATTCAGCATTATTAATAAAACTTTGGTTATACGATAATACTGCAAAGATAAGATATATAAGTAGGTGCACGAATACAGTTATGCATTTTGTACGGATCCCAATCCATAACAATGGTGCCGTCTCCCCGAGATTACTGCGGCCATTGGTCCCAAGAGTGAGTTAACCCATTCATTGTTGGAAACTTTGACACAGTCCAGGTTTATACAAAGACGGTTTTGGTATGAGTGGGCACTATCCCACAGGAAACACCGGCAAACAGAGAAGTTGAAAGGGGGGAAATCCAGTAGAGGGTTGAGGTACTTCTCTGATAGCAAAGAGCAAGTAAGGTAAAAGTGGTATTTGTCCGTAATGCTATAAACTCACAGCCTTTAGCAAGTGATGTCTTTTTGTTTAGAGTCCTCTCACTCGAACTAAGGTCTACTATATTTAACCTGTATCGTATATGTCCGATTATGTAAGAATGCGCCTTTACACGTGTTCATCATATTACGTAGCTGCCTGCGCTGTCCGACTATTTAAAGATGTTTAACAAATTCTACAAAATCTGCCTCTTATTGTATTAATAAAGGTGCTAATATATACCTAAGGAAACCTAAACCATCCTGCAGAGATTACTATTATTTTTTCCACCCTGGGACCCGTTGGTCTTCTTCTCACAACCAAAACATGTTATGAGTGTGGGGAGGTAGAAACTTTCCACGAAAAGTGAGAACACACTAAACTCATAGTAGGGGTAGAGTGGGGGGCTATTGTTGACCAATGAGGCTGATGTCCTCTTGAGACAATTAGTGATGGTCCTAATCCTGGTCCTTTTTTACAATGACATCTTTAATAAATTATCTTCTATTGCTTTGTTTTTTTTCATTCCAGTTAATCAGTCTATGAACTATAAGCCCTCAAGGGGCATGTACGCTCTCCCCTACCTGACGGGCATTGCCAGTGAGGACCCTGGGACACTCCGGCAGTATGAGTGGTGGGAGCTGCTGTTCTTCATTAGGAGGCTGGAACCTCAGGAGCAGCAGGAAGTGCTGGAGATAATCAGGAAGAACCAGGAGGTCCAAATGAATGAAAAACATGGGCGGGTATGTGAAGGTACAGCCTGTGGAGTATAGGGGTATTAAAAGGGGCAGCCTCATAATGTTCCTGGATTCATAACATTTAAAAACCTTCCTCTTTATCTCTTTCTCGTCTTTCTCTCTCATTTCTCTGCTTCATTCTTGTGTTTTGCTCTTCCTTTCTTTTCTTCTCATCCCTTGTTGTATTTCCAGGTTTCAGATTTAGATGATCAGGGTCTCATACAGATGGTGGTCTTAGCTGATGTAGCCCAGAAGATCATGCGGTACCTGAGAGAGCACTGCAGTCGCTGTGTCCTGACTGACCTGCAGAGCTCACACGTCTACAATAAGCACTTCTTACACGCAGAGGTTGATCGGCAGAGATCGCACTCAGGCACTCCCATGCAGGACAGCCCGGGGGGACTTCTGTCCAAGAAACCAAAGACTGATGAGGTGTCTAATACAAACTGGACAATGGGCCTTTCAAGAGAAGAGAAGTCTGACCTCCTACTTCTGGTAGACCTGCTCGCTCTAGAGGGAATCCAGACGGCAAATCTAGAGGAACAGGAGAAAGGTTAGAATGAGAATTTTGTAAATGGGAAAATTTGGAGAATGTTAAAAATAGAGAGGTTAGGCAAAGAGTGAGAGCTTAGAGAAGAGAGCTTAAAGACTGGAGGCGAATGGTAAGATTTGGTGTCAGAGCAATCGGTGGGAGATCGACAGAAAGTGATAAGATAGAGATGGAAATAAGGGAGGGCAATGTGGAGTAAAGGGGGCGAGAGGACTGAAATCTAGAGCACATATGGGAATGCTGAGAGACTGGAAGAAGTTTGTGATGGGAAAGAGAGCACATTTGAGGATGAAGGGAAGAAAAATAATTGTATGAAGGAGAGCTAATGGAGAGAAGAAAGGAAATTGAGAGGAAATATGGAAGGGTGGAGAAGCTAGAGAAGAGAGCAAGAGATGATTGAATGGACTTAAAGAGTGAGAGTAGACAAGCTGTTGGGTGAAGAGTGGTTGGGTGAAGAGTGGTACCATCATTACAGATGATAAATGTTGGAGATGCTGTTTGTACTGGGCTGGAGGAGAAGGAGTTTCCAGTGAAGTTTGACTTTAATAACCACAATATACAGTTATATGCAGTGGTCAGGACGCACGAGTAACAAAGTCCCTGGAGCATTGCTGGGTACTGATAGCTGGTATCCAACGGCCTGGATGGGAATCTAATCGGGGGATGACCAGACAGACACTGATCCAGTGGGACACAGACCAGCAGATCACCACAGACATTACCAGGTGAGAAAGGACAAATGTCCAGGAGTCCAGCAGTGTCCATAGCCTTACAATAAAAATCTCTGCCATCTTTCCAGCCAGCAATGGCTGTTGGTTAACCCATCACTGCTGCTCTAATCACATTGATCTGTATAGAGCCATTCTCTCCATCTCTAGTCACATTGATCTGTATGGAGCCATTCTCTCCATCTCTAGTCACACTGATCTGTATGGAGCCATTCTCTTCATCTCTAGTCACATTTATATGTATGGAGCCATTCTCTTCATCTCTAGTCACATTGATCTGTATGGAGCCATTCTCTCCATCTCTAGTCACACTGATCTGTATGGAGCCATTCTCTTCATCTCTAGTCACATTGATCTGTATGGAGCCATTCTCTTCATTTCTAGTCAGGCGGATCTGTATGGAGCCATTCTCTTCATCTCTAGTCATTCTGATCTGTATGGAGCCATTCTCTCCATCTCTAGTCACACTGATCTGTATGGAGCCATTCTCTTCATCTCTAGTCACACTGATCTGTATGGAGCCATTCTCTCCATCTCTAGTCACACTGATCTGTATGGAGCCATTCTCTCCATCTCTAGTCACATTGATCTGTATAGAGCCATTCTCTCCATCTCTAGTCACACGGATCTGTATGGAGCCATTCTCTCCATCTCTAGTCACATGGATCTGTATGGAGCCATTCTCTTCATCTCTAGTCACATTGATCTGTATAGAGACATTCTCTCCATCTCTAGTCACACGGATCTGTATGGAGCCATTCTCTCCATCTCTAGTCACATGGATCTGTATGGAGCCATTCTCTTCATCTCTAGTCACACTGATCTGTATGGAGCCATTCTCTCCATCTCTAGTCACACTGATCTGTATGGAGCCATTCTCTTCATCTCTAGTCACACTGATCTGTATGGAGCCATTCTCTTCATCTCTAGTCACACTGATCTGTATGGAGCCATTCTCTCCATCTCTAGTCACACTGATCTGTATGGAGCCATTCTCTTCATCTCTAGTCACACTGATCTGTATGGAGCCATTCTCTTCATCTCTAGTCACATTGATCTGTATAGAGCCATTCTCTCCATCTTTAGTCACATTGATCTGTATGGAGCCATTCTCTCCATCTCTAGTCACACTGATCTGTATGGAGCCATTCTCTTCATCTCTAGTCACACTGATCTGTATGGAGCCATTCTCTCTATCTCTAGTCACACTGATCTGTATGGAGCCATTCTCTCCATCTCTAGTCACATTGATCTGTATAGAGCCATTCTCTCCATCTCTAGTCACACTGATCTGTATGGAGCCATTCTCTTCATCTCTAGTCACATTGATCTGTATGGAGCCATTCTCTCCATCTCTAGTCACATTGATCTGTATAGAGCCATTCTCTCCATCTCTAGTCACATTGATCTGTATGGAGCCATTCTCTCCATCTCTAGTCACACTGATCTGTATGGAGCCATTCTCTCCATCTCTAGTCACACTGATCTGTATGGAGCCATTCTCTTCATCTCTAGTCACATTGATCTGTATGGAGCCATTCTCTCCATCTCTAGTCACACTGATCTGTATGGAGCCATTCTCTTCATCTCTAGTCACATTGATCTGTATAGAGCCATTCTCTTCATTTCTAGTCAGGCTGATCTGTATGGAGCCATTCTCTTCATCTCTAGTCACACTGATCTGTATGGAGCCATTCTCTCCATCTCTAGTCACATTGATCTGTATGGAGCCATTCTCTCCATCTCTAGTCACATTGATCTGTATGGAGCCATTCTCTCCATCTCTAGTCACATTGATCTGTATGGAGCCATTCTCTCCATCTCTAGTCACACTGATCTGTATGGAGCCATTCTCTCCATCTCTAGTCACACTGATCTGTATGGAGCCATTCTCTTCATCTCTAGTCACACTGATCTGTATGGAGCCATTCTCTCCATCTCTAGTCACACTGATCTGTATGGAGCCATTCTCTCCATCTCTAGTCACATTGATCTGTATGGAACCATTCTCTCCATCTCTAGTCACACTGATCTGTATGGAGCCATTCTCTTCATCTCTAGTCACATTGATCTGTATGGAGCCATTCTCTTCATCTCTAGTCACACTGATCTGTATGGAGCCATTCTCTCCATCTCTAGTCACACGGATCTTTATGGAGCCATTCTCTCCATCTCTAGTGACATTGATTTGTATGGAGCCATTCTCTCTATCTCTAGTCACACTGATCTGTATGGAGCCATTCTCTCTATCTCTAGTCACACTGATCTGTATGGAGCCATTCTCTCCATCTCTAGTCACACTGATCTGTATGGAGCCATTCTCTTCATCTCTAGTCACATTGATCTGTATGGAGCCATTCTCTTCATCTCTAGTCACATTGATCTGTATGGAGCCATTCTCTCCATCTCTAGTCACACGGATCTGTATGGAGCCATTCTCTTTATCTCTAGTCACATTGATCTGTATGGAGCCATTCTCTCCATCTCTAGTCACACTGATCTGTATGGAGCCATTCTCTCCATCTCTAGTCACACTGATCTGTATGGAGCCATTCTCTTCATCTCTAGTCACACGGATCTGTATGGAGCCATTCTCTCTATCTCTAGTCACACTGATCTGTATGGAGCCATTCTCTCCATCTCTAGTCACACGGATCTGTATGGAGCCATTCTCTCCATCTCTAGTCACATTGATCTGTATAGGGCTCTTCTTTTAATTTCTAATCCTATTTTATTGTGTTTTTAGGAGGAAGATTGTGAAGATGCTGGTGGAACGTCTGACCAACCACATGAAGGAGAAAGTGCTGGCTGTCACATGTCTGCAGCTGGCCTATCTGGTGATGTACAAGTATGACCAGCGAGTCCTGTTTGCCACCGAAGGAGGAGTGCGTGCCGTGCTTGAGTGCATGCACGAACACCAAACCTCTCCTGCAGTACAGCATGGTGGCCTTATGGTGAGTGCAGGGAAAAGGTTCTGTTGAGCAGCCAGGAACTTCAGAGAATTGTGGGGTTCAAGTAGTAGTGAGAAGGCAGTGCTGAGGCGTCTACATGTTGTGGTTATTGGCAATTAATATGTTGATATTATTATCATTTATTGATATTAATTACAAATTACATATTTTATATATTCATCAATGTCGACTATCAGAAATCCAGAAATCTTACTACACAATTTTATATATATACAGTGTCTCACAAAAGTGAGTATACCCCTCACATTTTTGTAAATATTTTATTATATCTTGATGTGACAACACTGAGGACACGCCGCTCTGCTACAATGTGAAGTAGTAAGTGTACGGCCTGTATAACGGTGTAAATGTGCTGTCCCCTCAAAAAAACTCAACGCACAGCCATTAATGTCCAAATGAACTGTCCAAACTGGGCCCAAAGTGTCAATATTTTGTGTGGCCACCATTATTTTCCAGCACTGCCTTAACCCTCATGGGCATGGAGGTCACCAGAGCGTCACAGGTTGCCACTGGAGTCCTCTTCCTCTCCTCCATGATGACGGAGCTGGTGGATGTTAGAGACCTTGCGCTCCCCCACCTTCCATTTGAGGATGCCCCACAGATGCTCAATAGGGTTTCAGTCTGGAGACATGCTTGGCCAGTCCATCACCTTTACCTTCAGCTTCTTTAGCAAGGCAGTGGTCGTCTTGGAGGTGTGTTTAGGGTCGTTATCATGTTGCGGCCCAGTCTCTAAAGGGAGGGGATCGTGCTCTGCTTCAGTATGTCACCGTACATGTTGGCATTCATGGTTCCCTCAACGAACTGTTGCTCCCCAATTCCCTCCAGCTCTCATGCAGACGGTGCAAGGCTCGAGGCCCCTGACCTGAGGGGCCCCTGCGGACCTCCCAATGGTTTCCTGTGGCCTTTCGTCCCTCCTGTGGCCCCTGCATTCCTCCTGTGGCCCCCACAGGTCTTCTGTGCCACCTGCGGATCTCCTTTTGCCCCCACAGGACCTTTGTGGACCCCTGCGGGTCCCCTGTGGCCCCTGCGGAACCTCTGTGGCCCCTGCAGATTTTCTGTGCAACCCCTGCAGCCCATTAAAGCACATTGTAGCCCCCAGGGGTTCTGTGGCTCCCTGCTTCTTATGGCCCCCGCAGACCTCCCGTGGGTCCCCTGCAGCTCCTTATGGCCCACTGTGGTCCCCCACTGTGCCCCTTGCATGACATGTGGCCCCCACGTCCCCTTATGGCCCCCGCAGACCACTTGTGACCCCTCACGGACCTCTGCGGCCTCCCTTAGCCCCCACTTGTGGCCCTCTCGGTCCTTGCTGGCCCTTGCAGCCTCCTTTAAAGCATAAAGGAAATATTTCTGCTCGGGTAGGAACATCATTTATAGATTAATAGAATCAACTACTTTAAAAAAATGTTTTGTAAATATAAGGGAGACATAAAAGTTCCCCCTTAGAATATGTCCTAAGCTTAAAATAATCTCTGAATTATCATCTAGCATAAACGCCAGGTGCATAGGGACACACGCCCCAAAGTGGCGAAACTGCTAAGGGGTCATCTGTATTTGGTTTTAAGTTTGTATTTTAGTTGTTTTTAATTCTGTGTAGTTTGGTATAAATAATAATTATTTTTCCAATATTCTATATTTTTGGGGGTAGCAGTGCTGGGGTGTATGTGGGAGCACCATTACCCTGCTGCAGTATATCCAGCCCCTACATGTCATGTTGCTCTCCATGGTCAGTGTGTTGGTGGCCTTGTGTTCTCTCTGTATCTTTGATAACTAATCGAACACTTGTGATGATTGTAGGTATTGAAGATCATAACCTGTGTGGGAGGCTGTGAGCTGAGTGGAGGCTCTCCATGTTACACACTCAAGCCATTGGATGCTCAGGTGATCAAAGAGATCTTCTCCAAGATCGGATCTGCAAGTGGGAGCTCCACCAGTCTCCTGAGAGCCATCCCCAGCGCCATCAGCAAGATGCTGAGTACCCCAGGGTTAGTATGAAGTAATGTCCTCTGACAATCAGCCTGAGAGCCATACCTAGCTCCATCAGCAAGATGCTGAATACCCCAGGATTAGTATGAAGTAATGCCCCCTGCATTATATCCATGTCACCAGCCTCCTGAGAGCTATCCCTAGCTCCATCAGGAAGATGCTGAGTACCCCAGGGTTAGTATGAAGTAATGTCCTCTGACAATCGGCCTGAGAGCCATCCCTAGCTCCATCAGCAAGATGCCGAATACCCCAGGATTAGTATGAAGTAATGCCCCCTGCATTACAGTCAGGTCCATAAATATTGGGACATCGACACAATTCTAACCTTTTTGGCTCTATACACCACCACAATGGATTTAAAATGAAACGAACAAGATGTGCTTTATCTGCAGACTTTCAGCTTTAATTTGAGGGTATTTACATCCAAATCAGGTGAACGGTGTGGGAATTACAGCAGTTTGTATATGTGCCTCACACTTTTTAAGGGACCAAAAGTAATGGGACAATTGGCTGCTCAGCTGTTCCATGGCCAAGTGTGTGTTATTCCCTCATTATCCCATTTACAAAGAGCAGATACAAGCTCCAGTGTTCATTTCAAGTGTGCTATTTGCATTTGTTGCTGTTAACTCTCAATATGAGATCCAAAGAGCTGTCACTATCAGTGAGGCAAGCCATCATTAGGCTGAAAAAACACACCCATCAGTGAGATAGCAAAAACATTAGGTGTGGCCAAATCAACTGTTTGGAACATCCTTAAAAAGAAAGAACGCACCGGTGAGCTCAGCAACACCAAAAGACCCGGAAGACCACGGAAAACAACTGTGGTGGATGACCAAATAATTATTTCCCTGGTGAAGAAAACACCCTTCACAACAGTTGGCCAGATCAAGAACACTCCCCAGGAGGAAGGTGTATGTGTGTCAAAGTCAACAATCAAGAGAAGACTTCACCAGAGTAAATACAGAGGGTTCACCACAAGATGTAAACCATTGGTGAGCCTCAAAAACAGGAAGGCCAGATTAGAGTTTTCCAAACAACACCTAAAAAAGCCTTCACAGTTCTGGAACAACATCCTATGGACAGGTGAGACTAAGATCAACTTGTACCAGAGTGATGGGAAGAGAAGAGTATGGAGACGGAAAGGAACTGCTCATGATCCAAAGCATACCACCTCATCAGTGAAGCATGGTGGTGGTAGTGTCATGGCGTGGGCATGTATGGCTGCCAATGGAACTGGTTCTCTTGTATTTATTGATCATGTGACTGCTGACAAAAGCAGCAGGATGAATTCTGAAGTGTTTCGGGCAATATTATCTGCTCATATTCAGCCAAATGCTTCAGAACTCATTGGACGGCGCTTCACAGTGCAGATGGACAATGACCCGAAGCATACTGCAAAAGCAACCAAAGAGTTTTATGAGGGAAAGAAGTGGAATGTTATGCAATGGCCAAGTCAATCACCTGACCTGAATCCGATTGAGCATGCATTTCACTTGCTGAAGACAAAACTGAAGGGAAAATGCCCCAAGAACAAGCAGGAACTGAAGACAGTTGCAATAAAGGTCTGGCAGAGCATCACCAGGGATGAAACCCAGCGTCTGGTGATGTCTATGCATTCCAGACTTCAGGCTGTAATTGACTGCAAAGGATTTGCAACCAAGTATTAAAAAGTGGAAGTTTGTTTTATGACTGTTAATCTGTCCCATTACTTTTGGTCCCTTAAAAAGTGGGAGGCACATATACAAACTGTTGTAATTCCCACACCGTTCACCTGATTTGGATGTAAATACCCTCAAATTAAAGCTGAAAGTCTGTAGTTAAAGCACATCTTGTTCGTTTCATTTCAAATCCATTGTGGTGGTGTATAGAGCCAAAAAGGTTAGAATTGTGTCGATGTCCCAATATTTATGGACCTGACTGTATATCCATGTCGCCATCTTCCTGAGAGACATCCCTAGCTCCATCAGGAAGATGCGGAGTACTCGAGGGTTAGTCATGCCCGGCACCATCAACGAGACGCTGAGTACACCAAAGTTAGATTGCTAGTATTGGGGCACAGGGTGATGCATTGGGACAGGAGCGGAGTCGCACTTATAGTCCGTGAATTCACTTTTCATGTTAAATCTACTTTTTAGTTCACCATTCATTACCAAAAAAATTATTTAACGTGGAAATCTCTTACACTGGCCCTTTAAAGAGGATGCTCTGGCAATAGAATGAGGACTGTACTAAGTTGTTATTGCCCAAATGCTTTGACAGACTGAGTGCACCTGTTTGAGATCCCAGCCAGGAATGACCATGTCGGAGAGAGATGCTAAATCAGGGGAGAAAACTCCAAGCAGTGAGATGGCAGAACCTACAAGATATGAGACTGTGTCTAATGACCACCAATAATGTTGAATTAGGGGAAACCTTGGGGTACAGTGATCATAACACAGTCACATTTGAAATTTAATTTTCAAAATCAATGTTACAGGATGCCAACAATGTCTTATGTTTTAAAAGGGGATATTGTAATAGAACAATAAACAAAATCAGAGGTGCTCAGAGAACAAACTAAGCGTAATAGGTTAGATCTGTGGACATGATAACCCACTCTGAGAGCAACCTCTAAACGGGGAGAAATATCCTGTAGTATATCAATCTGGTCTCACTCACTAGAGTGATCCATCCCCGAAATACCAGGCAATTCTACCCTGAATAGGAGAAAGCGCAAACTCCAGACATACATTTCGGCCTTAGTTGGGCCTCGTCAGTAGGATTGTGAGACTTTTGTACTTTGTTTTTTTATTTTTTTGATATTTTAATACACTGTAAGGACTCATTTAGAAAAAACACTGGCAGGTAAAAATGCAGAAACTGACTTTTCTAAATAACCATACGTATCAGCACTTTATGCGTGTACACAGAATATAACCAGTCTTGCAAAAAAGCTATTAAATTAGCTAAAATAAAAAATGTTAAATAATTAACAGAAAAAAAAGTGAGTGTGCCCAAGATGACAGCCTCACGTCTCCTCAGCTCCTGAACACATCTCCAAAAAGCACCAAATCTTAACACTTTTCCAAGGAAATCCTCTAAATATAGAAAGATCCAGCAGCCGACATCTATCCAAACGTAACATTACATTCCCACGTGGAGATTCACATTGGGTTTCATACTGGGCTAAGATCTACGACACAACAAGGAGATACCAAGGATACCTCCCATGACCTGGATAATCCAACAAGGTTCTGTGCCATCTGTTCTGCATCTCAACCCCCCCCCCCACCACCTTTTTCTGTAGATATAGAGCACTTCTGGTAATATCACTTTTAAGATAAGAATTCAAGGAATTACCAGTCAAATATATCCACTCAGATAATAAGATCGTTTTGAATTCAGGCCTCTAAAAAAAATCTCCAGACATGTGGCCTTCTCACATCTCAAGGAATCTGCACTTGAAAAAAATGTTCACACGTCTGAGTTGGAAACTCCAGCGAAAGCAAATGATTGGCTGTTCCTATTCTTGACTGACCACCCTAAGCCCTCCCAGGACCCGTAACCTATTACACAATCACAAATTCTCACTTTGAAATCTTTTTATTTTTTATTATCTTATCTGCAAAACAAACCAGTAATCAACATAACATACCATGCAGAGAGGTCAGACAACCCGTCTCAGGGGGATTAAGATTTTTTAGACGGATTATTAGCCAATCTACAAAAAATCTTTTCTATTGCTTTTTTTCTCTCTAATACGGATTGAATCGTGTCCCAAGTTTCCAAAATGTCATTATAGACCACTTAGCTACCAATAGAATCTGAATAATCCGACTTTTATCATGAAAACTCAGCTTCATAGAAAATAAGTGGAAGAGCGTCCAGTGCGGAGATAACTCCAAATTACAATCACATATTTTGCATATATGGCAAGAAGACCAGATTCCTTGAATTCTCTTACATGACCTCCAAATGCGATGGTGGGAACCCTTACAATCCCCACATCTCCAGCACCTATTTGGATATTTATCAGGTGCTATCTTAGTGGAAGGTGCCATATACCACCTTCGTATCACGTTGATATATACTTCCGTATAGTTAGTGCATTTTAGTTACTCTCATTAATTCACTTGCGATATTCCAGTCTTTCTCCATTCTTGGCCTACTTCCTTCTCCCGTGTTTTTATTCTAAACATCTTAATGTCATAGGTATCATTTTTAATTATTTGATAACATTTAGAGATTAAATACTTCTCTTCACCCCTCAAAAATACATTTTCAAAATCTGTAAGCTTCCGATCTCCTATCAAGATGAATTCAGATTTAGAAAACGGAGACCTTAATCAATTATACTCCAGACAAATTTTTCTTAGAAATTCCACATTTCCCTATTGAATCGGAGCTGAGAGTCCTCCTTTATTATAATGTCTCCTACCTGTACTCTGCTTATACTTATTTATAAATTGCTCTAATAATGCCTGTAGACGATATAAAATATATCTGGAATACATCTAAATACGTATGTTATCCTGGGTAAGAGGACATCTTAACCGCTGAGATCCTTCCCATCCAGGACAACCTTATAGCTTTCCTCTGTATATTTTATTAGAACTCGTCTTCACTAATGTATTCAGATCTTCAGGAAACTCTGAGCCCGATTCAGTTGAGCAATCGTAAGTTACCAGAGCCCGTAAGTGAGGCCGTAAGTTAATGTGCGATTCCCATGGCATCTATTTGCGTTCTCCACACGGTTTACGGTTACTAGCTTGAAAACTTTGAGATAATTAAACCTGGAACTTACAGCCGCCCGAAGCCTTTGATCTTTCCCCTCCTCAAGAGTTACGATCACTACAAATCGCTGTTCAATTGCTACAATTCCCCAAGGTCGCAAATGTTTTCACACCCGTAAAAAGCACATATAGGAGAAAATCCTACGAGTGCTAGAGAGGACCCGCAAGGGGTTAAACACCTGTCCGTAACACTGTAAATGCAAATAAAAAAGCAATCCTGCACTGTAAATTACGGGGAAAGTGATGAAAGACATTATTAGAATTAAATGCACAACAGTCTCAAGCCCGCAAATCAGCAGTAAAAAAAAAAAAATTATGTTTCATTTCGGGGCTATATCAATTTCGGGAATTAATGAGTTAATACATATCAGGCCACCCATATGGACTAGAACAGTATTGGCATTCATTTTTATAATTTTGTATTTTGAGGGTTTCCCAGTCTGGTCGCATCTCGGACCCCTGAACCTAATTGATTGACATGTAACCTCCATGTTTTACTGCCGTAATGATGGCAGTCTCATTTTCTATTGGCTGTTTCGAAATGGGAGGTTACGGTCTTGTTTAATTGATTATATTCACGCCATGAACTGCTATGGATGAATGCATGGTTTTATGGAGTTGGCTTTCGGCCTGTAACTTGCGGGCTTTTTCAATTGAAGAACACCAGAATCTGAGACTAACAGGAAGCCGCAGCCCCCCCGCAGATATATGGCCTTGATCCCGGGCTATTGAATCGGTCTCTATATCCTAAATTTGACTCCCAATCAAAGAAAAATTGTCTCTTTAAAGTATTTGTCTGTTCTGCGTCTAAATTTAGTGCGAACCTCAGTTTTTAAACCAATTCTATTTATAATAAGAAATCTTACCAAAATATTTTACAACTGTCCATCACCAATTGCTGATAGTGGGCAGCCCTGATGGGGGCCATTATAAATAGGAAACTTATCATCTGAGAACGAACAATACCGAAGTAGGTTTGTCCTATAGTCGGAGAGCAACCTCTAGCAACTGTTAGTTAAACAGTATATTTCTTTACTCATTAGATAACGTAAGTGACATTGCATGCGTCAACATCAACAAAAATAGCATGAAGTTTATTGCGTCATGGACATGAGCATGCAGTAAGAAAGTAAGACGCCCGGGCTATACTTATAATATAAATGGCAGGGAGACCATGCACCACGTGTTGCTGGATTTTCTCGGGATACAGCATTTGGATTTTTGCCACAGATCCCACTTATCAAGGGAGAATCCTCTACAAGTCACACAAATCTTTTTCTAAAGCGAAATTCCTATTCATAGTTGATGAAACTTCGATCCATGTCAGTAGCTTAGGTTGTCTCAGTTGCGTGCTAGCAACCATTTGGCGATAGTAACTATCTGAATGATCATCGCTTTAAACTTCCCATTGAGTGAGGTTGAAAATAAATGTAAAAGTACAATCTCTGGGGAAAGTTCTGTAACCGCTCCAATTATATTAGCAAAGCTGCCAGAATTTCTGTACTAACTCACAATCCCATTAAATATAGAGGAGTCCCCTCTTTACCACAACCTCTCCAACAGTTTGCGTCACTTGGATTAGAGGAAAATACAATCTTAACAAATCCAGAAATTGAAGGGCCTGTTTTGAGCTTAGAATCTTTGTAGAAAATGATTTTTTCAAAGTCCCTATAAGACTGGAATCTAAAGGGAATAAAATATATATATATATCCGGAAATACCTGTGAAATACCGGAGACATCACGCATCAGGACATCTCCGCTCTTCCACATGACTGTGCAAACCAATATGCCTACAGTCTACGCTCTCTCAGAGTGTGGAGAGTTTGCTGATCCTCCATCGCTGTCAAAATCCCTACAATGACGCCAGAAAAATGAAAGGCAACAAGGAAACTGAGCAACAGGTCTATACCCTCCTGGAAAGCTGTGACATGTTATTGAAGAAGACATTATATAAAGGACTGTATCCCAAGACTTGTAATCAGAATCCAGTCCCCATACCTTCTAGTAAAGTGCATGGGCTTAACTAGCGCAATGACCACACAACACGTACAACAGTCTTCGCAGATGAGCATTTTTCCAACTCCACTAAAGGAAGCAGAACTTAGATCTTGTCTGGATCCAGATTGCATCTAGAAAAGGCATTAAGAAAGTTGTGGCAACCAAACTAGAAGCCTGGACGTCATCCAACAACTTACACGACTCCATTCAGGATTCAGAGATTGTCCTAGTCCTGATACGGCTCTACGTGTCCTAAATGATCTGCTCATGCAAGAGACAGGGGTCATTATTCTATAATAATTCTCCTTGACCTCTCTGCAGGATTCAACACTGGGGACCATGATATTTTAATTCGCCATCTCAAGGATTACTGTGGACTGGGTTCTGTATCAGTGACATGGTTCAGATCCTCCTTACAAGACAGATCTCAGAGAGTGTTCTAAGGGGTACATTCATCTGCACCTACACTACTTATATGTGAGGTTCCACATGGATCCATGTTATCTAGCATGTAGTTTGCTGTCTTCATGCTTCTAGTGGGTGCTATAATAAGGTCCAAGTTACCATTGCTATGCTGATGACACACAAACGTATCCATCATGTACAAGCACAAATGATTTAGTGTCACTGGTCAGGGATTGTCTTGCAGATCTCTTAGAGTGAGCAAGTGCCAGCCTGCTGAGACTGATGGGACTGAGGTACTCTAGTGGGGGAACAACATCTTGTAAAATCAAAACTGAAGCAGGATCAGGTGTCTGGCCTAGAATATGAAGAGTGGCAGATACAGCAATCGGAACAAGGGTGAAACTTCACTGTGGATTAACACTTTAATATCAAGTCTCAACGCAATCAAGACCTCAATATTCTATCCGAAAAATATAGCACTTAATTCCTTTGGAGGATCTGCCTACAGTGGTCCATACTTGGTGGTCTCCTAGCTTGACTACGGCAATGCACTGAGACTTCCTGATCAGCAGTTACACCCCCTGCAGGTGGTGCAGAATACTGCAGATAGGCTAAGACCAGCTCCGGCCAGGTGACTCCTGTTCTTCATACTCCGTAAGCCAACCTTCAAATAAATTCACCATTTGACAGGTAACCAGTGCAGACCTTCACAGTGCTAAATGATCAGGACCCAACTACCTGACATATCTCTTGGTTACCTCCACCCCTATCTGTGCTCTTCGTTCAGCAAGTGCATTACCATGAAATGTACCAGGCGTTCGCTTGGCATCATTTAGTGTTAGATATTTTAGTCATGCCGTTCTTGGACGTTATGGGAGAGATGTCCACAGAACTAGAGTCCCCAACATTGGACATTTTCAAAAAGAAACTTAAGACTCATTCGTGTACCCAAGCCACAATGTCCAGGGAAAGCGCTTTGAGTTCATCTAGGAGAAAAGCTCATTGTTGTTTGTTTATTTTTATTATTACTATGATGGAGGTAAACAAATATTTGAACAGTAAATTGTGAGACAAGCAGAGTGATCAAAAGTCAATAGAAGATAATTGTGTTAAGTAAAGGGAGGTACCAATGGTAGGGACTGTGTTATATTACAGAATAACTGGCTAACTCCAGAACAAAAAACAAAAGGTGCTTAGAAAAGTAAATGTAAGGAACACACAAGGTTCAGATGCGGTATATCCAACGGTATTGAGGGGATGGAGGTCTGTACTTTTATGTCAAATGTTGCAGTATCACCAGATATGGTACTCTTTTATTTTGGAAAAAGAACAAATTAAATAGTTCTAGACTTGAAGACATCGATGCTAAAAAGAACACGTGGGAGGCAGCGTAGTTTAATGGGGAATCGGTCAAATATAAACAGAGGGCCTTTGATCAATGCCTACATATTTGTATTGTTTTGACACATGGGAATCTAATGCACAAAATAAGGGATTATGGAATTGTATATCTCCAACTGGATAGAAATCTGGGCAAAGAAGAGGAAAGAAAATGTTATTGTAAATGGGCCCTACGTGGTAAGTGAGGTTCCTCAGTGATCAGTACTTGTTTTCACTGGTGGTATCTAAACATTGTGATGGCAGTGGAAATAATAAGCATATCGCTACTGTCAAACTTAAAATCATTGCTCTTGTGACTCCGACAGTACCAGAGGAACCTGCTGTAATCTCCCATTTCACAATAAGTGTTGTTGCACAGCTAAGCGTTTGTGGTTCTCTTACAGTCGCAGTGTGTGCTGATATCTGACTGTCTCTTCTCAGGTGCGTCTCGGCTTTGTACAATGGGCTTCTCATTGTCCGCATGCTGATTGAAAACCACAAAGCTTTGGCTGAACAGCTGTCCAGTAGTGATCTGACTTCCATCCTGCAAAGCTTCAGAGAGATCACCTCCGATATGCAAGGCCCACCGCATCACCAGCTGGAACTGATGGTACAGCTCTGCCTATCTAAGGTCCAGCGTAGAGGTGGGTGTGTGTCTATCTGGGATTTAGAGGAGGAATATCGGTCATGCTGGAGAATGCTGAGACATCCAGGATAAACAGAGAGATAGAATGTGGCTCTATTTAGGAAGGCTATAAAAATTAAGATAGGATATATTTAATACATATTAGAACAATGGGCTTACAAAAAGAAGGATCTATGTACATAACTTACTGAATGAAGTGGGATAAGATGCTGCCCTATGGTAGTCTGAGGGGGTACCACCTAACTGAAACATACGGCATAAACCGCGGAACCTGAAACGCACTCGCTGAATCAGCGGTTATTATACCTAAAAAAGCATAGTAGAGATCCAAAAACTCCCTGAGATTGAAGTTAAATGAAATAAAGTTTAACAAAACCATGTGCTCAATTATAAACCTGAGAGGGAATTCTTGGACCGTTCTCTAGTGGTTATCATGTAGGGTTTAATTCGGAATAAAATCAGTACTTGAAGAAATAAAACCATTGCGGCTCTTTGATGGCTTACATTTGACCTTTCAGTGTTTCAGACTTCAACAGAGCTTTTTTCTCCCCCATGAGGTGTCCAAGTGAGCCTATAAGACTTAGAGGCTAAAACAAGTGTGCAGGAGATAAGTAGGTGTATGTATATATCTGAGGCTAACAGGATACGTTCCAGGCGTGCAGTGTGTAGAGATGGACAATGTCTGCTCACAGGGGCGCACTGACTGTGGCTTTGCAGGAGAGAGGTTATCAGGCCTCGCCTTAAGTCTCATCCTCCATGTTCCTCACCAGACCTCACCTCCTCATGACTTCAACGCCGCCTGACCTTCATTCTCCCCAGGAATGACTCTAGTCCCCATGCTCCCATGTCTTTGACCCCTTCAATATCTCATCCTTGCTGGGACTCACCCATCTTCCTGAGTCCACCCACCACTTTCCACCACCATTTCTCTGTTTTGCTCTCTCTCACTCAGTATTTTGTGCTTTTCAGACGTCTCTCAGACTGTGGTTCTGAACGACATGGATTTGCAGACCTTGCTTGTTAGTCTGAAGGACAGTAAGACTTGTCGGGAGCTTCTTCCATCCCTAGAGCGATGTGTTTGCGATGGCGTCTCCTCACTGCGCTATGAAGTGTCTGAGATCCTCACAAACACAGACTTCTTTCTTCAACTTCTGTCCAGTCTGGAGCAGCTAAGAGCTGAGAAATGTCTACAGCTGTCTCTATTTAGGTGAGTGTAGATAGGAGCAACCCTCAACATACAGATGAAAGGAATCACGGGCAGCTACCTAAATCGAGGTGACAGGATGTCAGGACCAGCCGTCTATATACAGGTAGATGAGTTAGACAATTCTAACTCCACTCATTGGTACATATAGAGCTGCTTCTCTCAGGTGTGAGGAATCATGGGTAGCTGTCTATATACAGGTGTGATGAATCATGGGTACCTATCTAAGTATGAGTTAGGGGCAATTGTCTGTATTCAGGTGAGTGTAGTCTGGGGCAGCTATGTATACAGAAGTGAGGAGTATGGAGTGGCTCTCCGCATAGGGGAGTCAGGAGCAGCACATGTTACGTACTCTATGTGTAGGTTTGTTTCTCCAGTCTTATGGATACATCTATATTTTCTACCCATAGGATCCTGAACAAAGCTCTGGATTTTCACCATGCGTATGTGCTGCCCTGGCACCTGAGCATCGAACCTTCCCTGACTTCTATAGGGAGTAGCAGCACCGACCATGAGGTGAGAAGCTCAGACCTGGCAAGGTAATATGGAGGAGCACCACATGGTGCAGGATCATGTGAGAGGAGCACAGAGCAGGAGGTGACAGCCCCAGAAGCCATGTTTGTAATGTCTAAGCTGGAGCTCCGTGTGTCAGGGAGGGGTATACTAACTGCATTGGGGCTATAATATATGTGTGTTATATTCGGATGGGTGGAGGTATCTTTCAAGGTAGTATTTTTAGAGATACTACCAGTGCCACATGCTAGCCCAGGGAGACAGAAGAAGCTTAGAGAGCTTAACCCTCCTAGTGGTAATCCTGAGCATGGCTCAGAGTTAATTTTTAGCGCCACGCTCGGGATTACCGCATTGAGTGCAGGGGCGGATCTGGAGGGGGCCCAGTGCTGACGAATTTGCCTGGACACCCTCAGCACACCATTCCTCCTGCTCCTTATCCCCCTGCCCCTCCTCATTCCTCCTTCCCCCCCTTATCCTCCTCCTTACCCCGTTATCCTCCTCCTACTCACTTCCCCCCTCTCCAATCACCTCCCTTTCCCCTCTCTCCTTACTATGATCCTATGATCTAATGATGATCCTTCCCCTGCAGCACGTCTTCTGACTGTGTGACATCACATGTGATGGAAAGGGGGGGGGGGTTGGAAGTGAGGAGGATAAGGGGAAAGGGAGGAGGATAAGGGGGGAAATGGAGGAAGAGAAGGATAAGGAGGAAAAGGGAGCAGGAGGAGGATAAAGGGGAAAGTGAGGAGGAGGAGGAGGAGGAAGATAAGTGGGGAAAGGGAGGAGGACAATAAGGGAAAAGGGAGGGGGAAAGGGTGAGGGGGAAAGGGTGGATTATAAGGAGGAAGGGGGAAGGGAAGAAAGGGAGAAGGGGGAATTGAGGAAGAGAAGGATAAGGGGGAAGTAGAGGTGGCGGAGGATAAGGGTGAAATGGAGGTGGAGGAGGATAAGAGGGAAGGGGAGGGAAGAGGAGTAGGAGGATTATCCCTTCCCTGCGAGCATAGGCGACACAGGGGGGCAGAACAAGGCGTTATGATTAAGTCAGTATTTTTAAATGTATCGCTTTAACATTCTAAATACTGACATAACCATACCGCCGGGAGGGTTAATGTGTGGCTTAAAATGTGGAGGACTAAGGAGGGGTGTGGATTTTTAGAGCACTGGGCTGACTTCTCACTTGGTTACAATCTCTATTGCAGGGATGGATTGCACCTTAATGATGAGTGAGCTTGTGTGCTAGGGGATAGGATGGTAGAATGGCTGGGGGAGCTTTTAAACTTGTAGGTGGCGGGGGGAGACTAGATAGAAGTAATGGAGTAGAAAGTGTAGACAAGCTAAGGAATGAATTAACCTTTCATGGGGAGGAGTTGGGGGGAGGGTTAGTATAGTCAATAGGGAGGCATTGCCAAGTAACTCGAGTACAGTGGCCGGCACTTCAGAAATACAGACTCATAACATAAGGTGTATGCTTGCTAATGCCAGAAGCTTGCCAGGAAAAACGGGAGAGTTAGAATTACTAGCAGATAATGAGAAAATGGATTTAATAGGCATTACCGAAACGTGGTGGGATGAATCTCATGACTGGACTGTTAATCTGGATGGTTATAACCTATTTAGGAAAGATAGAGGCAATGGTAAAAGAGGAGGAGGGATTTGTCTGTATGTTAAGCCTGAATTTAAGCCTATAGTCAGAGAAGATATTTATGGTGGGCCTAGTGATAAAGCTGAATGTTTGTGTGTAGAGTTAAATAGCGAAGCAGCAAATTCCAAAAGAATATTAGTAGGAGTATACTATAAACCCCCAAATATAGCTGAAAGTGAGGAAATACAATTATTGTTACAGATTGGAAATGCAGCTAAGCATGGGCAAGTTCTAATAATGGGAGATTATAATTACCCTGAAATAAACTGGATAAATGAGACCAGCAGCTCAGCTAAGGGGAGCAGGTTCTTGAGTTCATTCAGGGATCATTATCTGGCCCAAGTAGTACAAGAACCTACTAGAAATGACGCCATCTTGGATTTAGTCATCACAAATAATATTGATACGTTATCAAAAGTTGAAATGGGGCAACCTTTGGGAAACATTTGAGATTGGATTACAAAACATAACTGTAAGGGGCCAACAAAAACTCTTCATTTTATACGGTCAGATTGTAATGGTCTAAGGGCAGCGATACAAAGTATAGACTGGGACAGAGGCATGATGGGTAAAAACACTGACCATAAAAGGACAACATTCAAATCCTTACTAAATATACATACACATCGGCATATACCATGTGGGAATAAAAGTAAAGGAGTAAATCACAACCCATGGGGCTTAACAATGATTTAAAGATCAAGATACAGAGTAAAAAACAGACATTTATATTATACACACAAGAGGTGACAGAGACGGCTTTACGGGAATACAAGGAAATCACCAAGGAAGCAAAAGGGCGACTAGACTGGCTAACATGGAAAATGGCAAGTTATATGTAAAGGAGAGTAAGACTAACCCTAAACATGAGTATAAATATATTACTGGGAGGAAGGCCAGGAAGGAAGCTATAGGAACATTACAATGTGACATAGTCTGATAATTAGTGACCAGGAAAAGGCAGATGAGCTAAATAGGTTCTTTTCTTCGGTATACACAAGGGAGGTACCAGTGGTTGGGACACGGCAACATAATGGGGCTACACTGCCTTTGCCGAATAATTGGTTAGCGCAGGAAGAAATCCAAAAGAGGTTGGAAAAAATAAATGTTAATAAAGCCCGGGTCCTGATGGAATACATCCAAGGGTACTGAGGGAACTGGGTTCTGTAATAGCCAAACCATTATATGTAATTTTTCAAGACTCACTCACTACAGGGTCTCTACCAGATGACTGGAGAAAAGGCAGAGGTGATACCTATATTTAAGAAGGGAGCAAGAACAAATCCGGGGAATTATAGACCAGTGAGCCTCACTTCTGTAGTGGGGAAGCTTTTAGAAGGGTTAATAAGGGATAATATACAAGAATATGTATTTTTGAACAGGATTATAAGTAGGAGCCAACATGGATTTATGAGGGATAGGTTGTGTCAAACAAATCTAATTAGTTTCTATCAGGAGGTCAGTAGGAACTTGGATCAAGGCAACTCAGTGGATGTAATCTTTTAAGATTTTGCAAAGACTTTTGATACAGTGCCACATGGGAGACTATTGTGCAAATTAAGGGATACAGGAATTGCAGTAAATATCTGTGCATGGATTGAGAGCTGGCTAAAAGACAGGAAGCAAAGGATTGTGGTAAATGGAATATACTCTGATTGGACTAATGTGGTAAGTGGGGTTCCTCAGGGTTCAGTATTAGGTCCTCTCTTTCTTAACATATTTATTAATGATTTAGGACTGTTTGCTGATGACACAAAGTTATGCAAGGTAATTGAATCAGATAATTATGTACTTTCCCTTCAAAGGGATTTACATAAATTAGAGAAATGGGCGACTAAATGCAAATGAGATTTAATATGAATAAATGTAAAGTTATGTATCTGGGAAGGAAACATATTCATGCAATTTATTATCTTAATGGAGCAAATCTCGGGGTATCAGATATTGAAAGGGATTTGGGAGCTTGTGGACAACCACCTAGGTAACAGTGCTCAATGCCAAGCAGCAGCTGCAAAGGCAAACAAAATATTAGCATGTATTAGGAAGGGTATAGAAGCCATGGAAGAAGATATCATTCTGCCACTATACAAATCTCTAGTACGCCCTCATTTGGAATATGGAGGACAATTTTGGGCACCACTTCATAAAAAGGACATTTTAGAGCTGGAAAAGGTACAGAGAAGGGCAACAAAACTAATAAGGGGAATGGAGGGGCTAAGTTATGAAGAAAGACTAACCAAATTACACTTATTGTCTCTAGCAAAAAGGCGTCTAAGAGGGGATATGATTACCATATATAAATACATCCAGGGTCAGTATAAAGATTTGTCACAGGAGCTTTTTGTGCCAAGAGGTTTTCAACTGACAAGAGGACATCCTGAGGTTAGAAGTAAAAAGATTCCACCTTAAAGAAAGAAAAGGGTTCTTCACAGTAAGGGGGGGGGGGGGGTTAAACTGTGGAATTCTCTACCAAAGGAGGTGGTGACAGTGGATTGGATAGATTGTATGATTGGATACAATATTATTCTGTAATAGTCTATGCCAGCTTGTGGAGCACACCTTGGCCCTTCGGACATTAGGTCTCTGAATTGGGACACGGTGTTCTTGTGGCAGAGACTTCTGTTTGATTTTGCAATATTTGTATTTGAATTGTCCAAACTAGAATGTATTGAGCACCTTTTTCTGGAGCTGAGACATTTTTTAAACATTACAATAAAGTTCCTGTTTTTATAAGTTGTTTCTATTGAATGCCTACAGCCTTATTAAATTGCGATTCAGCAAATTGAATAGGGCTCTATATAAGCACAGAGCATATATTTTTACAGAAGTTTTTAGTTAGTAATCTTCTATCCAAAAGCGAGGTCTTCACCAACTAAAAACCTGTGTAAAAATATATGCTCTGTGCTTATATAGAGCCCTATTCAAATTGGCCAAATCACAATTTAATAAGGCTGTGTTAAGCACTGGAATGAAAAGTACGGCTACACCTATTGTATTATATCGGATTTGATAGATAACTTTAAGAAGGGATTGGATATATTTCTAAATAAAAAGGGCATTCAGTGCTATCCTGGAAAATTAGAGAGAGCGAGTATTGATCCAGGGAGGAATCCGATCGCCAGTATCAAGAAGGAATTAAATTATTTTTTCCCTCTTGAAACAATTGGCAAATTTTCACTTGAGTTTTTCTGTTTGCTTCCTCTGGACCAATTAACAACTAATCCTTTGAATACTGAAGATCAGAGGAGATCTTAAAAGGTTGAACTTGATGGACTAAAACTATTTTTTCAACCTCCGTTACTATGTCACTGATATTTGGATAGATGGAGGTGTCCTATACTGAGTGTTATATTTGGGTGAGTGGGTGGGGGTATCCTATATGGAATGTGGTATTTGGGTGGTTGGGGGTGTCCTGTATTAGGTGTTTTCTCTTTGGATGAATGAGGTATCCTATAATGTGGTCTCTTTCCTCTCCAGATTCTGCAGGAAGTGGTCAGCTTCCTGTACCGTTTAGCCTCTACCAATAAGGATTGTGCTGTGGTCATGTGCCGTCTCGGCACCAAGGAGACTCTGAGCAAAGTTCTGGAGAAGCAAAGCTCCAGCCTCCTCCAGGCATCTGAACTAAGAGACTTGCTCACTGACTGCGAGAAGTATGCAAGCTTGTATCAAAAGATGGCGACCAGCATCCTGGCTGGATGTATCCAGGTAAGGAGTCTGGTCTCTGTATGGGCTGGGAAACATGGTTTTGACGGTAGATAAGAACCAAAAAAGGCCCATCTGGTCTGTCCATTCTATCTGCCTAAAAATTATTTGGCCTAATTAATCCTCAGGATAGCCTTATGCTTCTCCCAGGCATGCTTAAATTGCTTAACTGTGCTTGCCCAAGCTGGGTGTAGTCGGGTGAAGCTGGTCAGACTGTGACCTTCTCTGGTCAGGCTGTGACCTTCTCTGGTCAGACTGTGACCTTCTCTGGTTAGACTGTGACCTTCTCTGGTTAGACTGTGACCTTCTCTGGTCAGACTGTGACCTTCTCTGGTTAGACTATGACCTTCTCTGGTCAGACTGTGACCTTCTCTGGTCAGACTGTGACCTTCTCTGGTTAGACTGTGACCTTCTCTGGTTAGACTGTGACACACGGTTGGGGTATAAGCTGTTGTCATGTTCCTGGCAGATGCTCCTGGGGCAGATCGAGGATCACCGACACAACCAGCAGCAGATTCATATCCCCTTCTTTGACGTTTTCTTGCGAAATCTCTGCCAAGGTGAGTTTATGCTCCCCATCTTGTAAACAAACAAATTGGATTTCAACACATTTTCTTACTGTCCCCCAACCTGTTTTACATCAACAGTATCAACCACACACATAATTCTAACCAGTAGACGAGACCACACTGCGATTTGGCAGGGATACAGAAGACTTTGTGTAATAGTATCCAGATTTAAAATGTTCTGGTCCACACAAGGCAGCATTCACTATTTGAGATTTGATGCTATGGTGTTGCTAGATGTGAGTCTAGTCCTCTTGCTATGAGATGTATGGTGTAGCTAGATGTGGGTCTAGTCTTCTTGCTATGAGATGTATGGTGTTACTAGATGCGGGTCTAGTCCTCTTGCTATGAGATGTATGGTGTTACTAGATGTGGGTCTAGTCCTCTCGCTATGAGATGTATGGTGTTACTAGATGTGGGTCTAGTCCTCTTGCTATGAGATGTATGGTGTTACTAGATGTGGGTCTAGTCCTCTTGCTGTGAGATGTTTGGTGTAGCTAGATGGGGGTCTAGTCCTCTTGCTGTGAGATGTATGGTGTTACTAGATGCTGGTCTAGTCCTCTTGCTGTGAGATGTATGGTGTTACTAGATGCGGGTCTAGTCCTCTTGCTATGAGATGTATGGTGTTACTAGATGTGGGTCTAGTCCTCTCGCTATGAGATGTATGGTGTTACTAGATGTGGGTCTAGTCCTCTTGCTATGAGATGTATGGTGTAGCTAGATGTGGGTCTAGTCATCTTGCTATGAGATGTATGGTGTTACTAGATGCGGGTCTAGTCCTCTTGCTATGAGATGTATGGTGTAGCTAGATGTGGGTCTAGTCCTCTCGCTGTGAGATGTATGGTGTTACTAGATGCGGGTCTAGTCCTCTTGCTATGAGATGTATGGTGTTACTAGATGTGGGTCTAGTCCTCTTGCTATGAGATGTATGGTGTAGCTAGATGTGGGTCTAGTCCTCTCGCTATGAGATGTATGGTGTTACTAGATGTGGGTCTAGTCCTCTTGCTATGAGATGTATGGTGTTACTAGATGTGGGTCTAGTCCTCTTGCTATGAGATGTATGGTGTTACTAGATGTGGGTCTAGTCCTCTCGCTATGAGATGTATGGTGTTACTAGATGTGGGTCTAGTCCTCTTGCTATGAGATGTATGGTGTTACTAGATGTGGGTCTAGTCCTCTTGCTATGAGATGTATGGTGTTACTAGATGTGAGTCTAGTCCTCTCGCTATGAGATGTATGGTGTTGCTAGATGTGAGTCTAGTCCACTTGCTATGAGATGTATGGTGTTACTAGATGTGGGTCTAGTCCTCTTGTTATAAGATGTATGGTGTTACTAGATGTGGGTCTAGTCCTCTTGTTATGAGATGTATGGTGTAGCCAGATGTGGGTCTAGTCCTCTTGCTATGAGATGTATGGTGTTACTAGATGTGGGTCTAGTCCTCTTGCTGTGACATGTATGGTGTTACTAGATGTGAGTCTAGTCCTCTTGCTATGAGATGTATGGTGTAGCTAGATGTGGGTCTAGTCTTCTTGCTATGAGATGTATGGTGTTACTAGATGCGGGTCTAGTCCTCTCGCTATGAGATGTATGGTGTTACTAGATGTTGGTCTAGTCCTTTTGCTATAAGATGTATGGTGTTACTAGATGTGGGTCTAGTCCTCTTGCTATGAGATGTATGGTGTTACTAGATGTGGGTCTAGTCCTCTTGCTATGAGATGTATGGTGTTACTAGATGCGGGTCTAGTCTTCTTGCTATGAGATGTATGGTGTTACTAGATGCGGGTCTTGTCCTCTTGCTATGAGATGTATGGTGTTACTAGATGCGGGTCTAGTCCTCTCGCTATGAGATGTATGGTGTTACTAGATGTTGGTCTAGTCCTTCTGCTATAAGATGTATGGTGTTACTAGATGTGGGTCTAGTCCTCTTGCTATGACATGTATGGTGTTACTAGATGTGGGTCTAGTCCTCTTGCTATGACATGTATGGTGTTACTAAATGCGGGTTTAGTCCTCTTGCTATGAGATGTATGGTGTTACTAGATGTGGGTCTAGTCCTCACGCTATGAGATGTATGGTGTTACTAGATGTGGGTCTAGTCCTCTCGCTGTGAGATGTATGGTGTTACTAGATGTGGGTCTAGTCCTCTTGCTATGAGATGTATGGTGTTGCTAGATGTGGGTCTAGTTATCTTGCTATGAGATGTATCGTGTTACTAGATGTGGGTCTAGTCCTCTTGCTGTGAGATGTATGGTGTTACTAGATGTGAGTCTAGTCCTCTTGCTATGAGATGTATGGTGTTACTAGATGCGGGTCTAGTTATCTTGCTATGAGAAGTATCGTGTTACTAGATGTGGGTCTAGTCCTCTTGCTATGAGATGTATCGTGTTACTAGATGTGGGTCTAGTCCTCTTGCTATGAGATGTATGGTATTACTAGATGTGGGTCTAGTCCTCTTGCTATGAGATGTATGGTGTTACTAGATGTGGGTCTAGTCCTCTTGCTATGACATGTATGGTGTTACTAGATGTGGGTCTAGTCCTCTTGCTGTGAGATGTATGGTGTTACTAGATGTGGGTCTAGTCCTCTTGCTATGAGATGTATGGTGTAGCTAGATGCGGGTCTAGTCCTCTTGCTATGAGATGTATGGTGTTACTAGATGCGGGTCTAGTCTTCTCGCTATGAGATGCATGGTGTTACTAGATGTGGGTCTAGTCCTCTTGCTATGAGATGTTGGTGTTACTAGATGTGAGTCTTGTCCTCTTGCTATGAGATGTATGGTGTAGCTAGATGTGGGTCTAGTCCTCTTGCTATGAGATGTATGGTGTTACTAGATGTGGGTCTAGTCCTCTTGCTATGAGATGTATGGTGTTACTAGATGTGGGTCTAGTCCTCTTGCTATGAGATGTATGGTGTTACTAGATGTCAGTCTTGTCCTCTTGCTATGAGATGTATGGTGTAGCTAGATGTGGGTCTAGTCCTCTTGCTATGAGATGTATGGTGTTACTAGATGTGGGTCTAGTCCTCTTGCTATGAGATGTATGGTGTTACTAGATGTGGGTCTAGTCCTCTTGCTATGAGATGTATGGTGTTACTAGATGTGGGTCTAGTCCTCTTGCTATGAGATGTATGGTGTAGCTAGATGTGGGTCTAGTCCTCTTGCTGTGAGATGTATGGTGTTACTAGATGTGGGTCTAGTCCTCTTGCTATGAGATGTATGGTGTTACTAGATGTGGGTCTAGTCCTCTTGCTATGAGATGTATGGTGTTACTAGATGTGGGTCTAGTCCTCTTGCTGTGAGATGTATGGTGTAGCTAGATGCGGGTCTAGTCCTCTTGCTATGAGATGTATGGTGTTACTAGATGCGGGTCTAGTCTTCTCGCTATGAGATGCATGGTGTTACTAGATGTGGGTCTAGTCCTCTTGCTATGAGATGTATGGTGTTACTAGATGTGAGTCTTGTCCTCTTGCTATGAGATGTATGGTGTTACTAGATGCGGGTCTAGTCCTCTTGCTATGACATGTATGGTGTTACTAAATGCGGGTCTAGTCTTCTCGCTATGAGATGCATGGTGTTACTAGATGTGGGTCTAGTCCTCTCGCTATGAGATGTATGGTGTTACTAGATGTGGGTCTAGTCCTCTTGCTGTGACATGCATGGTTTTACTAGATGTGGGTCTAGTCCTCTTGCTATAAGATGTATGGTGTAGCTAGATGTGGGTCTAGTCCTCTTGCTATGAGATGTTTGGTTTTCTTGGATGTTAGTCCATTATAGGTTACAGGCATAGGGCAGAGGTAAGATGTTTTATGGCAGATGTAGAAAAAAAGGACTGAAATAAAAGTAAGCTTGAATACAGGAAATGGTGAGGGTCCCAGAGTGATGGATGAGGATAGGGTATAGACAAACATGGAAGTGATGGACTACACAAGGGGTTTGACGTACAGATAAGAAACAATAGCTTACACATTTTAGCTAGAAATATGGAGGCCAGAATACCTCTGTATCCGCCATGTGCAGATGATCAACCTCTTATATTTCTGCCCATAAAGGGCCCACAAGACAAGGATGGACATAGTGTGCATGAAGGATACTACAGCAGCTCAGTTCCTTAAATATCTATCCAAACTAGCGTTGGTCATCGTGTGCTGTATGTGTTCAGGGACCAGTCTAATATCTCTCCAGAGGAAATTGTGTTTAGTGAAACTGTAGATTATTGAATGACTGATCACCTGATATTTGTCTATTGCATCTAATGCAAAGCCAGAATTGTTTCTCAGATGTCCAATCCAGGGTTATTCCGGTGGTAATCTCTATCATGAATCAAGGAGTCACCAATGCTACTAAATTCTGAGACCTTCTGGACCAACAGGACCAAATGCAAATAAAAAGTCCACATAATGTATTTATAAGTTTAGAGATATAAATTACAACAAATATGGAATTACCACAAGCAAAATGTCCCCCTTCTGTAACCTTCATGCATTGTGTATCATATTTTACAAACAAAATAGCCATGATGGCATGTAGGGCCTGTATTGTCAAGTTATAATCATTGTAATATCATAGAATGGCAAAACCTTGAGATATAAACGCTGAGGTGAGGTACCTGATAGATGTGTGGACAGAGCTTAAGACAATGCACTTACTACATGGCCAATCTCCCAATAACATTGCATCCAATCCATCGGAAGCACACCCTGCCATGTGCCTCCATCCATTCTCCACTCTATCAAATACATTCTACTATCCACAGGCTCAAATTGGGAAGACAAGGAAGAAAAATGTTGGGAGAAGATCGAGGTCTCATCCAACCCCAATGGAGTCAAAAAGCTTACAGATGGAAACCCCAAATCTTACTGGGACTCCACTGGGAGCAGTGGATCTCATTATATAAACATCTATATGTGTCGAGGGGTGATGATTAGGTAAGTCTGGGAATGGGCATCTGGTTACTGGCGAGTGTAAGAGTCTGGGGGCAGCATTGTGATGGGGTCCCTGGTTGTGTTTATTAGGTCAAGTTTTCTAAAAGGATGAATAGGTGAGACTTTCTGTAACCGTGAAGGGTACCGAAAATATGGGGGAGGGAGGGGGGGGGTTGATATATGGGAATGTGAGTTCGTATTGAATGATACTGGAGATTAGTAGGGTTGGAGCAGCAATTGTCTGATTCAGCAAAGGCTTAAGTGGAAGAGCGTATGCTGGTTAGGTGTGAGCTAATGGACGGGTACTCGTGTGTTGCTTAGGTGAGGATATTGGGAGCTGGGAACTTGTATGTATCTTTGGGTTTATATATATATATATATATATATATATATATATATATATATATGTGGGGATGTATTTATGTATCTACTTGATCAGAGTGTTACAGACCCATATGTTTGTCTCATACAGACAGCTGGTTCTCACAGTGGCCAGTGAGGATTCCAGTTACATGCCTGCTTGGCTAGTAGTGATGGGAGGAGAAAGCCCATCCAGCATCAACACAGAGCTGAATTCTGTGAGTATTTGAGACCCATGTTTGGTGTACCTCATGGAGGCACCTCATATGACAAAAATAACTTCCTTGCACTTTTTATCATCTAACCGTTCAGGGCTAATGTAGGAGAAAACACTTGTCTTTATCGCTTTGTGTGTCCTTTTGCTGTATTCTGTATAACAATGGACTAAGGAGTTATGGTCAGTAGATAAGTAACAAGTCTCATCTTTGTCATGTCCTGCTTAACAAAGTCTTGGTCTGTAGCACGGTGTCAGCCATAGTGGAAGTTGAACACAGGCTGGATCTTGTTTTTGGCCTCATCATTTGTAAAAATAGATGACTGCAGGGAATCTCTGATATTCAGTGCTCACTGCGAGCCTCTCCCCCTGTCTACTTCTTCCCTTGTGTCTCCTTTCGCCCATCCTCTCCCTCCCTTGTGTCTCCTTTCGCCCATCCTCTCCCTCCCTTGTGTCTCCTTTCCCCCTCCTCTCCCTCCCGTGTGTCTCTTTTCTCCCCCTCCCCTGTGTCTCTTTTCCCTGTGTCCCTCCCCTGTGTCTCCTTGCCCCTCCCTCCCTTGTGTCTACGCCCCTCCCTCCGTTGTGTCTACCCCCCTCCCTCCCCTGTGTCTGCCCCCCCTCTCCCTCCCCTGTGTTTTTCCCTGTATACTCCCTCTGCGTCTGTTTGCCCTGCTCCCCCTCTCCTGTGTCTCTTCCCCCCACTCCCCTGTGTCTCTTCCCTGTGTCTGTTTCCTTCCCCCCCTTTCCCCTTATCCTCCTCCTCCCTCCCCTCATCCTCCTCCTCCCTTTCCCCCTCTCCGATTAACCCCCCTCCCTCACTTACCTTCATCGCACTGCTCTCCATGGCTTCTTCCGGCTGTTGGGACCCGGCATATGGTAATGACGTGACACGCATGTGACGTTGCGTCATTAGCATATGGCTGGTCTCGACACAGAAGACGCGATGGAGAGCAGCGTGATGAAGGTAAGTGAGGGGAGGGGGGTTAATCGGAGAGGGGGAAAGGGAGGAGGATAAGGGGAGGGAGGATGTTGTATGGGGTCGTAGGGATGAGTGCCTACGGCGCTAATCTCCACAAGCGCAAGGACCCCGCAACGTTCGCAACAACCTGTATTGTTCACAACTATATATGTGATCCCTATGGTCAGATTCTTCTTCAAGGGCCTCCATAAGATTCTTGTCATTGGTCTGGCCCCCTTCTCCCGAGGACTGCTCTCTTGGCCTGCAGACTCAAAACTGAGACTCGTACACTCTAAAGCTAAGTTACATTTTGGGGTATTAAAACCCATCTTCTCCCCCCAAAAACACAATTGAACCTGCACAGTGGAGTGGTTCCTTGGTCATTTGTTGTCCCACCCCCGAAGCAATGTCTGCACTATAAACAAAGGTCTAATGAGATGGCATCTCCTGTACATCTAATCAGGATAGTCTCCAAATGGACATACAAGCACAGCCATGTCTTACAGACAGCTCTAATATTATTACATAGAAAGATTTCTGTATAAATATTTGTAACATACATGATCTATAAGGTCATGATGTTTACATCTATTTAATGCTGTATTTGAGAACTAACCTATTTGTGTTGTAATGATTTAAGATAAGGATTAGATTATGGTATACAGTGGGGGAAAAAGTATTTGATCCCCTGCTGATTTTGAACGTTTGGCAACTGACAAAGAAATGATCCGTCTATAATTTTAATGGTCGGTGTATTGTAACAGTGAGAGACAGAATAACAAAAACATCTCAGGAGGGATTTTGTCCCACTTCTCTCTGTAGATCCTCTCCAGGTCATTAAGGTTTCGAGGCTGATGTTTGGCAACTCGAACCTTCAGCTCCCTCCACATATTTTGTATGGAATTAAGGGCTGGAGACTGGCTAGGCAACTCCAGGACCTTAATGTGCACCCCTTTGTTGTCCTTGGCTATGTGTTTTGGGTCATTGTCATGCTGGAATACTCATCCACAACTCATTTTAAATGCCCTGGCTGAGGGAAGGAGGTTCTCACCCAGGGTTTGATGGTACATGGCCCTGTCCATCGGGCCTTTGATGCGGTGCAGTTGTCCTGTCCCCTTGGCAGAAAAATACCCCCAAAGAATAATGGTGTTCTTGGGGTCATAGGCAGCATTCCTCCTCCTCCAAACACAGCGAGTTGAGTTGATGTCAAAGAGCTGGATTTTGGTCTCATCTGACCACTACACATTCACCCAGTTCTCCTCTGAATCATTCAGATGTTCGTTGGCAATCTTCAGACGCGCCTGTACATGTGCTTTCTTGAGCAGGGGGATCCTGCGGGCGCTGCAGAATTTCAGTCCTTCACGGCGTAGTGTGTTACCAATTGTTTTCTTGGTGATTATGGTCCCAGCTGCTGTGAGATCATTAACAAGATCTTCCCGTGTAGTCCTGGGCTGATTCATTGCCGCTCTCATGATCATTGAAACTCCACGAGGTGAGATCTTGCCTAGAGCATCAGACCAAGGGAGACTGGCAGTTATTTGGTGTTTCTTCCATTTGTTTTTAATCGCACCAACTGTTGTCACCTTCTCACCAAGCTGCTTGGCGATGGTCTAGTAGCCCATTCCAGCCTTGTGTAGGTCTACAATCTTGTCCTGACATCCTTGGACAGCTCTTTGGTCTTGGCCATGGTGGAGACTTTGGTATCTGATTGGTTGCTTTTGTGGACAGGTGTCTTTTATACAGGTAACAAGCTGAGATTAGGAGCACTCCTATTAAGAGAGTGCTCCTAATCTCTGCTCGTTACTTGTATAAAAGACACCCGGGTGCCAGAAATATTGCTGATTGATAGGGGATCAAATACTTATTTCCCTCATTGATCTGCAAATCAATCTATAACTTTTTTGACATGCGTTTTTCTTGGGTTTTTTGTATTCTGTCTCTCACTGTTACAATACACCGACCACTAAACTTATAGATGGATAATTTCTTTGTCAGTGGACAAACGTTCAGCAGGGGATCAAATACTTTTTTCCCTCACTGTATGTCCTATCACTGTAGATATCTTTAATATTAACTTGTTTTAAAATTAGTTTGTGATCCATAATAAATAGCAAGCTTTTATTTTTGCAAAATTCAGGTTTAATCTTTTGTGGTAAGTTTATATTTTCATATTGAGCAGCTAACAGTTGTGGTCTCTAATGTCCCATAATGCTGGAAAATGTAAGTATTGTTAAATATTATGGTGCATAGAGTAATAATTGTTAAATTAGGGAAATATTCAAACAAGGAGGACCAAGCAGGACGAGGTAAATCACTGTACTCCCCCAATAATACAGAACATCTTTATCTATATATCATTATTTGCTCATTCCTTTCATCCTCATTACCAGGTGAATGTCACCAGCACAGCTGGCCGCGTATTACTCCTTGAGAACGTCACTCGCTTCTGGCCCATCATTCAAATCAAGATCAAGAGTTGCCAGCAGGTCAGTTGGAAAAAGTGCCCTAAGAAATAGGTTTGTTTGGGAGCTGGTCACATGATATCAAAGTGTTTTTATATATGTCCCAGGGTGGAATTAATACACGCATCCGTGGCCTCGAAATATTGGGGCCAAATCCAACCTTTTGGCCAATTTTTAAGGAGCAGCTATGCCAGAGGACGTTCCTGTTCTACACTAGCAAAGCTCACAGCTGGGGTCGGAAGATATGTGAGAAGAAGGATCGGCTACTTCAGCTCTTTACCAGGTAAAGTTGGGTACCTGGGACGCCAGATCATGTAATTGGGGCAGGCGAGGATTCACAAAAAGGCGCAAACTATGAGGTGGCTAAAAAACATCAAGGCAACTTATGTTCCTATATAACAATAAGGAGCATTAGTTTATATGTAAGAGGTTGGTGTCCCCTTCGGGATCACTATCATCTCATTGGGTACAATTGGAATTAGTTATGTGTTATTTCTTCTTCGTAAAATCCATTCTGCAGATTTCCAACCATCATTTTCCCATTTCTATTTACCTATTTTTTTTCCCTCTAGAGCTTTACACACCATAACGCTTTTGTTCCTGACCTTGCCGTCCCACCCACCCTGTCCACACCCACCCATCTACGATTTGTGTTCATTCATAGTGCAGGTTCAGTACTATCACCTCCATTTTACACAGTTGAAACGCCCACAAATGTAATCACTAATTAACCCTCTATTCTCTTTTCAATTACTTGTCCAGCTCTTGTTTCTTCCTTTTATTTACTTCACCTTTTGTTTTATTTATCCCATTAGATTGTAAGTTTGTGAGTTTTCAAGCTTATACGATGCTTTAAAATCTGAAATACATGGGGTTTTCTTCAAACTCAAAGACAGGGCCCTCTCCTTTCTGCAATGTGTTTAATATTGTATTTATTTGTTCTTTGTATTTAATCCCTCTACAGCATTACAGAATAGGTTGGTGCTGTACAAAAAAACTGTAATAATAATAATACAAAAGTTTATCTTAACAAAGGAAAACTGAACTAAAACATGGAGTGTATATAAATTGACTATTGATATGTGTGGCTTCTCAGCCCCTCAGCTAATAAGCCCCACAACTCCATCACATTCATATAACCAGCGCTACCCAGTGCCATGTCTATACCCTCCTTACTAAACTAAATATTGTAGCTCTCCATTCTCTCACACTTACTAATGGCCACTCACGTCCCCTCATACTGCCCTATGTACTGTTCCTGATGTCTACACCTACTCACGCTCATGAAACACTCACCTAATCACCACACCACGGTGCATGTAGATGTTGATATAATGTGATCCGGTGCTTCCGTTGGATTCCCAGTATGATTTGGGGTTTCCATCAGTTAGTTTGTTAGCACGATGGGGGTTGGACGAGACCTCTATTTTCTCCCAACATTTCTCTTCCTTAACTTCTACGCTGGAGCCTGGAATTAATGATATGGAGGAAAACCTGTTTGCTCATGAGATAAAAATGGACTCACCTTGGCAAATAAGAGGATGTTAATATGCTGTTGGCTGCGTCTGTGCTCCTCGATCAGGGTCCAGTTTAATTGAATCTCTGAATCAACAAAAGATGACACAACAGTGACATAGTTACATGGTAATTGATGGGCTAAAAGTCTTTTTTTTTAACCTCAAGGTCAATATCTTTAGATCTCCTCTGATCTGCAATATGCAGACTAGTTGTTAACTGATCCAGAGGAAGCAAACAGAAAAAAAAAACAAGTGAAACTTTGCCAATTGTCTCAAAAGGGAAAAAAAATAATTCCTTCCTGACCACAGATACTGACGATTGGATTTCTCCCTGGATTAGTACTCTCTCTCTCTAATTATCCAGGATAACCCTAAATACCCTTTTTATTCAGAAATATATCCAGTCCCTTTTTAAAGTTATCTATCGAATCCGCTGTTACCACCTCCTCTTATAGAGAATTCCATAGATTAACTACCTTTACTGTGAAGACACCTTTTCTTTCTTTAAGGTGGAATCTTTTTACTTCTAACCTCAAGGGATGTCCTCTTGTCAATTGAAAACTTCTTGGCACAAAAAGCTTCCTTGACAAATCTTTATACTGACCCTGGATGTCTTTATATAAGGTAATCATATCTCCTCTTAGATGCCTTTTTCTAGAGAAAATAAGTGTAATTTGGTTAGTCTTTCTTCATAACTTAGCCCCTCCATTCCCCTTATTAGTTTTGTTGCCCTTCTCTGTACCTTTTCCAGCTCTAAAATGTCCTTTTTATGAAGTTGTGCCCAAAACTGTCCTCCATATTCCAAATGAGGGCGTACTAGGGATTTGTAAAGTGGTAGAATTATTTTTGCTTCCCTGGCTTCTATACCCTTCTTAATACATGCTAATATTTGATACATGCTATTATTACTATTATTATTGTTATCATTGTTATAATATGTATTAACTTATTGCATAGTAACTAGGGCTCATTAATTTACTGATATATGAATGTGACACAAATGTGATGTATGTGGATGTCCCAAAACCCCAACCATTGAAAACACACTGATATAACAAAGCTTTATTTCATACACAGAGCACAATCAGAAATGTACAAGACTATACATTAATATCATCGGTGTGGTGTGGGTGGATCCCGGAAGGGCAAGATGTTGTGCTTGGGGACAAGGGGATACCTACCTAAAGGGTCACATGTGGTTACTACACCACTGCAACCAGAATCTGAGGAAAAAAAGTATAATCAGATATAACTCCATTCAGTTGAAGAAATCATTAATGTGCATAGCACTTACAACTTGTCTATATCTGCTCAATTAAGCAGATAAACATAATCATGGATAATGTCATACAGATCTATTCCACACACATTGTGTTTTCAGATATTAAGGATTAATCAGAAATTGCTGAGCAGACTCTGTGACACAGAAAAGAGGAGGTTGAGAAACATCCCTTAATGGTCGTGAAATTGGGTCATTAAGACCTACAGAGACAAGAACAAGATATCAGAACACTATTTGGATTGACTTCAACATCTTATCTCAATGGCAATCCACATGGAACATCAACTGCAGAAATATTCAACATAACCATATGTGTACACACACTATAGCCAGCCAATAGTATGTTAATATTAATCAACTATAGTAGTTGTGAATCTACGAGTTGTTGTCACGCTTGCGGCCCTCGCGAGGCCCATAGGACTTAGCTGCAATGAGCACCAAAGTCGCTTATTGCAGGGGTAGAGATGAGCGCCACAGGCGCTCATCGCAAGGCCCGTGGGACTTAACTGCAATGAGCGGCAAAGCCGCTCATTGCGAACATCGAGAGTCAGCAGGATTTGGTGCGAGGCACGCAATACTTTACAGCATGCAATACTTTGTGACTTTAACTGCCGAACCTCTGAACTCGAAAGACCACCAAAAAAACACCAAATACTTACTTAAAAAAAAAAAAAAAACTTACACACAGCACAGGGGGAGAGCCAGGGAGCCTGTGAGTGAGGTTGCAAGTTAATTTGAGGTATATTTTGCATTTTTGGGCAATCGAAATTCGGCTAATTGAGAAAAAAATTGCGGACGAAAAAGTGGATAAAAACGAGACCGAAGGCAGTAGAAAAAGAGCAGAAAGTCAGTAACCCAAGGCAGTAACACTCATCGCGAGGCACCTAAACTACACAAAGGCGCTTATTGTGGGGCTCGCGATGAGTGCCAAAGGTGATCATTGCAAAGCACCAAAGTAGATGGGGGCAAGTCACTAGTACAAAATAATAATCATTGAGGAGTGTGGATGAGGAGGACAGTGGTTCTCAATCCTCTCCTCACGAGCCATCGGACAGGCCATGATTTATGTGAACCTCGAGAACCAAAAGTGTGGCAACTAGTTTTCAACAGGGGGTGGAGCCTTGAATTGCTTAACTTGTGTATTCACACATTATTTCACCTAAATCATGGTCTGTGTGGTGGGTTCTGGAGAGAAGTTTGACAACCACTGACCTAGGTGGACATTTTCACCTACTTCTTCTTTCTGAGCCCTGGTCCCACACTGTGCCCATGTGCTTCTCTCTACCATGTCCAGGAGGTGTTGGATTAAGGGGTGCGTCCAACTGGGGTGTCTGTATAGCAGCTGGCTTTGTCGGTAAGGGGTGAGATGAGTTGGCCACAGGCTCTGGTTGCAGTGGGGTTTGAGCCTGTGGAACCGAAGGCTGGAGAGTGTTGATGTGGGCCTCCGCCAACTGCACTAGCTGCACCAAGTGATGTATCTGGGCTTGTCTGTCCCTATGAACCATTTGCTCATACCTCTCCATCCTTAGATTATGCCTCCTCACCTCATCATATATTGCTCTGATAGTGGATGTGCTCCAGGTGCCTTGTAAGGGGCTGTGAGTACTATCTCCAGACAAATTTGGACTGTGGATGTGCTGTGATGAGGCCAGAGAAGTTGCTATTGGGGATGATGTTGCCCGTAGGGATGGTGCTGGCCCCATCTGTTAGGGCAACAACTGCTGGGACAACAACTGGTGTGGCATCATGTGTTGGGACAACATATGTTGTGGCCTGGTCAGGAGTGGGAGAGAATTGGGTATGGCCAATGCGTCAATTGCATGTAACTAGGTGGCAGTGGTGGGCCTGTTGAGAGTGGTCCCCAGGACCTCAACATCCCAGCAGGTGGTTTCTGGCTCAATGACATGTCTGTAGGTTGAAAGGGCTGGGAACATGTCCATGATGCTTGTGCGGGCCTGGGGGATGTTTTCCACAATGGCCTTGCTGCTAATGGGCCAGCCTCCTGTGATGGTCCCGGGCCCTTGGCTTCCACCACCACCACCTGCTTTCGTGATTATGGTTCCTAAGGGGGGAAACCTCCTTGGTACTGAAATGAGAGGACAATAGTATTTGAGTATTGATTCTCTAAACAATTGTTTGTTGTGTGTTTCCATATCCCTGATATCATGGTCACTTGTAATTGGCTGCGGTGATTGTCTTGCGCAGATAAACATCTAGCTGTATCATGAGCATTGTGGATCATGGCTCATATCAATATATGTATAGCTGGTGTGGTGTGGCATCTGCAGTTCATTAGGACACATGCTGATCTCAATCTGGTGTTCATTGTGTGAGACTGGCCAATCTGTGACTAATTTTCAGCAATGAGTGTTAACATGAGACATGGTCCAGATTAGGCTAGTACATGATACGCACATGCAGTCCTTCAGAGTCTGTATCCGCATATGCTGCAGTGTGCACACTCGTACATGTACTCTCTTTTGGATGTAAAATCAATGTTCATCTACAGCTATACCTCGTTTAACGCTGGGGATAGCTTCCAAGCAGTAGGATTGTTAAGCAAAGAAGATGAAGATGATAGCGATAGGGAAACTCATGACAAAAAATACACAGTTGCAGTTGATATTTAAACTGTTTTTTGTTTTATATGAACTTTGAACAAACAGCAAATATAACACTAACCCAAACTGAATTGGCAACTGCTGTTCAGAATCCATTTTAACTGCAGGTATTGGACAGACATTTCATTGATAGACAATTATGATAATAATATTTATGCTTACTGGATGTACATGGGTATTGCTGCCCCATACATCTGTAGTCATAACCAGAAATCTTACAGTGCTATTGTATGTCTGTTATCTGTGTGTGTGTGCATATGAGGGTGTGATGGTGCATATGATACTCACATTGCAAGGTTTCCTAAAGCCAGTGTCCCGCAGTCCTGGAAGGCCCATTACTTCCGCTAGCTCCAACGACTCCTTAATAGTCCACTCCCATCCACAGTAAGTGATGATGAGTGGTCAGCCACCACCGGTTGCACGGCCTGCTCTGGCCTCTGCTGCCATCATCTTCTTCAACTTCATCTGTAGTCATCATATTGTGTATTACAGACTTTACATCCCTGTTCGCATCCCCTAGTGACGCAACAGCTGCAGCAACCTCATTCCAGGCACGTGTCTTCTTGCTAGGCCTCACATCTCTCCCACCATGGATGATGCTATGGTGGGCTTGGACTTCCCTGAGGAGGGTTTCTGTCTCCTCTGGACTATAATTGTGGGTCCTCTGCTTTGGCACAACCTCTTGTCCTCCCAACTGTGCCTGGGGTTCCTGGCCTTCCTGTTCTCTCCCTGGGGCTAGTACCTCATCCCCAATACCTCCCCCCATGCGATCAGTTCCCTGACCCCCTGCTCCTACACCTTGTGTGCCTACATCTGGGGTCACCCCCCCCCTTCTGCTCTCCTACACCTGTACCTCCCCTCCCTGACCTGCTTACTCCTCTCCCTCTCTCCATAACTCTATTTCTCCTCACTCTGTCCTCAGCTGACTTTTAAACCTGTTTCTGCAGCGTTGATTGGCGTTCTCCGCTTCCTATTGGTTAATTGACCTGTGACCTGTCAGAGAGAGAGAGAGAGAGAGAGATACCCAAGTAATGTAGAGAATGGTGGGAGTATATAGAGAAGGAAACCTGCTCAAATAACTGTTTAATTATATAGACATTTTAACAGTTCTAAGGACTTATTTCCCGAAGTTTGATTCATCTTATAAGGCCACATCCAACTGGTAATTTGTTGAAGATTTGTTAGATGACTAAGAGACAACCTTGCAGAGTTCACCTTGGATCTTAGAACCCAGGAAGAAGAGATTGATTTTGTAGAGTGTGTTTTAATTATTTTTCTGGTACGGTCTCATCCAAGATTTTGTAACATTTGGCCATGGCAGAAGAAATGTATTTGCTGATGTATGGAGAGGCCTCTCCATGCTGATAATCGTTGAATGTAGTGGTAATGACATTCATGGACATATAACAAGTAGATATCCTTATATTGCTCCAATTATACAGAGGGACGACTCATTTCTTGATTTACATGGAAGTAACTGCTCACTTAAGAGAGGAATTTGGGTATTAGTCTATTATTAATCTTGTCCAGTTCATGTATTTCAAATCTATGATGGATCTCCATTCCCCATTTGATTTTTTGGTAAATAATAGATTGGAGTAAATCCCCTGTATTTTCTTGCTCTTGAGAAAAAGGCTGAAGGATTTCTTGGCAAGAGGCTGGCCTTATGAAGAGAGATATAAGGCCTTCTTCTCATGTGAATTTTTGGATGATTTTATAATGATTAATCTGTTCCTGACAGAATTTTTTAATTCCAGAAAGTATCTGTTTTTGATGGTGTCTAGTACCCACTTATCTGTTCAGGAACTTCCTGTGCCTCTTCAAATCTGAGAAGGTGTCTCCAACCTGCTGGATCAGTAGATAGTCCTAGTTATCTCCCTTTATAAGAGAGATCTTTTCCTGCTGACTTTCTGAAGTTTACCACAAACTCCTCTCCACTCCTTATATGATTCTTATACTGAGTCTTAGGATTGTTGGATATTGTTCTGTAAGACGGGCAATTATAGGATGAAAAGTTCTTTCAGGATTTATTTTATTCCGGAAGCATGATTTTCACTCTTAATCTAGTGCTCTACCAAAGAGCCTTCTGCCATCATGAGGAATGCATATAAAGCCTGATTTTATGGTTAGGTGACCAGAGACCATGAATCCAAGTAAGGTCAACAGAGGCTTTACAAGTAGATTCAGCCACCATGACCCTCATTCAATTCGGGGCCGCTACTCCCATTTGCTACTATTAAGATGCATGCTCGAGTAGCTCTACTTTTACTTTGCTATTCAATTGGCCGGGCCCGCAAGTTAGTCCCCTTTCGTGAGAATCGTAAACCATGCTCTCGGCAGTAGCATTTGCGGACTTGAACATGATCATGGACGCAAGCCCGTAACTCGTGGTTCAAGCCTGTAAGATCGGAGCACTTGAAAGGCAAATATAAATCCAATACAGCACCTTATTGGGAACACAATGGGTGACATTAGAGTTAAAAGCACAGCATTAACAAGCTCGCACATCGCCAAAATATAATACTTTATTTCATGTTTAATTTCTGTTCAAAGTCCTACGGGCTTGAATGACCTCCAAGCCTGTAACTCGTTAATCAAGCCTGTAGGACTTCGTAATCCAACCTCCATTTTTATTCAAAGTGCTACGGGCTTGGAGGACTTTGAACAGAAAATAAACATGAAATAAAGTATTTTATTTTGTCGATGTGCGAGCTTGAGAATGCTGTGCTTTTAATTCTAATGTCACCCATTGTGTCCCCCATCATTTACAGTGCTGGATTGCTTTTTTATTTGCTTTGAAAGTTCTCCGATTTGTACTTAAGACCTTTTGAGAAAGCTCCTTTGTACCAGTAACCTGTGGTTCGAGTTTAGCAATTTACGGGCTTGACGGAAGGGTAAATCGGAGCAATTGAATAGCGATTTGTGATTTTTACAGCCGTGAAAGATCAAAGGCTTGGAAACAAGTAACTTTGAAAATCGCAATGTATTGTAGCGCGCAGCAAGTAACCTGATCGGAACCCGCAAGGAGGCATTTGAATAGCTAAGTTACTTGCGACCTCCACTTGCGAGCCCGGAACTCAGAGAAGTAGCAATTGAATGAGGCCCCATGTTTTCTAAAGCTGCGATAAGGGAAGTGCTCTCAGAATTATCCCAGAGCAGAGAGGCCAAGATGGTGAAATTAAAAAGCACTAAATGAAGAATGCTAGTGCGATGATGTGTCAGTGTGATGGTGTGTCACTATAATGTTAGTGTGTCGTTGTGTGATCGTACGTCAGTATGATGATGTGATGTTAGTGTACCAGTGTAATGATGTTCGGTTGTGTCAGTGTAATGTTGGTGTGTCAGTATGATGATATTAGGGTGTAATGATGTGTCGGTATGATGATATTAGGGTGTAATGATGTGTCGGTATGATGATATTAGGGTGTAATGATGTGTCGGTATGATGATATTAGGGTGTAATGATGTGTCGGTATGATGATATTAGGGTGTAATGATGTGTCGGTATGATGATATTAGGGTGTAATGATGTGTCGGTATGATGATATTAGGGTGTAATGATGTGTCGGTATGATGATATTTGGGTGTAATGATGTGTCGGTATGATGATATTAGGGTGTAATGATGTGTCGGTATGATGATATTAGGGTGTAATGATGTGTCGGTATGATGATATTAGGGTGTAATGATGTGTCGGTATGATGATATTAGGGTGTAATGATGTGTCGGTATGATGATATTAGGGTGTAATGATGTGTCGGTATGATGATATTAGGGTGTAATGATGTGTCGGTATGATGATATTAGGGTGTAATGATGTGTCGGTATGATGATATTAGGGTGTAATGATGTGTCGGTATGATGATATTAGGGTGTAATGATGTGTCGGTATGATGATATTAGGGTGTAATGATGTGTCGGTATGATGATATTTGGGTGTAATGATGTGTCGGTATGATGATATTAGGGTGTAATGATGTGTCGGTATGATGATATTAGGGTGTAATGATGTGTCGGTATGATGATATTAGGGTGTAATGATGTGTCGGTATGATGATATTAGGGTGTAATGATGTGTCGGTATGATGATATTAGGGTGTAATGATGTGTCGGTATGATGATATTAGGGTGTAAAGATGTGTCGGTATGATGATATTAGGGTGTAATGATGTGTCGGTATGATGATATTAGGGTGTAATGATGTGTCGGTATGATGATATTAGGGTGTAATGATGTGTCGGTATGATGATATTAGGGTGTAATGATGTGTCGGTATGATGATATTAGGGTGTAATGATGTGTCGGTATGATGATATCAGGGTGTAATGATGTGTCGGTATGATGATATCAGGGTGTAATGATGTGTCGGTATGATGATATTAGGGTGTAATGATGTGTCGGTATGATGATATCAGGGTGTAATGATGTGTCGGTATGATGATATTTGGGTGTAATGATGTGTCGGTATGATGATATTAGGGTGTAATGATGTGTCGGTATGATGATATTAGGGTGTAATGATGTGTCGGTATGATGATATTAGGGTGTAATGATGTGTCGGTATGATGATATTAGGGTGTAATGATGTGTTGGTATGATGATATTAGGGTGTAATGATGTGTCGGTATGATGATATTAGGGTGTAATGATGTGTTGGTATGATGATATTAGGGTGTAATGATGTGTCGGTATGATGATATTAGGGTGTAATGATGTGTCGGTATGATGATATTAGGGTGTAATGATGTGTTGGTATGATGATATTTGGGTGTAATGATGTGTCGGTATGATGATATTAGGGTGTAATGATGTGTCGGTATGATGATATTAGGGTGTAATGATGTGTCGGTATGATGATATTAGGGTGTAATGATGTGTCGGTATGATGATATTTGGGTGTAATGATGTGTCGGTATGATGATATTAGGGTGTAATGATGTGTCGGTATGATGATATTAGGGTGTAATGATGTGTCGGTATGATGATATTAGGGTGTAATGATGTGTCGGTATGATGATATTAGGGTGTAATGATGTGTCGGTATGATGATATTAGGGTGTAATGATGTGTTGGTATGATGATATCAGGGTGTAATGATGTGTCGGTATGATGATATTAGGGTGTAATGATGTGTTGGTATGATGATATTTGGGTGTAATGATGTGTCGGTATGATGATATTAGGGTGTAATGATGTGTCGGTATGATGATATCAGGGTGTAATGATGTGTCGGTATGATGATATTAGGGTGTAATGATGTGTCGGTATGATGATATTAGGGTGTAATGATGTGTCGGTATGATGATATTAGGGTGTAATGATGTGTCGGTATGATGATATTAGGGTGTAATGATGTGTCGGTATGATGATATTAGGGTGTAATGATGTGTCGGTATGATGATATTAGGGTGTAATGATGTGTCGGTATGATGATATTAGGGTGTAATGATGTGTCGGTATGATGATATTAGGGTGTAATGATGTGTCAGTATGATGATATTAGGGTGTAATGATGTGTCGGTATGATGATATTAGGGTGTAATGATGTGTCGGTATGATGATATTAGGGTGTAATGATGTGTCGGTATGATGATATTAGGGTGTAATGATGTGTCGGTATGATGATATTAGGGTGTAATGATGTGTCGGTATGATGATATTTGGGTGTAATGATGTGTCGGTATGATGATATTAGGGTGTAATGATGTGTCGGTATGATGATATTAGGGTGTAATGATGTGTCGGTATGATGATATTAGGGTGTAATGATGTGTCGGTATGATGATATTAGGGTGTAATGATGTGTCGGTATGATGATATTAGGGTGTAATGATGTGTCGGTATGATGATATTAGGGTGTAATGATGTGTCGGTATGATGATATTAGGGTGTAATGATGTGTCGGTATGATGATATTAGGGTGTAATGATGTGTCGGTATGATGATATCAGGGTGTAATGATGTGTCGGTATGATGATATTAGGGTGTAATGATGTGTCGGTATGATGATATTAGGGTGTAATGATGTGTCGGTATGATGATATTAGGGTGTAATGATGTGTCGGTATGATGATATTAGGGTGTAATGATGTGTCGGTATGATGATATTAGGGTGTAATGATGTGTCGGTATGATGATATTAGGGTGTAATGATGTGTCGGTATGATGATATTAGGGTGTAATGATGTGTCGGTATGATGATATTAGGGTGTAATGATGTGTCGGTATGATGATATTAGGGTGTAATGATGTGTCGGTATGATGATATTAGGGTGTAATGATGTGTCGGTATGATGATATTAGGGTGTAATGATGTGTCGGTATGATGATATTAGGGTGTAATGATGTGTCGGTATGATGATATTAGGGTGTAATGATGTGTCGGTATGATGATATTAGGGTGTAATGATGTGTCGGTATGATGATATTAGGGTGTAATGATGTGTCGGTATGATGATATCAGGGTGTAATGATGTGTCGGTATGATGATATTAGGGTGTAATGATGTGTCGGTATGATGATATTAGGGTGTAATGATGTGTCGGTATGATGATATCAGGGTGTAATGATGTGTCGGTATGATGATATTTGGGTGTAATGATGTGTCGGTATGATGATATTAGGGTGTAATGATGTGTCGGTATGATGATATCAGGGTGTAATGATGTGTCGGTATGATGATATTAGGGTGTAATGATGTGTCGGTATGATGATATTAGGGTGTAATGATGTGTCGGTATGATGATATCAGGGTGTAATGATGTGTCGGTATGATGATATTTGGGTGTAATGATGTGTCGGTATGATGATATTAGGGTGTAATGATGTGTCGGTATGATGATATTAGGGTGTAATGATGTGTCGGTATGATGATATTAGGGTGTAATGATGTGTCGGTATGATGATATCAGGGTGTAATGATGTGTCGGTATGATGATATTTGGGTGTAATGATGTGTCGGTATGATGATATTAGGGTGTAATGATGTGTCGGTATGATGATATTAGGGTGTAATGATGTGTCGGTATGATGATATCAGGGTGTAATGATGTGTCGGTATGATGATATCAGGGTGTAATGATGTGTCGGTATGATGATATTTGGGTGTAATGATGTGTCGGTATGATGATATTAGGGTGTAATGATGTGTCGGTATGATGATATTAGGGTGTAATGATGTGTCAGTATGATGATATCAGGGTGTAATGATGTGTCGGTATGATGATATCAGGGTGTAATGATGTGTCGGTATGATGATATTTGGGTGTAATGATGTGTCGGTATGATGATATTAGGGTGTAATGATGTGTCGGTATGATGATATTAGGGTGTAATGATGTGTCGGTATGATGATATTAGGGTGTAATGATGTGTCGGTATGATGATATTAGGGTGTAATGATGTGTCGGTATGATGATATTAGGGTGTAATGATGTGTCGGTATGATGATATCAGGGTGTAATGATGTGTGGGTATGATGATATTAGGGTGTAATGATGTGTCGGTATGATGATATTAGGGTGTAATGATGTGTCGGTATGATGATATCAGGGTGTAATGATGTGTCGGTATGATGATATTTGGGTGTAATGATGTGTCGGTATGATGATATTAGGGTGTAATGATGTGTCGGTATGATGATATTAGGGTGTAATGATGTGTCGGTATGATGATATTAGGGTGTAATGATGTGTCGGTATGATGATATCAGGGTGTAATGATGTGTCGGTATGATGATATTTGGGTGTAATGATGTGTCGGTATGATGATATTAGGGTGTAATGATGTGTCGGTATGATGATATTAGGGTGTAATGATGTGTCAGTATGATGATATCAGGGTGTAATGATGTGTCGGTATGATGATATTAGGGTGTAATGATGTGTCGGTATGATGATATCAGGGTGTAATGATGTGTCGGTATGATGATATCAGGGTGTAATGATGTGTCGGTATGATGATATTAGGGTGTAATGATGTGTCGGTATGATGATATTAGGGTGTAATGATGTGTCGGTATGATGATATTAGGGTGTAATGATGTGTCGGTATGATGATATTAGGGTGTAATGATGTGTCGGTATGATGATATTAGGGTGTAATGATGTGTCGGTATGATGATATTAGGGTGTAATGATGTGTCGGTATGATGATATTAGGGTGTAATGATGTTCGGTTGTGTCAGTGTAATGTTGGTGTGTCAGTATGATGATATTAGGGTGTAATGATGTGTCGGTATGATGATATCAGGGTGTAATGATGTGTCGGTATGATGATATTAGGGTGTAATGATGTGTCGGTATGATGATATTAGGGTGTAATGATGTGTCGGTATGATGATATCAGGGTGTAATGATGTGTCGGTATGATGATATCAGGGTGTAATGATGTGTCGGTATGATGATATTAGGGTGTAATGATGTGTCGGTATGATGATATTAGGGTGTAATGATGTGTCGGTATGATGTTAATGTCAGTGTGACTGTGTCATTGTGTCAGTATAGTGTTAAGTGTGTCATGTGAGCTGGCAAAAAGACAGGAAGCAAAGGGTTGTTGTAAATATTAATGTATAGTCTTGTACATTTCTGATTGTGCTCTGTGTATGAAATAAAGCTTTGTTATATCAGTGTGTTTTCAATGGTTGGGGTTTTGGGACATCCACATAAATCACATTTGTGTCACATTCATATATCAGTAAATTAATGAGCCCTAGTTACTATGCAATAAGTTAATACATATTATAACAATAATAACAATAATAATAGTAATAATAGCATGTATCAAATATTAGCATGTATTAGGAAGGGTATAGAAGCCAGGGAGGCAAATATAATTCTGCCACTATACAAATCTCTAGTACGCCCTCATTTGGAATATGGAGGACAATTTTGGGCACCACTTCATAAAAAGGACATTTTAGAGCTGGAAAAGGTACAGAGAAGGGCAACAAAACTAATAAGGGGAATGGAGGGGCTAAGTTATGAAGAAAGACTAACCAAATTACACTTATTATCTATAGAAAAAAGGCCCCTAAGAGGAGATATGATTACCTTATATAAATACATCCAGGGTCAGTATAAAGATTTGTCACGGGAGCTTTTTGTGCCAAGAGGTTTTCAACTGACAAGAGGTCATCCCTCGAGGTTAGAAGTAAAAAGATTTCACCTTAAAGAAAGAAAAGGGTTCTTCATAGTAAGGGTGGTTAATCTGTGGAACTCTCTACCAAAGGAGGTGGTGACACCAGATTCAACAGATAACATTAAAAAGGACTGGATATATTCTTAAAAAAAAGGGTATTCAGGGCTATCCTGGATAATTAGAGAGGGAGTATTGATCCAGGGAGGAGTTTGATTGCCAGTTTCACTGTTTTTTTTGTCTATTTGCTTCTTTTGGATCCATTATCAATTAACAACTAATCCGCATATTGCAGATCAGAGGAGATCTAAAAAGGTTGAACTTGATGGACTGAAAGTCTTTTTTTTTTTCAACCTCAATTACTATGTAACTATGGTGTCTATGCCATTGTGATGTAGAAATTGTGTTTCTGTGTAATATTTTTGGCGGTCCATGTTATGCCATTGTGTCACTACAGGTTAAACCGAGCTCTGTCCCATGAGCAGGACTTTGCCGAGCGTTTCCTGACCGACCAGGCAGCTCAGACCCTCGGGCGGACATGCTGGGAAGCCTTGATTGTCCCGGTGGTGCAAAGTATAACTAGCCCAGGTATCTGAAGTATAACTAGCCCAGGTATCTTAAGTATAACTAGCCCAGGTATCTTAAGTATAACTAGCCCAGGTATCTAAAGTATAACTAGCCCAGGTATCTTAAGTATAACTAGCCCAGGTATCTTGAGTATAACTAGCCCAGGTATCTGAAGTATAACTAGCCCAGGTATCTTGAGTATAACTAGCCCAGGTATCTGAAGTATAACTAGCCCAGGTATATTAAGAATAACTAGCCCAGGTATCTGAAGTATAACTAGCCCAGGTATCTTGAGTATAACTAGCCCAGGTATCTGAAGTATAACTAGCCCAGGTATCTTGAGTATAACTAGCCCAGGTATCTGAAGTATAACTAGCCCAGGTATCTGAAGTATAACTAGCCCAGGTATCTTAACTAGCCCAGGTATCTGAAGTATAACTAGCCCAGGTATCTTAACTAGCCCAGGTATCTTAAGTATAACTAGCCCAGGTATCTGAAGTATAACTAGCCCAGGTATATTAAGTATAACTAGCCCAGGTATCTTAAGTATAACTAGCCCAGGTATCTGAAGTATAACTAGCCCAGGTATCTGAAGTATAACTAGCCCAGGTATCTTGAGTATAACTATCCCAGGTATCTTAAGTATAACTAGCCCAGGTATCTTGAATATAACTAGCCCAGGTATCTGAAGTATAACTAGCCCAGGTATCTTGAGTATAACTAGCCCAGGTATCTTGAGTATAACTAGCCCAGGTATCTGGAGTATAACTAGCCCAGGTATCTTGAGTATAACTAGCCCAGGTATCTTGAGTATTACTAGCCCAGGTATCTGAAGTATAACTAGCCCAGGTATCTTGAGTATAACTAGCCCAGGTATCTGAAGTATTACTAGCCCAGGTATCTGAAGTATAACTAGCCCAGGTATCTTGAGTATTACTAGCCCAGGTATCTGGAGTATAACTAGCCCAGGTATCTGAAGTATAACTAGCCCAGGTATCTGAAGTATAACTAGCCCAGGTATCTTGAGTATTACTAGCCCAGGTATCTGAAGTATAACTAGCCCAGGTATCTTGAGTATAACTAGCCCAGGTATCTTGAGTATAACTAGCCCAGGTATCTGAAGTATAACTAGCCCAGGTATCTTGAGTATTACTAGCCCAGGTATCTGGAGTATAACTAGCCCAGGTATCTTAAGTATAACTAGCCCAGGTATCTGAAGTATAACTAGCCCAGGTATATTAAGTATAACTAGCCCAGGTATCTTAAGTATAACTAGCCCAGGTATCTGAAGTATAACTAGCCCAGGTATCTTGAGTATAACTAGCCCAGGTATCTTAAGTATAACTAGCCCAGGTATCTGAAGTATAACTAGCCCAGGTATCTTGAGTATAACTAGCCCAGGTATCTGAAGTATAACTAGCCCAGGTATCTTGAGTATAACTAGCCCAGGTATCTTGAGTATAACTAGCCCAGGTATCTGGAGTATAACTAGCCCAGGTATCTTGACTATTACTAGCCCAGGTATCTTGAGTATTACTAGCCCAGGTATCTGAAGTATAACTAGCCCAGGTATCTTGAGTATAACTAGCCCAGGTATCTGAAGTATTACTAGCCCAGGTATCTGAAGTATAACTAGCCCAGGTATCTTGAGTATTACTAGCCCAGGTATCTGGAGTATAACTAGCCCAGGTATATTAAGTATAACTAGCCCAGGTATCTGGAGTACAACTAGCCCAGGTATCTTGAGTATAACTAGCCCAGGTATATTAAGAATAACTAGCCCAGGTATCTGAAGTATAACTAGCCCAGGTATCTTGAGTATTACTAGCCCAGGTATCTGGAGTATAACTAGCCCAGGTATATTAAGTATAACTAGCCCAGGTATCTAGAGTACAAGTAGCCGAGGTATCTGGAGTACAACTAGCCCAGGTATCTTGAGTACAACTAGCCCAGGTATCTTGAGTATTACTAGCCCAGGTATCTGAAGTATAACTAGCCCAGGTATCTTGAGTACAACTAGCCCAGGTATCTTGAGTATTACTAGCCCAGGTATCTGAAGTATAACTAGCCCAGGTATCTGAAGTATAACTAGCCCAGGTATCTTGAGTATAACTAGCCCAGGTATCTGAAGTATAACTAGCCCAGGTATCTGAAGTATAACTAGCCCAGGTATCTTGAGTATAACTAGCCCAGGTATCTTGAGTATAACTAGCCCAGGTATCTGAAGTATAACTAGCCCAGGTATCTTGAGTATTACTAGCCCAGGTATCTGGAGTATAACTAGCCCAGGTATATTAAGAATAACTAGCCCAGGTATCTGAAGTATAACTAGCCCAGGTATCTTGAGTATTACTAGCCCAGGTATCTGGAGTATAACTAGCCCAGGTATATTAAGTATAACTAGCCCAGGTATCTAGAGTACAAGTAGCCGAGGTATCTGGAGTACAACTAGCCCAGGTATCTTGAGTACAACTAGCCCAGGTATCTTGAGTATTACTAGCCCAGGTATCTGAAGTATAACTAGCCCAGGTATCTTGAGTACAACTAGCCCAGGTATCTTGAGTATTACTAGCCCAGGTATCTGAAGTATAACTAGCCCAGGTATCTGAAGTATAACTCGCCCAGGTATCTGAAGTATAACTAGCCCAGGTATCTTGAGTATTACTAGCCCAGGTATCTGGAGTATAACTAGACCAGGTATATTAAGAATAACTAGCCCAGGTATCTGGAGTACAACTAGCCCAGGTATCTTGAGTATTACTAGCCCAGGTATCTTGAGTATAACTAGCCCAGGTATCTTGAGTATAACTAGCCCAGGTATATTAAGTATAACTAGCCCAGGTATATTAAGTATAACTAGCCCAGGTATATTAAACTTACTTATGGAAATGTATGCGTGTAATCCAATATACATAAATGATTGAATTTTGAAACTTTATTGTTCATAATAGTATCGGCAACATACCGACAGATACTCTTAATCTCAAGACATCTATAGAGAAATTGTAAAAATCTTAAGGGACAAAAATATATTGGTTATAAGCCGTTTTTAAAAACAAAAAATACATCACATTATATCTAAACCAATTCCCGTAGTGACGTCATTGTATTCCCTGGAGATCTGTTTGTATATATTCTTTGTTTTAAAAGATTGGATTTTAATTATAAAAATTATTTTAAATCATTTTCATTAAATATTGTTTTTTTTACATTTAGTATGAGGCAATTCATAACATATTTAGCCACATAAAGCGTTCCCCCTGTTTTTGTTATTTCTCTCTGTGCCCATCTTCAGGGACACAGATAACACAAAGATCTATTATCCCAGGTATCTGCCATAGAGCTTGTGATCTGTCTACACACCAGGATGGTCATCTCCTTCCTCTCCAGGTTCAGTCTCTGACCCCTCAGGACAAGCCCATCATGTACACACCACTCCTGACCCCTCAGACTCTGATATCTTCTCATGTCTGACCCTAGTCGAGCTTCTCTCTCCACAATGAGTGTCCTCTTTTTTCAGATGATGTTGGTGTGAGCCCCCTCACTTGGCTCTTCACCAAGTACCTGGAAAGTAAGCCGGTCTCAGGCTGCCGCGAGTCTTCGGTCTTTAACTCTCGAGTGCACAAACTGACTCATCTCCTGGTCCATATGGATGCCACTCTACCAGACACTGGGACTCTGAAGCCTCCCAGCAAATCCAGTGAGTTTATACGTGGAGGAGATTGGGGAAATGATATTGATCATACTATAAAGAAAGCTTCGTTACAAGGCCCTAGTAAATATAGGGGCTGCCACAGTTACAATTAAGATTGAGTAGATGGCTCAAAGAAAGTGAAAAGAATAAGATCTGTGTGCACTTGTTAGGGAGGCTTTATACTGTAATACGGAAAGTTATGTGTTCTCTCACCTATCTTCTAGTAAAATGGCGTATTGTTGGGAACAGAAAATTAAATAAACATTAAAATACATTGTTTCCTTTGTTGCACTTGATATTCAGCATTTGAAAATGTCCCATTGCTGCATAAACTGCTTTAATTTCCAGGGGATGTGTTCCTGTGAGATACTGAGTAGTAAAATAACTTTATGTGAGATCCACCTCAGCCAATGCCATACAGCAGGTTTTCTTTTCTAGTTTGCCCTTTTTTCTGCCATTTTATCTTTATCTCATCATTAAGGCTACTCATGGATCTATATATAATAAATTCCTGCCTAAATGCCAAGTGATATAACATGAAATGGATGACCACTATTTACTACAAAGAGGAATACCAAACCTTGGGAACCTCCAGCTGAATACCAACCCCCGAGAACCTCCAGCTGAATACCAACCCCCGAGAACCTCCAGCTGAATACCAACCCCCGAGAATCTCCAACTGAATACCAACTCCTGAGAACCTCCAGCTGAACACCAACTCCTGAGAACCTCCAGCTGAACACCAGCTCCTGAGAACCTCCAGCTGAACACCAACTCCTGAGAACCTCCAGCTGAACACCAACTCCTGAGAACCTCCAGCTGAACACCAACTCCTGAGAACCTCCAGCTGAACACCAACTCCTGAGAACCTCCAGCTGAACACCAACTCCTGAGAACCTCCAGCTGAACACCAACTCCTGAGAACCTCCAGCTGAACACCAACTCCTGAGAACCTCCAGCTGAACACCAACTCCTGAGAACCTCCAGCTGAACACCAACTCCTGAGAACCTCCAGTTGAACACCAACTCCTGAGAACCTCCAGTTGAACACCAACTCCTGAGAACCTCCAGCTGAATACCAATTCCTGAGAACCTCCAGCTGAATACCAATTCCTGAGAACCTCCAGCTGAATACCAAACCTGAGAACTGCCAGCTGAATACCATCGCCTGCGAACCTCCAGCTGAATACCAACCCCTGAGAACCTCCTGCCAGATACCAACCTAGAGAACTGCCAGCTGAATACCATCGCCTGCGAACCTCCAGCTGAATACCAACCCCCGAGAACCTCCAGCTGAATACCAACCCCCGAGAATCTCCAACTGAATACCAACGCCTGCGAACCTCCAGCTGAATATCAACGCCTGCGAACCTCCAGCTGAATACCAACGCCTGCGAACCTCCAGCTGAATACCAACGCCTGCGAACCTCCAGCTGAATACCAACGCCTGCGAACCTCCAGCTGAATACCAACGCCTGCGAACCTCCAGCTGAATACCAACGCCTGCGAACCTCCAGCTGAATACCAACGCCTGCGAACCTCCAGCTGAATACCAACCCCCGAGAACCTCCAGCTGAATACCAACCCCCGAGAACCTCCAGCTGAATACCAACCCCCGAGAACCTCCAGCTGAATACCAACCCCCGAGAACCTCCAGCTGAATACCAACCCCCGAGAACCTCCAGCTGAATACCAACCCCCGAGAACCTCCAGCTGAATACCAACCCCCGAGAACCTCCAGCTGAATACCAACCCCCGAGAATCTCCAGCTGAATACCAACCCCCGAGAACCTCCAGCTGAATACCAACCCCCGAGAACCTCCAGCTGAACACCAACTCCTGAGAACCTCCAGCTGAACACCAACGCCCGAGAACCTCCAGCTGAACACCAACGCCCGAGAACCTCCAGCTGAACACCAACTCCCGAGAACCTCCAGCTGAACACCAACTCCTGAGAACCTCCAGCTGAATACCAATTCCTGAGAACCTCCAGCTGAATACCAAACCCGAGAACCTCCAGCTGAACACCAATTCCTGAGAACCTCCAGCGGAATACCAACCCCTGAGAACCTCCAGCCGAATACCAACCCCTGAGAACCTCCTGCCGGATACCAACCTAGAGAACTGCCAGCTGAATACCAACGCCTGCGAACCTCCAGCTGAATACCAACGCCTGCGAACCTCCAGCTGAATATCAACGCCTGCGAACCTCCAGCTGAATACCAACGCCTGCGAACCTCCAGCTGAATACCAACGCCTGCGAACCTCCAGCTGAATACCAACCACCCCTGAGAACCTCCAGCTGAATACCAACCACCCCTGAGAACCTCCAGCTGAATACCAACCACCCCTGAGAACCTCCAGCTGAATACCAACCACCCCTGAGAACCTCCAGCTGAATACCAACCACCCCTGAGAACCTCCAGCTGAATACCAACCACCCCTGAGAACCTCCAGCTGAATACCAAACCTGAGAACTTCCAGCTGAACACCAACCCCCTGAGAACCTCCTGTACAAAATCTCTTATCTCTTTGTGAATAAATACCTAACTGCTTTGGACAGGACTGTGTGAGGTTGGAACGTGTGTCCTATAAATGACAATTATGGACTAGTGTATAGCCGGCACTTTTGTTCTAGTCTCCATCTCCTCTCTTTCTCCCCCATGTATGCATGATTCCATATGTATTTCTCTTTTCATCTTTGTCTTAGTTTAGTTAGTAACTCTTTGTACACGCTTACTGTTTATGACAAAAGATAACCTTAGTTTAAAGATACACAGCCTTATTAAATTGCGATTTGGCTAATTGAATAGGGCTCTATATCAGCACAGAGCATACTTTTTTACAGAAGTTTTTAGTTCTATCCAAAAGAAAGTTCTTCACCAACTAAAAACTTCTGTATAAATGTTTGCTCTGTGCTGATATAGAGCCCTATTCAATTGGCCGAATCACAATTTAATAAGGTTGACCGTTTCCTGAGACTCTGGGATTCTGTTAATAACAACAGTCGGAAACAATCACCAAATCACAGCCGGATATATACGGACATGGCCTATACAGGTGGTCTCCTTCATACACCCCTTGAAGAAGCATAAAGACTTGTGATCCATTTATTTGAAGTTCCTGAACACTAGATATCGGTGACCTACTTGTAGTGTGATGTCCGGCCGGAGACGACGGGAGACATTTTGCTTTGTCCTATGTGCAATGTGTTCATCTGAATAGATGCATTTACACTTGGACACTGGAGGGCTCTCGTACTTTCCTCAAAGTTAATATATTTCTTAGCAAAATATCTTCTCTTACTCAAATTCACCAGAAGGAAGTTGAGTCTTGGGGTACTCAAACACTAAACGGTAAAGACCCCGACCGCCCCTACTACTAAAAAATGGGGTAGGTGTAGTGGTATTGAACCTCTTTGTTTAGCACTACTTTTACTTCATTTGGATTAGAAAAGAAGCTTGATGAGATGGAGAGGTGGAGACCAATATGGCAACCGTATCACTGACATTATAACCCTAAATATCCCTTAAAACTTAAAGGAAAAGAGGATAAAACATGGCTGTCCTGCATGGCTCGGTGTAAGGGTTGTGATGGGCTTGGTGTCCATCCATGTAGGTTGTGTCCATTGCCGTTAAGGTGAGACATCTCCTCGGATTTTACCCGACACTGAGAGATTAGAAGAAAATCCATTATCGGATGACTTGAGCTGTAATTTCCTTTTCTCTCCTCAGATTGTAGAGATTGTGACTCCTCCTGTGAGCTTGAGAGCGGCGCCGGGTCTCCGAGGAGCAGCTTGGCTGGCATTGCCCAGTGCTGGCGGGGCGTGGTTCAGCAGCAGGTAATATTACCCTCGGTCACTTTGATAATTGATGTCTTTGGATAATTACTATCTCTTATTTATATGATTCTTTCACAGGTGCAGAGATTTCTGGAGATCTCGTGGAACATCCCAGATATGGCGCCCCAGTTCTGTTCTTTGTATCTGAGCCTCAGACGGTCAATGGAGAAATTGTTCGGGCACCAGACACTGTTTTTATTTTCTCTGCGCCAGGGATTCTGTGCGGGCCTATTACATATGTCCTTCCTGAGATCCCTGCATGTGAGTGTGTACCAAGGCCATGTGTATACCGGCTGTATGTATATCTATATACCCCCCCTCTGTGTATACCAGCTGTATGTATATCTATATACCCCCCCCCCCTCTGTGTATACCGGCTGTATGTATATCTATATACCCCCCCCTCTGTGTATACCGGCTGTATGTATATCTATATACCCCCCCCCCCCCTGTGTATACCGGCTGTATGTATATCTATATACCCCCCCCCCCCCCTGTGTATACCGGCTGTATGTATATCTATATACCCCCCCCTCTGCGTATACCGGCTGTATGTATATCTATATACCCCCCCCCCCCCCTGTGTATACCGGCTGTATGTATATCTATATACCCCCCCCCCCCTCTGTGTATACCGGCTGTATGTATATCTATATACCCCCCCCCCCCCCTGTGTATACCGGCTGTATGTATATCTATATACCCCCCCCCCCCCTCTGTGTATACCGGCTGTATGTATATCTATATACCCCCCCCCCCCCTCTGTGTATACCGGCTGTATGTATATCTATATACCCCCCCCCCCCCCCTCTGTGTATACCGGCTGTATGTATATCTATATACCCCCCCCTCTGTGTATACCGGCTGTATGTATATCTATATACCCCCCCCCCCCCTCTGTGTATACCGGCTGTATGTATATCTATATACCACCACCCCCCTCTGTGTATACCGGCTGTATGTATATCTATATACCCCCCCCCCCCTCTGTGTATACCGGCTGTATGTATATCTATATACCACCACCCCCCTCTGTGTATACCGGCTGTATGTATATCTATATACCCCCCCCCCCCCTCTGTGTATACCGGCTGTATGTATATCTATATACCCCCCCCCTCTGTGTATACCGGCTGTATGTATATCTATATACCCCCCCCCCGTGTATACCGGCTGTATGTATATCTATATACCCCCCCCCCCTTTGTGTATACCGGCTGTATGTATATCTATATACCCCCCCACCCCTCTGTGTATACCGGCTGTATGTATATCTATATACCCCCCCACCCCTCTGTGTATACCGGCTGTATGTCTATCTATATACATCCCCCCCCCCCCCCCCCTTTTGTATACCGGCTGTATGTATATCTACAGTGGATATAAAAAGTCTACACACCCCTGTTAAAATGTCAGGTTTCTGTGCTGTAAAAAAATTAAACAAAATAATTTCAGAACTTTTTCCACCTTTATTGTGACCTATAAACTGTACAACTCAATTGAAAAACAAACTGAATTTTTTTAGGTAGAGGGAAGAAAAAAAAAAAAATAATAATAATATGGTTGCATAAGTATGCACACCCTTAATCTAATACTTTGTTGAAGCCCCTTGTGATCAGTCTTTTTGGGTATGAGTCTATCAGCATGGCACATTGTGACTTGGCAAGATTTGCCCACTCTTCTTTGCTCTGTCAGATTGCGAGGGCATCTCCTGGGCACAGCCCTCTTCAGATCACCCCACAGATATCCAATCAGATTCAGGTCTGGGCTCTGGCTGGGCCATTCCAAAACTTTAATCTTCTTCTGGTGAAGCCATTCCTTTGGTGATTTGGATGTATGCTTTGGGTCGTTGTCATGCTGACAGATGAAGTTCCTCTTCATGTTCAGCTTTCTAGCAGAAGCCTGAAGGTTTTGTGCCAATATTGACTGGTATTTGGAACCGTTCATAATTCCCTCAATCTTAACTAAGGCCCCAGTTCCAGCCCCAAAGCACGATGCTGCCACCACCATGCGTCACTGTGGGTATGGTGTTCTTTTGGTGATGTGCAGTGTTGTTTTTGCGCCAAACATATCTTTTGGAATTATGGCCAAAAAGTTCAACCTTGGTTTCATCAGACCATAACACCTTTTCCCACATGCTTTTGGGAGACTTCAGATGTGTTTTTGCAAAATGTAGCCTGGCTTGGATGTTTTTCTTCGTAAGAAAAGGCTTTCGTCTTGCCACTCTACCCCATAGCCCATACATATGAAGAATACGGGAGATTGTTGTCACATGTACCACACAGCCAGTACTTGCCAGATATTCCTGCAGCTCCTTTAATGTTGCTGTAGGCCTCTTGGTAGCCTCCCAGACCAGTTTTCTTCTCGTCTTTTCATCAATTTTGGAGAGAGCTCCTGTTCTTGGTAATGTCACTGTTGTGCCATATCCTCACTGTGTTCCATGGTATATCTAATGCCTTGGAAATTCTTTTGTACCTTCTCCTGACTGATACCTTTTAACAATGAGATCCCTCTGATGCTTTGGAAGCTCTCTGTGGACCATGGCTTTTGCTGTGGGATTAGACTAAGGAAATTTCAGGAAAGACCAACTAGAGCACCTGAACTTTATTTGGGGTTAATCAGAGGCACTTTAAATGATGGCAGGTGTATGCTGACTCCTATTTAACACGATTTGGAATGTGATTGCTTAATTCTGAACACCGCTACATCCCCAGTTATAAGAGGGTGTGCAGACTTATGCAACCACATTATTTTTCTTTTTTTTTTCCTTCCCTACATCTAAAATATTTCAATTTGTTTTTCAATTGAGTTGTACAGTTTATAGGTCACATTTAAAGGTGGAAAAAGTTCTGAAATGATTTATCTTTGTCTCATTTTTTTACAGCACAGAAACCTGACATTTTAACAGAGGTGTGTAGACTTTTTATATCCACTATATATATTTACTAGCAACTTGCTCGTCAAAAATGACAGGGCAATACAATTTTAAGCCATGGCAATGCTGTTTGATACACAATGTAAAGCTTTTTTATACTCTGAGAACCTTCAGCGCTCATTGCGAGCCGCTCCTCTCCTTTACTTTTGGTCCTATGAGCGCCTTCGGCACTCATGACAAAGACAGATATATATGTCCATTTTTTTCTATAATTATTAATTAATGATTTACTTAATAAAATAATATACTTTACCTATTTGTAATTGATATATCAGCAATGAGCAGCCTGAGGGCTCGGTATCCATTATTATTTTCCTGCAGCGCACAATGTTCAGTGGGACTGTTGGTGCCCTGAGGAGAAAGTGTCCGCAATGTGGCAAGTGTGCAGTGTAAATAGGCTGCGTGTGTGAGGGCAAACCGTTGGTTTAGTTGTGTTAGTTTTAGTTAATTAGTTTTAGATTCGTAATATGTTAGTGTTGTAAAATGGCGTTGTTTGTCTATGTGCTACGCGGGTCGCAAGCATTTTCCGCATGTATTTTCGTACCTCGTACGTCCCTGGCAAAAGTCGTGCGCAATTCGGGGTCGTGTAGCCTCGTTTTAATTTTACTCAGCCGTCATTTTTTTTCTCGCTTAGGCGATTTTTTCAATTTCTTAAACTCGTTAAATTCGACTTTAATTAGCGTGCAACCTCACTGGCAGATGTCATGGTTGTCTCTCCCTGCTCTACGTGTTTTTTTTTTTGTATTGTTTTTGCAGTTTTTGAATGTCCGCATTTCGGCCATTAAGTTCGTATTTTTGCAACCTCGTATTTGTTTGTCTAAGTTCCGCAGGTTGTAATTAAAAGTCGTAAGTCCTTGTCGGTGTTTCTGCGCTTCGGGGTCGTGGAGCCTCATTTTAATTTTTTTCGGCCGCCATTTTATTTCTCGCTTAACCAATTTTCAAGTTGACGAAACTGCTTAAAATCGACTTTCATTTGCATGCAACCTCACCCCCAGACGTCCTGGCTGTCCCCCCGTGTTGTGTGTGATGTTTTTGTAATTTTTTTGTTGTTGTTTTTTATTGGCTTTTTTGTTTTTTGACGTACGCGTTTCAGCCGTTAAGTTCATATTTTTGTGACCTCGTATTTTTATTTTCTAAGTCCCGCAGCGTTGTGTTTTTTTTCAAAGTCACACTTTTCTGGGCTTTTTTTGTACCGGGAGTGAGGCGGTGTAGAGCCTTCACCTCTGGAAATGCGGACCCTCGCGATTCGAGGGGCCGCATTTGCATCCAGAACTGTGTCCCTTGGTTTGCGAGGGACACAGTTCTTGCCAGCTCACGTTGCTAGCTCGTTTCGTATTTTTTTGTGTAAGTTCGTATATAGTGATTGCGTGTTAGATCTATTTTGCTGCTTGTGTGGGTGTTTGTAACCGCTTGTGAGGCATAGTGGAGCCTCCACATACGCAATATGGACACTCGCTTCGCGAGGTAAGCTAAGAAGTGCGAGCCTCCATCTCTGCAAATGCTTTGCGAGGTCCACATATGACAATTTGCAGTTTGACAATTATGATATACTGTATGTATATATATATTAGTAATTTGCCTGTCATAAATGACGGTATAATATGCGATGTGCCTCTTCCCCCTCCCTCCCCTGTGTCTCTTTTGCCCCCCCTCGCCATGTGTCTTGTCTCCCCTCCTCCCTCCCATGTGTCTCTTCTCCCCCTTCTCCCTCCCATGTCTCTTCTCCTCCTTCTCTCACCCATGTGTCTCTTCTCTCCCTTTTCCCTCCCATTTGTCTCTTCTCCCTCCCATGTGTCGCTTCTGCCCCCTCCCTCCCCTGTTTCTCTTCTGCCCGTGTCTCCCCCCCCCCCTCTAACTCCCATCTTGCAAAGAGAAACCGGTCAGGGACATGCAAATATGACTACAAAGGCTACGCTCTTGCAGTCCATAACCATATGAAACATGGCTTCTCTTAAGCATATGCCTGCTGTATCAAATAGCTTTGAGCAAAGCTGTGGTTGGATTATACACAAGCCAGGAGTCCCACCCACCTACAGCTATTTCAAGGTTACTGCCTCTCATCAGCGTGGGGCCGGATCCTTAGCTTATGTAGTGGATATTATGCAGAGTTAGTTCACCACAACAATCATTTAATATATGGTGGGCAAAATGGAGATAGAACCTCCACCGTACAGTAGTACAGTAAATAAATAGTACATCTATGTTCACATCTGAATAGCTGAAACAAGTTAAAAAACTTGTTTCATGCCCAGAATTCCGAGAAATACAGTTATTACACTGCATTCTGGGAACCCTGGCTGGGACATGCAAATTTGTCCACAAAGGATTTGCTCCGCAGTAAACCAGAGCGTTTTAGCCGACCGGTTTCGCTCAACTTACTCTTTGGTTTACTGCGAACAAGGCAGACACAGCACACATTGGAAATTGTCTTCATTCTGATGTTCTGAAGATGGACTTACCTTCGCTCCCGGTTTGGTGATAGCAGCCGCGAGGTTCCGGGTAAGGGTATTCGCCACAGCTTATACGCTGAATAGTAGAAGGTATTAAAGTTTTTTTCTTTCAGTGCATGTGCGGTAATACAACCTGCAGGATACTAATATTAATAACATCAGTGTACAAGTCTGCATCATATCGCTCTAATGATATTTTTTTAATTATTTTTTATTCTTTGGGCTCTCTGATGATTTAAGCAATCAAATGAGGAGAGCTTTCATTAGTTACGATGCTATGATATTCTATACTATTGGTTAGATAAGTCTTACATTTGTATTCACAATCACAATTATTATTATATTTATGTTATTACCTTTGGCGCTCATTGCGAGCCTCTCCGTCCGTCTAATGTACGGGCATCGCAATGAGCGCCCAAAGGTGCTCATCGCGAGCCCCGCAATTAGCGTCATTGCAGGGCTTGGCAACCCACAACTTTCGTACTTCGTAATGATCACCTTTGGTGCTCATTGCGAGCCTCTCCACACTCTCTCTGACCCCTGTGTTTGTTTCCCCCTCTCTCCCTGCCCTATGTCTTTTGTTTTTCCTTATCCCCCCCCCCCCCCCGTGTCTCTTTTCCTCCGTACCTCAGCCTTGTGTCTCTTTCCACCCTCCCCTTGCCCTGTTTCTTTCTCCTCGGTGTCTCTGCTGAATTTTTTTGTGTCTTGCAATGAGTGCCATTGTTTGCGTGATTTGGCTTACTGGCTTCAGGTTAATTTTTTTTCTGGATTTAGGGTAATTTTTACTGGTTTCGGCCTTGTTTTCATCCAGTTACTTTTTTAAGCCACCATTTCCCCCCCCCGCTTAAGTGACAAATATATACCTCAAATTAACTTGCAACCTCACTCACAGGCTCACTTCCTCTCCCCCTGTGCTGTGTGTGAGCGTGTAAGGTATTTTTTATTATTATTTTGCGTTTTTTGGTGGTCTTTCGAGTTGGGTGATTTGGCCGTTAAAGTCTAATTTCGTGCAGCCCACAACTTTGGCGCTCATTGCAGCCTAAGTTCTCGCAAGCCCCAGCCTAAGTCCTTTGGCGCTCATCGCGAGCCCCTCTGCCATTTTCTTGCATCGCAATGAGCACCTTCGGTTCTAATCACGAGTCTCTCCCAGTCTACTTTACGGACCTTGACGCTCTTTGCAGGCGCTGTCCAACCCGCAAGTTTGGTGCTTTGCAATGATCACCTTCGGTGCTCATTGCAAGTCTCTCCCCCCCGTATAGTCCTGCATGCCTGACGTTGCTCTGATAAGTGTTACTGGCTTGAGTTAAGTGTTACTGGCTTGGGTTAAGTGTTCCTGGCTTCGGACTCGTTTTAATTCTGTTTGAGAAAATGGAAAAAAAAATGTGGCCGCCATCTATCTCCGAAAAACGTCAATTATGTCTCAAACTAGCTCGCAACCTCACTCACAGGCTCCCTAGCTGTCCCCCCGAGTTGTGTGTGAGGTGTGTTACTGGCTTCCGCTAAGTATTACTGGCTTTGGCTATGGGTGTCTTCAATCTCTTTCCATCGTCCATCGGTGGAGCGTAATCGGGTAAACGACATCTCTGACGGGACAGAGGACTCTTAGAGGGACCCTGAAAAGGTTCTACTGCGAGAGCTGCAAAGAGCGCCTTCTGGGTTCATTGCAGCAAAGTGCTGCAAGCTTTGGCTAAGTGTCACTGGCTTGGGCTAAGTGTCACTGGCTTTGTCGTGAGGCCCGCAGTTGTTAACATTGCGTGACGACAACTCGCAATTACGACAACTATAATATGTGATGTGTGTGTGTATATATACAGTATCTCACAAAAGTCAGTACACCCCTCACATGTAAATATTTTATTATATCTTTTTATGCGACAACACTGAAGACACGCCGCTCTGCTACAATGTGAAGCAGTAAGTGTACGGCCTGTATAACAGTGTCCCATCAAAATAACTCAGCACACCGCCATTGATGTCTAACCGCCGGCAACAAAAGTGAGAGCACCCCTGAGTGGAAATGTCCAAGTTGGGCCCAAAGTGTCAATATTTTGTGTGGCCACCATTATTTTCCAGCACGGCCTTAACCCTCATGGGCATGGAGTTCACCAGAGCTTCACAGGTTGCCACTGGAGTCCTCTTCCACTCCTCCATGATATCACAGAGCTGGTGGATGTTAGAGACCTTGGCATATGCCGGTCTGGTGACAGGCAGAAGACGCGCTACAGGAGAGGGAACAGCAGCAGAAGCTCATCAGATCTTAGTAAGCAGAGGAGAAAGAGGATAGGGAGGTTATTGGAGAGGGGAAAGGGAGGAGGAGGATAAGGAGGGACTAGGAGGATGGGGGAAGCAGGGAGGAGAAGGGGAAGGAGGGAGGATAAGGGGGAAGGAGGGAGGAGAAGGGGAAGAAGGAGGAGAAGGGGGGAAGGAGGATGAGGGGAAGGAGGGTGGAGAATGGGAAGGAGGGTAAGGGGGGAGGAGGGTAAGGGGGGAGGAGGGTAAGGGGGGAGGAGGATAAGGGGGGAGGAGGATAAGGGGGGAAGGAGGAGGGGAAAAGACACAGGAGTGAGATACACAGCGGAGGGAGAGGTGAAAGAGACACAGGAGGGGGGGAACAGACACAGGGGAGGGAGAGGGGGGAAGAGACACTGGGGAGGGGGGGGCAGACACAGGGGAGGGAGGGGGGGGGAAAGACACAGGGGAGTTAGAGGGGGAACAGACACAGGGGAGGGAGAGGGGGGAGAGACACAGTGGAGGGGGAGGGGGTAACAGACGGCGGGAGGTGGGAGAAACACAGGGGAAGAAGAGGGGGAAAAGGATGCACAGGAGAGGGGGAAAGGAGACACAAGGGAGGGAGAGGAGGGGGGAAATGAGACACAAGGGAGGAAGTAGACAGGGGGAGAGACTCGCTATGAGCGCCAAAGGCGCCCAGCGCGGGGCTCGCAACGAGTGCTGAAGGTGCTAACATTGGGTGGAAAACAGCATTGCTGGGCTTAACCTTAGGGAGAGGAGGGGGAAATTAGACACAAGGAAGGAAGTAGAGCGGGTAGAGACTCGAGAGGAGCGCCCATTGGGTGCTCGCATTGGTTGGCAAACAGCATTGCCAGGCTTAAAATGTAATTCCTGTACATTTTTGCAAGTAGCTATTGCGCCATCGAATCTAATGCTTACTCCAAATTTGGAACCCATGAATCAAAAGATTTAGTGAATGTAGTGCGCATTTGTCATTTGTATAAGAAGTAGACATTACTCAATAACACAAAGTAATGAAACAATGGTGACATTGGGGATATTTATGGAAAGCAAAGTTAATATAAAAACTAGAAGCCGTTTACATCTCTACAATGTTTTCTTTTGTTTAAGGGTAGCCGAAGAATAGTGCTCGCTCCATAGGGTCCTATCTGAGATCTCTGATTGTGTGTGACCTGGCCTACAGAGGTGTAAACAAGTTACTATTCTACCTGATTGATTGCATTCAAGTTTACATATACATTTGGTTGTGTTTTAATAGGAAAGATAGATGAGACAGACTTTTAACCACAATTACATTGTGCCCAGTATTAAAGTACAGTGAAGCACCCATCCCTATGAATACTGAATATACCCAGAATCACACATAGTACCACCAGTACATGAGACACCTTGGTCTAGAGGCCCAGGCATGCTGTCTGCCATCAGTTTCAACCACACGCCTGTGCCCCCGATAACCGGCACGAGGGGACATTTTCCTATGTCTGTGCCCGACTTGGGACTCCAACCAAGCAATAAACTCTATGGACTCAAAGAGCAGGGAGTAGGTCAGCGATGGAGATATTTAATGAAGATCCAGCCAAAGCCCCCGTGTCTGCCTACTCTGAGACATGTTTAGATTTAGATGTAGTGGATGATAGATAATCAGGGATCATACAAGATGGCGGCTCATGTACATGATCAACATTAACAGCCTATAAGGGGCGACTCAATTAAACTATGAGCTCAACATGTCGAGCTCAGACGCACAGATAACTAGTTACATGTTAAGCTCTGACTGGCCAGTTACCCCAACCAATCTCATTATCTCTGACACTGAATTATTCTGATTGGTTCATGTTGTCGTATTTAATTGGTAACAGATTATCCTTGCAGTCAGTGTTTGGCTTTGGGGCCAGTGTGCTCCTGCCGGACTAAGCGTAGACTCGATGGCATATACTTTCCCTGGCATCCACTTGCAGTCCTTGGCGACCCGCTGATTGATTCCAGCTGCACAACTACAATATTTTTCAACTATATCACAATACATTACCTCAACCCCCCAAGAACAGAAGTCTCTTATTAATGTCTCTATATCTAACCATGGATAAGGAGATAATTTGACACAACTTGTTTGATGGAATATAATATACTAGCTACTTGCCCGTCAAAAATGGCGGGGATAAAATTTTAAGGCCGGGAATGCTGTGTCTTCGGCGCTCATCGTGAACTGCACACGCTGAGTGTCTTTGGCACTCAACACTTGGCTCGCAATGAGCACCCGTGGCGCTCATTGTGAGCCTTTCCCTCCGTCTACTGTACGAGCCATTGGCACTCATCGCGATGCTCATTTCAGGACTTGGCAACCCACAACTTTAGTGATTCGCAGTGGAATTGCCCTTCAAAAATGACGGCAATAAAATTTTAAACCTGCCAATGCTGTTTGCTATACAATTCTGCACCCTCTGAGCACCTTTGGCGCTCATTGCGAGCCTCTCCTCCCATCTACTTTACAGGCCTCCTGACCTGCAAGTTCTGTGCTTGGGCATGCCATGTGTCTCTTTCCAGCATCTCCCCCATCCCTTCCCTGTGTGTTTCTCCTCTGTGTGTCTGATGAATGTTTGCGTGGCGTGCAGTGACTGCCGTTGGTTTTATTTTCAAACTCCCGCGTGCCTGGCGTTGTTGGTGTGTTACTGTCTTTGCCATCGAGTATTAGCGTGCCTGGCTTTGCTCAGCTTCATTTTGATCCAGTTTGAGATTTTTTTTCGACCACCATTTTTTTCCTCTTAGCCGATTTTCGAACTGCGAAAAATGCCAAATATGCCTCAAATTCGCTTGCAACCTCGCTTCCTGGCTCTCCCCCTGTGCTGTGTGTGAGTGTGTTATTATTTTTTGTAATTATTTGGCTTTTTTGGGGGTCTTTGGAGTTACACGCTTGAAACTATTTCGGCCGTTAAATAGTAAACTGCGTGCCTCGTGATCAGCGGCAAAGTGCTCCGTTATTTGTTGGCTATCGCGGCCATAGACATGAGCGCCGCCTAACTAACTGTTTTAAAGTCCTGCATTCCTTCAGCGCTCATTGCAGCCTAACTCCCTCGGGCCTCGTGATGAACGCCGCAGGCCTTCAGCGCTCATTTCAAGCTTCTACCACAAACTAATTTTATGGGCCGAAGGTGCTCATCGCAAGCCTCTCCCCACTCTCTGACACCTGTGTCCCCACTCTCCATTCCATGTGTCCCCCCCTTCTCCCTGCCCTGTTTTCTCTTATTGCCCTCTCTCTCACCCCATGTTTCTTTCCAACTTCTCCTCCTTTTTCAAGTCTTTAGTCCTCCGCAACAATCAGCTAAGTGTTACGGGCTTTGACTTTGTTTTGAGCCTTTTTTCCAACATTTACTTTTTTACGGCCACCATTATTTTTCCTCGCTTAGCCAATTTTCGATCTCGTGAAAATGCCAATTAAGCCTCAAATTAGCTTGCCACCTCACTCACAGGCTCCCTGCCTCTCCCCCTGTGCTGTGTGTGAGGGTGTCAGTTCATTTTTGAATTAATTGGCGTCTTTTGGCTGTGTACCGACGGCTTCCGAGTTACGTGGTTGAATGATGGCTCTAACAGCCAAAACATTTTTCAAAGTCTTGCGTGCCTCACGATCAGCGCCAAGGTCCTATGTCCTTCGGCGCTGATCGCGGGCATTCTGTTTCTAAATGTTGTGTGCCAAAGTGTTGTTGCCGGAGTCGCTCATTGCAGCAAATTTTCCCAAAGTCTCTTTCCCCCTCGCTCCCTCCCCGCGTCTCTTTCCATCCTCTTCTCCCTCTCCTTCCTCTGTGTCTTTTCCCCCCCTCTCCCTCTTCCGTGCTCCTGTTTCCATTTACGGGTGTGAAACCATTTGCGGGCTTGGGAAATAGATAATTTTCCCCAAGCCTGAAATGGTTTTCTGATTTACGGGCTTAATAAAAAATACGGCTTTACGACCACCATTTTTTTCTCTGGCTTAGCCGTTTTGAGACCGGCCCAAAACACCAATTAAATAGCAAATTAGCTTCAAACTCGCTCACAGGCTCCCTGCTTCGCCCCCTGTGCGGCTTGTGAGGTTGTAAGGTAATTTGGTAATCAATTGGCTTTTTTTGGCGGCCCCTGAGCGGCTTTCGAGTTACAGGCTTGAAAAAAGTGGCAGCCGTTAAAACCGTAATTTTTTGTACCTCGTAAGCCTTCAGCGCTCATGGTGAACGCAATGAGCTCCTTCGGCAGTCATTGCAAACCCGTCAAGCCAATCCTGTATGGGCCTCGCAATGAGTGCCTTCGCTCATTGCAGCCCCCGTCAAACCCGTAATTTTTGGGCCTTGCGATGAGCGCCTCTAGCCTTTGGCGCTCATTGCACATGTCCAAGCCTGTCATTTTTCACATAGCGTTACCAACAAACTCGCAATTACTCCTATATATGTGATAATGTATGATTACAATAGTTCTGACAAATCCCCCCTGTGCTGTATACGGTCTCCACCTTGGACATGTCTTGGTGCAGTAGAAGCTTTGGGGCTAAGACCTGCCCAAGCTGTATTTCCTTGTAGTTCCTATCACACCCCCTGAGGGTCTCTGTCCTATTATGTTCTATCCACCCTGTATTTCTATACCTCCATTTTATCCTCCTGTGTAATTTGTCCCCCCTGTATATCTCTGTCTGTCCCTTCAGGTTAACCAGCTTGTCTCTCTCGCCCCCTGCAGGTGACAGAGCAGTTTGCACGGTACATTGATCAGAGGATCCAGGAGATTCGCTCCGACTCCTCTGACCAGCGCACTATGACCCGGCTGCAGCAGTTCCTGGAGTTTGTGCTCTTTCTGTCTGACCTGGAGCTGGCCAACTCCTTCGAGCACTTCTACAGGTCAGTGTCCCACCATCTGGTTATTGTTTGTACAGAGCATGGTGGAGCAGAAGGGTCAACATGAACCAATGCAAGTATTTATAATGTAGAGATACTGTTACCCAAAATGCTTTGAATTACAGTTATGATATATTTTTGTGAACAGATAAGAGCCGTAGTGCTCCGACAGCTAACTTTGGTATAAAGATGATTCATTTAATGGCTAATCGGTGAGAAACCTACTTTTTTTTGTTCTGTACTTTTACTTGGGATATTACAGCGGCTCCATTTTGTTTCCCATGGTGTTTCTTGTTCCATATTTCCTCCTGCCTTGTATAACAGAATAACCCCTAAGGCTGTGTTTCGTTCAGTTGCGTTTAGCTCCATTCATTTTGCTCTTCCCTCAGATTGCTGATGGAGGTATTCTGATGGTGGGAGATCAGAGGTGGTTGGTGGGTGTATCTTCCGCTTTTGGTTGCCATGTTTGTTTCCCTACTGTGAGGGTCCATACCCATGAGGGTCTTGGGCGTACATCTAGCATTCAATTATTTTCTTATTGTAGCTTCTTTTTACCATTGCCTCTTGGTGTAATGATTTAATAAAACTAGAAGGTCCAGTAAGTGGGGTCTATAATGCAACACTGACAAACGCAAAATGATGCTGTACGGTGAGAACAATATATATGTGAGAAAAGTCATAGAGTCCAAGAGCAAAAGGAAAAAGTCATAAAGTTAGTTTTTAATTAGATAAAAAATACTTTTGATGCCTCTGTGGGGCCATGGAGGAGTCTGTGATACGTTTATTGAAATTGTGTGCAAGAGGGTCACTTACTTACTGGAGAACTGTGGTTGCATCTATTGATGCAATGTGCCTGCGGGGGAAGGGGTATGGTACCAATTTCAACCTTCTCAAATTAATAAAAGGACTCCTCTGGACTCCTCCTTTCTTCCTACCCATGTCTCCACTGATAGCTACAACCCCCCCCCCCCTATCATCCAGCTCTCAGGAAGTGATGTAATAGAAACAATATGGATTCCTTTACTCATAAACAGAATCTTCAAAAAATTGGATTCTCCCACGACTTATGCAGCTGCTAATGTTTGTTTGGTACATACCTGGCAAACTTGTACTACAGTGGTCCTTTAATGGTAAAATGCCAGCGGCTGATTAGGAAAAGGACCCGGAAGCCATTACAGCTCAAATTTTTAACAGTAGACAAACAATGAAACAAAGTTATAGAAAAAAGTAGGAAACCCGGAAAAATAGAGCAATTAGAGGCAGAAAAGGGTTGGTACTAAAGTCCCGCTATATCCAGTAATGGGGGCCGTGTCTTCAGAAGGATGTTAACAAATTAGAAACAATTCAAAGAAAGGTGAATAAAAATGTGCAGGGCCTTAAAGACAAAACTAGTAAAGAAAGACAGGAAAGACGTCCCTATGAGAGACGGGAGATGTACCAGAAACCATCAAATATATCAACAGATTCAATAAAGTTCAAGAGTTCTTGAAAAGGAGGGATGCTGAACAAGAGGTCATGATTTGAAGTTGAAAAGGTGGAAAATGTAGGTTATTATGAGAAAATACCGCTTTATAGAAAGTGTAGTAAATACATGGAGTGGAATTCCAGGAGTGGAAGCATAAGACGGTCCTTACTCAAGCTAACAACTGTAGGTAGATAGAAATTACTGACCAGATAAGATATCAGCCATCAAATCGATGTTTCTCTCATTAAAATCAAGGGTAAAAGGAGGTCCATCTAAGCCTGTGATTTGCCCTCTAGTGGGTATTTTTTCGGGGGTAGACAATTTGGAATCTTCAAGTGACAACACCGTGACATAGAGTCAAGTAGTTCAGAAATTAGACGACTGGATGAATCCCGTTGTTTTGCATGGAATATCTCCATTTAGAGGAAGTATGTTATTCCGTGTGTCAGAGGAACACTTCTGATCCATTTTGTGATGCACCTCATTCAGCTCTTTATGGAGCCTTCTGACTGATGCCATCAAAACCAATTCAGGGACAGCCGCAGGAATCTCTTCTAGATTCAATACTTCCCTCCATTGTGCTGGACCTCGGGACCACAACTACACTTAGATCGGGAGATGAGATTCATCGATGGTGCAATATATACAGAAACAGGAAGGTTCACCTAGAAGGAATTACTTAAGGGAGACATTTCCTATAGTTGCCTAGCTAGTGGAAAGCCTGGCAGATTTCATGACTAGCCTGCAAGAAGTAAAAGAATGGTGACTGGAGAGGGACCGTGGTGAAAATGCTATCCCTGAAACTGCACCTCGTACTTCAGTAACTTCTGCCCTGGTCACCTATTCCTCTCGGAATCATAGTCTGTCTGCATTTGACATGGCCGTATGGGTTTGAGCTTTGTAGAAGAGGAGAAGCAAGAGTGGACATTACTGATTGCTGGCACTGCATCTTCAACCTATGGTACTGCATATGGTGCTATGCATTATTATGTTGTCCTTGTGTTTTTTCCCAGATGAGAAGATCTTTAGGTTTCACGTTATTAATTGGCTTCCACAGTAAAAAAAATATAACATTTTGCTCTGTTAATTTAAAAGGTTTTTGTTTCTGGAATATCTGCTTAAAGAACGGAGTTGATAAAGAATGTCAGGAGACTTCATCTTGGATAGGTGTGGTTCTCCATTCCATATGTAAGATTGTAATGAATGCTACCATGGGTATCCACCAATAAAAGAAAATGACTAACTTTTTAAATAAAAGTTTTACATTGTGTGTTCCAGGCATTACCTGGCCGACCGTCTCCTGTCCCTCGGTCCCTGCTGGTTGGAGAACTCTGTGGTTGATCACATTGGGATTTGTTTCCCAAATCGGTTCCCACAGCAGATGCTGAAAAACCTGCAGGAGGCAAAAGATCTCCAGAGAGAACAACATCTGTTCAGCCTTCAGGAGCTTGATACAGGGATCCTGTCTGAGGACATGGAGGACAGGGAGGTGAGGAGATGGTGGGAGTGGAAGTGGGATTTTGGGAGAAGATAAATGCATGGAGGAGGAAGGTTGATAGAGAAGGAAGAGGTGTAAAGTAGAAAAAGGGGAAAAAGAAGAGAGATGATAGTTAATAGCCTAGGGAAACCAGGACTATAGAAAGGAAGGATCATTTTACAGAAAGGAAGTAGTGAAGAGGTACGAAACAGATGACAGGTTAGTGGTACGAGAACCCTCCTCACTCACCATTTCTCCTCTGCTTCGTGTGTCTAACTCATCTCCCCTTTTGTGTTTCCTGATTATTTTTTTCATTACATTCTTCCTTCACCCCCTCGGTCTCTTGCCCCTTTACCATCTTCCCCGTTCCTCTTTCTGTATTTCTCATTCCCATTGCCCACTTTTTGTTTCTCCATCCATCCCCACTTTTTTGTATCTTTCTACTCCTTGTGTCCAGATGTCTTCCGATGAGCCTCCTGCCCAGGATGAGGAGTCACTGGTGCAGGTGTCCGTGTTGTCCCCTCGGTGCTGGGTCGTATCTCCTCTCTACTACATGGACAACCCTCACAAACACTTCTCCGAATCCCTCAGTGGCAGCCTACAGCGATTCGCCAACTTCTACACAAAGAGTGAGGTGCTGGGGTTAGATGGATGTTTGTGTGTATATTTATTTATACATTTAGAGATTGAGAAAATAAAATACTTACATAGTTACATAGTATTTAAGGTTGAAAAAAGACTTTCAGTCCATCAAGTTCAACCTTTTAAGATCTCCTCTGATCTGCAAAATGCGGATTAACTATTAATGAATAAGTTGTATATAAAAATAAATAAATAATCAATTCCCTCCTGATCCCAGACACCTGCGACCGGACTTCTCCCTGGATCAATACTGCCTCTCTAATTATCTATGATAACCCTGAATTCCCTTTTTAATTAGAAATAAATCCAGTCCCCTTTTAAAGTTATCTATCGAATCCGCTGTCACCACCTCCTTTGGTAGAGAATTCCATTAACCACCCTTACTGTGAAGAAACATTTTCTTTCTTTGAGGTGGAATCTTTTTACTTCTAACCTCAGGATGTCCTCTTGTCAGTTGAAAACCTCTTGGCACAAAAAGCTCCCGTGACAAATCTTTATACTGACCCTGGATGTATTTATATAAGGTAATTATATCTCCTCTTAGACGCCTTTTTTTCTAGAGTAAATAAGTGTAATTTGGTTAGTCTTTCTTCATAACTTAGCCCCTCCATTACCCTTATTAGTTTTGTTGCCCTTCTCTGTACCTTTTCCAGCTCTAAAATGTCCTTTTTATGAGGTGGTGCCCAAAACTGTCCTCCATATTCCAAATGAGGGCGTACTAGGGATTTGTATAGTGGCAGAATTATATCTTCTTCCCTGGCTTCTATACCCTTCTTAATACATGCTAATATATTACTTGCCTTTGCAGCTGCTGCTTGGCTTTGAGCACTGTTACCTAGGTGGTTGTCCACAAGCACTCCCAAATCCCTTTCAATATCTGATACCCCGAGATTTGCTCCATTAAGATTATAAATTGCTTGGCTATTTTTCCTTCCCAGATGCATAACTTTACATTTATCCGTATTAAATCTCATCTGCCATTTAGATGCCTGTAACGGATCTACTGGCACCCTGACCGGGTACCTCCGTTGATAGACGCGTCCTAGCTTGCGTCGAGGCCTACAAGCACTGCACCGGACACCAAAACCACCACAGACTCCAAGGATAGTACATCAGGAACAAGCGTTCAGTAGTTACAGCTCAAGGGAGTATGCAGAAGCATAGCAATCCCCAGTATTATAGCGATCCCCTCAAATAACGAGACGAGGCTACGTTTTGAAGGGTCAAGAGGAACTATATTTTACTGACAGGGAATCTCCTTTTATGCAATGTGCCCTCTGAAGGGCTACACCCACATAATTATCACAACAGCCTATTATATACATGGTTCAACCCCCACGTCTCCTCCCCTCAGATAACAGGTAACACAATTAAAACAGACACAATTTTAACCACATTCTGGATGTACCCCAAATACAGGGGGTACACCTTTAAGTCCCGCACCATTCAATATCTCTCACCCAGGGGAACAACATATACAAAAATGGCATGAATCAGACCAGGGGTTCAAAAGTTAGTAAAAGTATGTTTTTACACATAACACACAGACATTGCACATATCCCCCCACACAATACACATATAGGACAATAGGTGAGTCACACCTCCCTGGCAACTTGGATATAATCAGACATTAATTAGATCATTCTTTGTTCTTATCAGAGAATGAAAACACTTTGTAAAATGCAAGGATCCTTTACAACTTTCTTATCTCTTGAATCTCTGTAACAGGATTATCTATTAGCCTAGGTCTGCAAAAGTCTGGCTAATATTCTGAGCCAATATATTCTGTAGAACATCAACCAATATATATATAGTAGGATCATATTTTAACTATAATAATCATAAAACAGTTTAAAACAGTGATGGGTTCCGCTACACACCTCCCCCGTGACCATAAGCCGGCATACACGGTCTGATCCCAACGGATCGGCCTGGGGATGTCCGGACAAAAGTATTTGTTGGTCAATTCTCTAGTTTGACAACCCATCAGCATTACTGCAATTCACATTTACTCACATTTCCCATATCCCCAGATAGCTGGGATCTGAGCGCACAAAACCACCGAATCGCGCTCAGATCCTCTTCACATAGTTCAATTGCCATGTAGCTAAAGTCTTTCCCATAGTCTTTCATTATATGAATGGGCTTCATGGCACAGTTATCTGGGGTATCATGTTCACACAGGGCAAGTACAGAATGACCCCCCTATATGTAAAGTTTCAGAATGAGTGGTATGGCCTCTGGTATGGCCGAACACTGGTTCCAAAGGGCAATATGTACCAGGGCCATAGTCACAGGGCAGGAGGCTGGCAAACAGTCCTCTCCAAGCCAAAGTGGCGAAGGGCACTTCGTCACACATCTCTCCTTTGGGGGGAAGTCTAACCAGGTACCTGGATATTTTGCTGTGGTGATGGGGCAACACGCTGAGGGGACTTGAGGGGCAGAGGCCAGCGGCACTCTGCCCTGATGCCAGCTCTTCTGCTGGTATAACCTGCAGGACATCTTGCTCTGTACAAGGGACATATTCCGGCTCAGTAGCCAGGGAAACGTGGGGGTCAGTGGGGGTTAACATTTCCTCTGTTAACCCTGGGGCCACATTAGAAGTTAGCTGGGGAGGGGAATTTGTACTTACCCCCTCCTCCGGTTGTCCCAGTGACGGTAGTTGGGGATCTGGACAAGCTGTGGGCGCAGAGACCACGGTCCCATCTGCGCTGTCTGGGAGATTGGTGTCTCCCCTGGTTAGGGTAAACTGTCGCTGGGGGGGAAGGACGACACCTTCTGCCCCCTGTGTTTCACACTGCCGCTGGGGGGGAAGGACGACACCTTTGGCCCCCTGGGGTACCCACTGCTGCTGTGGAGGAAGGTCGACACCTTCTGCTCCCTGGGGTACACACTGCCGCTTGGGGGGAAGGACGACATCTTCTGCCCCCTGGGGTTCACACTGCCGCTGAGGGGGAAGGACGACACCTTCTGCCCCCTGGGGTTCACACTGCCGCTGGGGGGAAAGGACGACACCTTCTGCCCCCTGGGGTTCACACTGCCGCTGGGGGGGAAGGACGACACCTTCTGCCCCCTGGGGTTCACACTGCCGCTGAGGGGAAAGGACGACACCTTCGGGCCCCTGGGGTACACACTGTCGCTGGGGAGGAAGGACGACACCTTCAGCTCCCTGGGGTACACACTGCCGCTGGGGAGGAAGGACGACACCTTCGGCCCCCTGGGGTACATACTGCTGCTGGGGAGGAAGGACGACACCTTCAGCTCCCTGGGGTACACACTGTCTCTGGGGAGGAAGGACGACACCTTCTGCCCCCTGGGGTTCACACTGCCGCTGAGGGCGAAGGACGACACCTTCGGCCACCTGGGGTACACACTGCCGCTGGGGAGGAAGGACGACATCTTCGGCTCCCTGGGGAACACACTGCCGCTGGGGAGGAAGGACGACACCTTCAGCTCCCTGGGGTACACACTGCCGCTGGGGAGGAAGGACGACACCTTCGGCCCCCTGGGGTACACACTGCTGCTGTGGGGGAAGGACGACACCTTCTGCCCTCTGTAGGGCCGGTAGAGAGACCTCGGTCCCATCTCTACCTGCCATCTGGAGGTCATCCCAGGACCAGTCAATGAAGTCTGGTTCTGCTTGTCGAGTAGGTTGGGGCTGCACGAAGCTGAGCAGGTGTTGGTAGTCCTGCTCCAGCTCCCACTCTCTCGTTACCAGGTGGGTCATGTCTTTGCTCACCTCGCCTTCGTCATCCCAGACATACATGCCCATCCGGTAGTCGTAGATGTCCCAAAACCTAGACCCCTCCGTGCTGCCAAGATCAATATCGTCCTCCAAGGCATCCCATAATAAACCCGGGCCATCATAATCATCCCCCTCCGGTAAGTCGTGTTCAGACGTCCAGGGGGTAAGTCGAACGGTATGCCACCAGAGGGCCTGGTATGCGTTGTCTAGCCAGATCTCTCGCCATACCAGGGTCTCTAGTCTTGTCACCCACTCATCCAGGGGCTGCTCTCCCAATAGATACATCCGCATCGCCACACGCTTCTGTAGCCGCTGCTCATCACTGGGGAGACTCTCACCTCGCCGCCATTGGGCATCTTCCAGGGCATCATACCAGAGTTCCTTTCTGTCTGCATCCCTGTAGTCCGCGGCCGCCTCCTCCTCCTCATCATGAAACGCTGTCTGAAAACTAGCCGGTTCCATCCTGCTGTAGCCAGGGGCGCTGTACGGATACTAGCGTTGCCCTCAATTTGTAACTCCAAACGTTACCGGTGTCTCCGTGCTGCTTTTCCTCTTACTAGGACGCCATCCCACCACTGCCAGCCAATGTAACGGATCTACTGGCACCCTGACCGGGTACCTCCGTTGATAGACGCGTCCTAGCTTGCGTCGAGGCCTACAAGCACTGCACCGGACACCAAAACCACCACAGACTCCAAGGATAGTACATCAGGAACAAGCGTTCAGTAGTTACAGCTCAAGGGAGTATGCAGAAGCATAGCAATCCCCAGTATTATAGCGATCCCCTCAAATAACGAGACGAGGCTACGTTTTGAAGGGTCAAGAGGAACTATATTTTACTGACAGGGAATCTCCTTTTATGCAATGTGCCCTCTGAAGGGCTACACCCACATAATTATCACAACAGCCTATTATATACATGGTTCAACCCCCACGTCTCCTCCCCTCAGATAACAGGTAACACAATTAAAACAGACACAATTTTAACCACATTCTGGATGTACCCCAAATACAGGGGGTACACCTTTAAGTCCCGCACCATTCAATATCTCTCACCCAGGGGAACAACATATACAAAAATGGCATGAATCAGACCAGGGGTTCAAAAGTTAGTAAAAGTATGTTTTTACACATAACACACAGACATTGCACATATCCCCCCACACAATACACATATAGGACAATAGGTGAGTCACACCTCCCTGGCAACTTGGATATAATCAGACATTAATTAGATCATTCTTTGTTCTTATCAGAGAATGAAAACACTTTGTAAAATGCAAGGATCCTTTACAACTTTCTTATCTCTTGAATCTCTGTAACAGGATTATCTATTAGCCTAGGTCTGCAAAAGTCTGGCTAATATTCTGAGCCAATATATTCTGTAGAACATCAACCAATATATATATAGTAGGATCATATTTTAACTATAATAATCATAAAACAGTTTAAAACAGTGATGGGTTCCGCTACAATGCCCATTCCTCAATTTTATGTAAATCCCTTTGGAGGGAAAGCACATCACTATCTGATTTAATTACCTTGCACAACTTAGTGTCATCAGCGAAAATGTAGACCCCACACTCCAATCCTACCTCTAAGTCATTAATAAATATGTTAAAAAGGAGAGGACCTAATACTGAACCCTGAGGAACCCCACTTACCACATTAGTCCAATCGGAGTATGTTCCATTTACAACAACCCTTTGCTTCCTGTTTTTTAGCCAGCTCTCAATCCATGAGCAGATATTTACTGTAATTCCTGTATCCCTTAGTTTGCACAATAGTCTCCCATGTGGCACTGTATCAAAAGCCTTTGCAAAATCCAAAAAGACTACATCCACTGAGCTGCCTTGATCCTAGTTCCTATTAACCTCCTCATAGACACTAATTAGATTTGTCTGACATGACCTATCCCTCATAAATCCATGTTGACTCCTACTTATAATCCTGTTCAAATAGACATATTCCTGTATATTATCCCTTATTAACCCTCTAAAAGCTTCCCCACTACAGAAGTGAGGCTCACTGGTCTATAATTCCCCGGATTTGCTCTTGCTCCCTTTTTAAATATAGGTATTACATCAGCTTTTCTCCAGTCATCTGGTAGAGACCCTGTGTTGAGTGAATCTTGATAGATTAGATATAACGGTTTGGCTATTACAGAGCCCAGTTCCCTCAGTACCCTTGGATGTATTCCATCAGGACCCGGGGCTTTATTAACATTTATTTTTTCCAACCTCTTTTGGATTACTTCCTGTGTTAACCAATTATTTGGCAAAGGTAGTGTAGCCCCATTATGTTGCAGTGTCCCAACCACTGGTACCTCCCTTGTGTAAACCGACGAAAAGAACCTATTTAGCTCATCTGCCTTTTCCTGGTCACTAATTATCAGACTGTGTCACATTCTAATGTTCCTATAGCTTCCTTCCTGGCCTTCTTCCCATTAATATACTTAAAAAGTATTTTATGGTTAGTCTTACTCTCTTTTGCAATTAATTTTTCATTTTCTATTTTAGCCAGTCTAGTCGCCCTTTTGCTTCCTTGGTGATTTCCTTGTATTCCCGCAGTCTCTGTCCCCTCTTGTGTGTATAATATAAATGTCTGTTTTTTACTCCGTATCTTGATCTTTAAATCATTATTAAGCCACATTGGATGGGATTTACTCCTTTACTTTTATTCCCACACGGTATATGCCGATGTGTATGTATATTTAGTAAGGATTTGAACGTTGTCCATTTATGGTCAGTATTTTACCCATCATGCCTCTGTCCCAGTCTATACTTTATATTGCTGCCCTTAGACCATTACAATCTGCCCTTTTAAAATTAAGAGTTTTCATTGGCCCCTTACAGTTTTTTTTTTTTTTAATCCAATCCCAAATGAGACTGTGTTGTGATCACTGTTTCCCAAAGGTTGCCCTATTCCAACATTAGATACTATATCAATATTATTTGTGATGACTAAATCTAAGATAGCTTCATTTCTAGTAGGCTCTTGTATAACCTGGGCCAGATAATGATCCCTGAGTGTACTCAAGAACCTGCTCCCCGTTAGCTGAACTGCTGGTCTCATTTATCCAGTTTATTTCAGGGTAATTATAATCTCCCATTATTAGAACTTGCCCGTGCTTAGCTGCATTTCCAATCTGTAATAATAATTTGAATGTTTATTTTCTGTGTTATTTCTATCCTGGAATTCAATGTGTTAATTGATATGATGGCACTCGCATGGACTAGAATATCATATTTATTGATTTATTCATATTGCATTATTTCTGGAATGCGGGCGCGATCGGAACCCGTAATTGAACCCCATAAGACTTGTTTTTTCTTACAGTGATGTCATGATGACGATCTGTTTTACCATTGGCTCCCTCTAAACCCGTATCTATGGGTTTGACTAATTGATCACGCACAGGCCGCACATTCAACATGCGCGAAAAATGATTTACGGGTTTGCGTCTCAAGCCTGAAACTCGTAGCCTGTTCTAATTTAATAGCTCTGTAACTCGGCCAAATTTCCTTCTTAATTAGCAGCAAGTACCTCCCGAAATGTTGTTTTATTGCTTGTTTTTACTATACTCTTCCAAATAAAAGTGCTATGAAATAGGTCCGCGCTTTATAAATAAATAGTAAAAATAATAATAATTCCTGATCATCAGACGTAGCATATAGTTCCGAGGCGTGGCCAGATAAAAGCGCCTCAGCCCCAGGTATAGAAGCTTGTGGACAACATCGGACGCCATTTACAAAGTAAAGACCTTTTTCAGCCTTCTCAATTGTCAACTGATTCTAAGGAAGGTGAACACAAAAAAAAAACACTTTAAACGCCCTGCCAGTTGTCTCATTTGTGGGGAAAATCCTTCCTGATTCAAAAACGCGCCCTCTTATTGTATCCCGGATCAATATCCTGCCTACTATAGTTACCTGTCATAACCTTGGATGCCCTTTTTAATCAAAAATACATTCAACCCCTTTTTAAAGATTCTATTGCATTTGTTGTCACAACCTCCTTTGGTAGAGAGTTCCACAATCTGATCACCCTTACTGTGAAGAACCCTTTTGTTTCTTTAATGTGACCTCTTGTCAACTGTAAGCTTCTTGTAGATCTGGTTTATGTGTCCAATGAAGAATTCTGGTATACTCTCACAGTCCCTTTCTTTATATGTCATATGTAAGACTGTATGTATACGAATATATATTTAATACGTTTGTTAATGTATGTACGTGCTCAGATGGATGTTTGTATTCAGCTGGTTATTGTGGGTGTTCTTGTCTGTATATAAAGTCTGTACTCTACAGGTCAGTGTGCCCTTGGATCAGTGATGTCCAGCTTACAGTGGACGTGGTTTGGAAACGCTGAAGTGCAGTACAGCGACCTGACCCTCCACGTGTCCACCATGCAGATGTTCATCTTACTTCTCTTCAACCAGCAGCAGGTGGGACATGGTAGGAAGCTGGTGTCAGGGTTGAAGGGTCATGGTATTATGGGGATGGTCTGCTATATATCAGGGGTGGGTATGTTTAGTCCTGTAGAGCCTGCATACAGGCCAGAATTTGATGATATCCCTGCTGTGCACAGATGAGTGAATCCCTTCTTCTTCAGTCATCCTGATTGACTCGCCTGCGCACAGAAAGGTTATCCTCAAATACAGGCCTGTGTGGGGCACACCAGGAACGGACTTGCCACCCCTGTTATATATTATTTATAATTACCTACTAATGAATTTTAATTATGAGGTCTCTAATACAAAATTAGATAAGATTGAGACACCCAGTCATGCCAGAGCCTGCCATGATAATGTGCAGTCAAGTTGTCTGTCTGCATTGTCTAGTATAGACCGCAAAAAAAAAATCAGTTTTTCAATCAATATATTTGCCTAAAAACCCTGACTTAATAAATACTCATTATAGTCTTATGCAACACATAGTTGAATTCCTATAGTTTTTGACCCTATCACGTCCACTAGAAGGATGTTCCACTTATCTACTACCCTTTCTGTAAAGTACCACTTTCATACAATAAACTTTAATCTTCTGCATATACATATTGTGGCAAAGCACAGTCTGGCTGGGTCACCACTTGAGCCTTCTTTTCACTATTTGTTGTACTTTTCACTATTTATTGGTTCTCAGCCAGCATATAAAAGAAACACACACAAAATAAACGGCCTAGCTTCCTCGAAGCTCTAACTAAACTTAACCTGCAGTTCCCTCACTGTAATTAAAGTATACAGGCCTGATTGTTTGGCTGTTTCAGGAGTCCAACGTTGCTATGAGTCTGCCATCAGACTGCAGAGTAACTGTCTCTCTGACTTCTCCCAGCCCAGTCCCAACTCCTCTCTCAGTTTGACACATCCTTGGGGAAAGAGAGCCCTGCAATGTCTGCCACTCACATATACCCTGTTACACGTCCCCCTCCCTCAGCTCAACACTATGGAGTTCAGCAACCTCCGCCGTGAGGCAATGTAAGCAGATAAGGCATTCGCATTGCCATGTTGTCTGCCAGCTCTATGGAAGACTTGGAAGTTGAAAGGGGTTGTAGGGACAGGAACCATTTCGTAACACTGCTATTCTTCTCCTAGTTCAGCTGCATCCACTTGAGAGGGGCAAGGACCTCCCTCCTAATAAGTAACATCAGAGGGCTTCAGGTGCCAATTTTATGGCAAGACATTCCTTCTACAAAATTGAGTATCTCTGCTCCCGTGGCAACCGTTTTCGTCTGATAGCTGTGATAACATCTGTGATAACACAGCTTCTAGACCTACCCCAGAAGCATCGTTTTCCAGGATAAATTCTTTTTCGAGATCCAGTTTTAATAGCCCCAGATTTTGAAAAAGTGCAGACTTTAGATCCGCTTAACCATATCGGTGGCCCTGTGTTTCGTGAGATCTTTCGTTGGGGCGGCTTTTGCGAAAAATGGTGAATAAACCTTCTGTAATACCACACAATGACCAGAAAGACCCTCACTTTTTCTTTAAGGGGTTGTGGTCACTTCAGGATTGCCTCCACTTTGTTGAGATGAGGTTGACCGACCCTCTCCCAATGATATACCTCAAATATTTAGCTTCACTTAGTCCTATGGCACATTTCACAGGGTTTACAGTTTGCCTTTTTGAAAGATGTGTTTCACAATCAGTAGTATAAATGACTATGTCATCAAGGTAGGCGGCTGCATATTCGGATCGACAACGCAATAGTCTGTCCATTAATCAAATGGACTTTGTTGCAAAATAGACTATCTGGAGTCAAATATGTTGTTTTTTCTTTTGTGGCTTGTGTTAAGGGTATCTACCAATATCCTTTTGACAAATCTAGTGTTACGAATATTGCTTTCCCAAACTGCTCTATCAAATCATCCACTCTAGGAATGGGATAAGCATCAAACTCTGACACAGAGTTTAGTTTGTGGAAGTCACTGAAAAATCTGACAGATCCATCAGGTTTTGGAACCATAACAATGTGACTACACCACTCACTTTGGTCCAACATTTTCTTACATATTTTCTTCCTTTATTTCTGCTCTTTTAGCCTCAGGTATGTAATAGGGGTTAACCTTTACTCTTACCCCTGGCTTAGTAACAACGTCATGATAAATGGCGGTGGTGCTGCCTGGGTTTATAGAGAAACATACATGTTTTGGTTCAACATTTTTTAGGTTTCCTCCTTTTGTTCAGGTGTTAGTCCCTGAGATACAAGTACTTCCACTTGCGCAGATTCCAAAGACTCTACTCAGGAAATGGTTTAATCGATATCTTCTGATTCTTCTGCCAACATGTAACATCCACATCTACCGTCTGCTCTCTCCAAGGTTTTAGAAGATATGCTTTCTTTATATGGTCTCGTACCAGAGGAGCAACTTAGGAAATTCTTTCTCTCTTATTTCTCACATACTCTACAATATTTTCACGAGGCAGGGATTCCCATTCTTTTTGTAGTATATCTAGTATAATTCTTGGATGGTGGCCATAGAGAAGTTGAAAAAGGGAAAACCCAGTGGAGGGTATAGGTTCTTCTCTGATAGCAAAGAGCAAGTAGGGTAGTAGGTCCAAGTTTTTAATGTCTTGGGCTACAACTTTTCTAAGCATGCTTTCAATGTCTTAATAATGGGTTCTACCAATCCATCTATCTGTGGGTGGTAAACCAAGGTTCTTGATGTTTTAACCTGTAGGAGCTTGCACATATCTTGCATTAACTTTGATACAAAAGGGTGTTCCTTAATATGTCAGTATTTCCTTTAATATTCCCACCATCGATTAAAGTTCTTTAGCCACATTCTTTGAAGTTGCTGTGCATAGTGGTATAGCTTTTGGGTATCTTGTGGCGTAGTCCAGTATCACTAGTATAAACAGGTTTTCTCTGGACGTCCCACAAGGTCCATTGCTATCCTTTTCAAAAGGCTCCTTAATTATAGGTAATTGTATTCCCGGGGGGAAAAGGTCACGTCGAGGTGCAGTCATCTGGCATTTTGGACATGTTGCACAATAAAGGGCTACTCAGCATATATACCCGGCCAATAAAAGTGTTTCAAAATTCTTCCCAGTGTTTTAGCCTTTCCTAGATTTCCTTTGAGGAGATTACGATGAGCCATCAAGGTCTTTTCTTCTCTGTGTCTGAGGGAGTAGGAGTTCTGTATAGTAAATCATTCCGTAGAATGAAACATGGGTCTTGTTTCTTTTCTCTTTCAGGGACAAGTACCCCGTTTTCAAACAATAGAAATGGGTCAGAAGCTTGAAACACTGCTGTGGAGTCAACTCTTCCTCTTCAGGTTCTCCTGTACTGGCCCGTTCTTCATTACTATGAGCCATAGGGCCTGATCTGTCATCCTCTCACTGGCCACTAAAGCCTCTACTCTTTAAGTCTGTGAAAACCCTTTTTGCGTTCCTCCTTTCACGCTTTGTTTTATAGGCCTTCCTTGGTCCAGAGAACAGGTCCAAGCATTAAAGATGTGACCATATGGATTCCTGAGCTTTCTGGGTTCTCTTTCCCAGGTTTTCCTTTTTGAAGACGTCCTTCAAAGTAACAAAGTAGGAAAAATCTCTGCCTATCACAACAGGATAAGGTTAGTTACTACAGGTGCAGTGATTATCATCTTCTTCCCACTCACTTCCAGTGTTGCTGTACTTGTCGGGTAGAGACCCCACTGTTCCATGAACACATTTTATGCCCACTTTATTCAATGTTTTTATTTCACCATCATTTATGATTTTGCCTTTTGCACTTCCTGAACCGATTAATGCTGTGGTTTCTTTACCATTAACTTTTATGGTTTTGGTGAATTGATGCAACTTTTATGCCACTCCCACAGGTTAAATCAGGTTACAGTTGTTCTGGTGTTCTCCCATGTTGCATTGCATGGGTTCTTCCTTGTTTGGACAATGTTCCCCACAATAAAAGCGCTTCATCTGGCCTACTTGGTTCCATCTTTGCTTTGGCTCTTCAGGAACCAGTTTTTCTGGGGTGTTTTGTAGTGGATATCTTCCCATTTCCAGATTCATGTTTTCTTGTCTGAATGCAGGCTTTCTAACCCAATTATCGGTTTGAGCCTTTGGGGCATTAGACCACATTTTGACTATCGGAGGCCTCCCCCTTTGAAGAATGTGAGAGTTCATACATGGCCAGGTATCTTTTGGTCAGTGAAGTAAACTCATCTGGGTGCTCTGGTCCATTTTGTCCCAGGAGGAAGACTTCTCAAATACTCCCTGCTCCATTACTTTCAGGGTGCAGCCATGTTTTTCAAGTTGTAGCAGGCCAAACATTTGTGAGCAAGGAGTCTTATTCTGGCAAATTTCCATGAGTGTAATTTTTGTGCTCTAACGATTCGGTTAACTCCAGCTCTGGCCAGGAACTCTGCTTTTAGATTTGCATAATTAATTGATTGTTCTGGATCCAGGTAAACTGATTCTGTTTGAGCCTTCCCACATAAATACGGTGCAATTATACTGGCCCAGTCTCTTTGAAAGAATTGCTGTCCGGGAAGCCTGGCCCCAAAGGCCAGGAGACCTTTTTCCACATCTTCACTGCACATTTTCTGTAAATAAATAATAAAAATGGCTTTAATTTGTCTGGAATCACAGCTGGTTTCGCAGGTATCAGGTGCTGCAGCTGGGCCAGCAATAACTGGTTTGTTTTACACTGAAGCTTTCTGTCTTTCGCAGTTTGGGCCTGTTCTGCTGCCAAGGCTTGTGCCATATGTGCTCTGTCCTCTGTGGCCTGTCTCAGCAATTGTTGTGTAGTCTCCTTCTGGCATGCAGTAGTTTGTATCAGAGATTTCACAAGTTCCTCCATCTTAATGCTGACTCCTGACGCCACTTGTTGCAAAGCAAAGTCCCTGGGTCAGTGCCCTGTTTTTGAGCACTTTACATAGGAGGCTTCACAATACTAGTCACTATTAATTGGTTCTCAACCAGAAACAGAACACAAAATATACGGCATAGATTGCCTAGCTCTAAACTATAACTGCACCTCCCTTACTGCCAAACTATGATTAAAGTATACAGGCCTGGGTGTCCATATGAGACTGCCTTCAGAGTAACTGTCTCTCTGTCTTCTGCCAGGCAAGCCCCAACTGCCTCTCTCAGTTGCCTAGCGCAGCTGTGTTGCTTACACTGTTGTAGGAGTCCTAACCCTATGAGCATCTTGGGGAAAGGGGGCCCTCACATATACCCCATCTATAACCCTGTCACTAAATATGTATGTGTGTGTGTGTGTATATATATATATATATATATATATATATAAATAAATGAGTATTGCAGGATATTATGATACCTTTTGTATTGGACAAATGTCTTATTTATGACAAGCTTTTGGTCCCCTAGAGCCTCGGACGCGCCTCTCATAGCTCAGGGCCTTTTTCGGCGGTGCTGTGGCGCAGCATTAAACCCCAGTTATTTTCCATATTTTATCGAAGATTGGATGGTATGTGGTCACTAGAGGTTTACGTGAAGTAGTTTGTTTTGTATCTCAACAGGTGTTCACGGGGTATTTTGATGGCAGTGGTTATTTTCTTGATAATAATACAGGGTTTGTAACCCTTTGGAAGATTCAGACAGTGTTTTTAAATATGTGATGGTATCTAATAGCTTGACTATGGATAATGACTTGTTTGGTGTGGGAGGGATGAAAAATGGAGCTGTCTGTGAGTCTCCTATATATAGATGAGTGGAGAGTGCCATTGGTGATGGATATAGTAGTGTCTGGAAAGTTTACCTGTTCTGTAGAGAAATCCATTTTTAGTTTTCTAGATGAATGGAAGGTGTTGAATGAAATATGAAAGTCTCTGAGTTTGCTTTCTCTTCTGTGTGTATATACATACATATACATACATAGTAGTATACATTTAGGAGATCATTCCAATAATGAAGACGTGACCGCAGAATGAGGAGCTTGTCAAGCCACAGTGACCAGGGCTGTGGGCCGGAGGTGACTATTTTTGCTCTTCTTACAGGAGGTCTCTATTGAGGATCTGATTGGCTGTATGGGGGTTTCACAAAGTCTGCTGGAATCCGCTCTGATCCCTCTAACCAGAGAGAGAGGAATCCTCGCTGTACAAAAGAAAGGTATATGTGATAGGAACCAGACACAACGCCAGTAACGGAGGCTTGGAGCCATTAATATCCGTTCGACAATGAGTGACCGTTTCTTGTGTCTCAGGTTCCTGAATATTCTTTTTTTTTTATTTTTTTTTAATTCTTTTAATAATTACGTCTGCCTTTCAGGACAATCTGAATTCTCACAGACCAAAGGTTATGAATATTAAATGCAGTACTGGACTCCTTAGTGTTTCCCACCCATTAAACAAATAAATAACCCCCTGCCAATGTACCATGTATGAATCCATTAACCCCCTGCTATTATTTATTATCATTATAGTTAATTTATAACGCGCCAACATATTCTTTAGAGCTGTACATAAGTTAAGTTCAGACAAAGATAAATACAAATTACCATATAGCAAAGCAAGGAGGGCCGTGTCTTTGAGCCTCGGAATCCAATGTCCATGGTGACTTCCCAAAGTACTTAGGATAGAAACTCACAGACTTACAATCTAAGGTATAGTGAGTGGTAAGGGGGGAGAGAGAGGTGATAGGCGTGTTAGGCCATGTATCCTCCCTGACCGTAAACCATTTGTTAAACCAATACCCCCCTGAAAAATGTATCCTGTATGAAACTAATATCTCCCTTGCCATTATACCATGTATTACAGTTACATTACTGTTTAATTATATAGTGTAGTTACAGGATTTCCAGCCCAACCTGGTACGTTTTATCACGAAAGCCACAAATTGATGGTCAGATAATATAAATCTAGTTTTTGATGAAATGTTCTTTAGTGGTCAATGAGCATTTTCACTAGTTATAAGGTGACTGTAAAATGAAGATCAGTTACAGGGAGGGGGATTGAAACTCAGCCACAATTAGTCCATTTCACTAAACTCTTCACATGCAAATCCCTTATTGCCCTGTTTGATTGTCTTTATGTTTCAGGAGTCTTGAGTCTGAATAAAGAATATCTAACAGAAGCTCAGAGTAAGGTCCTGCATCTGCTCCCCAGACAGATGTATATAAATGTGCAAGAGGATGAAGGGCGCGCAATAGAGAGGAGGAGGGACGCTGTCTTGGGTCTGATTACCCAGATCATGAAGAAGGAGAAAAGGCTGCACATTGACAACCTGGTGTTCAGAGTAAGAGACGTCTCAGATGCCAGCACTCTGCTCCTCCCATACAACCATTATATATATAGTTGTGGTAATTACGAAAGATGGTCACACAATGTTAAAAAATACAGGCTTGTGCATGTCGAAGGCGCTCATTGCCAATCCCACGATGAGCGCTAGGCCCGCAAGACTTTGAAAAAGGCAACACATGAGCGCTGAAGGCGCTTCATGGAGATGCCCGCGATCTGCGCCTCAAGGCTGTAGGCGGCTGTAAAGACGTATTTATTTTTTAAATAAAAGGCTCACAATGAGGCTTAGGTGCTCATCAAGAGTAACCGCAAGACTTTGAAAAAAGCAAAATCGGCGTTCATCGCAAGGCAAGCAAGACTTAGAGGGAGAGGGAGGAGAAAGACACAGGGGAGGGAGGGGGGGGGAAGAGACAGGGGAGGTAAATAAGGGGAAAAATACAAAGGGCAGGGACAGGGGGCAAAGAGACAGCAGGAGGGAGACTGAAAAAACAGACACAGGAAGGGAGAGAAGGGAAACGGACACGGGGATCAGAGAGTGGGGAGGCACAAAAGTGGTGGGTTGGACTACGCCTGCAATGAGCGCTCATTGCGTGTCTCGCGATGAACGGTGAAGGCGCTCATCGCGAGGTCCGTAAAGTAGAGGGGGAAGAGGCTTACAATGAGCACCGGAGTCACTCATTGCGGGGCTTGTGATGAGCGCTGGAGGTGCTCATTGCAAGGCATTAAAGTGGAGGGTTAGCCGAGGCCTGCAATGAGCCGCTCATTGAGAGGCCTGTAAAGTAAACGGTGGGAGAGGCTCGCAATGAGCACCGAAGGAGCTCATTGAGAGGCCCGCGATGAGCGCCAAAGGCTTTTATTGCAAGGCCTGCAAGTTAGAGGGGGGAGAGCCTTGCATTGTGAGGCAAACATCATTGCCAGCCTTCAAATTTTATTGCCGTCATTGTTGACGGGCAAGTCGCTAGTAATAATTATAAGGAGACAACACTCCTCCTCTTGCACATCCACACACTGCTCCTTCTGTATAAACACGAGCAATACAAGGCTCCTCACACAACTAAAGAAATATACAGAAGGGCTCCTTGCTTCTAAAACATGACTCCTCTCACACCTGAAATACACCCAGAAATCCAAGATGAGTCTTAATGGACCAGAAACTGTTTCTTGTATAACTTCTTTCTCCTCTCACCTCTCACCACTTTTTGTTTCTCACCTATTTGCTGCATTCTCTCCTAACTCTCAATATACACTTTTATAGGTGATTGATGCCTACCAGAAAAAGGAGCCCAAGTTCTTCCTGACCTCCAGTTCTTGTCGAGCCACAGATGTCCTCTCATGTCTAATGCATCAGATCCGACAAGGCATAATTTGTAGGAACAAACATAAACCCTATTTACTACACTATGGGTTGAGGTCTCCCCCACCTCCTCCACCCAGAATTGCCTTATCACCCGTCAAAGAAACTGTACCTGTACCTCCTCAAGTGACAGAATTCTGCAAAGTCAGTAAGCCAGTAAGTAATGTTGTACCCTTTCAAGAGAGTAGACCAACATTTAGCACCTTCAGGCATATAGAGAAGGTTTAATCCTGGATTCTTGAGCAAGTGCTGTCCAGATAAACGTTGGGGTCCTGGGGTCCGACTTTTGATTTCAATTAAACTGGAGATCAGAACTTGTGTATTCATTTAAAGAGACTCGTTCCCTGGAGTTATATAGATTTTGATTAAATTGTAAATTTTGCATTTTAAACCGCCATCAATGCCTAAATAACAGTTTATACACAATTTTCATATTTGCTATGAGAGCAGAATTTTCTAAAGAACTCGGCAATGGACAGGCCCAATGTTGCCAGGCCAGCCTGTCCATAAAGGGCTCCGCCAGCTATGAATGTGTTCAGGAGACTCCACTCGTCCTAAAACGTCAATGAGATGAGTAGAAGAGGACTTTCACAGGAACATTCCTGCAGGACACAGGACTTCCTAACAACTTTATTGTGTACAAATAAAACTCTTAAATCCATCCTGTGGTTGCGTCCTCTCACTGGTGTTTATAGATACTGTATTTTGTGAGCTACTAGAGACGTATCACTTCATGTGAGCAAGCAATAACGAAGCAGAAAATGCTGCTGATTACAAACAAAAAGGCCTTCACAGAGTTTCCTTCCCTGGTTAAAGGTGGCGCCAAACCAGTTGGTGTTACACTGTTATACCTTGTATTTCCTTCAGTTACCGTCCCTTGCTACCGGCGCCTTCCTTGTTCTTAGAACTAAACTGGAGTGTGACAAAGCTCGGATTTCATCTTCTGTATCAAAACATAAAAAAAATAACTCTTCATAGGGTAGTAATGCAAATCAAAGCTATAAACTCCTTTAACATAACATAATAGGGGAGACGTGGCCTTGCTTATCGTTATCACAGAATCATCACTATTTGCAGGATTAAGATGGTTCAATATATGTGTAGAAGGCAGCAACCATGATGGGCCTTTTTGCTGAGACAGGTTCTTATCTGGTCTGTAAGAGTCTGAGAAAGTAGTGGTGAATGTCTAGTGCTACTTCACTCATTGTCTTCTGATAAGGAGCATCCATTTATAAATGTATTTATAGCTGATCATTTGTTGTTGTTTAATCATTCAGTCTTGTCCAACTCTCTGTGACCATATGGACCACAGCACACCAAGCACATCTGTCAGCTACTGCCCCTGTGTGTCACTAGGAGCATATTGTATGTAATGTGACATCCTCCTAGTGACACACGAACACAGTGACATTCCATACAATATGCTCCTAGTGACACATGCCAGTCCCGCATGGCACACTGTTAGCCCCTTACCTTAGCCTTGGCAGCCTCCAGCAAGCAGGTAAATATGAGATGGGGTAGATGGGATGCAGGCTGGAGCACAAAGCGTCATCAAATCGCTCTCAAAAGTCATCAAAGTGTTCTCTAGCGCGCGAAAGACGTGCCACCAGCACTCATCCTTCTTAATGGCCCAGCTCTCACATCCGTACATTACTATTGGGAATACCAGAGGTCTAACTATGCGGACCTTGGTTGGATAGTGAAAAATCTTTACTTTTAACTAGCTTGTCCAGACTTGCCTTAGCTTTCCTCCCCAGAACAGCTTTCAATTTCATTGCTGCAGTCAACATCTGAAGAGATCTTGGATCCCAGGAGAAAACTGCCACCACTTCTTCCCCATCTATTTACCAGTATATATTTTTTAGCTAATCATTACTTCTCTATAATTGCCTATTCCACCAACACTGTATTATATGCCCTCATTATTTTAATACTAGCGACTTGCCCGTCAAAAAATAACGGGCAAAAACATTTTAAAGCTGGGAATGCTGTTTGCAACACAATGTGAGTCTCTGACACTCTTTACAACAGTTTAAAAAAAAAAAAAAAAAGTTATTAGAACAGTCAACTTGTATTTTAACAACTGGTAAACAATCTTTTTTTAACCGTATTAACCTTTTTAATCATCATGTATGCAGGAATAATGTAACAATGGATGAAGTTTGTATGAATAAATTGGTGTAAATGATTACATAATGCTTTGCAACACGCAACTTATATTTGAAACATTAATGAACCATTTTTATTAACAATACTAACATTTTTAAACCTGAGGTATGGATGAGTAACATTACATTAGGTCAACTTTATATCAATGAGTATATTAAACCATTACATAATGGTTTGTAACATGCAAATTTTATTTAAAGTACTGTTAAACCACATAAGTATTGAATCCAGAGGAAGGCAAACCGTAAAAAAAAAAACATTAAAACTTAGCCAATTGTATCAAAGAAGGGAAAAAACAAATTCCTTCCTGACCCCATTGTCATAACCTACAATGATGATGGAGTATAGAGGATCCTAGTCCTCTTATCTCCTGTAGGTTTTAGACCTAAGTTTGGGTGGCTCCAGACCAATGGACAGTCTTTGTAGATGCAAGAGCATAAGTCCCAGCTTTTGGTAGTGTGCCTGGGAAACCTGGAAGGGAGTCAGAAACGATCTCCTCAACCAGCATATGCACCTGGGTCAATAATACACCTGCACACAAAGTCTTGATGAAAATTATGAACCATGTTTTATTTTAGAACAGCATATTTAACCACATCACACAAGAATGGGGGAAGTGGCTACCGTTAGCCAGCCCCAAATGACCTCTGGCCAATCATGAAGGGGAACTGTGTGTGAACCAATAGTCCCCTCCCAGGTCCGCCCACTAGGCGAGGCCAACTAATTTGGGCTCTGAATCTCCATGGCAAAGCATGCATTGGCTCTCCTGTGCCCATGCTATGAAGCCTGAGAAGCCTCAGGCCATCCCATTGTTTCTGGGTGCCTGCCTGTCTGCTCTCCAGCTGGGAGCTCCCCATTGTTAGTACTATGCTGGATACTTAGCTAATGAGATTAACAGGCCTTTGGGATCAAAGGAGGTTTGGCTGTATTCAACGGGCTTCCCCTCTACAATATAATAACATACTAATATAATACCATACATTCATATTTACAAATATAATACACAATGATTCACCCACATACAACCAATATATCCCATTAGATCCCTCACAGGATACTCATTACAATGAGCCTAAACATGGAAGGGATGGGAATATGCTAAGGGATAAACTTATAATTCTTTATCCCCTAGACCACAACATAACAATATATCCATAACAAGTGGGCCCCAAACCTTTTCTTCCACAGCATGAGCCATGAACTTTGTCCAAACACAATATGGCCACTGGCTGATTCATGACACCCATTAACTGGCAATCTGATTACTCTCTGGATCAATACTCTGTATTTTAATTATACATTTAATGTTTACAACAAATGATCATTCTCCTACTAACATGAACCTTTAATTACATACAATGAAACAATTTTTGTGACCTTTTGAAAAAACAATTTTAACATTACAAACATGAAGTAAACATGTTAAAATTGAAACAGTAAAAGTAATAAAATGCAACATATCTGTTTTGTAGGACCAATCCTGGCAAAAGGCCACTTCCAAGACATTCCAAATTTTGTTTTGCAGGTCCAATTTTGTAAAATTGTACATAGTTTCCTATGTGAAATAGTGGTCCTCTAAAAAGAGCCTGAGTGACATCAAATTTCGTCCTCAAAATAAAACCACTGTTCTCTATGTTTACAAAACCTGATAGTACACAATGTTTTTGGTAAAAATACATCCATCGTGTAATAGATCACCCTGACTTGGGTTATCTTCAATTGAAACTTTAATATCATCTGGATTTGTGCACCTTGAAAAAGCAACATAGAGTTGTCCATGTGCAAAAACAGCTTCCTGTAAAAAAATACTCCCAGACTTAAAAGTTTGTCCTTGGGATTTATTTATGGTCATGGCAAATGCCATGATAACTGGAAAATGTCTCCTTTGAAGGACAAAAGGCAAACCACTCTCACTTGTTCACCTTTATGGGTACCAGTCATAATTTCTGCATGTATGAATTAATGATCTTTTAAATCTTGCACAATTAATTAATCTGGTCCTATTACAAAGTCCTTTCTTGGGATTCATATTTCTCAGTAGCATGACAATTGCCCCTTTTTTCAATTGCAAAACATGTGGTGGCATTCCAGGTGGTGTTGATAAATTCTATACTAAAGTTAGATTAACTGTCTTTATCGTCAGCCAGAACTGAATCTGTACTGTAATAATTATTTTGGGGTGCGTTGATGAATAAAAAAAATGTTGTTATTTAGATTCAAGGCCTCTATATTTTTGGATGTTAATATCACTTTGTTTGCAATGTCTGAGTAATCCTCGTTATTGAGAGTGTTTAAAAAGATTGCCGATATGAGTGATTCCTTGCAAACCATTTATGATGGAATTTTGACGGAATCATCCGGTAAATTATTTATTTGTGGATGTTTTCCTTCTTCAATCTGAATGAGCCAATCATTTAATTAATTTTGGCCTTCATATCTCATATTTAATTCTAATTTGAGGTGTACATATTTTCCACAGTTTACTTGTCTTGATACATGTTTCAATGATGTCAGTCCTATTTCCATGTGGCACAACAGGTAACGTTTGGCTAAAATCTCCTCCTAACAAAATCACCTTTCCACCAAATGGCAAATTATTATCCATCACTTCTTTTAATAATCTATCAAACATTGCAAGGCATGACATCATTGTTGCTTCATCTATGATAATTAATTTACTTTTTTTTTATGATTTTGCTTGTAAAGAATTAATTTGGATATCTGACACTGATGTTTAGTGATATCCCGAACAGTTCGCCGGCGGACTATTCGCGGCGATTTTCGCATGTTCGCGTTCACAGCGAACGGCGAACACATGCGCTTTTGGGTTCGCCCCCTATTCTTTATCATTGAGGAAACTTTGACCCTGCACCTCACAGTCAGCAGACACATTCCAGCCAATCAGCAGCATACACTCCCTTCCAGAGCCTTCCATCTGAAGGACAGCAACCCAAAAAGCCCTTTTTAGGGTAGAATATCATTTATTTTATTTTATAATTTTTTTCTGTGTAATCTAATTGCATATGCCTGCCTGCCAGCGTGTGTGTGTGACAGGCTAACACCTAACAGCTTATATTGTGCTCAGTGAAATAAAACAACACTTGTTTTGACTGCAATAGATTGAATAGCAATTGCCTGCCTACAGGCATGTGTGTGAAGCCTATTGCATCTACTCTGCCAACTTTTGCCAGTGCACAGTGATACGTCATATCTGGTGCAACAGTAGTGTACAGTGACATAAAACAACACTTTTTTGACTGTAATAGATTGAATAGCAATTGCCTGCCTACAGGCGTGTGTGTGAAGACTATTGCATCTACTCTGCCAACTTTTGCCAGTGCACAGTGACACTCATATCTGGTGGCACCTTGGATTGCACGCGCAGTGCCCCAAATTTGAAGTGGGAGGACCGACCAAGCATCTTTTTTCATCTCCCGCTTCCAAAAATCCCTGCCCTGATAGTGGACGTAACAGGGATTAAACCGATAGGAATAGTACAGTACACACCTTATAATAACGCAGACAGAGGCAACGCGTATAATATTCCATGCTGTGCAGTGGAAGCCCCCAGACTCTGACCTGTGTATAATATTCCATGCTGGGCAGTGGAAGCCCCCAGACTCTGACCTGTGTATAATATTCCATGCTGTGCAGTGGAAGCCCCCAGACTCTGACCTGTGTATAATATTCCATGCTGGGCAGTGGAAGCCCCCAGACTCTGACCTGTGTATAATATTTCATGCTGGGCAGTGGAAGCCCCCAGACTCTGGGAGTCTGAAGAAGAGGAGTCAGAGGAGGAAGGTGGCTTTGAGGAGGTGAAAGACCAAACACAGCAGGCGTCCCAGGGGGGTTGTTGTCACCTTTCGGGGACCCTTGGTGGCTGGGTGGAGGAAGAGACCTAAAATGACATCAGTGAGGACAAGGAACGGGACATGGTTAGCTTGGTATCCAACCTTGTGCAAAAGTCTATGGCGGTTCGCCGATGTTTGCCCATTTGCGAACATTTGATGAAGTTCGCGTTCGCTGTTCGCGAACCCAAAATGTGATGTTCGCAACATCACTACTGATGTTTCTAAAATTGGAACTAGCAGTTTAAATCCGCTATGCACAGTTCTGCCACCTACTAACAAAAGTGCGGCAATTCCAGTTGTTGCAAATGGCATTGCTATGTGACCCTGTGCTTGAATGTAACTCCTCAAACAATTGTACAGATAAGTTTTTCCTGATCCACCAGGGCCATCTAGATAGAAATAACAGTCTTTGACCATTTCATCATCCGAAGTATTTGTGATGGCATTATATGCTTGCAATTGTAAAGTATTTAAAGTTGTCAGTTTTTCTTGCGTTTTCTGTTTTTGAAACTCAGTGTCATAGTCATTAAAGTTGATGTGATCTAATAGTCCTGGATCAGGCAAATTAAAACTTGCACAATTTAATCCATGAGCAAGAAATATTTCTTGAATTTCCATTAATGCTTTTAATAGCACAATGGCTCATTGTAACATTTAAGGAAGTCTTCACACATATTTAATGTAAATGTTTCCCACAAAGCAAATGCATCAGGTACATTGCAAAAGATGCAAATGAATGCAAATTATTCTCTGAATTGCTTTGGCATTTGACATAGTGCTGCTTCTTCCAGACACCTCTCCCATTCTGTATCCTCTGCTATGAAGTTTTGATGTCTTGCAGCTAATAGGAAAGTATCATAAACTATGTCATTCACTGTGCGTAAATGTTCATAACTTTGTGCACCGGCAACATGTAAAAGAAGTAATCTTAAACTAAAACGTTCAATGTCTCTTTGGCTGACGGTATCAATTTGTGGTATACTTTTATGAGTATCTCTTTTTTGTTGTCGCCATTGGCCATTTACAATTGCATAGTGATATGGAATCTCAATGTATAAAAATTGTCTGGCCTCAGTGTCCTGGCAATTTAACTGAAACCAAGCAGTAAGTGTTGTTTCTCGGTGTTCACTTTGGGCTAAGGCAGTTCTTTCATTGCCTGCAGTAAAGCAAACAAACTGACTTTGTGGCAAATGTACAGCTAATCGATACACAGCATGTGACCGATCATGCATCTCAAGTTAAAGAAGACACCACATTGCTTCAGGAGCACTGACATAGCGAGCATCTAAATAATTAGAAAGTTTGTCATGTAAAATTTGATTTTCCTTTTGTGCACCTTGCACAACAGTTGCTGCATCATATCCTTTGTATATATATTTATACACATATATGATGGATTTAATAGAAGTGCAAGCTTCCACATTTATTTGTGCATTATACTTCATCAGTGAATGTTGATTGTATGGAACTACATATCTATTATCAACCTTTAGGCCACGGATAATAGCTGTTTGTTCTTCTCACCTTTTATACAAAGGGTATCCCTCACAATTAGCAAAAGTCTGCATTTGAAATTGTTTTGGGAACTTTTTTGTACATTTTTTATTTTCCATACATGGTGAATTTGGATTGATATCTCCACATGGCCCATGAATCATTCTGTGTGTTACAATATCATAAAGTTTTGAATATTTTTACTGGATGTGGCAGTTCAGCAGTAATTACTGAATCCACTCTCTCTGCAGTATTCACTGAATCTTTTTCCTGCAGGATTAAAAGTATGTGTGCATGTGGCAGGTCTCTTTTTTGAAATTCAATGGTATAAACAAAAGCCACACATTTTCCAAATAACTGTGCTTTAGTTATATCATGTATTAATGAATTGAGTTTTATTTTGAATACTCTTGCCACTAAATCTGGTTGATCAGAAGTATTTTGATTCAAATTTTCCTTAATCTCTGGCCATTGTGGATTACATGTGAATGTAATGAATAAATCTGGTTTTCCAAATTTTGTGACAATAGCCATGGTATCATCATATCTTTCTCGCATATTGCGAGAAGATCCTTGGAAAGTGGATGGCAAAATAATTGCTCTTCCAGCTGGAATGTCTCTGTTGTTAGAACAATATTGTGGATTGATGGATTATGTCGCTGAATTGGCTATGTGAAGCTTGTTTTGTTGAAATTTGATAACATTTTAATTATTTGCTTCGACTTGTAGATAGGAATCAATAACCCATTGTTGTGTGAGTTTGCTCCCACATAAAATAGGATTAAAATGATCCCGAATAGCAGTTTGTGCCACTTTATATTCCAGCATAGAAATATTGCATCTAACAAGAACTTTACTATTGGGATAACTTTGCAATTGCAATTTTGGTTCCCATCCTGGCTCACCATTTGGAAAGAAAATGGGATATGTCATTGGATCCAAATTACAACTTAATATATTTATGTTCATAAAAGGTTGGTCTTCATTGCGTTGAAATTCTAATTTTCCACTGAAAAGGTGGTTCGCCATCCTCATTTTTTAAAGACCATGGCAACCTCATTTACTGTTGGTAAATGATACCGTCTTTAAATATGGTTTTGAAAAGAGATTGCATTACTGATCACTCTTGGCATTGGCAATTGATGTATTTGAGCATGTTGCTGTTGTTCTTTTTCAACCTGTGCTAATTGTTTGTATGCTTGACTGTATGGGTTGTTGGCCATAATCTTATCCAGCTGTTCAAAGACTATGCGCAAACACTGTTTATTTTGTGGAAACATCATCAGTTGTTCAACAGCTTCCATTGTATCTTAGACGTATAACTGTGCAAATGTCCTTGTGGGTGTAAATGTGAAGTGCGGTGGTAAATTTGTCCTTGAACACTAATACAATATGGACCATTCATTATACTTTGTAAGTAATCTGGAAATGTGTGTCTTTATGGAAGTCTTACCTTTCCTTTCTGACAGCAACTAATGAAGTCTCCGTCAGTTGGTCTTTCCTTGAGAAAACTGACAAACCACATTGAGTAATCCACAATAATGAGTGTCTACTGCTGTGATGAAAGCACTATCCTGAGCTTCCACAACATAGATATCACTACAACTTTCTATATCTACATTGGTGTCATGTGTATGAACAATGCTGTCATGAGGCAATATTGAATCATAAGGGAAAGTTTCACAAACATTTTTTTGTTTACTTTTTCTTTTCTTTGAAGCTACAGCAAACTCACTTTGTGCTTTATTACTCATTTTTCTTTTATCTAAATGTCTCTGTCGGTCTTCTTCTCTCAACCTCCTAAGCGGTAATCCTGTGCGTGACTCTGGGTTAATTTTAAGCACCTAAATCGGTAAACCCGAGCCACGGATCATGCTCCTCACTTCCCCTTGATCATCCTCCTCACTTCCCCATCTCTCCTTACTTGTAATCAGATGAGCTGCCTACTCATCTCTCTCCACGCAGCCTGTCTTCCGGCAGTGAAGTGGCCGGTATATGCTAATGACGTGACGCATATTAGCATTAGGATGATGAGGGGGAAGTGAGGAGCAGGAACCTAAGGAGGGAAGGAGGAGGATGATAACGGGGGAAGGAGGAGGAGGTTATGAGGGAAGGAGGAGGATGATAAGGGGGGAAGGGAGGAGGATAAGGGGAGAAAGGGAGGAGGAGGGGGGAAGGATGATAAGGGGGGAAAGGAAGGAGGAGGGGGATGGATGATAAGGGAGTAAGGAAGGATTAGGATGATAAGGGGGAAAAGGAGGAGGGGAAGGGGGAAAGGCAGGTGACTGGAGATGGGGGAAGTGAGGAGAATAAGGGAGAGGAGGATAAGGGAGTAGGAGAGGGGGGAAAGAGATGAGGATAAGGGGAAAGGGCATATCATTATGTCAGTATTTTTTTTTATGTACCGCTTTAACATTCTAAATACTGACATAATCATACCGCCAGGAAGGTGTAGCGTTGGGAAGTCTTGGGGGACTGTGCATCTCTCCACCTTTGCTTCCTTTCCCTTGCCACACTTTTTTTGCGTTCAATCCTGTCTTCTTCGTTGACTGCCATTGTAATGTGTAATTGTAAATAAAGGTGTAAGATATATATTTTTTTGTATTGTACATATAGTTTTTAACCTGTTTTCAATGCAAAACCTAAATAGCATTAATGAAAGAATGAAATGATTTGAAAAGCATTTGTAATTTTTTCATGAAAGAAATTAATCCATTATGTTTTTTTTTTTTTATTGGCATACTTTAAAAAGTAAAGAGCTGCACATATATATATTGATAAATCACTATTTTATTTGTAATAATTAAGTAATAAAAGTCTTTAATAAATGAATCAATAAGTGACATCAATGGTAAACCTAAAGAGGTAATTATGTTTTCCTAAAGAAGGGCAAACAGAAAGAGCTATTAGCATAGTATAGATTGGGCTTAAAATAATGTGCAATTTTGTTATTTTATTACTTAAGAAATCAATCAACTTATGAGGTGTCATTTGCATTCTATAAAAGTTAATTAGGTAAGCATATGTATGCATAAGTAATGTTTTTTTTTTAAATTATTAATGAACAATGAAATACTAAGGGCCTCATTCATTTGCAATTTGGGCAATTGATTTGGGCTCTATATAAGCACATAGCATATTTTTGTTACAGAAGATTTTAGTTGTTAAAGACCTTGCTTTTGGATAGATGTTCAGTAACTAAAAACTTCTGTAAAAAAAAAAAATGCTATGTGCTTATATAGAGTCCTATTCAATTTGGCAAACTGCAACTGAATGAGGCCCTACATGAATTTAGGCTAATTAATTAATCATTAACTGTCATCAATGCAAACCAAAAAGGGCCTCATGAAATCATGTACCTGTGAAATTGATCTTATTGCAGATAAAATCCTGCAAAGCTCACTCTCTGTCTTCAGTCAGGTGCAGAGATGAGTAATCTGTAAAATGACATGAAAATAATTTTTAATGTTTGTATTCAATTAATTTGTGACTCATTAAAAGTATGATGTTTAATTGGCATACATGCAAAACATAAATGCATAATCATCAGAAAAGCAGTATAAAATATGAAATATAGCATGTGTCAGAAACTAAGAAACTGCTTTAAATATTTAAGTGCTTTAAAGGTCCTATCCCTTATAAGCACTCCACATATGTAAGTGCTTTGTAAAATGTACAATTTTTTTATCCATTATGTTTTTTTTTGTTTTTTGTTTTAATTATTAATTAATAGTTCCAAAAGCAATTTACATGAATGAGCAGTAAGGCAGATATATAAGTGCAGGTTAAAAATTGTTATTATTTTTATTGCAGTGTAAAAAATTTAAAATGTTTTTGTTAATAATTACTAATTATTAATTAATATATTGATATAAGTTAATTAATCAATAACTGTCATCAATCCAAAATAAAAATACATCATCTTGTTTTCTTCCATAAAAAACATAATTAAATTATATACTGTAAAGGTGATGTTTATACTGTTCAAAGGCTGCAAACGTCACTCTGTGTTCAGTCAGCTGCAGAAATGATGAAACTCTTAAATGAGATGGAAAGCATTTGTAATATTTGGATTCATCCCTATGAGGCAGCAACACGGATATGTGAGTGCATTGTAAAATATACATATTGTTTGTGGTCTTTTTTTAAAATTATTATTATTACTAATTAATAGTTAATAAAGTAATGTAGTTTAATGATCAGTAATACAGATATATAAGTGCAATGTGAAATCTATACTTTTTGTATTGCACTGTATAATACACATTTTTTGATAATGATTACTAATTAATAAAATAATGTACATTAATAATTAATCAATGAATAAATATATTAGAAAGAGGTAAGCATTAATATATTAATAAACTAAAGGCAGTTTAAAATGTGTAATTTTTTTGATAATGGTTAATAATTAATAAAAAAATGTACATTGATAATTAATCAATGAATAAATATATTACAAAGAGCTAAGCATAAAAGTATTCATAAACTAAAGGCAGTGTAAATTATAAGTTTGTTGCTCAATTTTTTTAACTAATAATATATACATTTTTTTTATAATAATTCATTTATTAATTATTTATTAATGATAAGTAATATAAATTAATATACTTTACCTATTTGTAATTAATAGTCAGCAATCAGTATCCCGAAGAGCTAACAATCTCTTTGGATTTTCCGGCAGCAGAAAATGTCCACTCAGACTGTCATCACCTGAGGAGAAAGTGTCAGCTCTGTGACAAGTGTGCCCTATATACAGGCTGTGTGCGAGAGACAAAACCATTGGTTTAGGCGGAAAGCCGCCATTTCATAATCTTAATTTGTAAGTTAGCGTTGTAAAATGACAGTGTTAGTGTATGTTGTACGCGTTGCTCGGGCATTTTGCGTCCTTTCTTGTACCTCGTACATGTCTGTGAAATTCATACGTCCCTGGCTGTGTTTTCTGAGGTTGTGTAGTAATTTGTTTACGTCCGTCATTTTTTTCTCTCGCTTAGACGATTTTCAAGTGGCCAAAATGGTTAAATTCAACTTATATATGCGTGCAACCTCACTCCCAGATGTGCTGGCTGTCCCCCCATGCTCTGTGTGAGTTATTTTTTTAATGTGTTTTCGTTATTTTGCTGTGTTTTTGCAAAAAAATAAAAATCTAAGTCCCGCAACTCTAATTTTTTTTTCTAAGTTCCGATTTCCTCTCGTATTTTTGCAACCTTGTATTTATTTCTTTTAAGTCCCGTGGGTCTTCGAAAAGCGTGGCGACGACTCGCAGTTTGACAATTATAATATGTGATAGATTTGTAGCCATACTCCATTAACTCCTAAACAATGAGGATACTATTTTATTGTAATATTATTATATTATAAATGAATGCAACAATTACATTAAAGATATTAATTGAATCCTATTAAATGAGATATTACCATAGCAAATAAAGAAAAGAATAGAAATGATAGAGAACGAAAGGTCAATAAATACATAATCATAAAATTTCAAAATACATGTCAATTATATTAGTGCAAACACGCCTGACACATGAGCAATGCCCCTTTTTGCTGGCAACTAATATCTTCCTAGACCCAAACCATCTCTCTCCTACCCCTTAACCTGACGCCATCATTGGGTTAATTCCATTCCCCAGTCTAATTCTACTGTCCCTCATCTCTTTGCCATTCGCGTACCCCAAAGTTGTGCAGAAGTACTTCCATGGTTAAGCAGGTACGGTAAGAAAACCAGGATGGGAGCAGCAGCTGTATTGTTTCCGGCTTTTCAGAAGGTCCAGCTATAGGAGTTCTCTGTATTTAACCCCTGTATTACGTTTTTCTTAAGTAGTTAGGAATAACTTACAAATGGCCGGCCATTTTCTACTCTTTTTCTGACCTGTTGGTTTTATTTCTAAAGAAGTATCCTGGCCAAAACTGGCTGATACATCGATTGTCATTCCCAAAAAAGGACATATATAATGATGGTATTGACAAGATTCTAACTGCTGTGTCATACATGACTTTTAGCCACGAGATTATGGCTGGTTAGGGTGCCTTAATGGCAAAACTGATATTGAGTCTGCTTTCAGATATCTTCCAGTACAAAAAGATAGCCAGGGCACTGCTGGACTGTCATTTTGATGGTTTCCTTTATGTAGATCTTTGTTTGCCCGTGGGTTGCTCAAGATCTTGCTCTCTGTTCAAAACTTTCAGTACTTTCCTGGAATGGTGCTTAGTGGAGTGGACACTTTGTCATCTGTTACCCACTATTTAGTCAATTTCTTTTTCATGGGACCAGGGGATTCTCATGTGTGTAGAAGTCTTGCGTTATCATTTTCTAAACCTGGCTTACTCTTTAGGAATGCCGGGTGAGAAATCAGAGGGTCCAAGCACCTGCATTCAGGTAACCATTGACTCAGTGGATTGGCTGAGGATCGCAGGTTAACTCTTAAGAAAGAGTGACATCTCCATAATGAACTGAGAGAAGTTACGAAGGCAAAGTGAACGACCCTTAAGACCCTTCAATCTACACCAGCAGGATTATTCTGATAGGGCGTGTATTCTGTAGGTGGCCGTCTTTGGACACTGCTGGAGTGAAACAATAATTTCATCACATAAAAATGTTATAGAGCCTTGAGAGATATATTGCCATATGAGGCTCCTTCTTAAGAGTCTTTAATTTTTAGGGCTTTCCTTAGGAAATATGTGTCTAAACGCACCCTCAAGCTTTTCACTAATGCAGCTGGGGGGATTGGTTTGGGCATCTTTTTTCATGACTGGTGGTGTGCTGCACGATGGCCACGAAGAGGGCTTCAGTCACAGATCAATTATTTTCCATTCCGATAACATGGCTGTTGTACAAGCCATTAACTTGCAATCTGTGTACTCCTTGCCAGTGGTCAGGTTATTGAAGGGCTTGATATTAAAATGTTTTCAGTGTTGGTCTACACCTAATGATTATGGGTGGGATTGATAAGTCCAGGCAGTTTTGTTCATAAATTAGCCCTCACAGGGTGTCTGAGGTTTAATTGCTTTGTGTAATTTTCTTTTTGACCACTCATTCATTTACTGGGCCCACTCGTTTACACGTGATGGTCAGCAATGGGTTTACTTGGGGCTGGATCCTTCTACAAAGTCTGGTCACTGGGTATCAGGGGCCTGGAGTGGCAGAAGATTCGTTTAAAGGTGACGTGCACACAATTACGGCTATCTGCCCTGGTAACACATTTATTTGAAGTGTCACCAGTGACAAGAAGCTTAGGGCCCTTCTAAAGTTAAGTTGTATTGGAAGTAACTCCATGGCTTCCTTTGTTAAGGAAAGGGGGTGCATGTATCCAACATACTGTGTTTGAGTTTGCTGATTTATGATTGCATATTTTTGAAGGTTGGAGTGCATCTGGTCAATATGGGCCCCTGCCTTTCCATTACTAGTCTATTGGAAGGGGTATCCCTTGTTTTGGTTTCCAGCATCAGGATCATTCACGTTAGAAACAACATGCGTTGCCTGCTGGCTCTGTTGCGGTTTAAGTGGCAGCTATATGGTAGAACCAGGCATCCTTATGGGGTAAGCTGGTGATACGTCCTCCGTCTAGCTCATAGCTGGCAGCAGGATATGGTTTTCACTATAGATTTATTATGTTTTTTTTATTATGTATAAATTGTTTAATAAATGTGGTGGCTACGACCTCTTAACCCAAATATGGTGTTTGTTTGTTTATTGGGAGGTTGGTCTTGGTGAGGATGGCCGACTATTAGTGATAGAGGGCTGGTCAGAATATTCAGTATCGTTACACAGCGCAGTGTGCTCATTATCGTTACACAGCGCGGTGTGCTCACTATCAGACATGACATACTCTGTATATACCGTGTAATGATCACTATTAGTGTGTATACTGAACACTGCCCAGGGAAATGTATTTATTATAAGGGAGACAGACACAGTTACCAGATGGGCACGTGTGCTTTGTAGGTGAGAGCACTGGTATATTTTGTGATTGCAGTTTTTGTGCTTTTTTCTTTTAAAACGTAAATTGTTTCAAATACTGTGGAGAATCCTTGAATGATATTTGGGGCCCTAAGTGAATAACACATTTAGTGGCTCAGCAGAATCAAAGTCTTGTTTACGGCTGTTGGGCTAAGGACTGGTAGAGTTTTGTGGTGATTTATTATTGTGATAATGATATATTTTTGCAGCAATTACTTTATTTAGGAGCTACAGTCGTTTATATTGTGTTGGGAAGATTGGGGAATCCTCATTGGTGTTAAAATCTCATAGTAAGATACATATTGTAATGATATTGGGGTACCTCGGGCCTGCTACGCGATAATGGTCAAAATATGTTTTGAATGTAAACAATAAAAAAAAGTCTAAATTGTTAACTTTTTTCCATAGAAGTCCCGGTCTTATAAGAGGGAACCCCCTCATATGGACCACTGAATATGGAAGGCCAAAGATCATTAGTACTTTTGATATTATATATTTTGTTTGAAGAAATAGTCAGCATATAATCTAAATGGATAATTTAATCTCAACCATGATCCTAATATTATATTTTTCATTAGTTCATTTTGCAAACTCACTAAAGCTCAGTAAATGTAACAAAAATCTAAAACCGTAAGATTTGGCCGATACCACTGGGTCACAATGATGTCCTTGCCCTCGGGGCTCTAAGTTTCCCATCATGCCCCTGACTGCTGGGTTCAAAATTAAACCTTTTGAATGTCAGAGGTGTAATATCACAATATCCAGCTAGATGACCTGTAACCCGACAGCCGCGGTCAGTAGCTGAACTCCGCCAGTCTGTGAGCCGCTCACCATTATTCCCACTTATAGCCCCACAAATATGTTCCGGGACTTGTTGGGGCATGACAAATAAACCACGATAATAACTATGTAACAAACCATCACCACAGCTGATTCCTACAAGCAAGGAACCTCCACGGATATCTCCACAAGTTATCTCATCTTCATATAGAATATTAGTCATTTCTGTGATATTATATTTAAGCACATAGTGTTAAATTCACTAAACAATAGGAAAAAAACTATTCTGATTTTTAGTCTTTATCTGATCCCCTGGACTGGTATAATGACCAGAAGTACCGGCCTCAAAGAAGTCCATCAGAAGGGGCAGGAAAGACCTCGATCCTTCAGTAATTCCATCAGCTGTGAGATATCACTATGAGGTAAAGATCATTAGTTTACATTCTTCTGATTTAAATGCCTGCATAGATCATTATAAAATGGTGGCAAGTTTACCCAGTTCACCCAGAAAATACAAGTCCATACTAAATTCCATAAATGAAACATGATTTTGGCATAGGACCAGCCCATTCAGGCTTCCTCGGGAGCCCAGACAATCAGCGGAGGAGCCAGTCTGGCACCTTCTTGAGTATCGGACGCATCCTTTCTGTCCGTTACGGGTGGGGCTGCGCGCCCAGTATATCTACACACAAGATCCTTTGATACAAAGCAGAGATTCACCAAACATTGTGGGTACAAACAATACATTTATTAATATTATAACTTTAAATGGAAACACAGCACCTAAATACAAGTTTACATATTAAGAAAATGTGTACAAATTATTATACAAATATATCTGTATAGCTTCCTGGGTTTGGTTTGTTTTCTCTCTGCACATCTGATCCGACATGTCCTGTATTTGTGTGATGTCCAATCAAAGCTCAGTATCCAAATGAATCCTGGGTAAGATCCAGTCCACAGGCCATTAAGAAAGCTACGATTATCATTAAATGGCCGATTTATAAAGATGGTGAAATAGTTTCCTTAAATGTGAGCACTGGGTGCATATTGAGATGGATCAGTGTAACGCCTAGTGCATCGGACCAGCATCCGAACAACTCATCTGGAGTGCGCCCTACTTTACCATCATGCACTCTGTGACACCACCACACTACATTTGATGTCAACCCATTATACTCCATTAGTAGTCACCCCACCACATTTTGCTAGTTCTCCTTTAGCTATAACTCCACAATATGCACAATATAACTTGTTATTCCAGCAGCCGTCACCCCGCCGTACGTATAAGTTGCTAGCCCTTATTGTACAAGTTCCTCGCCATACTGAGCAAGCCTAATTGCACTAGCCTGTACGTGACTATAGGCCCAACAGGTTCCTTTGCTGGAATGGATGTGTAGATGTGAGAAGCTGTGGTTCTGTAAGATATAAGGGGTGGATAGTGATACTCGTTACTGATTAATACTGCTGTGTACTCCATAATACTCCATGCAAGGAATTAAGACTGAGGTCTTCTCAAGCCAGCGGTGCCACACACTTCAGTCAAGAGGACACAGAGGATTGTCCGAACACTTAGAGATAATCGCACAGTATCACTAATGTACTTGTATATTTAGGACGGTGCAAGTTCTATATTGACAGGAATGTGTAAATCCAGCAAAGGTTGAATAACACGAGTGTCCTTTTTAACCCCTTGACTGATAGAAAGGTGAGCAATGTATTGCATCAAAGGACTTAATAAACATGGTTTTATATGCAATTACTCTACTTAGAAGAGAAAGGGTTAAACTATGCAGGCAGGTGGCAGTGTCTGCCATATTTTGCTCCATGTCACGTCTCTTCCCTTGGTGTGATGGCATGGCATCCTCCGTGTAACATCACACACTTTTGGTATAGCCGAAGATTCCCACCGGGAACTGCTTGACGTGAGTGGGCCACTGAGCCGCCAGCTGAAAGAACTTCACATCGTTCCACTCCACCCCATCGATGGTGACTAAGAAGACGGAAGAGAAGAGAATGTTATTACATATCATCACATACTGAGAGCTGGGACCTGCCAATGTATATAGTGGGCATCTTGTGGATGAGGGGAGGTTAGTAGCACTCACCGAGATATGAGCCAAGATTCATTTTACGTGTGGAGAAGATGGCAGAATTCCTTACCTTCTCAATAAGAATCACATTTTAGAAATAATGAGAGGTAACGGATGGGTTTCTTCTTTTAATAACGGGTAGAACATATCAGCTCTCTTACGGGGCAGATGGCACAAATGGAATAAAGGGGCAATATTTCCTCTAGTGTGTTATCTGACTCCCAACTGGGAGGAACTACATGTGAGAATTAGAGCAGCCACGAGTGACCTAACCCCTCACGTGCTACTTTCTATTATTTTCTTGTAAACCTTCCCTTCCATCATATTATCATTTAATATAAAAGTCTCTGAACGAGCCAGTCTCCACTAGACCCATAACCCCCTTTTCCCCAGTCTTATAGCCTTTCTATCCCATTCACGTGGTCACAAAGCCTGGTCCCCAAAGACGTGTGGCTTAGTCATCCCAGCCCCATGATTTTCTTACCCTTCAGCATGGTGTTCTGGTTCTTGGCTGTACAGATAAGGCGGCTGATTCCCTCAATCACCTGACTCCGAGACTCTGCATCCTTCTCCTTGGGTTTCTTTGTGAGGAACATGACTGTAAATGAAAGTCACTGTCTATTAGAATCATGTGTAGAAAGAGGATGTCTATAAGAGCCACAAGTAGAAGGAGGGAGTCATAAGTAGTGAGAGGCTTTTGTAAGAACACGTAGGCGCAGATTTATCAAAAGGGAGAATGTGATTTGGAGTACGGATTCTCCTCAATTCACCAAAACGCGGCGCTATTGTTCATCCCTGAAATCTGCAAATTTATCAAATGATGTAACTGAATTAATCAGCAGCGAACTTATTTGTATTTATGGGGTGTATTGCCTGTTGTGTATGGCGTCAGTGATAGATTGGCAACACATAGCGTATGTAGGAATGGTTTCCAATGGGAAGTGTATTACATTATTGAAACATGTTATTTTACGTATGTGTCAACATCTATACCATTTTATGTATGTATGTCAATGGCCTCCATTCCGTGGCTCCCATACAAGCTCATAGTTATGGGAGTCAGCCTCACCGGAGTTGTTACGGGAGCCATGGAATGGAGGCCATTGTTATACAAACATAAAATTGCAGAGACTTTGCTCCTGAAAAAAAAAAAAGGAATCCTGTAAGACTTCCGGACCTTCACCAGGGAGGTTGCCCCTAACTCGCTAGCGCGCAGCCTGCCTAAAGAGTACCTGTAGGAGACTGCGACTGAATCCCAGCAATGCTACAGAAAGTTACTCAATGAATAGCAGGGAAGGGGTTAAATAATAATAAAACTAATGCAGGGGGTTTGTGACCCCTCCGCCTAAAAATTGCTACCCCCTATAAGCTGGGTATCCCCCAAGTTTCCCCTATCTGAAGTATAACCATCGGGTTCCTTACCACCAGTCTCCTGCCATCTTACATCTGTCACCCTCCTACATCCCACCCAAACTTTATCTTCTAGATTGTAAGCTCTTTGGAGCAGCTGTCTGTATCTACACCCGTATCTGTATTTCTACTTACCTCACAGATTGTCTGCACCTTTGTAATTTGCTGACTGTACTTTATTCTACTTTGTCAACAGCGCAATGTACAATATATAGGCACTTTATAAATAAATAAAGTAGTAATAATAATTATTATAAAATAATATAAAATAATAACCCGTCATTCATTTTTATTACTTAACCCCTTCCCTGCCACATTTAAGCAAGGAAAGGTATAGCTCTAGATATAGTGCAGGCTCATTGCCTTTGTGAGAAGTTGGGCCTATACGTAGGGATTGGTCTCACCGCGAGCGCTTGCAGAGCATCACTCTTGGGTAACACCTCCTGCAGGAATAGGGAACAGCTCATATGTAGCGATCACTTGTCAGAGTTTGCTGTGGGTGTAGTAGCCACATTCCTCCTTACAGGAGCCACGTGACCGAGCCCTGATTCTGCGAGTTAGCAGCGCATATTGATTTTTTCCTTCTGTGTCCCATGAGTGGAATCAGATTCTCCACCTGCTATGCACTGTATGCGCTTGCATCTTATTACTCACAAGCACCCAAAGCAAGACAAAAGGACCCATCAGACCCAAGGCCAAATGAACACCTTTATTCCGGCTGCTTTGCAGCATTACTTGTATGAAGAAACCCAGCTAATTACATCAGCTCTGGCAGCCGCCATCGAGGCACAAATATAGAGCTGTGATAATGTCCGATGCCTCCATCACTGAAGGAGACGTTTATAGACAAGTGCCAAATATGCAGCGTTAAGGCGCTAAATGCCGCCTTTTGTAGCCTGTAATAATACGCACTTTATGCAGCTGTGATGTGACGGCAACATCTTCCCTGGCTCGTTCTCAGGGTATATTTCTGTCATTTCTAAGACTTGCTCCATAAGGACCCGTACAAAGTGACTGACTGACTTTATACAGGAATATCCTCCATCATGAGCTCTGCTATCCATCATTCCTTCCAGCGGGTGGAAGCTCCCAGACCCGCCACCAAATGATAAGCAATATGGCCAGCAGTATGTCTACCAAATGACGTTCAATTAATAATTGGAACAGAACTTGTCAACTCTGGATTTTTTTTACATTGAATCAAGATGAATGTCTTCTATATATTTTAGAGACATTTTATAAAATATTTTGTGGTTACTTTACTTTGACACTTCCTTTGCTCAGTAGAGGGCCAGCCATTTTGCCCTTTACAGTCGCCCTTACGGTTCTCCTCCATCCTATAGATGCAGAATCATCTCTCTAGCACAAAACAAGCACTTAATTAAATAAATAATGTGTAAAATATACCACAGCACACGTGACTCGGACATTGTTTAATAACGTCATCCGTTCCTCCTATAGAGAGGAATCAGCAGATGTCATGTTGTAAGTGGAACCTGCCCAGCTGTGTGTATGGAAATTGTTAAAAAAAAAAAGCTTCATATTCAAAATATTCAATATTTCATATTCCCATTGCTTCCAATCCTTCTCTTGCTTCCTCGCTACTAATATTATGGGGGCATGGCTCATTCGCCAATCATGTTTGACTATATGTCTATAGTAGGAGACTCGGTCACAGACTGTGTCTCAACAGCATGTTACTACATGGCTAGTACAGTGGGGGGAAAAAGTATTTGATCCCCTGCTGATTTTGAACGTTTGGCCACTGACAAAGAAATGACCCATCTATAATTTGGTATAATAATGGTCGGTGTATTGTAACAGCGAGAGACAGAATAACAAAAACAATGCATGTGAAAAAAGTTATAAAATATTTGCAGGTCAATGAGTGAAATAAGTATTTGACCCCTTTGACTTAGTACTTGGTGGCAAAACCCTTGTTGGCAATCACAGAGGTCGGACGTTTCTTGTAGTTGGCCACCAGGTTTGCACATCTCAGGAGGGATTTTCTCACACTCCTCTCTGCAGATCCTCTCCAAGTCATTAAGGTTTTGAGGCTGATGTTTGGCAACTCGAACCTTCAGCTCCCTGCACAGATTTTCTTTGGGATTAAGGTCTGGAGTCTGGCTAGGCCCCTCCAGGACCTGAATGTGCTTCTTCTTTAGCTCTCCTTTGTTGCCTTGGCTGTGTGTTTTGGGTCATTGTCATGCTGGAATACCCATCCACAACCAATTTTTCAATGCCCTGGCTGAGGGAATGAGGTTCTCACCCAAGATTTGATGGTACTTGGCCTCGTCCATTGTCCCTTTGATGCGGTGCAGTTGTCCTGTCCCTTTATCAGAAAAACACCACCAAAGCATAATGTCTCCACCTCCATGTTTGATGGTGGGGATGGTGTTCTTGGGGTTATAGGCAGCATTCCTCCTCCTCTAAATCAGGGAAGTTGAGTTGATGCCAAAGAGCTCGATTTTGGTCTCATCTGACCACAACACTTTCACCCAGTTCTCCTCTGAATCATTCAGATGTTCATTGGCAGACTTCAGACGGGCCTGTACATGTGCTTTCTTGAGCAGGGGAACCTTGTGGGCGCTGCAGGATTTCAGTCCTTCACGGTGTAGTGTGTTACCAATTGTTTTCTTGGTGATTATGGTCCCAGCTTCCTTGAGACCAATAACACGATCCTCCAGTGTAGTTCTGGGCTGATTCCTCACCGTTCTCATGATCATTGAAACTCCACGAGGTGAGATCTTGCCTGGAGCACCAGACCGAGGGAGACTGGCAGTTACTTTGTGTTTCTTCCATTTGCGAATAATCGCACCAACTGTTGTCACCTTCTTACCAAGCTGCTTGGCGATTGTCTTGTAGCCCATTCCAGCCTTGTGTAGGTCTACAATCTTGTCCCTGACATCCTTGGGCAGCTCTTTGGTCTTGGCCATGGTGGAGAGTTTGTAATCTGATTGATTGATTGCTTCTGTGGACAAGCAGAGATTAGGAGCACTCCCTTTAAGAGAGTGTTTCTAATATCACCTCGTTACCTGTATAAAAGACACCTGGGAGCCAGAAATCTTGCTGATTGATAGGGGATCAAATACTTATTTCACTCATTGACCTGCAAATCAATTTATAACTTTTTTGACATGTGTTTTTCTTGTTTGTTTGTTTTTTTGTTCTTCGGTCTCACACTGTTACACCGACCATTAAAATTATAGACTGGTCATTTCTTTGTCAGTGGACAAAAGTTCAAAATCAGCAGGGGATCAAATACTTTTTCCCCTACTGTACATCTAGAACTATAGACATTGTAGGCATAAGCTGCAGGAAGCCGGGCTATTTAAAAGGTTGCAGTGAGTAAAAACAGAGCTTTTACGCACCTCTTGATAAAAGGATGCCAATAAACATTTAGGTAGTTTATATAAATATAAAAAAATGTCCATGACACTGTAAAAGCCTCAGCATTCCTGAACACAAATCTGCCTATTCTGTTTTGTAAATAAGGTCGATGTGTAATAAATATATATGTGTGTGAGTGTGTGTTTATGCATTCCCTGCTTCATCGGAAACTAGCTGCACAATCCACACGGGGCTTTCTGGCACATATAGTTAGTTGCCCCTGCTCATAACATACCTCACCATTGTCCCATCTTGTTCGTCTAGAACATTATCTGAATCTTTTATTCGGTTCAATAAATTTAATTTGCTTTCACTTGTGTAGGACACAGGCAGAAATATATATAGCAAGGGGAGTCTGTAAGCAAGCAGGACACAGCTGTTGAAGCATTCTGTATCCTCCAATCAGTATCCGGGCAATGAGATAACAGGGCAGCCTTCAGCAGTGACATCACCACTGTTTTGAAAATGCTGGGGGGGTCTAACTAACAGAGTTGTTAGTCACAGCCAGCTCTATAGACTTCAATTCACTCCAGTGGTGTACAACCTATTGGCTACAGATGCTACACACCCACCATCATTACCAATGCAGGAAACTGGAGAACAACTATAACACTAAAACACTAAACACAAAGATATAAGGTAGAAAAGGGCATTATTTAAAATATAAGTGCATTTTTACTTTTTATTTTCACCGCTCTATCTCTAGGGGGTGAGCAGTTTTGATCACTTCAGTTGCCTTTTAAACATGTCACTACCATTAGTACACCATAGTCCTAGAAAGGACTAACATTTAAACATATCACTATCATTAGTACACTTTGGCCCTAGCAAGAACTGTGCCCTAAAACCTTTTTACATAATGGGATTGTCATGCCAGTTCTTACCCTTCTTGTTCTTCTCTTGAGTGGTAATGGTCATGGCCATACAGTGAGGGAGGGTTGTCTCGCCAGGAGGGGGCAGACGGCTGACCTGCAGTGAGCGGAAGTTGCTTTTCATGGTGTTTTTAGTAGCAGTGTCCCTTCTGTCTCCATCTTTCCGGCGCTCCACAGCCTGCAACTGCCAGTAATCCACCTGGAGTCCCATGATCTCTGCACCAACAGGCAGTGTCCTGCACCAAGGAAAGAGATACAGCATCATGTGGTCTCAAACTTGTATTAAATGAGTTACACCATTCTGAAGCACCAAACCAAAGAGTCAAACGGCTATGTCAATATAACCAGACACATCTTTGGTTGAAGATCACTTTTTTGAGTCAGAATAAGTTATAACAGGGTGTAGATAATGTAATATGGATGAGTCTCTTTGTTTGTATCTTGCATTCTATCACATGCCTTTCATTCATCTTAATCATCTGTAGAAGTCTTCTTCCTATCTCCTACTTGCATCACTGCCAAATCTCTGAATTCCGTTTTCTTCTCATAGATCCTTCCACTCAATATCTCTATGTTGACTTCATGTTTTCAACACTTACATTTATGACCGCATCCTTTGCCTCCCCCCCCCTAATCTTTACTCATCTATGAACATGAAAACTAACCGTATTATTCTGGTATCAAAGCCCCAATAACAATGGATTTTCTTACCCAGCATTAGAGAGTCCACTGCTGACTGAGGGAGATGGAGGAGGGGTGCTTGTTGAATCCTTACTCATAGCCATATTCACCCCAGGAGATGACGAAGAATTCAGGAGTGATGGGCTACATAGTGAAGCCTCATCTGAGTCCACTGAGAAAAGGAAAAAGTGCATAGTTGGAAGAGGTAAGCAGGGAAAGAGATACGACGCATACAGTAAGATAAGTGAGGCTGAAAGGAGAACAGAGAAAAGCATGGAAGGAGAAATGGAAGGAGGGGAGAACTGAGAAACGGAGAAAGGAGAAGACTGAGAAACGGAGAAAGGGGAAGACTGAGAAACGGAGAAAGGGGAAGACTGAGAAACGGAGAAAGGAGAAGACTGAGAAACGGGAGGACTGAGAAACGGAGAAAGGAGAAGACTGAGAAACGGGAGGACTGAGAAACGGAGAAAGGGGAAGACTGAGAAACGGAGAAAGGGGAAGACTGAGAAACGGAGAAAGGGGAAGACTGAGAAACGGAGAAAGGGGAAGACTGAGAAACGGAGAAAGGGGAAGACTGAGAAAGTGCATAGTTGGAAGAGGTAAGCAGGGAAAGAGATACGACGCATACAGTAAGATAAGTGAGGCTGAAAGGAGAACAGAGAAAAGCATGGAAGGAGAAATGGAAGGAGGGGAGAACTGAGAAACGGAGAAAGGAGAAGACTGAGAAACGGAGAAAGGGGAAGACTGAGAAACGGAGAAAGGGGAAGACTGAGAAACGGGAGGACTGAGAAACGGGAGGACTGAGAAACGGAGAAAGGGGAGGACTGAGAAACGGAGAAAGGGAAAGAGTGAGAAACAGAGAAAGGAGAAGACTGAGAAACGGGAGGACTGAGAAACTGTGAAAGAGGAAGACTGAGAAATGGAGAAAGGGGAAGACTGAGAAACGGAGAAAGGGGAAGACTGAGAAATGGTGAAAGGAGAAGACTGAGAAACGGGAGGACTGAGAAACGGAGAAAGGGGAGGACTGAAAAACGGAGAAAGGGGAAGAAAGGTTTATGGAAGAAACAAGAGTAGATGTGTAAGATGGGAAGAAGGATGTAAGGAGGGAAAATAGCAGACCTTATAGGACGAAGAATTGTGAAATGCAAGAGAGTCATTTTAAAGTTGGAAAAGGAAAAGAAGGGAGACGGACAAGGAGATGCTGTAATGAAAATATAGATTTGTATCAACTTAAATGAACAACCCGCGCCATGTTGAGCAATAATCCCCCCCCCCCCCACATTATCCCACTCTGTATTCAAAGTAATCACTAGTTTGTGGATGTACTGACATCACTGTTTACCTCTCCCAGCTTTGTGGCATTAATGCAATGTGTTTTAGCCAAAATGTACAATTTAAGAACAGTGTTAGTTGTGGGGGGCAATCTAATCCGATCATTGGCCTAGCAGCACAATGCAAGTGGACAACCAATGTCCATACATTATATCTGCGTGTACACAGGGACGGGAGCTGTAACGTTAGTATAAGATGCCTTGTACACCCTCCATGTCATTTCCAAATCAGGTTCCCCTATTTCCCATATCCTTAACTTATTACTTATGTTTTTCTTTAACTTTATCCCTTCCTTAACTCAATTACATGATTTTCTGCAGCTCCACTTTCAATCTCATGGCCCACATCTCCATTTTTTTCACGTCCCTCACTTTTTCTCATTGCTTGCCCAAACCTCTCCCTATTTCATCCCATTTCTAGACCCCTCTTCATCCCCATTATAAACCCACTTTATTCTCATCACATTGCCAAACCTTACTGCATTCCTTCAACGTTATATTCCGTTCTTAGAAGCATAAACGGTTATAAAATTAAATTATTTTTTGTAAACACCCTTCCTTGCACATATAGGCCTCCATTCAATTGCAACAGTTACAGAGCGATCTTATTGAACAAGCCCGCAGCTGCCTGGCCGAAAGCATAAACCGTAAACCATGCACCCTTAAGCAGCAATTCAGAGCATGGTCATGATTAATTAAGTAAGGCCATTACTGATTTAGAAACAGCCAATAGTAAATGAGACATCATAACGCCAGTAAAACATGGAGGTTAAACGTCAATCAATTAGTGTTTAGACGTTCAATAGGCGATCAGACTTGCAATCCAGCAATGTATAAAATAATAAAAATGAATAACGATACTGTTCAAGTCCATGTGGGTGGCCTGATATGTATTAACTCCGTGATAAACAAGATTGATATAACACGGAAATGAAATATAAGGAAAAAGTTTGATTTGATCAAGCAGATTTGCGAACTTAAGACTGTTGTGCAATTAATTATAATGTCTTTTATCGCTTTCCCTGTCTTTTAAAGTGCTGTACTGATTTTTTTTTTGCATTTACATCTTTTATGGCAATGAGTGTTCAACTTCAATATACCACAACTTGCCAGAGGACCTATATAATCTCATCTCCTGCCTTGTAGGACCTGCATGGGGTGTAGAGCTTGACACTTATCCATAATGTTAATGAGACAAAGACTACCTTCAATAACAGTGTGTAGACCAACCTGTCTCTCATGGCATTACCACCATATGGGTACTAATCAACCACTTCTCCAACCAATGTCAACTCATACCTCTAAGAGAGCTACGTTCTGCCTCTGAGATAACCGGCCTTTTCCTACTATTTATCATATCTTCAGATGACTTGTGTCATCGAGAAACCCTCTGTCTGCCGATCACAGTTTCTAGAAAGCATTCGGCACTAGGTCTACTATACATTTTGATCATGCATTGGCTTCATATCCCGGTGTAGTGGGTTCAATGAATAATCAAATCATCCCACAAAGCAGTACATACAATGGTACACTTCAGTGTTAATGGAAAAATGGTGTGTGTGCAAACAGGTTTTCCTTTGTACATTTTGTCTTTATTGTACCTCTAAAATGTGTGCATTATACTAAAAATATGGCTTCCATCCATCCTTATTTGCAGGTTCATCTTCTCCTACTGAGCTACTACTGACCAGAAAGTTCAGGAACTCACAACAGTGTGGATTTCATTTTGTTCCCAATTGCAACAGCAGTGTGCTAAAGTGGGTAGACCAAAGCACTATCCTTATTTAGGTGTCCCATAGAATACTATGTCAAATTCTGAAGACCATATTTCCAGGATACAGTATACTCTCCGTTATCCGGCACCCGTGGGGACTCCCTATTGCCGGATAAGTGTAGTTTTTGATTAATCTGGAGTCCCGAAAAAAAGGGTCTAATCTACCCTTAAACCCCTTGAAACACCTCAAAATGCCTTTAAAGGGCATGAGCAACTAAACTGGGCCATTTGGGCCTGTAAAAAAAACAGTGTAGAACTGCCGGATAGTGCCGGATAATGCCAGATAATTGGGATTTTATAGCAAAAAGGGAATTTATGCCGGTTGATTGAGAGTCCCAGTTGGTTGAGTGCCGGATAACAGGGATTTTACTGTATAAATAAATTAGACATAATTCACAATAGAAGAGTGAATAAAATGCTGCTTTCTCTAAAAAGATAAAAACTTACAGGAACACCTCTATGACCTTAACATTTGTATCTTACAGAGCAGAAGGGCGCTGATGGCTGAAGACTGGAGATCTTTGCTGCAGGGTCATCAAGGAGAAGGCAAGTTGTATTTTCCGCTCTACAGGTGTACTTTATTTTGCTTTTTTTATTTCCTTTTTCTTTAAGTTTTTTTCTTTTATGTGATTTGTTTTGTATTTAATTATTTTTTATGGGGTAGTGTTGTTGTCCCCATAAGTTTAGGAACTATGGGGTCCATATGGACCCTATGGTAGAAGTTAGGGGTCCAAGTGTGCTCATAGGAACCCTCATGGTAGGGGTTAGATGTAATCGGGGTCAATAAGGACTGCGGTACTCTGTGCATCCCATACTCAGTCCCACTTATATGTTCAACAATTTACCAGAGGCTGCAAGTGGCTGCTCGACTATCCCGACCTTCACAACCTGTGGAGAAAGAAAGAATGTATAACATGAGTAAAAAGGTCAACTATATATGGAGTATTGGGTATGGGCAGAAACATGGAATACATATTAAATATATTACACAGGCAGATATACAGAGTTATGCCACATATTACCCTGAAAGAAGGATAAAAACATAGATGTCAGCTATATATGACCCACAAGGAAGGGCAGACAGACACAGAGTCTGTCATATATTACAGAGAAGGAATAGAAGAAATATAGTTTAGCTCTATATCACCTCCAAGATTTTATAGCTTCACTAGATCCTCACATCTAGAATGAAAATCCATACAGTTGGCTCGTTATGTACGGAAATTCCTGCCTGATCTCTTTCAGCCATCCAGAGTCCTCTACACCAGTGGTCCCCAACCTTTTTGGTACCGGGGCCGTTTCCAATGAAGAAATAATTTTCATGGCCGGGTTAGGGGAGTATTATAATTAAATCACATATTAAAATAGTCAAACTGTGAGACGTTGTCACGCTTTGCGTGGTGCGTATGACTTAGGCGATGAGCGGCGAAGGCGCTCATCGCCTGCAAGCCGTTAACTCGCAGCACAAGCCAGTTAAACAGACGTGACCTACACAAAAATCCTCTCCCTCCAGTGTCTCTCTTCCCCTCCTCCTCTCCCTCCCCTGTGTCTCTCTTCCCCTCCTCCTTTCCATCCCCTGTGTCTCTCTTCCCCTCCTCCTCTCCTTACCCCGTGTCTCTCTTCCCCTCCTCCTCTCCCTCCCCTGTGTCTCTCTTCCCCTCCTCCTCTCCCTCCCCTGTGTCTCTCTTCCCCTCCTCCTCTCCCTCGCCTGTGTCTCTCTTCCCCTCCTCCTCTCCCTCCACTGAGTCTCTCTTCCCCTCCTCCTCTCCTTCCCCTGTGTCTCTCTTCCCCTTCTCCTCTCCTTACCCCGTGTCTCTCTTCCCCTCCTCCTCTCCTTACCCTGTGTCTCTCTTCCCCTCCTCCTCTCCTTACCCCGTGTCTCTCTTCCCCTCCTCCTCTCCTTACCCTGTGTCTCTCTTCCCCTCCTCCTCCTCTCCTTACCCTGTGTCTCTCTTCCCCTCCTCCTCTCCTAACCCTGTGTCTCTCTTCCCCTCCTCCTCTCCTTACCCTGTGTCTCTCTTCCCCTCCTCCTCCTCTCCTTACCCTGTGTCTCTCTTCCCCTCCTCCTCCTCTCCTTACCCTGTGTCTCTCTTCCCCTCCTCCTCCTCTCCTTACCCTGTGTCTCTCTTCCCCTCCTCCTCCTCTCCTTACCCTGTGTCTCTCTTCCCCTCCTCCTCTCCTTACCCCGTGTCTCTCTTCCCCTCCTCCTCTCCTTACCCTGTGTCTCTCTTCCCCTCCTCCTCTCCTTACCCTGTGTCTCTCTTCCCCTCCTCCTCTCCTTACCCCGTGTCTCACTTCCCCTCCTCCTTGCCCTCCCCTGTGTCTCTCTTCCCCTCCTCCTCTCCCTCCCCTGTGTCTCTCTTCCCCTCCTCCTCTCCCTCCCCTGTGTCTCTCTTCCCCTCCTCCTCTCCCTCGCCTGTGTCTCTCTTGACCCTCCTCCTCTCCCTCCACTGAGTCTCTCTTCCCCTCCTCCTCTCCCTCCACGGAGTCTCTCTTCCCCTCCTCCTCTCCTTACCCTGTGTCTCTCTTCCCCTTCTCCTCTCCTTACCCCGTGTCTCTCTTCCCCTCCTCCTCTACCTCCCCTGTGTCTCTCTTCCCCTCCTCCTCTCCCTCCTCTGTGTCTCTCTTCCCCTCCTCCTCTCCCTCGCCTGTGTCTCTCTTCCCCTCCTCCTCTCCCTCCACTGAGTCTCTCTTCCCCTCCTCCTCTCCTTCCCCTGTGTCTCTCTTCCCCTTCTCCTCTCCTTACCCCGTGTCTCTCTTCCCCTCCTCCTCTCCTTACCCTGTGTCTCTCTTCCCCTCCTCCTCTCCTTACCCCGTGTCTCTCTTCCCCTCCTCCTCTCCTTCCCCTGTGTCTCTCTTCCCCTCCTCCTCTCCTTACCCTGTGTCTCTCTTCCCCTCCTCCTCTCCTTACCCCGTGTCTCACTTCCCCTCCTCCTTGCCCTCCCCTGTGTCTCTCTTCCCCTCCTCCTCTCCCTCCCCTGTGTCTCTCTTCCCCTCCTCCTCTCCCTCCCCTGTGTCTCTCTTCCCCTCCTCCTCTCCCTCGCCTGTGTCTCTCTTGACCCTCCTCCTCTCCCTCCACTGAGTCTCTCTTCCCCTCATCCTCTCCCTCCACGGAGTCTCTCTTCCCCTCCTCCTCTCCTTACCCTGTGTCTCTCTTCCCCTTCTCCTCTCCTTACCCCGTGTCTCTCTTCCCCTCCTCCTCTACCTCCCCTGTGTCTCTCTTCCCCTCCTCCTCTACCTCCCCTGTGTCTCTCTTCCCCTCCTCCTCTCCTTACCCTGTGTCTCTTCCCCTCCTCCTCTCCTTACCCTGTGTCTCTCTTCCCCTCCTCCTCTCCTTACCCCGTGTCTCTCTTCCCCTCCTCCTCTCCTTACCCCGTGTCTCTCTTCCCCTCCTCCTCTCCTTACCCTGTGTCTCTCTTCCCCTCCTCCTCTCCCTCCCCTGTGTCTCTCTTTCCCTCCTCCTCTCCTTACCCTGTGTCTCTCTTCCCCTCCTCCTCTCCTTACCCTGTGTCTCTCTTCCCCTCCTCCTCTCCCTCCCCTGTGTCTCTCTTTCCCTCCTCCTCTCCTTACCCTGTGTCTCTCTTCCCCTCCTCCTCTTTCCCCTGTGTCTCTCTTCCCCATCTCCTCTCCCTCCCCTGTGTCTCGCTTCCCCTCCTCCTCGCCCTCATTGCCTGTGACCCAAAATTACAAGCCAAGGGACTTTAAAAAAATACTGGGGTCGTAAAACGTTGTCGTAACCGCCTGAACCGCGCAAACCCAAAAACACAATAATAAAAAAAAAACACTCACACACAGTATGGGGGGACAGGCAGGATGTCTGGAAGGTTGCATGCAAATTTAACCCCAATTTCCCCGGCACTCGAAAATCGGCAAAGTAAGAAAAAAAATGTCGGCTGAAAAAAATTAAAACGAGGCTCCATGACCCCGGACCACGCAAAACAATGCCAGCCGCGTACAACTTTGCCAACCCCCCATATTAAGAGATCCAAGATAAGCTTGGGACCCCACATTAACCCCTTGCAGCGGGGGTACGAAGTGTGCCCACATTAAGCCTATGCCGGGGGTCCGCATGGGGGACCCCTGCAATGTCCCGACATTGACCCTTGGAGTGGGGGTCATGATCGTGTCCCCCACTGCATTTAAAAGGTGTAAATTCCCTGCCGAAGGTCCTTAAAGGGCGCGCGGCACACAAAGAGTTAAGGCCGGCATCGGGGGTACTTACAGTACCCCCACCGGCACCTAAAATTAACCTCCCAATGCTGGGGGTTCCCACTGCAATCAAAATTCTAATTTCCCGCCTTGCGGGTCCTTAAAGGACCCGTGCTAAATACAAATTAACCCTATCACTCATGGGACTCTATACAGACCCCCATAAACCCCTTATTGACCCTGTCACTCAGGGGGTCAATACAGACCCCCATAATCCATTAATTAATCCTGTCACTCATATTGTATTTCAGATAGGGGGTATGAATTTTAGATAGGGGGTATGTATTTTAGATAGGGGGTATGTATTTTAGATAGGGGGTATATATGTATTTTAGATAGAGAGTATTGCATTTTATTTGTATTGTATTGGAATGTAATGTATATATTTTGTATGTTTTTCCTTTTCAGGTGTGTATAATTTTTTTTATTTTCTGTAGTGGTGGTGGGGGGGGGGGTTGTAATGTTGCTTTTTTATTTTCTGTAACTTAGGTTTTAATTTTTTCTGTAATTAGTGGGGTGGGGGTTTAATAGGGGGTAGGTAGCTGTTAATAGGTTAGGGTAGAGGGGTGGTAGTTTAGATTGAATGGTTTATTGGGGGGGGGGGGTTGTGCAGTGTCGTTTTTGTATTTAGTGTCATGAGAGTCCTGGAGGACCCTCATGGCATTTATGGGGTTAATGTTAGGCTTCTAACTGTCCCATGAGCGTCTTTATATACCCTTATGTGACTGATGGGGTTAAATAGAGGCTTATGAGGGTCTGTATAGACCCCCATAAGGGACCGGGTTAAATAGGCTTACAGAGGGTTAAATAGGCCCAGCTAGGTTTCAATAGGCCCGGTTAGGGTTACACAGGTACTGTTAGGGTTAAATGTGTACTGTTAGGATTAAATAGGCCCAGGGTTGGGTTAATGGGGTATAGTTAGAGTCAATAGTGTAGTGCTTACACGTTGTGTCATGATGGTGTGTGCGGTTCGGCCGTTACGGTCGTATTTTGTGACTGGCTAACATAGAAAATGGCAAGTTATATGTAAGGAGAGTAAGACTAACCCTAAACATGAGTATAAATATATTACTGGGAAGAAGGCCAGGAAGGAAGCTATAGGAACATTACAATGTGACACAGTCTGATAATTAGTGACCAGGAAAAGGCCGATGAGATAAATAGGTTATTTTCTTCTGTATATACAAGGGAGGTACCAGTGGTTGGGACACTGCAACATAATTGGGCTACACTACCATCGCCTAATAATTGGTTAACAAAGGAAGAAATCCAAAAGAGGTTGGAAAAAATAAATGTTAATAAAGCCCCGGGTCCTGATGGAATACATCCAAGGGTACTGAGGGAGATGGGCTCTGTAATAGCCAAACCATTATATTTAATCTATCAAGATTCACTCAACACAGGGTCGTTACCAGATGACTGGAGAAAAGCAGAGGTGATACCTATATTTAATGGAGCAAGAGCAAATCCAGGGAATTATAGACCAGCGAGCCTCACTTCTGTAGTGGGGAAGCTTTTAGAAGGGATAGTATACAAGAACATGTCTACTTAAACAAGATTATACGTAGGCGACAACATGGATTTATGACGTATAGGTCATATCAAACAAATCTAATTAGTTTCTATGAGGAGGTTAGTAGGAACCTGGATCAAGGCAACTCAGTGGATGTAGTCTTTTTGGATTTTGCAAAGGCTTTTGATACAGTGCCACATGGGAGACTATTGTGCAAACTAAGGGATACAGCAATTGCAGTAAATACCTGCTCATGGGTTGAGAGCTGGCTAAAAGACAGGAAGCAAAGGATTGTTGAAAATGGAACATACTTGGATTGGACTAATGTGGTAAGTGGGGTTCCTCAAGGTTCAGGATTAGGTCCTCTACTATTTAACATATTTATTAATGACTTAGAAGTAGGATTGGAAAGTATTGTCTCCATTTTTGTTGATTACACTAAGTTGTGTAAGTTAATTGAATCAGATAATGATGTACTTTCCCTCCAAAGGGATTTGCATAAATTAGAGAAATTGACGACTAAATGGCAGATGAGATTTAATACAAATAAATGTAAAGTTATGCATCTGGGAAGGAAAAATAGCCATGCAATTTATAATCTTAATGGAGCAAATCTAAGGGTATCAGATATTGAAAGAGAGTTGGGAGCTTGTAGACAGACACCTAAGAAACAGTGGTTAAAGCCAAGCAGCAGCTGCAAAGGCAAGTACAATATTAGCATGTATTAAGAAGGGTATAGAAGCCAGGGAAGCAAATATAATTCTGCAACTATACAAATCCTTAGTACACCCTCATTTGGAATATAGAGGGCACCACTACATAAAAAGGACATTTCAGAGCTTGAAAAAGTACAGAGGAGGGCAACAAAACTAATAAGGAGAATGGAGGGGCTAAGTAATGAAGAAAGACTACCCAAATTAAACGTATTTTCTCTAAAAAAAATGGCGTCTAAGCAGGGATATGATTACCTTATAATATATCCAAGGTCAATACAAGGCATTGTCAAGTGAACTTTTTGTGCCAAGAGGTTTTCAACTGACATCCTTTGAGATTAGAATTAAAATTATTTCACCTTAAAGAAAGAAAAGCATTCTTCATCATAAGGGTGGTTAATCTGTGGAATTATCTACCAGAGGAGGCGGTGACAGCGGATTCAATAGATAACTTTATAAAGCGATTGGATATATTTTTAAATAAAAAGGGCATTCAGGGTTATTCTGGTTAATTATAGCGAGAGAGTATTGATCCAGGGAGTAATCCGATTGCCAGTATCTGAGGTCAGGAAGGATTTTTATATATTTTTTCCCTTTTGAGACAATTGGCAAAGTGTCACTTGTTTTTTTTCCTGTTTGCCTTTCTCTGGATCAATTAACAATTAATCTGCATATTGCAGATCAGAGGAGATCTAAAAAGGTTGAACTTGATGGACTAAAAGTATTTTTTCAACCTCAATTACTATGTAACTTCTGAAGATGGAGGAGATACTGACTGGAGGAAGGAGAGGAGCTCATGGGACTAAATAAGAGGGGAGGAGAGGAGGCAAGGTGAAATGGTTAAGTTGTTGGAGACATTATAAGGAGTAAATGAGGAGGATAGTGTGAGAAACAGGCAGGAGATAATAAGGAAGAAGAAAGTAAGAGGAAACATTGTGACAGAGAGATAAATCTAGAGAAATCATTAGGAATCGTAAGCAGGTGAAGATAATTGGTCAGGTAAACTAATTGAGCCAATAAAATAAGAGTAGACCTGGGCATGTGGGAGAATTATAACGCTATTAAGACTAACACCTGGTGTGCCATTTTGGTTTAGTTTTGAATCATCCAAAATCCTTTTGTTAATTATTTTATTTTATTCAGCAATTTCACTGGAGAGGTGTTTTAAGTGTTTACTATACTCAGTCTCATATTTCAAGGAGTATATGCCAGATTTAGGGTTATTACCAAGTTACGAGTAGCCTTCTTTCTTCTTTAACCAGTTATATCATTATCTACTTTTGATACTTTTCCCCTATTTGCCATATTATTATTTTTTTATTTTTTAAACATTTACTCGTGGGAGCAAAGTAAAATTAATGGGCATTATTTAATACTGGCAGAAACACTTCCTTTTCCCTGTAAGTTGCAAGAATCGGCAGAGGAGCCTAAAGAGACGGATCAAATCTGTTTATAAACTGTATGACCTGATGTGTTTGGGTAAAATGGTGTCAATCCCCCATCATGCTTTTATAATAATGTGTTTCTTGTTCCTTTCCTGTTGAAAGGATTTATATTACTACCTACAAGAATCCATATTGTATAAATGGTATAGTATTAAAATATTAACACATTGTCATGATCAAAAAGACAGCCGGACGTTTGTGAGCATCGGAAGCTCATGGACTGTGGATTTCAAGAGTTAAATTGTTATGGCCTACAACTGTTATTGGTGGTATTGGTTAAATGTTGTATCAGTGCCATGTTTTATTTCCCTAGTCTATTACAATAAAACAGGCTATTTAGGGTACAGAGGAAGAGGGCTACCAGTTAGGGCAGGGGTCCTCAAACTACGGCCCGCGGGCCACACCCGGCCCGCCAGTGTCCTGAACCCGGCCCCACCTGCCCCTTCCCCCAGACCCCTACGTCTCTTTGTGTCTCCACAGCTGCAGCCCCTGCTGACACCTCCTAGTCATTTGACTAGGCAGAGCAGGGGCTGACCCAGGGAGGAGCCACCAGGGGGAGGAGCCACCCACCGGCAGCATGAACGCAAGGTAAGGCAAGGGGCCAGTGAGGGAGAGAGACAGACATAGACAGACAATGGCGAGTGAGGTAGAGAGACAAGGGGGAGTGAGGGAGGGAGAGTGACAGACAGACAAGGGGGAGTGAGGGAGAGAGAGCGAGAGATAGACAGACAGACAAGAGGGAGTGAGGGAGAGAGAGAGAGACAAGGAGGAGTGAGGGAGAGCGAGAGATAGACAGACAGACAAGAGGGAGTGATCGAGCGACAGACAGACAGACAAGGGGGAGTGAGGTAGATAGACAAAGGGAGTGATGGAGAGAGAGAGACAGACAGGCAAATGGAAATGATTTAGAGAGGCAAGGGAAGTGAGGGAGAGAGAGAGAGAGAAAGACAGACAAGGGGGGGGGGGGGAGGTAGAGAGACAAGGGGAGTGATGGAGAGAGAGAGACAGACAGGCAAAGGGGAATGATGTAGAGAGGCAAGGGAAGTGAGGGAGAGTGAGAGAAAGACAGACAAGGGGGGGGTGAGGTAGAGAGACAAGGGGAGTGAGGGATAGAGAGAAAGACAAAGGGGAGTGAGGTAAAGAGACAAGGGGAGTGAGGGAGGGAGAGAGACAGACAGGCAAAGGGGAATGATGTAGAGAGGCAAGGGAAGTGAGGGAGAGAGAGAGTGAGAGAGAGAGAAAGACAGACAAGGGGGGTGAGGTAGAGAGACAAGGGGAGTGAGGGAGAGAGAGAGATAGACAGACAAACAAGGGGGGTGAGGGAGAGACAGACGGACAGACAAGGGGCAGTGAGGTAGATAGACAAGGGAGTGAGGAATAGAAAGACAGACAAGGGGGCGTGAGGTAGAGAGACATGGGCAGTGAGGGAAAGAGACATGGGGGGAGAGAGGAAGGAAAAGATAGAAAGGAGAGAGGAGGGAGGGAGATGGACAGAGACAGAGAGAAAGCAGAGATAGGGATGGAGAGAGAAATGGAGATAGGGAGGGGGAGAGAGAGGAGAGATAAAGATGAAGAGGAGAGAGAGAGAAGAAAGAGGGAGAGCGAGAGAGAAGGGAGAGGGAGGTGTAGATATAATGAAAGGAGAGAGAGGGGGATGAGAAAGGAGAGAGAGAAGAAGGAAGATAGAGCGGGAGAGAGAGAGAGAAGGGAGAAGGAGAGAGAGACGGGAGAGGGAGAAGGGGGATAAATGGAGAGAGACAGAAGGGAGGAGAGGAAGAAGGGAATGACAGAAGTTAAAAGGAAAGGGGGAGAAGGAGAGGGAGAAAGTGAGAAGGAGAGTGAGCAAGAAGGGAGATGGAGAAGAATTTGAAAGAGGGAGCAGGGAGAGGGAAAAGAGAAAGGGAGTAGTAGAGAGAGGGAGAAGGGAGAGAGAGAAGTAGAGAGAGGAAAAAGAGAGAAGGGAAAAGGAAAGATAGGAACAAGGGACAAGGGAGAGAGAATGAAAAGAGAGGCAGAAGTAGCAAGAGGGAGAGCAAGGGTGAAGGAGAGACAGAAGAGAGGGAAAGGGGAGAGGATAATGAGAGAGAGGGAAGAGGGAGAAGGGTGCGAGAGAAGCAGAGAGAGGGAGAGAGGAAAAAGGGACACGGGAGAGAAAGAAGGGAGAGGGATAAGTAGCAAGAGGGAGAGGAAGTGAGAAGGCGAGATAGAAGAGAGGTTATAGGGAAAAGGAAGAGGGAGAAGGGATGAAAAAAAGGGAGGGATATATATATACTGTATAGGAACTTTTTCATATTTTTTCAAACTATAGTCCGGCCCCCAACAGTGTCTGAGGGACAGTGAACTGGCCCCCTGTTTAAAAAGTTTGAGGACTCCTGAGTTAGGGGTAGTTGGTCAAGGTGTACGGAGAAGGTCCGTACTGACAGACGTCAACAAGCAATGTAAAGTCAGTTAGGGAGGTAATGGAGAGGGGAGATTAGTCTTTACAGATCTATTTGTGAAGTAGGGTTTAATCTCTTTAAGAGAGACCAGGTAAGCTTGCACTTAGTCATCTGAAGTCTGTGGCTTCAACTCAGTGCATCTGTCAAAATGGGCGCTGGCTGGAATTAAACCAGTGTTCAAGGTCAATAACAGAGCCATGACGACTTCATGGGACTATGTGAAATTAATGGAACTGTCAAATGGCTTATCTAGCTGGTCAAGACTGAGAAACTTGTGTCAAAAAATATGGGTCAATTGGGATCAAGTGATTGGAACCCGTATCCCTTTGATCCATTGTTTTGTAACATACCACCGACCAAGCCATTAGTCTCTATTCAAGTCCATGTTCCTATTGAAATCAATCAGCGTCAAAGAGTCTGAATTCTGTGAAAGCCCTGATCAGGCCCAAAAAGTGTATAAACCCCCGGTCTCACCTCCCCATAACCTAACTGAACCTAGTCCGACTTTGTACATTAGTGATGACAGACCCCTAGTCAGTACAGAATCGGAGACCCCAGTTCTAACTACCACTACATAGAACTTGTCCCTGCTCCAGGTAACCACCAAACCCCTTCAGTATACTGGAAATGTCCGACCCCTGGTCAGATACCCAAATGTGTTTTGTCCCTACTACCACAAGTAACTTGTTCCTGAGTGAAACCTGGAGTGATCACGGGCGCTACTTCTAGCACTAAATGTACCAATCGCTCCCACTAGCATCTACTAGGATCCCCGCATAGAGGAACGCTAGGTCCCGGCACTGGGAAGTTGGGGTACAGGACGGATGGGGATTTTCTAATATTTTAAAGACACATGTACTTGGGTAAGCTTAAGTGTAGAGGGTCACCTACACCTTCAGACAAAGTGTACGGAGCGATGCAGAGTCTACAGAGCCTGGTATTCTACTACTAGTGCTAACTATCCTCATACTGGTCCATATCCTGCTAGCACGTATCTACTGAGTAGGATTGATCGAGGATCTCTCCATCCCAACCAAGTAGTAGATTATGAAAAGCTTTTATTTATGTATATACATTTCCAGAAGACGGACAGTTCCATGTTGGGTGCACCTTTTATAGACTTGGGGAAAGACAAGATCTGGAATCCCATACACTAAATAATGTACAAGTCACTCACCCCAATAAAAGGAACAAACTTCTGACACGAGTCCTCTTCGGCGCTGCCCAAATAAAAAAAGAAAGAGAAAATGAGGAAATCACCGAAACACCCAGAGCCTATCCACACAGCGTCACCCCCAAAAAATGAGCTGCCACGTCCGAAACATGTGGGGTCAGCTAAACCCCAAGCCCTGCTTACTATACAGATTGTGTAGTCACTATGGACAGTATACAGCACACCATATAGTACAGTATACACCACGATCAGAGGAACAATGACTATACACAGTGGCAATCACACAATTAGTCACTACACGTATACACATTCATAAAATAGAGAAATGCCAACATATAGAAAGCACCCTCACTGGTAAATATATAGAAACTAGGAAACTGCCCGTCAAAAAGGACGGGAATAAAATTGTTAGCCTGGTAATGCGGTTTGCCACACAATGCGACGCTATGGGCCTTGTGTGCACCTTTGGCGCTCATTGCGAGCCGCAACTTTCCTGCATTGCAATGATCACCTTCGACGATCATCGCAAGCTCCACGATGAGCGCCTTTGGCGCTCATTGTAAGCATCTCCTCCTGTGTAGTTTATAGGCCTTGCGCGTGAGTGTTACTGTCTTTGGTTGTGTTAGTGCCTTGGGTTAAGTGTTACTACCGTGTGTTAAATGTTAGTGGCTTGGATAAGGTGTTACTGGCTTTCGTTAAGTGTTACTGGTTAGGGTTCGTTTTTACATCCTTCGGAGTAGTTTTCCGTCCTTCGGCCTCATTTTCGGCGTGTTGCATTTTTTAGGCAGCCATTTTTTTCCTTGCATTGGCGAATTTTGATCATAAAAAAAACAACGAATATGCCTTGTGACGAGATCAGTCACGTCACTGCGAATTGGAGGAGCCTGGTTGCCCGAATTCTACCTTTTGATTACGGCCCATGTTGATACGCTTGATTTTCTCCCTACAAAGACATGGAAGCCATGCTTTATTTGGTCAGAAAGGACTATGGTCTATCTTTTGAACCACTGGACCAATTTATATGATTTGGACATATGGTTGTATTTGGAGTATGCTGATTCTGAAAATGTAAGTTATGTGAATGTGATGCATACTTTTAAAGTTATGAATAATGTGGAAAAATGTGTAGAAATGTGTTACAGATTCTGACCACCCCCCATCTATGAGTGGTGAGTCACTAAGGCCAGATGGTTGAGAGCAAAGGTTATCTACATGCAAAACAGGGGAGATAGCAGAACAAAGAGAGTTTCCAGACATACAGGCTCCATAACCCCATGGGGTCTACAGGTTTGCCCCCACAGGTCCAGGCAGCCACACCTAGTGGGCGGACCTGGGGGAGTCTCATGTTTCCCACGGTGTGACGCTATGTGATTGGCCAGAGGCCATTAGAGGCTGACCTCAGGAAGCCCCTCCCTCTACTGTGTATGTGAAATGGTTTTATATGTCTTGTAATTAATAAAGAAGGGAGTTGACTGATGGACCCTCAAACACAGAGCTTATGTCTCGTTCTTGGGGGGATTCATGGTATGCTGTTACAGACTGACTGCCAGGAGTGTAAGCATCTTGGGGTGCTAGCAGCTATTCGTGAGGTTCCAGTTCCAGGCTTGGAGCATTTTTCCCTTAGATCCAGTTTGGGGGAATAGGTGTCCTGCAGTATTTTACATCCTTCGGAGTAGTTTTCCGTCCTTCGGCCTCATTTTCGGCGTGTTGCGTTTTTTAGGCAGCCATTTTTTTCCTTGCATTGGCGAATTTTGATCATAAAAAAACCAACGAATATGCCTTGTGACGAGATCAGTCTCGTCACTGCGAATTGGAGGAGCCTGGTTGCCCGAATTCTACCTTTTGATTACGGCCCATGTTGATACGCTTGATTTTCTCCCTACAAAGACATGGAAGCCATGCTTTATTTGGTCAGAAAGGACTATGGTCTATCTTTTGAACCACTGGACCAATTTATATGATTTGGACATATGGTTGTATTTGGAGTATGCTGATTCTGAAAATGTAAGTTATGTGAATGTGATGCATACTTTTAAAGTTATGAATAATGTGGAAAAATGTGTAGAAATGTGTTACAGATTCTGGCCAACCCCACATCTATGAGTGGTGAGTCACTAAGGCCAGATGGTTGAGAGCAAAGGTTATCTACATGCAAAACAGGGGAGATAGCAGAACAAAGAGAGTTTCCAGACATACAGGCTCCATAACCCCATGGGGTCTACAGGTTTGCCCCCACAGGTCCAGGCAGCCACACCTAGTGGGCGGACCTGGGGGAGTCTCATGTTTCCCACGGTGTGACGCTATGTGATTGGCCAGAGGCCATTAGAGGCTGACCTCAGGAAGCCCCTCCCTCTACTGTGTATGTGAAATGGTTTTATATGTCTTGTAATTAATAAAGAAGGGAGTTGACTGATGGACCCTCAAACAGAGAGCTTATGTCTCGTTCTTGGGGGGATTCATGGTATGCTGTTACAGACTGACTGCCAGGAGTGTAAGCATCTTGGGGTGCTAGCAGCTATTCGTGAGGTTCCAGTTCCAGGCTTGGAGCATTTTTCCCTTAGATCCAGTTTGGGGGAATAGGTGTCCTGCAGTAGCTGTCCCTATATCACTGGACAGGCAGATTACCTAAAACGGCCTTGGCACCCCCTTATATGTGTGGGGGTATCGTTACATCTGGTGGCAAGCGGCGAGATTGTTCCCACAGCCAGAAGGACAGCTACAGGAGACACCATTCCATGGATTTACAAGTTGGGGGCAACGCATGTCCCAGTACAGCGACCCTAAAAGCAGCAGAATGGAACCAGCAGTGCTATACGAGGATGAGGACCTGGATGGCCGGGATGCATTAAGGAAAGGCATCTGGTACCAGACCCTGGATAATGTACAATACCAGTGGGGTGAGAGTCTCCCCAGTGAAGAGCAGCGGTTGCAGAAGCAAGTGGCCCTGCGCATGCCCTTCCTGGGAGAGCAGCCCCTGGAGGAATGGGTGGAGGAACTCAAGCTCTGTGCATGGCAGGAGCTATGGCTGGAGGATGCCTACCAGGCGCTCTGGTGGTATATGGCACAATATATACCCTGGACAGCCGGGCATGATAAGCCAGATGGAGAGGAGTTTGATGGTCCTGGGTTGTTATGGCAGTCATTTGGAGATCCTGACTTCGGGAGCCCTGCGCAGACCAGACTTCAAGACATTTTCTATGAAAGGGAGGCTAGGCATGACTGGGATGACCCCCATGAGGTAGAGCAAGACCTGGGTCACCTAGCCACCCTCGAGTGGGGACTAGAGCAAGACTACCGAGACCTCTTCTACTCCATTGGGAAGGCTCAGCAGGACAAGAAGGTGAGAGACCCAGATCCAGACCCCTTCAGCTGAGAAGATATTGTAGAGTTTTACTGGGAGGAACCCCAGGCGTCAGGTGGAGATAGGACTGAGGTCTCTCCACCGGCCCTGCAGGGATGCTGGGTAGTCAGCCCAGATCCCCAGCGGCAGGCTGAGTTACAGGGGGCAGAGACAGCTGGTCCTGTCCCCCAGCGGCAGATTGATATGCAGGGAATTGGGAGCTCAGACTCCATTCTCCTGCAACAGGGCTGTTTAGCCAAAGGGGAGACAGCCGATCTCCCCCTACAGCTGCAGAGCTATGTATCCAAAGGGGAGACAGTCGGTCTCTGCCCACTCAGCAACCCACCAAGGCAGCTTCCCAGTACCCCGCCCAGCCGTGGTGAGGCACCTGGACAAGTTTCTCCTCTACCCAGGTGTAGTAAATAGTTATTGTGGGTGGGCTGTACTGCTGATTGTGTTTTGTGGGTGGGCTGCTGGACTAACCAGAGCACTGACCGGCAGAAAATCAGATACTATGTTAGTCTGTTTGGAAAAGGGGAGAGATGTGACGAGATCAGTCTCGTCACTGCGAATTGGAGGAGCCTGGTTGCCCGAATTCTACCTTTTGATTACGGCCCATGTTGATACGCTTGATTTTCTCCCTACAAAGACATGGAAGCCATGCTTCATTTGGTCAGAAAGGACTATGGTCTATCTTTTGAACCACTGGACCAATTTATATGATTTGGACATTGGTTGTATTTGGAGTATGCTGATTCTGAAAATGTAAGTTATGTGAATGTGATGCATACTTTTAAAGTTATGAATAATGTGGAAAAATGTGTAGAAATGTGTTACAGATTCTGACCACCCCCATCTATGAGTGGTGAGTCACTAAGGCCAGATGGTTGAGAGCAAAGGTTATCTACATGCACAACAGGGGAGATAGCAGAACAAAGATAGTTTCCAGACATACAGGCTCCATAACCCCATGGCGTCTACAGGTTTGCCCCCACAGGTCCAGGCAGCCACACCTAGTGGGCAGACCTGGGAGGAGTCTCATGTATCCCACGGTGTGACGCTATGTGATTGGCCAGAGGCCATTAGGGGCTGACCTCAGGTAGCCCCTCCCTCTACTGTGGTTTAAATGGTTTAATATGTCTTGTAATTAATAAAGAAGGGAGTTGACTGCTTGACCCTAAAACACAGAGCTTATGTCACGTTCTTGGGGGGATTCATGGTATGCTGTTGCAGACTGACTGCCAGGAGTGTAAGCATCTTGGGGTGCTTTTCCTGTTCAGCTGCTAGAAGCTATTCATGAGGTTCCAGTTCCAGGCTTGGAGCATTTTCCCCTTGGATCCAGTTTGGGGGAATGGGTGTCCTGCAGTAGCTGTCCCAATATCACTGGACGGGCAGATCAACTAAAACGGCCTTGGCACCCCCTTATATGTGAGGGGGTACCGTTACATGCCTCAAATTAACTGCAGCCTCACTCACAGGCTACCTGGTTCACTCACAGGCTATCCCTGCCTAAGTCCTGCGCATTCGACGACTTGCCTCGCAAAGCGTGATCAACATCATAATCGTTCCGTACAACCTCGCAGATCCACAACTATATATGTGATAGAGAAACTGTTCATACATAAAATTTAGTTATTCAGACCAAATAAAACTAACTAGAAGTTAGGGACACATTAGATTCAGGGTGCACACGTTTGGTCCTGGAGGGCCACACACAGGCCTGGATTGGATGATATCCCTGCTGCGCACATGTGATTCAATCACTTCTTCAGTCATCCTGATTGACACACCTGTCCACAGGAAAGGTATCTTCAAAACTTGTGCACCCCTACCCTAGATGGGTGTACTCCTAGTAGAGCGGTCTCTAAGTGTGACAATAAGGCTGAATTATGTCAAGAGAGATCCTGATTGGCTATTAGATAAAAGGAGCCGCAACCGGACTGTCACTAGACTATCCCGACATAATAGCCCGGAAACCCAGATACCAAGGACAGGGAGACATATACAAGCACAGGTACAGGAGGCACTCCCTGTATATACAAGCACAGGTACAGGAGGCACTCGCTGTATATACAAGCACAGGTACAGGAGGCACTCACTGTATATACAAGCACAGGTACAGGGGGCACTCACTGTATATACAAGCACAGGTACAGGGGGCACTCGCTGTATATACAAGCACAGGTACAGGGGGCACTCACTGTATATACAAGCACAGGTACAGGAGGCACTCACTGTATATACAAGCACAGGTACAGGAGGCACTCACTGTATATACAAGCACAGGTACAGGGGGCACTCACTGTATATACAAGCACACGAGGCACTCACTGTATATACAAGCACACAAATCACTCACTTTATATACAAGCACACAAGGCACTCACTGTATATACAAGCACAGGGGGCACTCACTGTATATACAAGCACAGGTACAGGGGGCACTCACTGTATATACAAGCACAAATACAGGGGGCACTCACTGTATATACAAGCACAAATACAGGGGGCACTCACTGTATATACAAGCACAGGTACAGGGGGCACTCACTGTATATACACATGCACAGGTACAGGAGGCACTCGCTGTATATACAAGCACAGGTACAGGAGGCACTCGCTGTATATACATGCACAGGTACAGGAGGCACTCGATGTATATACAAGCACAGGTACAGGAGGCACTCGCTGTATATACATGCACAGGTACAGGAGGCACTCGCTGTATATACAAGCACAGGTACAGGAGGCACTCACTGTATATACAAGCACAGGTACAGGAGGCACTCACTGTATATACAAGCACAGGTACAGGGGGCACTCACTGTATATACAAGCACAGGTACAGGGGCACTCACTATATATACAAGCACAGGTACAGGGGCACTCACTGTATATACAAGCACAGGCACAGGGGGCACTCACTGTATATACAAGCACAGGTACAGGAGGCACTCACTGTATATACAAGCACAGGCACAGGGGGCACTCACTGTATCTACAAGCACAGGTACAGGAGGCACTCACTGTATATACAAGCACAGGTACAGGGGGCACTCACTGTATCTACAAGCACAGGTACAGGAGGCACTCACTGTATATACAAGCACAGGTACTGGAGGCACTCACTGTATATACAAGCACAGGTACAGGAGGCACTCACTGTATATACAAGCACAGGCACAGGGGCACTCACTGTATATACAAGCACAGGTACAGGAGGCACTCACTGTATATACAAGCACAGGTACAGGAGGCACTCACTGTATATACAAGCACAGGTACTGGAGGCACTCACTGTATATACAAGCACAGGTACAGGAGGCACTCACTGTATATACAAGCACAGGTACAGGGGGCACTCACTGTATATACAAGCACAGGTACAGGGGGCACTCACTGTATATACAAGCACAGGTACAGGGGCACTCACTGTATATACAAGCACAGGTACAGGAGGCACTCACTGTATATACAAGCACAGGTACATGAGGCACTCACTGTATATACAGGCACAGGTACAGGGGGCACTCGCTGTATATACAAGCACAGGTACAGGGGGCACTCGCTGTATATACAAGCACAGGTACAGGAGGCACTCCCTGTATATACAAGCACAGGTACAGGAGGCACTCGCTGTATATACAAGCACAGGTACAGGAGGCACTCGCTGTATATACAAGCACAGGTACAGGAGGCACTCGCTGTATATACAAGCACAGGTACAGGGGGCACTCGCTGTATATACATGCACAGGTACAGGGGGCACTCACTGTATATACAAGCACAGGTACATGAGGCACTCACTGTATATACAAGCACAGGTACAGGGGGCACTCACTGTATATACAAGCACAGGTACAGGAGGCCCTCACTGTATATATACGCAGAGTTACGGAGCACACACTGTATATATACGCAGAGTTACGGAGCACACACTGTATATATACGTAGAGTTATGGAGCACACACTGTATATATACGCAGAGTTATGGAGCACACACTGTATATATACGTAGAGTTATGGCGCACACACTATAAATATGCAGAGTTATGGAGCACACACTGTATATATACGCAGAGTTATGGAGCACACACTGTATATATATCCGCAGAGTTATGGCGCACACACTGTATATATACGCAGAGTTATGGCGCACACACTGTGTACAGTGGATATAAAAAGTCTACACACCCCTGTTAAAATGTAAGGTTTCTGTGCTGTAAAAAAATTAGACAAAGATAAATCATTTCAGAAGTTTTTCCACCTTTAATGTGACCTATAAACTGTACAACTCAATTGAAAAACAAACTGAAATCTTTTAGGTGGAGGGAAGATTAAAAAAAAATAAAAAAAATAATGTGGTTCCATAAGTCTGCACACCGTCTTATAACTGGGGATGCAGCTCTGTTCAGAATTAAGCAATCACATTCCAAATCGTGTTAAATAGGAGTCAGCATACACCTGCCATCATTTAAAGTGCCTATGATTAACCCCAAATAAAGTTCAGCTGCTCTAGTTGGTCTTTCCTGAAATTTTCTTAGTCGCATCCCACAGCAAAAGCCATGGTCCACAGAGAGTTTCCAAAGCATCAGAGGGATCTCATTGTTAAAAGGTATCAGTCAGGAGAATAATACAAAATAATTTCCAAGGCTACCAAGAGGCCTACAGCAACATTAGAGGAGCTGCAGGAATATCTGGCAAGTACTGGCTGTGTGGTACATGTGACAACAATCTCCCGTATTCTTCATATTTCTGGGTTATGCGGTAGAGTGGCAAGACGAAAGCCTTTTCTTACGAAGAAAAACATCCAAGCCAGACTACATTTTGCCAAAACACATCTGAAGTCTCCCAAAAGCATGTGGGAAAATGTGTTATGGTCTGATGAAACCAAGGTTGAACTTTTTGGCCATAATTCCAAAAGATATGTTTGGGGCAAAAACAACACTGCACATCACCAAAAGAACACCATACGCACAGTGACGCATGGTGGTGGCAGCATCATGCTTTGGGGCTGTTTTTCTTCAGCTGGAACTGGGGCCTTAGTTAAGATAGAGGGAATTATGAACAGTTCCAAATACTGTTGTGGATCAGGATCTACAAGAAAATTAATTTTATGTTTGCCCTACTCATACATTTTCTCTTTTCAGTATTACGTAACCTTATTAACAATGTTGATTATTGGAGACTCTAAGACGGAGGATTTGCCACTTCCGCATACAAGATATCGGCAGCACTACTTCCGGTCTGTTAAGGATGACGATGACAACCACACCTTGGACACAAGAAGGAGAACGCCATCTTCCCTTTGTCCTAACCTTCTGACCAATGAGAGAAAGACTCATCCCATTGTGGGATGACACCTAGAGACTCCTTAATGCATTAACCCAATGCCTTGCTGAGATTCTGTAAAAGCAGACACCTCAGAACCAATGAATTACCGAATAAACCTGATGTTTTGCTTAGTTGCAACATTTATCTGATTGTTAAATGTTTTATATGGCGGCTGATTCAATAAACAGTAGGCGAGAGAAAGCTTTATACCAGAACTCTGTGTTGGTGTATTATTTCTCTAAGGTGTGCACACTATATATATATTGGTAATTTGCCCAGGGACAGATATCTCAGAGAACTACTTTGGTTTTCTACAAAACATAATTGGCGCCCGATGACAGGGACTTGAGGTTTAACTGAGCCGGCAGCGGACACAAGGGATCCGGACGGAGCCTGCAGGAACGGGCGGAGCCTGATCACCTCCGGTACACGGTAAGGACACAGTTAGCACCTTGACCGCGTAAACCTGTTCCTGGGACTCAGCCCGTCATCCAGACCCGCTGTTGGGGGAAGTTGTGAAAGTACAGGTAATAACTTGCCTCAAGTCCATTACGAATCCTGTACCAGTGATATCTGTCACCTGTGTATGACTGTTGAGAGTGTGGGTCGAGTGATTGTGATTTCTTGGATATTGTGGTCCAGGACATACATGTGTACGTGCAGCAGACTCCGGGGACTGATTGGTAGTGCCTTGGTAGCACAATAAACCGGAGGAGCCGTACGTACAGACGTACATACACGTACTTTGGGGATCGGTGTCATTTGACATACCTTTCCTAAGGAGGGTCTATGCATGTTGGATAGCCGATTATCTTTCGGGGGTCATGATGTTCGTGCCCTGGTAGCGTGAAAACCCCGAGAGACGTCTATCACACACTAAGGTTTAAAAACATGTATGTGGGATGCAGACTTCAGTGGCAGACTGGTAGTGCCCTGGTAGCACAATAGCCCTGAGGGCGTCAATTTTAGCACACGACGGTGTGAGACCCCGGACTAAAATATCTTAAGAGTCAGAAATTTTCTGCAGAAATTGTTTAAATGTTACTATGGTCTGTTATTGCTGGTTGTGATGCATATTTTAATGAGAAATGTAGCTTAGAATTTCTCCCCCTGTACTTGTTTAAGCTGAATTTTTTGCAGCTGTGTGACAGCCAAGGTCAGAACACACAGCGAAAGAGTACTTACTCCCCCTCCCATCTTGTTAACTCTTTTAAGGACGTATCTTAGTTAAGAGAATTCTTTCTATGCCAATGCTTAAGGTCGTATGAATTTGTACAGTAAGTGAAATAACTATCATGTTTTCATGTTGTTGTTAAATTTTGCTCAAGGATAATTACAGTACGTGAAGTAATGTTTGTGTAAAAGTAGGTGTGTTCCGGGAGGAGATTGATTTAAAAGTAGTTTAAGATATATAAACGGAGTTAAGACTTTGAGACCGCACCTCGAATGTAAAAGTAGGTATCTCAAAGGAAACGGTACCTTAGGACTGTAGACGTACCCCTAAGAGTACAGTATATATATGGACGCAGACTAAGAATTGGTTGTGTAACAAACAACTATAATTTTACACCCATCTTAAAGGCAAACAGCACCTACTATACTACCTCTGCTGGAGTCAGTGCCCTGTATCCACTACTTCTTGGCAATATTAATCCTTATTAAAAAGGAAGATATAGGAGACATTCAATGTTTCATTAAGCTTTAATATACAAGAAAAAGTAAACGCAACGTTATTTTAGGATGTTTTTAGAAAGTTACTCCGAGACAATTTCTGTCTCATATACTGTTATGTTGTGATATTGCCGGCTAAGATGTATGTTTAATAATGAAATGTGATGTTATTCTCTTCCGTAATCTTGTGTCTATCTAAATCACTTGTCGCTATACCCTGCACTCCTTGCTATCCCTTATCAGTAGTGCGTGGTTACACACTACAACCTAGTGGTCCCCAGGAGGGCGGTAACTATTGTCTAAGTTTAGGGAAGACGTGCAAAGTTATTCTTTCTTCGCAGCAGTCGAGCATTTCAGACAACTGGTCTGTTTGTTTCTCTCTCTCGTTATCTCTCACTCTCCCTCCTCTTGTCTGCCTCCTAAAACCAGCTTGTGCTATACTTAGGACAGGAAGATGGGGCAGAATCAGACTAAATTAAATAGTGAGGGCATGATGGCCCGGGATGTAGTGAAGAAAAGAGGGGGAGAGGCAGTGGTAAATAAATCTAAGAAGATGTTTAAAGTGTGTAGATTCACAAATATTGTGGGAGGACATCTGAGGGCAGAAGAGTGGCGGAAAGTATTGAGAAATAATAGGGGGCAGTTACAAGATTGTGGTTTATTACCAAGTGCAGAAGCATGGTACAGGGTAGCTAAGGCGATTGAGAGAGAGGGGTGGACAGAGAGAGAGAGGTTGAAGTACGTGGACAGAAAATATATGCATACTATGCACCATGTGAGACTGTCAGTCCCCTACTTCCAGCCGCTGTCCTCTCTGTAATACAAGCACCCTGTAAACCCAACACCACCCAAACTCCCTCTGCAGAACAAAGACATTCCACCCAGCCACAGCCCCAAAATGGCGCCAACACACAATCTAAGGAGGGGTCTTGTCACCCTCTGAACCCTCCCATTAAGATGATAGCGGCGCTCACTCAGGAAGGTCTACCTGTCATACCGAACGCCCCCTTGGTGAATACGCCCCTTTATCCTGTATTGACTGCTAACAGAACTATGTATACTCCATACTCGATGTTCCCAGTCTCGCCACTCCCAGATAACACGTCACCATGGGCCGCCCCACAGACAAGGGCACCGGCGACAGACGTTTCCACTCCTCCCCTTTCCCAGAGACAGTCAGACATAAATGATATCTCATTACTCCCTACTCCCGCAGGCCGTCCTGAAAATGACAGTGTGGATGGGGAGGATGAGATAAAAGTAGGAGAGAGTGCAAAGGAGTGGAGGAGTAAGACCCTGGGCTCAGGAACGAGCCAACGTAGAGGGCGTAACAGAAATAGTAGAGCGAGTCTAATGTATGTTGCATTCACACCGACACAAGCCATCTCCCTCATAAACACACTACCTGACCCTGAGAAGCAGCCCATGCCTTTCTATAGAAAGATATCACAAATACAGAAGACATATGCTGCAGCCTGGAGAGACTTGGTTAGTTTGTGTGAAATCAGAGCAGGAGATTCATACTGGCCCATAAAGCAAAAGACAATAGACCCATATGATATGCCACGTGAGACAACTGACTATGAATCAGGTGAAATATTCTGTGAACTACTAAGAGAATGGGCGAAGGATAAATTGGCAGACCAGGCTGTTAGTCTGCAGGATACTAAACAAGACAGAGACGAGTCAGTAGAAAAATTTCATTCACGGCTCACACAGGTGTTCACAGACCTTGGCTTCCGCCCACACAATAAGACACACACACAGATGCTAAATACAGCTTTTGTGATAGGGCTAAAGGAATCTATAAAGAAAGGTCTATTGACTTCCAGACCAGAATATAGAGTGTTACCATTATATACACTGTTACTTGTTGCAAAAGGTCTGGAGTCTGTAAAAAATACACACCCTACATCATCAGCGTCCAAAAAGACTACCGCTCTCATGGTAACCCCTGAGGAGCCAGCATATAAAGGGGAGAAGAAGGAAACACGGCAGTGTTTCAATTGTAACAAGTTTGGGCACATCAGCAAGAATTGTAAGATGCCTAGAAAGCTGAGGACAAAGCAGCAGGGGGATGGCACTAATGAGGTGCAGGGGGGCCAAAGCACAGCATAGGACAGTGGTGAGCCTGTGTCACTATCTCCTGCTATGGCAGTATCTTCGGGGGATAGCGGACTAGGACCTCAAGCTATTGTAACATTACCAATAGAAGGGATCCCCACCACCTTCCTAGTAGACACAGGTGCAGCCAGAAGTGTCCTAAGACAACAAGATCTGCCCGACTCATCTTACCTGTCTGACATTGATGCTGCTTGTATAGGAGTTGACGGTATCCCCTCATCCAACAAGTTGACTCAGCCACTGCAAATAGGCCCATTCCCAGACCTGCTTGCTAGATTTGTAGTGTCCTCCACATGCCCAATGAACTTGTTAGGTGCAGACGTGCTTTCCTGCTTGCAAGCATCCATCTTGTTTACCCCGGATGGGACTATACAAGTGTCCTCGCCTTTAACAATTACTGACACGTCAGCACTCTGCTCACTACCAATATTACTTCATTTAGATGCGAAAAGTAACAATAGACAAGGCCCGGCCAACATCTTGGATAAGATTCCGGCAACCCTCTGGTCATGTGGTCCGGAAGATATTGGGCATTTAAAGGTGCCTCCAGTCATAGTAAAGTTGAAGCCTGGAGCTGAATTACCACGAAGATCCCAATACCCTCTGAAGCCAGCGCAGATTGATGTAATTACACAGCAGATAGAGAGCCTGTTGAAACAGGGGGCGTTAGTCCGGTGTACATCACCATGTAACACGCCCCTCTTCCCAGTGAAAAATAAATCCAAGAAAGGAGAGCCAGTAAAATACCGTATGGTACAAGATTTGCGAGCAGTCAATGAAGCAACCAAATTAGACACTCCCTGTAATGATATAGGAATCACAAGGTTGTGGAGACCAGCAGCCAAGGTCAGCAATAATCCAGTTCAGCAACTTGTAGGTGAAACAGGAACAAGCTTTATTGAAGTGATCAGAAACCACACAATAATCTGGCAAGGATGCAGAGACAGGAAGTGCGTTATATAGGCCAAGGACCAGACAGCTGACCAGACACAGCTAAAGAGAGTTGTCACTGATTTCATTGCTTTTAGAGTCAAGGTAACAGATCTCAGGCAAATCTGCAAGAGGCAGGCTGGCGTACCGGTAGGGAAGAGGTTTAGCGACATGCAAACCAGGGTTCGAATCCCAGCAGAGTCAATTCCACACACTCCCATAGTACCTAACCCACACACTCTCCTCTCTGGTATACCTCCAACAGCAGCATACTTTACTGTAGTGGATCTGGCAAATGCCTTCTTTAGCATTCCCCTTGATCCTTCATGTCAGTATCTCTTCGATTGATCATAATCAATTTACATGGACTGTCATGCCCCAAGGAGCACAGAATTCTCCTAGTCAGTTTGCTAAGGCCATGGGTCTAATCCTTGATTCTTGGCAACAGGAAAACCCTGATGTTGTACTTCTGCAATATGTTGATGACCTCTTACTTTGTGCTGAAGACCTTCCTACAGCTACACGGACATCAGAGAGTTTACTGAGACATCTGGCAGAACAAGGGTGCAAGGCATCCAGAGAAAAGTTACAGTGGTGTCAGGAGACTGTCATATTCCTGGGACATTGCCTTTCCAAAGGAGTGCGTCATCTTACACGCAGCCGTGTTAGGGCAATAGAAGAAATGTCTGTACCAGAAGGACACAGACCCCTCCACGCTTTCCTAGGCCTCATATCCTATTGCAGAGCATGGATCCCAGAAGCCTCTCTCCTGATGCAGCCCTTGTATGATGTTCTGAAGAGTGAACCCTTTCAGATGACTCAAGATAGCCCTAAATAACTTCTACGCTCTGAAACAGGCTATCTCCTCAGGCCCTGCATTAGGGCTACCCAACTATGACCTACCGTTCAAACTGTTTATATCAGAAAAGGAAGGACATGCAATGGGAGTCTTGACACAGTCCCATGGAAACAGACAACGCCCCATTGGCTTCTTCTCATGTCATCTGGATGCTGTAGCAAGAGGAGGCCCTTCCGTCTTAGGGCAGTATTTGAAGCTCATGCCTTACTGGATAAGACAAGTGACATAGTCCTTGGGTATCCCTTGACAGTTCTTGCTCCACATGACATTGCTGTTATCATAAATCAGACGCAGCCAAAACACCTGACAGCAGCCAGACACCTCCGTCTCCAATGTTCACTGCTCCTGCCAGATAATGTCACCTTACAGAGGTGTTATGTGCTTATTCCAGCCACTCTCTTGCCATTTCCTGAGGGAAGAGATGAGGAAGAAGGACATTTCTGGTATAGTTTGAACTTGGATCAGGAGTCAAACATAAGCTCGGATGTAAAAAGTCATTTACTGGGACGCCTAGTCAAGACGACAGAAACAGATGAAACACAAGACTCTACATTGTATGCTGTGGAACAAACAAACACCGGGACGGGATCTTCAATATGAAGTGAAGCTTATGAAATTGAAGCAAGTCACGTTAAAACTGATAACATTGTATAGTGATACAATATGGGATAGCGCACTCACGGTAGAGCTTCCTTTTGAAGCAGAATTGCTCTATAAACATTGGGATACAGCTGTCCCACACATAGCACTAACAAAGTCTGCACAGAGTACATGGAGCTCATTGGGGACTGCGCTGAAATGGTGGGAGTCCGCAGATGAAGATGAACTAGAAGCAGAAGGAATAACAAAACAAACCCTCAACTGGCATGTGAATAGTTTTCCCAAAGTACAGGCCGAAGACCCGTATGCTGTTCCAGGATCAGTAAACCCACCTCATGACTGTCTTCAGCAAGTGGAAATGGAGACCTCACACCTTGCGAATGTAAAAGAACTTGCCCTGACAGACCCAGACATCACTCTGTATGTGGATGGATCAAGGTATGCTGATGAGAATGGAAAATATCACACAGAATATGCTGTGACTGCAGAAAAAGATGTGATACGAGCCTTCTCATTACCTCCCTCCATGTCAGCACAAGAAGCAGAGTTGATTGCATTGACTAAGGCCTGTGAGGTTGCGACAGGAGTCCGAGCCAACATCTATACAGACTCAAGATAAGCTCTAGGAGTGGCTCAAGACTTTGGGATAATTTGGAAAGTCAGAGGATTCATGACAGCTGCAGGCACCCCAGTAAAACATGATAAAGCCATCCGTGATCTACTAGATGCTTTAGCACTCCCAAAGGAGGTGGCCATACTGAAAGTGAAGGCACATGGGAAGCTAAATTCAGATGAAGCACAAGGAAACCATCTAGCAGACCAGATGGCTAAGAAGGCAGCAATGATATCACAGGAAATGGACAAGAAAGAGGAGAAGAAAGACATAAATATCTACACAATGCAGACTTTACCTACAGATCTGAAACTACTCAAAGAATTGCAGAAGACGGCAGACCCAGAAGAAGTAAACAAGTGGAAAGCAAAGGGAGCAATCCTTAAAGATGGATTGTACGTTGATAATCTGAGATTGTGTTTACCAAAGAATCTCTATCCAGCAACAGTACAGTGGGCCCACGGACCGGCACACTTGTCAAAGACCCTCATGAACGCTCTAATAGACAAGTACTATATGGCCCCAGGCATAACTACACTTACGAGCAACTATTGCAAGTCCTGTAGCATCTGTGCTAAATGTAATACAGGCCGAACTGAGAAACCCCCACAGAAGCATTTAGCAAAATCTCTGTATCCATTCCAGAGGATACAGATTGATCACATACAAATGCCAAAAAGTGGCCGGTATGAATATGCATTGGACATTGTGGATATGTTCTCAGGATGGCCAGAGGCCTATCCAGTTGTAAACATGACAGCCAAAACCACTGTAAAGAGACTGCTAACAGAGGTCATTTGTAGATATGGGGTCCCTGAAGTGATCGAGAGTAAACAAAGACAAGCCTTTACTGCAGTACTGGCCAAGGAAATTTGGGCAGCCTTGGGAGTGACTCTGTCCTTCCATACACCCTATCATCCCCAGAGTAGCGGGAAGGTAGAACGTATGAACAGGACTTTAAAGTCCAGGATGTTAAAAATGTCACAGGAAACTGGTATGCCATGGCCTGAAAGTCTCCCCATAGCCTTGTTCAGTGTCAGGTATACCCCCAGGGGGAAACATGCACTATCCCCCCATGAGATCCTGTTTGGGTCTGCTCCTAGATTAGGGTGCTACTTTCCTCAGCAGCTGCAACTAAAGTCTGATGTACTTGTTGACTATGTGATTGCACTGTCCACCGCACTGACTAAAATCCATGCACAAGTGTTCTCTTCTATTTCAGATTTGGAAGTGACCACTGGTACTCATCAACTACTTCCTGGAGATTGGGTCCTGGTCAAGACATTTGTGAGGAAAACCCCTTTGGAACCCAGATACGAAGGCCCATTCCAAGTACTACTGATCTCAGCTACATCAGTTAAGTTGGAAGGGAAAGCTACTTGGGTCCACGCATCACATTGCAAAAAGGTTCCTCCCCCTGATGACCAGGAAACAACACAATGAGCACAGCCCAGTGGTTTATTCTGTTCCTTGCGGTATACTTGAGCAAGGCTCAACATGTAACCATTACAAAATAAGAGGATTGTATCACCTTTTGGTATAATTCCCAAACTACACACGTAGCTACATACACCTTTGATTTTTGTGACGTTGTCGCATGCCCCACGGTCCCTGAACAGTGTGACTTGTACCAGAGCTCCCCCAATAAGGCTATATATATGTGTGTCATTGACGAGATCTTTGGTAAAGATTGCTTCACATGGGGTGCGGTGGGATGGAATACTGGGGAACACTGGGAATCTAGACCTCAGAGCGCTGCAAATAAGAAAGATGACCAGGGCAGATCCCTCCTCGACCGAATGACTCTACTAAAGACTGGTAGATGCCTGAATAGTGGGGTGACCGGTTCTAGTATGCAACTAACCCTGACTATACAGAGTCCTAGTTCAGTAGATGCTGACACATATTGGATGGGAGCTTGGGTGAGCGGGAAAACTACGAGGTTTTCAGGGAAATTTAAGTAAGCAGACTTGTACAAATATCCTGATTAACCTCCCGTACTACAGGCATTAAAACCCGGCTCACAGACTATAGGAACAATGACTGCCACTGGTGACCCAACATATGAGGACACGTTAGCTACTGAGACTGGATTTTCAGATCTTAATGTATGGTTGGAATGGATGAAATACAATGTACAGGAAAATAATAAGACCAACTGTTATGTATAGGAGGCCATGCTAGGCCTCATTTAGGTACTGTTCCACTTACTATACCTTTGCAGGAAGAGAAATGTTTTCTGATGTTGTTCAAATATAGACATCCTTATATAGATAAGTGCGAACAATGGAGAAAAACGTATCCTGTGATAACTAATATTCCCCATCCAGGGAAAGGTATAACTATATACCCCGGAAATTATACGTGTTACAGGAGAAATGTTTCTCATGGGTTCAATTTGCAGAAGTTCCCAAGTGGGTTTTGTCACACATACAGAGATGGTTCATCCACACTGCTAATCAATCAGACACAAGCTTTAGGGGACATATATTGGTTATGTGGGGATATGAAACTCAGGGTAAGACTGTCAGGAGTATGGCGTGGGGAATGTACCTTGGCTAAAGCCATAATGCCGTTACACATTGTCCCAACTTATTATGATGACAACTTACCTAGTGTCTCCCAAGCAAGGTCCAGAAAGAGAAGACATCATCTGAACCTTGGGAAAGTTTTGACCCACATGTGTATATTGATGCTATTGGAGTCCCAAGGGGGGTGCCCGACCAATTTAAGGCCCGAAACCAGATAGCAGCAGGATTTGAATCACTAATACCAATGATTGGTGTAAATAAGAATGTTGCCTGGATTAATTATATCTACTATAATCAGCAACGATTTGTTAACTACACTAAGGATGCCTTAAAAAGGCATTGCAGAACAATTAGAGGATACATCACACATGGCCTTCCAGAATCGTAATGCATAAGACATGATCCTTGCAGAAAAGGGTGCAGTATGTAAAATGCTTCCTGACACTAGCACATGTTGTACATATATTCCTGATAACACAGGTCCAAATGGCAAGATCACACTGGCAATTCGGAAATTGGCTAATCTTGGTCAAGAATTAAAAGAAAATTCTGGTACCATGGACTATTGGGATTCATGGTTCGGATGGATAAATGGTTGGGAAAAGGTTTTATTACAAGTTGGAATGGCTATTCTTGCCGTTATAATCCTACTTGCCATCCTTTTGTGTTGTATTATCCCCTGTATACGTACTTATCTACAGGATGCAATGGTCAAGGCTTCACCCACCTTTGTGCACCAGATTCTAGAACTAGATTTTGGTGACCAAGATGATACCTATAAGACATCTCATATGCTAAAGCAGATGACCACAGGCTCGAAGGAGAGTGTCTTATAAACGCCATGGTTCCTGATCTGAGTTAGTTACACTATTAGCTGATAGAGGCTTCTAGGTTTTTCCCATGCGGCATAGGACATAGGGTAGGTGTGACGTTAGGTCATGGCAAGCCCGATCGAACGAAGATATGTACCTATGTCATACTCACACGCAATGCTTACAACATCCGGACATAGAATCCACAGAAGAATAGTGTTCCGGAGGAACCATAGCTTAAAAGACATGTACTCTTAACTTGTATTATCCGATACGCAGCAGTTACTAACCTTCACAATGAACTAGTATGAGTGGGTTAGATAATGCAGAAAACATAATATGACATTTTAGGGGGGACTGTTATGGATCAGATACTGTAGTACAAGAAAATGCATTTTATGTTTGCCCTACTCATACATTTCCTCTTTTCAGTGTTACGTAACCTTATTAACAATGTTGATTATTGGAGACTCTAAGATGGAGGATTTGCCACTTCCACATACAAGATATCGGCAGCACTACTTCCGGTCTGTTAAGGATGACGATGACAACCACACCTTGGACACAAGAAGAACGCCATCTTCCCTTTGTCCTAACCTTCTGACCAATGAGAGAAAGACTCATCCCACTGTGGGATGACACCTAGAGACTCCTTAATGCATTAACCCAATGCCTTGCTGAGATTCTGTAAAAGCAGACACCTCAGAACCAATGAATTACCGAATAAATCTGATGTTTTGCTTAGTTGCAACATTTATCTGATTGTTAAATGTTATATATGGCGGCTGATTCAATAAACAGTGGGCGAGAGAAAGCTTTATACCAGAACTCTGTGTTGGTGTATTATTTCTCTCAGGTGTGCACACTATATATATATATTGGTAATTTGGCAAGGGACAGATATCACAAAGAGTTAACTAACTGCCATAGAAACTACGGAACACAAAGAGTTAACTAATTGCCATAGAAACTATAAATAGCTCCACAGAGGAGGCAGCACTGTGCCCCTGATGAGTGAGAGACTGATAGAGCCTCACGAAACGCTCGTCGGGAGATTGTGACGTCATCAGTAAGCGCGATCACAGCGCAGACCACGCCAATATAGCGTGGAGCATGATAGATACAGCTCTAAAGCTCCAGGTCCACTACTAACTTAAAAGAAAGATAGAAAGCCAATTCCTTCACCACAAAGTCTCAATATAGTTACAATAGAGTAATATACAAGAATAAGGAAATAGAAAAGAAAGAAAAAGGAAAAAGGAGTAAAAGCATAATTAAAGCAAAAAAACGGAAGAAAAAGGAGGACATAACCTCCTTCTAAAAAACAATAGACAGAAGCATTAAGGTAATATATAGTTTAAGAAACAGCATAATCAGGAGTGTATACATTTTTAAAAAATAGCACAGCATTAGCACTATAAATGAATAAGGTAAAGTAGTGACTGTGATAGACTAACAGTCACGAGATAAAAGGGTAATATAAGAGGAAATAAGCACTAAGTCAAATAGCACAAGCACTTTAAGATAAGAATTTTTGAATAACACAACTTGAATTATAATGCACTTTAAGTAATAGAATTCTGAATTAACATAAATCAACAGGATAACAGATTAACACAAAAGAAATGCAAAGGCACTTAAAACATATACTCCAGGGAAGTGCTGTATGAATAAACAAAACTATACAACAGACAAAAGGATTATAAAACCTTATCTTAATCTTATGTAAATAATGTAATCTTATGTAAATTAAAATACAGGGTACCTGATAAGGATTTGACTAAGGAAACATAACCAAATTACACAAATACAATTGAATTTAAAAACCAAATCTTTTATTGACTTGAGCATAATAAAGTAATTAAATAAAAAAGCTGTGATCAAAGCAAAGAACATAATAATAACAAAAATAAAACTTTAATAAACCTCTAATAATTTGCTGGACGTCAAAAAACCCAAAGGATTAAACACCTTGGGTTTAACATGATTTTTTTAATCGTTGCATTTTTAACAACATTTTAAATGTACAAATAAAGATTGAATTTTTTAAAATTAGTATGTGGCAATAATAATTAAAATAAAGGCTGCATAAAAGGTGTTTCTGTACAACCTTGGTTGGTTGTTCAAGGATTCCTAAATAGAATCCACAGGACAATATTTTGGTACGCATCTCCGAGAACTACTTTGGTTTTCTCCAAAACAATACTAGTCAATATTGGCACAAAACCTTCAGGCTTCTGCTCGAAAGCTGAACATGAAGAGGAACTTCATCTTTCAGCATGACAACGACCCAAAGCATAAAATCCAAATGAACAAAGGAATGGCTTCACCAGAAGAAGATTAAAGTTTTGGAATGGCCCAGCCAGAGCCCAGACCTGAATCCGATTGAAAATCTGTGGGGTGATCTGAAGAGGGCTGTGCACAGGAGATGCCCTCGCAATTTGGAGTGTTTTTGCAAAGAAGAGTGGGCAAATCTTGCCAAGTCAAAATGTGCCATGCTGATAGACTCATACCCAAAAAGACTGAGTGCTGTAATAAAATCACAAGGGGCTTCAACAAAGTATTAGTTTAAGGGTGTGCATACTTATGCAACCATATTATTTTATATTTTTTCTTCCCTCTACCTAAAAGATTTCAGTTTGTTTTTCAACTGAGTTGTACAGTTTATAGGTCACATTAAATGTGGAAAAAGTTCTGAAATAATTTATCTTTGTTTCATTTTTTTACAGCACAGAAACCTGACATTTTAACAGGGATGTGTAGACTTTTTATATCCACTGTACATACATACACACACAAAGGTGTGACACAGGACATACAACCAAAGAGCAGAATCACAAAATATAATCAGTTTAAATATGATCACAGACAGTATGGACTCACATAAGTTGGACTTATAGGGCTTCTATCATGAAGTATGGACTCAAACAATCAATGTATAGACTCCATCATCAGTCAATCTATCACAAAGTATCGAGGCTTATATAACAGTTGCACAAGTGAGAGGAATGGATTTGATCACGAATGGGCAGATCTCCATTACGATGGTGCAATCAAACACAATGTATGGATATACTTATTCTCATGGTCTCACAGGTCATCACCACCACAATGGTAATATTGCTACATAAAGTTAGATGGTACTTTATGGCCAAATATGTGAACTCAATAAGACAGAAGAATTTTTGGATTTCAAAGATGTAGAAGGAGGGACAGGAGGTGAGCAGGATGAACCACGTGAGGGTTTTGAGAGACACAGAAAAAAGAACAAACTTATGGAGGACTTATCAAACACTTTGTGTCGGTGGAGAGGACAGGGAGGACGGGAAACAAACCAAGACAACAAGCAGAGGAACAAAACAAAGGAGGGCCTTGTGGGTATCGTTAGAGAGAGGACACATAGCTATCAGGCAATCAGATAGGAGGCTGTGTGTACATTGAGCTTTGCATTGTATGTGTATATGTGTGTAAGATCCTAGCATCTGACTGGTATCATTGTGCGCAACATGGTGGCTTGAAATCACCTCCCATGTAAATAACAAGTACCTGAGTACAAGCATGATGTCATGTATGTTGAACATTAGAAGTAATGCTACAATGACTGGTCATGTATATGGCTGCACAAGGTAATACATACACCCAAGCTTTTAATTACACAGAAAGTTGTTCGGCCATCTGGATTGGATTTGCAAGTAAATATATGTTTTATATTGAGCTACTGTTGTAATTTGGATACAGGTAGCCCGGTGCTACTGACTTTTTTTCTAAGAGCTTACAGATCTGGAATATGTCCAGGTAGTGGACCAAAGAGAACATACAGGAGAGGGCAAGACATCCATACTGAGTCATGAGCCCTCACATGTGGTAGGATGTCCAAGAGCCTCTCCATGCTGCATTTACATTTACTTTCATGCTGTTCAATAAAGTACTTTAGCTCCTCTTCCGGTCTATGATAATAATGTCCTTGGTGTTCACTGTTAAGCGGATTAATCAAAACACAGTGATAAAGTTAAATTAAGACACAACACCCATTTCTGTTTAACCAGAGATGAATCGTGGCATTTGAAGTCTAAATCCATTGTTCCCGAGATGAATCGTGGCATTTGAGGTTTAAATCCATTGTTCATAGGGTATGCCGTGTTACATTGTCTCCATGTCATGCACACAGTCCACATTATCTGGATCCTGCAATTTTTACCCATTATTCTTGAAAATATTTCTCAAGTTCTGCCATGTCGTCTGTCAATGGCAATTTTCAAGTCCTGCCATTGGTAGTCAATGAGACTGAGGTTTGGGTTTGATTGGACTAGACTAAGCCACTCAGGTTCTTGGTTTTAAATAAGCCCAGTGTAGCTATGACTATGAGTTTAAGGTCAATGTCCTCCTACAAGGTAAACTTTTTCCCCGGTCTTAGCTCTCATGCAGATTCAACCATTTTTTTCGTCTAGAATTGCAATGTTTTTGGCTACATCCATCTCGCCTCCACCACATGATGCTACCACCACTTTTGCGATGGTCTTCTCAGGTTAAGAGAAGTGTTGGCTTAGCACAACAGATATCATTGTGCTTTAAGGACAACAACTTCAACTTTGCGCTCCTCATACCAGAGAAAATAATTTTAAATTTGCTGTGTCTGCCAAAATGTTAGCAGTAGACTTTATGGGAAACTCCAGTCTCAGCTGTGGATCTCTTCAGCAACTTGAGTTACCACTTGCCTCTTGGTTACTTCTCTTACTAACGACCTCCTTACTCATAATTTTTTTTGGACTTTGTGCTGTCGGTGGATCTGGCTTGAACACAAGTCACAATAAGGAAAAATACCTCCCAGTGTGAGAAAACTACCTCAAACTGCTCAAGTATGAGAGTAAAGGTACAGAGGTCCTCTTTTGGAGGTTTTCAGGTTTAAGCATCTCTGAGGAAATATGTGATATATAAAAGACTGTATAAAGCAATGTTTTGCCAATTTAGGCTTTTCTTCTGTCACTATTTGCTGCCTAAACATCACTGGAGAGAATGATTGTAGAGGTGGCATGACAGTGGTACTTGCCATCATGCCAGTTATGGAACAGATGGAGAGTGGTATTAGTGTGGATACAAAATTAAAGGGCACTGGCACATGCACTGGTGGAGGACTTGATCTTCTGCAAAAGCAGCTGATATTCATGTCTACAGTGTTTAAGTCAAAGTTGTGAATGCAACTCCTGAGGACCCGATGTACAGATGGTACAACAGCAATGGTCATCCCATAGCTGATGGGATTTACTGTGTTGTGATGTCTAGAGATTATTGGGGTACGCATTGGACCAACAAGGTAATAAGGTGTTTGCTACACACCTGGTTTTACAGTGGGTACGTCGGGTAGTTACTGCCATATGAAATGCACTTACATAAGGGAAATAAGCTTTTAGATGAAAAAAATCATGATTTATCAGCTGAACTCATCAAGTCATTATACCCTAATTCTCGCTTTCCGAGTTTGAGGGCTGCCTTTCCCTTTTTCTCATCTCTGATACAAGGATGTGTAGTGACACACTGAAGACCTCTCTATCTTGAGAGATGGAAGCTTTCTTTCCATAACCTAGTCTTGGTGGATTTCTGCCAGGATGGTCATTATGTGGACTTGGTATTTACCAAACAATATACTCCACAATATAACCTATGTTCCTCAAAATGTTTACGGAGAAATGCTCACTCACTTGAAGATTCCTCTATGATACATTTCTTTAATTCCACTTCAATTTGCTCTTTTATGAAGTCAAACAAACCTATTTTTTTCTCTCTTAATACACAAAACATCTTCTATTTTTGATTATCTCCTTGGATATCCAACTGCTAGTCTCACCTGGTCTTCTAATATACCTCAGGATTATCCAGTCTTTTAGACAAAGGTGAATTCCAATAGCCAAAACATTCATAATACTTCAGTCCCCCATTCCACTGCATTCAACCACTGTTCCAACTTGATTCTTTCTCCTATTTTACAAAGGAGAAGGTCGCTTGGATGCTCCACCGATTACTTGTCCTCTGCACCCCGTTCTCTGCTATCTACTCTAGCCTTCTTTATTCTGGTAACCACAAAATTGCTACAGTTCCATCACTCTTCATAGACGCCATTTTTAAATCATATCCTCAAGTGTTCCCTTGATGATACCGGTTTCACCGTCATCCTGTACTATCTTTCTTTTGTATCTAGCTTTTGTACGGACTAGTCTTCATACTTCTATTTAATTTTCTCAACTCTTATCGTCTTTACCCTCTACAGTCTGCTTTCTCCCTCTAACTCTACAGAAGCAGATGACCTGCACAATGCAAGACCAGCACTCCATACTGCTTCACCTTGAGTATACTCTCCTGCTACACAGTTTTGTTGCCTGGATCACCTACTTCTCTGATTTTTCAGGGTGCCTTTCTCAAACAAATCCCCCCCCCCCCCGTGAATCTTTCTGTTGGTTTGTTCCAGGAGAGTATATTGGGCCCACTTTACTTTTCTCTTTATACACTTTTCCTTGTTGAACCTTTCACATCCTTTGGATCTAAATACAGTGTATATGCGAATGACTTTTCTGCTCTTACACCTTCAGTTCAAGAGGAGGTGCAGATCATCGTAATGGAGTTCTAACAAGGCTGACCCGCAACTGTTTTAACTATAAAATTCCGAAACGGTGTTCCTAATAACCCCTCCAAATCTGGCCCCATTATCCCAGACTCTGCAATACCGCCACACAGAGTACCTTTTAAGTAGAGATAGACAGGGTTAGTTTTTACGAATGTCTGTCAAACAGCAGCTCCAAAATGGCAAAAAGTGGCAGTTTTTTGTTGTGATATGCTTTCTCTGTAGGCTGTGTTTCTTCTGTTTGTCCATCAGACGTACAACTAATAGTGATTTAGGAAGCCCATAATGCTTTGTTACAAACACCAGCGGATATGATATCACTGGTTTGTCTCATGTACAGGTTTCCATGGTAATAAAGTTGACTTTAGAGAATAAATCCACATCAGTTAGAATTGTAGTATTCCCATTGGATGGAGGTAGGTCCACATCAAAATCCATGAAATGGCTTCTGTGGTATCGGCAGCGAAATTAAAGGATAAAATGGCAACTTCCTAGGTGTTATGTTCTGGTCACATACATTAGAAGGGGCTACAAATTCTTGAACCTGAACCTTGAGTGAAGGCCAATGGAATTTCCTTTTCAAGAGTTCACAGGTCTGACGTATAACTGGCTTACCAAACATGGGTGACTCATGAACCCATTTAATAACCTTTAGATTGTAAGTCTGCGAGATTCAATCCTGCGCTGTGCATTAGGGAAAACGCTATGGACACTGGATTCCAAGCTCAAAGACAGGGCCATCCACTCTTTGCAATGTGTGAATCTTGAACTTGTCATTGTCTGTAACTTAACTTATGTATAGCGCTACGGAATATGTTGGCGCGTTACAAATAAACGATAATAATAATAATAATAATAATAAAAATAAGCTTTAATCCAACATTTTCAGGAACAAAAAGATTCACAAACTGAGTGGACGGACTATTGGGAATCTGTTGACTAAGAAGAAGTTTTTGTAATTATGACATGTTTAGAGTTCCCAGAATCCAGTTAGGAGGAATAATAATCTTTTTGGAGTCACATGTCACGTCACTGTCACAAGAATGGTTAAGCTGATGCTTTATCCTGTCAGTTTGAACCAAAGTGCGATTCAAAAAAATCAAGAGTTCCTTATTGTCAATATCATAGTTGGCAATGGCAGGAGAGAATTTACATGACATAAATAAACATGGGTGCAAGGGGCCTGTTTCATTCACTTATATTATGAAGGGTCGAGTAGGATGATGATGAGCAAGAAAAGGTGCCAAAATACCTTCTCCTTTAATGTGTTGCACGCTTTGACAACTTGTTAGCCACTTGGTAGGAGACTGGTCTTTTTGGTAAGAGTAGCTTTAGGTGTTTGTTTGTTTGTTTATGAATATATGAAAGATTTCCATTATAAAACAACCAATACATGTTATATTAAGCTAAAAAATAATGAGTCCTCTCTGGGAGACACAGGGAAATGAAATTTTAGAAAGCACAATCACTCCAAAAAACAAAAAAGGCACGCTGGATCAGCTGGGATTTAAGGTAAGTAATATGGGGCTTACGTTAAATAAACTGGGATATCACCATCTTTACTTCACAAACCCTAACCTACAGAGATGGTAACGTACTGTTACTACTAATGTCATTTAGAAATAACAGGTGGACAGTTCCCCTGATACAGCAAATGCTGCAATACACAGCTAATGTTTTAAGTCAAGTTCCATTACAATTAAGAATAGGAATATATTATAATTTACTTGTAACTTAAATTCATCTTGTAAGATTTCTTTTGATGCAATATATTCTATACATAAGATCAACAGTTTATGGCTTGGGTCCATTTTTCGCAAGATTCAATTGGAATAGATTGTGCTTTTTTAAACGTTTAAATGCTTTGAAATGAATTACAGGAGCACATAACCCACCACACTACGGTGTAAAAAGCAGGGCTAAGTGTAACAATAAGGAAAGGTAGTACAATATAATCGGATAAATAAAATAGTTATTGTTCCTATCATTTTTGAGAAGAATCTCCAGTAATAATGATAGAATCCAACGCGTCCCTGTGTAGCCTTAGGCCAGACTGCAGGCCCTTCACTGATGGAGAGGTCCATGGAGACGACATTACCGAAGAACTGAACCTCGCTCTGGTGGAAAGGACATTTCTTAGCATTAGCCACAATGTGATTGTCCATGAGGCACTGGATAACAGTTCTAGCCAACTGTGGATGGTCTGCTAGTGTAGAGGAAGTAAAAAAAGAGTATACAATAATATGGAAGGAACCATTATCAAATGATTGGCAGACTGCAGGGACATTACAAGATCAAAAGGCCGCACTAATAGCATCCTGAATGGGTATTAACAGCTGTTCCCTTCTTTTATGCAGATTAAATGATATGCTCCTCTAACATCAAGATTAGTTTATAGAATGGATCCATGGTGATGGTCAAACATCAGAGTTAAAGGATAATGATGCAGGGGCGGAGGCCACCAATTTCTTTCTGCACAAAATATGGCCCTGGAGGGAAAGTAGACTTGCAGATGAACCCCGATTTCAAATGTTCTTGGGTATATTCCTTCATCGTTTTATTTTCTGAAACACTCGACTTCTAAGTGGTTTTATCCCTGGTAGAAGATCAATCTTGAGGATGATAGGATGTAAGACCTCAGAATTCTGTTTATCAAGACATTCAGGGATGATGATAACAAGCAGAGACAATATCAACATGTAAGTATAGGAAGAGCACACGGTCACAAGAACCAATGGAACTGGACACTCTTAGTGACACTTAGTTCTCCAATTACTGATTTTGGCCCTTGCTGTTTCTTCTCTTTCTCTCTGGACTAGAAATTTTAAAAGTGCCCACCTGCATAGATTCTTAACGTACCCTGAAAGTTGGGAATGTGGCCCAGATCTCTGTGAGGAATTTGGCAAGTATGTTCACAATCTTTGTCCTTAAACATCTACCTTTCACGTCCCTTCAGATTCAAAAGGATGTAAAGAGAGATTAGCTCATGAATATAGGCAAGTAGTTCCCAGTAGGATAGTTCATGAAGTTTCTCTCATAGGCCCACCAGAAAATCTGAGGAGAGTGTAGCGTCATTCCAGTTGGTTTCTAAGGCCAATGGCATAATCACCCACTGAACAACTGTCCTGGTTGATCCAGCAGAGATTAGAAGGACAGGTGCATCAACACATTCTTACATCTTACATACAAGAATTGAAGGTTGCTGATAAGTGGGCCTGGTTTCTTCAAGATCGTAGAGGCCCGGCCAGAGCTTTGCAAATTAACTGAGAAAATATCAAACAAATTCTTGATTTGTCATCTGGGCACATTGATGGCTGTAGCTGAAATTTCTCTAATTTATGCAAATCTCTTTGGAGGGAAAGTACATCATTTTCAGAATTAATTATCTTGCACAGCTTTGTGTCATTCGTAAAAATGGAGACACAACTTTTCAGTCCTACTTCTAAGTCATTAATAAATATGTTAAAATGAGGGGACCTAATACTGAATCCTGAGGAACCCCACTTTCCACATTAGTCCAATCGGGGTATGTTGCATTTATAGTAACCCTTTGCTTCCTCTCTTTTAACCAGCTCCCAAAATGTGAGCATATATATACAGCAATTCCTGTATCCCTTAGTTTGCACAATAATTAATCTTCCATGTGGCACTGTATCAAAAGCCTTTGCAAAATCCATAAAGACTACATCCACTGATTTGCCTTGACCCTCATAGAAACTAATTAGATTTGTTTGATATGACCTATCCTTTGTAAATCTGTCTTGACTCCTACTTATAATCTTGTTCAGATAAACATAATCTTGTATTCTGTCCCTTATTAACTTTTCTAAAAGCATCCCCACTACAGACGTGAGGCTCACTGGTCTATAATTTCCAGGATTTGCTCTTGCTCCCTTCTTAAATATAGGTATCACCTCTGCTTTTCTCCAGTCATCTGGTAGCGATCCTGTGTTGAGTGAGTCTTTATAGATTAGATATAATGGTTTGGCTATTACAGAGCCCAGTCCCCTCAGTACCCTTGGATGTATTCCATCAGGACCCGGGGCTTTATTAACATTTATTTTTTCCAACCACTTTTGAATTTCTTCCTTCGTTAACAAATTATTTGCTGAAGGTAGTGTAGCCCCATTATGTTGCAGTATTCTTAACCACTGGTACCTCCCTTGTATATACTAATTCATCTTTAAATCATTGTTAAGCCACATAGGTTGTGATTTACTCCTTTTACTTTTTTTATTCCCACATGGTATATGGTGATAAGTATTTATATTTAGTAAGGAATTAAATGTCCATTTATGGTCAGTATTTTTATCCGTCAGTTCTCTGTCCCAGTCTATACGTTGTATTGCTGCCCTTAGATCGTTACATTTTGTCCTTTTAAAATTAAGAGTTTTTGTTGCCCCTTACAGTTTTTTTTTTTTTACATCAATCTCAAAAAAGACTGTGGTGTGATCACGGTTTCCCAAAGGTTGCCCTATTTCACCATTTGAAACCATATCAATATTATTTGTGATGACTAAATCCAAGATGGTGTCATTTCTAGTAGGTTCTTGTATAACCTGGGCCAGATAATGATCCCTGAGTGTACTCAAGAACCTGCTCCCCTTAGCTGAGCTGCTGGTCTCATTTATTCAGTTTCTCAGGGTAGTTATAATCTCCCATTATTAGAAATTGCCCGTGCTTAGCTGCATTTCCAATCTGTAATAATAATTGTATTTCCTCACTTTCAGATATATTTGGGGGTTTATAGCATATTCCTACCAATATTCTTTTAGAATGTGTTCCTCTGCTAATTAACTCTACCCACGAGGATTCACCATTCTACCATTTCCCCAATCTTTCCTAAATAGGTTATAACCATCCAGATTATTAGTCTAGTCATGAGATTCATCCCACCATGTTTCAGTAACGTCTAATAAGTCCCATTTCATTATCTTCTAATAATTCTAACTCTCCCATTTTTCCTGGCAAGCTTCTGGCATTAGCAAGCATACACCTTATGTTATGAGTCTGTAGTTCTCAATTGCCTGCCTCCATACTTAAGTTACTTAGCAATATCTCCCTATTGACTATACAATCCCCCCCCCCTTCTCTGCCCCATGACTTGTTAATTCATTACACACCCCCTCTACACGTTTTGCCACATTACTTCTATCTAGCCACCAGGACCAGGATACAGGAATGTGGCGTGCCTGGAAGAGGTGGCACACAACAGTCAAGTACGGAAGCTCATAATCCGACCATCGAAAGCCATAGTAACCGGTGAAGAGGAATGATCTGAACTAGGAGGAAGGTCACTCCATAACGTGTTGCAGTCCCTAGTCTGTTCCTGTGGTCTGCTGGAGGTGGACTTCATAGCAAAAGCTGCTGGTGTTCATACCAGGTCTTGAGACTGTTATCGTTTTCAACAAAGCAATGGCGATTCCCTGTCAGTTATCCCTTTGTTGGTTATAGTCGCAAGGGTATTTGTTGAGCTCTGAAATTTCTAACTATCTTCTGCAGTAAGTAATCGATGCCAAATACACAAACTGCACATTGTTTATCTGTTTGTTATTCTGCCGCTGATCAAGTTAGATGGTGCCAATCAGGGCAGAGAAACCGCAGCATACAGACGTTAAGTATTTCATTGCTACTTTACTCCACAGCAAAGAAATGGAGCTCCATCAACTGAAGTCACAATTTGTGCTAAGGGCACCTAGTTTCATTGGTTTACAGAGGGCATATAGAATGATTTAAAGTGAGTAGATAGGGTAATATGCATGTATAAAGGAATTACATCTTGTTGTTCTTTGGTTGTTCAGTCGTGTCCAACTCTCAGTGACCTTATGGATCTCAGCATGCCAGGTACATCTGTCAACCACTGCCCCTCTGAGCTGCATCATGCTCATGTTCACTGCTTAAGTGACCTCATATATCCACCTCCGCCTCCCCCTTCTTAGTGTGCCTTCAATCTTTCCCTGCATCAGAGACTTCTCTAGGGAATCCTGCCTTCTCATGATATGGCCAAAATGTTTGAGCTTCAGCCTCATGATCATACCTTCCAGTGAACAGTTTGTCTTGATTTCCTGAAGTACTGATTTATTGGACCTTGCAGTCCATATTAATACTGGGAATACCATAGTTCTAACTAGTGGACTTTTGTTGATAGTTTCATGGCTGCAGTCACCATCTAAAGAGATCTTGGATCCCAGAAAAATGCCTCCACTTCTTCCCATTCGATTTGCCAGGAAGTGAGATTGCAGTTTGCCATGATCTTTGTCTTTTTAACATTGAGCACCAGCCCAGCTTTTGCACTCTCTTCTTTTATCCTCATCAATAGGTCCTTAGTTCCTACTCACTATCAGCCATCAGAGTAGTTTTATCTGCCTTTCTGAACTTGTTGATATTACTTCCAGCAATATTGATTCCGGCTTTGGACTGATCCAGTCCAGCCTTACGCATGATTTACTCTGCGTATAAGGTGAATAAATAGGGTGACAATATACAACCGTGTGGCACTCCTTTTCTGATCCTGAACCATTCTGTTGTTCCATGTTCGGTTCTGACAGTGGCTTCTTGGTCCACATACAGATTCCTCAGGAGGAGCATGAGATGATCTGGTACTCACATCTCTTTAAGAACGTGCCACATTTTGTGGTGATCCCCACAGTCAGAGGCTTTAGAATGGTCTATGAAGCAGAAGTTCATGCTTCTCTGGAACTCTCTTGCTTTCTCTATTATCCGGCGGACATTGGCAATTTGATCTCTTGTGCCTCTTCCTCAGCAGCCCCGGCTTGCATACCCTGGTCCATATATTGTTGGAGCTGAGCTTGTAGGTTCTTAACCATTACCTTGCTGTCATGTGAAATGAGTGTAATGTTTTTCGATAATTGGAGCACTCTTTGGCACAACCTTTTTTGGGATTGGGATGTAGACTGAATTTTTCCAGTCTATTAACCACTTTTGAGTTTTCCAAATTTGTTGGCATAAGGCAAGTAACACTTCACAGCATCATCTTGTAGGATTATGAATAGCTCAGCTGGTTATAAGCAAGGCATCCTAAGGCATCATAAGGCCTTCCAAGATGTCTGGCTCTAACTATTGAGCTCATCCCTGCTGTTAAGATCCTTCCTGTATAGATCTTTAGTGTATTTCTGCCACCTCTGACTTATCTGATCATCTTCTGTTACGTCCCTAACATTTTTGTCTTTTATCACATTCACTTTGACATGAAAGGTTCCTTTGAGATCTCTTTACATCCCTCACTATAGAATGTCTTCTTGCTATCCTCAGATTCCTTCTTTCCTTGGCTACTTTCGAAGCCTCATCAGGTAGCCAGTTGCCTTCTTACTTTTCTTTCTTTTTTGGTATTCCTTGTTGCGGTTTCCTGGATAATGTCACAAACTTCGGTCGGAGGCTGCTATTTCACATACTTTCCTAATTGCCATTGTTTTGAAAATATATATGAATAAGCTAAGTTCGATCAAATATGTCTGTTTTGGATACAGGACTTATATCCAACTCTGCCCTATATCACCCTTGGTGTAACTGGTGCCCCTATACTGCTTTAGCATAATATTCCTACCTAGTATCCAGTGTTGCCCTGTGATTTATAGGTGGTCTAAATAATAAGATATGGGATTGTATAAATCTTCAATAGTAAAATATGTATATGCATAGTGGGCAGCCATGTTCTTGTACCACTATCTGATCCACACAAAGTCACAGAATGAGAAACAGTGAAGCAAAGGGAAGTACAGAAAGGGTAAACAGTGTAACAGTACCTGGTATAAAAATCAAAGTACAGACTTCTCTTCCTGGACCGCCAAAAACCAAGAAAATTGATATGAGTATAGGATCGGACACAGACAGTGGAGGATAAATCCAAACTGTCACATGCAGAAAGAGCAACACCGAGGCACAACAAAGAAGCAAATGGTCAGAAACTGGAGTTGTTATCCAGCACGGCACATAAAGAGGCAGCCATGGCACAGTCACAAACCGCAGGAGCAGAGATATGACATTACAAAGAGGCAACAACTAGGGCAACCCATACGGGCAGAGAGCTGAGCATGTGTGCACCTTGGCCCATGTGGAAGAGGGCATGAAATAGGAAAAGCCACAAAGTAATTGGCAGAGAGTTGAAAGGATTTGTAGCTGGAAAAATAGAAACGAGGGCATAAAGAGAACAGGACACAGCAACAGGTCAAAGGATCACATGGAGTAAAGGGCACCGCCACAAAGGGCACTGCCACAAAGGGCACTGCCGCAAAGGACACCGCTCCAATATAAAGACCACATTCAAAAGGCAGCACAGCTCAAAAGGATATGGAGGTAAAAAGGGACACAGTCACCGAGTAAAGGAACTGGTATTTGTATAAATAGCCAAAGTACACAATAAAAATGGGTACCAGTCTAAAGTGACAGGGAACTGCATACATAAGAGGTCAAGAACGAAGGGTCGGGAAGTGAGAGTATGTCTAACTTGGCACACAGAGAAGGGAGCAAATCCTCATATATGGGGCTGTATACAGCCTGGTACATGGAGAAGTTGACACAGCTGCCAAAATAAAGGGGCAGTGTAGTGTGTGAGTATCTAAACTAGTATACAAAAAAGGGGTCAGTCAGACACCAAACACAGGCAATTATGTTTATCCAGCCACACGTACAGGAGAGCGCACCAGGACGCAAGCACGGAGTAGGCATTCAGCCCGCTGCACAGTAACAAGTTCATGAATCGGAGCCAAGCCACAACATTATCCAGCCTGGCACGTAGAGAAGACGATGCTAACCACGGATTAGCCACAGAACAAAGGGGTAAGCAACTGTAAACAGCCTGGCACGTACAGACAGAAGGTCCAACCATGGCCAAGCCAGAGGACAAAGGGGCAAACACCTGAACACGTAACCAGCCTGGCACATATAGATGGAAGTGCCAAGCATAGCTCAGCCACAGAATAAAACAGATTGCAAGAGAGACCCATGTGATCAACATATAAAAATACGCATAAATAGAGAGATCCGGCAAGTATGTATATAGTGAGGGAGGCACAATATAAATATATATGGAGAAAGAGAGCGAGAGAGAGATATCCAGGAATATCCATATATCTATAAAGAGTTCCAGAACATGTATATATAGGGAGACCCAGTGTGATAGCGTTATAGTATACGTATAAAGAGGTTCACGGTCTACATATATAGTAAAAGACCCAGTGATAGGTATAGATACATATAGAGGACAAATATAGGGTCGTTCTTCTTACAGAGCTATCTACCTATCTATTTCTCTCTCTACATAGTGTGTACTACAAAGGGTTCATATTGATAAAGATAGGCCAAAGGACACCTGCCTCCCTTCTTGTGTGGGTTTGCTTCTTCTTCCAAGTATTACAATACAATAGCCCCAAGTACCGCTCACCTCCTCTGTCTGTAGGTTAGCATGGCTTCCGAGATACTGAGCTGATGTGACACACAGGCTCCTGCCAGGTATTGTGCCACCCGGCCTGCGACATCCACACCATCTGTGGGAACATGGAGAAGTGACAGCTTTCTGCTCATATCAGATATAGGAACTTTGTTCTTTTCATTCCATACAAATACTCGTAACTAAAACCTCTATCTGGAATTGCTCTAGTGGCAAACAATAACTCTTCTACTTGTTGTATGTAACTATTGCTTGTGATTCTTTGGGGATCCTCACATTATTCTATAGAACTTTTGCTACTGCTGCATAAACCACATCCCTATAATAAATCTTATCGTGCCAAAAAACTCATCCTATAAAATCACTGCCAGCCTGAGCATGGTACAGTAAGGCTGCAGGCCTGAGCCGGGTACAGTAAGGCAGCAGGCCTGAGCATGGTACAGTAAGGCAGCCGGCCTGAGCATGGTACAGTAAGGCAGCCGGCCTGAGCCGGGTACAGTAAGGCAGCAGGCCTGAGCCTGGTACAGTAAGGCAGCAGGCCTGAGCCTGGTACAGTAAGGCAGCCGTCCTGAGCATGGTACAGTAAGGCAGCAGGCCTGAGCATGGTACAGTAAGGCAGCAGGCCTGAGCATGGTACAGTAAGGCAGCAGGCCTGAGCCTGGTACAGTAAGGCTGCCGGCCTGAGCAGGGTACAGTAAGGCAGCCGGCCTGAGCCTGGTACAGTAAGGCAGCAGACCTGAGCCTGGTACAGTAAGGCAGCAGACCTGAGCCTGGTACAGTAAGGCAGCCGGCCTGAGCATGGTACAGTAAGGCAGCAGACCTGAGCCTGGTACAGTAAGGCTGCTGGCCTGAGCCTGGTACAGTAAGGCAGCGGACCTGAGCCGGGTACAGTAAGGCAGCGGACCTGAGCCGGGTACAGTAAGGCAGCCGGCCTGAGCCTGGTACAGTAAGGCAGCAGACCTGAGCCTGGTACAGTAAGGCTGCTGGCCTGAGCCTGGTACAGTAAGGCAGCGGACCTGAGCCGGGTACAGTAAGGCAGCCGGCCTGAGCCTGGTACAGTAAGGCAGCGGACCTGAGCCGGGTGCAGTAAGGCAGCAGACCTGAGCCTGGTACAGTAAGGCAGCCGGCCTGAGCCTGGTACAGTAAGGCAGCGGACCTGAGCCGGGTACAGTAAGGCAGCCGGCCTGAGCCTGGTACAGTAAGGCAGCGGACCTGAGCCGGGTGCAGTAAGGCAGCCGGCCTGAGCATGGTACAGTAAGGCAGCAGACCTGAGCCTGGTACAGTAAGGCTGCTGGCCTGAGCCTGGTACAGTAAGGCAGCGGACCTGAGCCGGGTACAGTAAGGCAGCCGGCCTGAGCCTGGTACAGTAAGGCAGCGGACCTGAGCCGGGTGCAGTAAGGCAGCCGGCCTGAGCCTGGTACAGTAAGGCAGCAGGCCAGAGCGGAATACAGTAAGGCAGCAGACCTGAGCCTGGTACAGTAAGGCTGGCGGCCTGAGCCTGGTACAGTAAGGCAACGGACCTGAGCCGGGTACAGTAAGGCAGCGGACCTGAGCCGGGTACAGTAAGGCAGCCGGCCTGAGCCTGGTACAGTAAGGCAGCGGACCTGAGCCGGGTACAGTAAGGCTGCCGGCCTGAGCCTGGTACAGTAAGGTAGCAGACCTGAGCCGGGTACAGTAGGGCAGCGGACCTGAGCCGGGTACAGTAAGGCTGCCGGCCTGAGCGTGGTACAGTAAGGCAGCAGGCCTGAGCCAGGTACAGTAAGGCAGCCGACCTGAGCGTGGTACAGTAAGGCAGCAGGCCTGAGCATGGTACAGTAAAGCTGCAGGCCTGAGCCAGGTACAGTAAGGCAGCAGGCCTGAGCCTGGTACAGTAAGGCAGCCGGCCTGAGCCTGGTACAGTAAGGCAGCCGGCCTGAGCCGGGTACAGTAAGGCAGCAGGCCTGAGCATGGTACAGTAAGGCAGCCGGCCTGAGCCTGGTACAGTAAGGCTGCCGGCCTGAGCAGGGTACAGTAAGGCAGCAGGCCTGAGCCTGGTACAGTAAGGCAGCAGGCCTGAGCCTGGTACAGTAAGGCAGCAGGCCTGTGCGGGGTACAGTAAGGCAGCAGGCCTGAGCATGGTACAGTAAGGCAGCAGGCCTGAGCATGGTACAGTAAGGCAGCAGGCCTGAGCATGGTACAGTAAGGCAGCAGGCCTGAGCATGGTACAGTAAGGCAGCAGGCCTGAGCCAGGTTCAGTAAGGCAGCCGGCCTGAGCCAGGTACAGTAAGGCAGCAGGCCTGAGCCAGGTACAGTAAGGCAGCAGGCCTGAGCATGGCACAGTAAGGCAGCAGGCCTGAGCATGGTACAGTAAGGCAGCAGGCCTGAGCCAGGTACAGTAAGGCTGCAGGCCTGAGCCTGGTACAGTAAGGCTGCAGGCCTGAGCCTGGTACAGTAAGGCAGCCGGCCTGAGCCTGGTACAGTAAGGCTGCAGGCCTGAGCCTGGTACAGTGAGGCTGCCGGCCTGAGCATGGTACAGTAAGGCAGCAGGCCTGAGCATGGTACAGTAAGGCAGCCGGCCTGAGCCGGGTACAGTAAGGCTGCCGGCCTGAGCCGGGTACAGTAAGGCTGCCGGCCTGAGCCAGGTACATTAAGGCAGCAGGCCTGAGCCTGGTACAGTAAGGCAGCAGGCCTGAGCCAGGTACATTAAGGCAGCAGGCCTGAGCATGGTACATTAAGGCAGCAGGCCTGAGCCTGGTACAGTAAGGCAGCCGGCCTGAGCATGGTACAGTAAGGCTGCAGGCCTGAGCCAGGTACAGTAAGGCAGCAGGCCTGAGCATGGCACAGTAAGGCAGCAGGCCTGAGCATGGTACAGTAAGGCAGCAGGCCTGAGCATGGTACAGTAAGGCAGCAGGCCTGAGCATGGTACAGTAAGGCAGCAGGCCTGAGCATGGTACAGTAAGGCAGCCGGCCTGAGCCGGGTACAGTAAGGCTGCCGGCCTGAGCCTGGTACAGTAAGGCAGCCGGCCTGAGCGGAATACAGTAAGGCAGCCGGCCTGAGCCTGGTACAATAAGGCTGCAGGCCTGAGCCTGGTACAGTAAGGCAGCAGGCCTGAGCCTGGTACAGTAAGGCAGCAGGCCTGAGCCTGGTACAGTAAGGCAGCCGGCCTGAGCCAGGTACAGTAAGGCAGCCGGCCTGAGCCTGGTACAGTAAGGCAGCCGGCCTGAGCCAGGTACAATAAGGCTGCCGGCCTGAGCCAGGTACAATAAGGCTGCCGGCCTGAGCGGGGTACAATAAGGCTGCCGGCCTGAGCCAGGTACAGTAAGGCAGCCGGCCTGAGCGGGGTACAGTGAGGCTGCCGGCCTGAGCGGGGTACAGTGAGGCTGCCGGCCTGAGCGGGGTACAGTAAGGCAGCAGGCCTGAGCCAGGTACAGTAAGGCTGCCGGCCTGAGCCAGGTACAGTAAGGCAGAAGGCCTGAGCCTGGTACAGTAAGGCAGCAGGCCTGAGCCAGGTACAGTAAGGCAGCCGGCCTGAGCCAGGTACAGTAAGGCAGCCGGCCTGAGCCGGGTACAGTAAGGCAGCCGGCCTGAGCCGGGTACAGTAAGGCAGCAGGCCTGAGCCGGGTACAGTAAGGCAGCAGGCCTGAGCCTGGTCCAGTAAGGCAGCCGGCCTGAGCCTGGTACAGTAAGGCAGCAGACCTGAGCCTGGTACAGTAAGGCAGCAGACCTGAGCCTGGTACAGTAAGGCAGCAGACCTGAGCCTGGTACAGTAAGGCAGCCGGCCTGAGCATGGTACAGTAAGGCAGCAGACCTGAGCCTGGTACAGTAAGGCTGCTGGCCTGAGCCTGGTACAGTAAGGCAGCGGACCTGAGCCGGGTACAGTAAGGCAGCGGACCTGAGCCGGGTACAGTAAGGCAGCCGGCCTGAGCCTGGTACAGTAAGGCAGCAGACCTGAGCCTGGTACAGTAAGGCAGCCGGCCTGAGCATGGTACAGTAAGGCAGCAGACCTGAGCCTGGTACAGTAAGGCTGCTGGCCTGAGCCTGGTACAGTAAGGCAGCGGACCTGAGCCGGGTACAGTAAGGCAGCCGGCCTGAGCCTGGTACAGTAAGGCAGCGGACCTGAGCCGGGTGCAGTAAGGCAGCAGACCTGAGCCTGGTACAGTAAGGCAGCCGGCCTGAGCCTGGTACAGTAAGGCAGCAGGCCAGAGCGGAATACAGTAAGGCAGCAGACCTGAGCCTGGTACAGTAAGGCTGGCGGCCTGAGCCTGGTACAGTAAGGCAACGGACCTGAGCCGGGTACAGTAAGGCAGCGGACCTGAGCCGGGTACAGTAAGGCAGCCGGCCTGAGCCTGGTACAGTAAGGCAGCGGACCTGAGCCGGGTACAGTAAGGCTGCCGGCCTGAGCCTGGTACAGTAAGGTAGCAGACCTGAGCCGGGTACAGTAGGGCAGCGGACCTGAGCCGGGTACAGTAAGGCTGCCGGCCTGAGCGTGGTACAGTAAGGCAGCAGGCCTGAGCCAGGTACAGTAAGGCAGCCGACCTGAGCGTGGTACAGTAAGGCAGCAGGCCTGAGCATGGTACAGTAAAGCTGCAGGCCTGAGCCAGGTACAGTAAGGCAGCAGGCCTGAGCCTGGTACAGTAAGGCAGCCGGCCTGAGCCTGGTACAGTAAGGCAGCCGGCCTGAGCCGGGTACAGTAAGGCAGCAGGCCTGAGCATGGTACAGTAAGGCAGCCGGCCTGAGCCTGGTACAGTAAGGCTGCCGGCCTGAGCAGGGTACAGTAAGGCAGCAGGCCTGAGCATGGTACAGTAAGGCAGCAGGCCTGAGCCTGGTACAGTAAGGCAGCAGGCCTGTGCGGGGTACAGTAAGGCAGCAGGCCTGAGCATGGTACAGTAAGGCAGCAGGCCTGAGCATGGTACAGTAAGGCAGCAGGCCTGAGCATGGTACAGTAAGGCAGCAGGCCTGAGCATGGTACAGTAAGGCAGCAGGCCTGAGCCAGGTACAGTAAGGCAGCCGGCCTGAGCCAGGTACAGTAAGGCAGCAGGCCTGAGCCAGGTACAGTAAGGCAGCAGGCCTGAGCATGGCACAGTAAGGCAGCAGGCCTGAGCATGGTACAGTAAGGCTGCAGGCCTGAGCCTGGTACAGTAAGGCAGCCGGCCTGAGCCTGGTACAGTAAGGCTGCAGGCCTGAGCCTGGTACAGTGAGGCTGCCGGCCTGAGCATGGTACAGTAAGGCAGCAGGCCTGAGCATGGTACAGTAAGGCAGCCGGCCTGAGCCTGGTACAGTAAGGCTGCCGGCCTGAGCCAGGTACATTAAGGCAGCAGGCCTGAGCCTGGTACAGTAAGGCAGCAGGCCTGAGCCAGGTACATTAAGGCAGCAGGCCTGAGCATGGTACATTAAGGCAGCAGGCCTGAGCCTGGTACAGTAAGGCAGCCGGCCTGAGCATGGTACAGTAAGGCTGCAGGCCTGAGCCAGGTACAGTAAGGCAGCAGGCCTGAGCATGGCACAGTAAGGCAGCAGGCCTGAGCATGGTACAGTAAGGCAGCAGGCCTGAGCATGGTACAGTAAGGCAGCAGGCCTGAGCATGGTACAGTAAGGCAGCAGGCCTGAGCATGGTACAGTAAGGCAGCCGGCCTGAGCCGGGTACAGTAAGGCTGCCGGCCTGAGCCGGGTACAGTAAGGCTGCCGGCCTGAGCCGGTTACAGTAAGGCTGCCGGCCTGAGCCGGGTACAGTAAGGCAGCAGGCCTGAGCCTGGTACAGTAAGGCAGCAGGCCTGAGCCAGGTACAGTAAGGCAGCGGACCTGAGCCGGGTACAGTAAGGCAGCCGGCCTGAGCCTGGTACAGTAAGGCAGCAGACCTGAGCCTGGTACAGTAAGGCTGCCGGCCTGAGCCTGGTACATTAAGGCAGCAGGCCTGAGCCAGGTACATTAAGGCAGCAGGCCTGAGCATGGTACATTAAGGCAGCAGGCCTGAGCCTGGTACAGTAAGGCAGCCGGCCTGAGCATGGTACAGTAAGGCTGCAGGCCTGAGCATGGTACAGTAAGGCAGCCGGCCTGAGCATGGTACAGTAAGGCTGCAGGCCTGAGCCAGGTACAGTAAGGCAGCAGGCCTGAGCATGGTACAGTAAGGCAGCAGACCTGAGCCTGGTACAGTAAGGCAGCAGACCTGAGCATGGTACAGTAAGGCTGCAGGCCTGAGCCAGGTACAGTAAGGCAGCAGGCCTGAGCCTGGTACAGTAAGGCTGCAGGCCTGAGCATGGCACAGTAAGGCAGCAGGCCTGAGCATGGTACAGTAAGGCAGCAGGCCTGAGCATGGTACAGTAAGGCAGCAGGCCTGAGCCGGGTACAGTAAGGCTGCCGGCCTGAGCCGGGTACAGTAAGGCAGCAGGCCTGAGCCTGGTACAGTAAGGCTGCCGGCCTGAGCCGGGTACATTAAGGCAGCAGGCCTAAGCATGGTACAGTAAGGCAGCAGGCCTGAGCCAGGTACAGTAAGGCAGCAGACCTGAGCCAGGTGCAGTAAGGCAGCAGGCCTGAGCCTGGTACAGTGAGGCTGCAGGCCTGAGCCAGGTACAGTAAGGCAGCCGGCCTGAGCTGGATACAGTAAGTTTGCTGTTCTGAGCTGAGTACTGTAAGACTGCTGACTGAGTTGGGGCAATAAGATGGCAGCCTGAATATCATGGTTGCGCAGGTATGACTGCTGATATGCAGAGATTGGAAATCATTGAAAGGTTGAGGCTGCTCACCTGAGGTTGGTGGCTCTGTTTGGTTAAACAGGTCCCTCCATGCAATATCCATGAAGAGGGCGCAGTATTTACTGTCCAGGGATGCCAGATACTTTGCCACAGGGTGAGGACCTGAAATACAGATAGGGGAAAAGGTGGAGTAGAAAACTTTACATTTACTTTACCAGAGTTACCATTTTATACGAAGATGCGGGTCATACTATCCACATCATTAGGACTACAGAAAGTCTAACTGTCCATAGTCCCAGTTTATTTAAGCTCCAGTGCAGAATATAAGAAACATTTACCTTCAGATTTGCTGTTGGCTGCGGCGCTCACCGTATGTCACATTTGATATATCCCATCACATGAACAAAGACCTATTTTCTGTAATGCCCTTACCAGAGGAACTGAGGGCCTATATTAAATTAGAGCTGCGTTTGGAATCGTATCTCGCAAATGCGCCTCGTAGCGCGATTTGCGTACTACGAATCGACTTGCGTTTGACTTGCGTAATTTCAGACTCATTTTACGAGGTTTGCTTCCGAGAAGAGCTACATAGTAAGTTGCGGACAAGAATTCTTTGCATGTACGCTCGTATCTCGCAAAATCGCTAAGTGCACAAAAATACACCAGCAAATTGTTTCAAGTACTAAGTACAGACTAATTAAAGTGTAAAAGTGACAGTTTAACAAAGGGAAAGCATGGAAGGCCATTACAAGTGATTGCACAATAACCTCCCCCCATTACCCCCCATTAAAGACACACTACCTGATTACTTAAAACACAAAAACATCAGAATGATGCCATATTAAGCCTGTTAAGTGCTTTGTATTACGTATTTCGTGCTATTTTCACACACAAACCTTAATAGATTAATTGATACGCACGGCCACGGAAATCACAAGTTATCCGAGATAGCGTCCCTCGTTCGCAAATCCTAACATGTACAAGATCGCATCCGTCACTCGTATCTCGCAGCACTTTGAATTTAATAGCGTTGTAAACGGTCTCATTTTCTAACTGCGTAGGCCTTGCGATTTCAACTCGTATTTACGAGGCTGCAATTTAATAGGGCTCCAAATGTTTTTATTAGTTATCGACCTTGTCCTATTCCTTTTTTTTAATTTTTTTATTCTTTATATAAATCCAATAAACAGAATAAAAAGAACACATTACACACATACAAAATACCAACAACGTATACAAAAAAAAGAAGAAAATTCCAAATGTGACAAATAACTAGAAGTTCGACTATAATTAGTCTTTGACAGTAAAAGATGAAGCGGGGAGACTAAGAATCCAAATAAGCCGAGTTTATATATTGGTCCCACATATTCCAATGTTTTTATCTGAATGTTAATATTTGTTTCTATAAAATAATTTTTGAGGTTTCCTTCCTTTCTTTCATTGACCTTAAGTTTTTAATACAGAGTGAAATTGTAAACTTATCAAGAAGTAACAGTTCAAATTGTGTAATAGATCCAATTACTTGTTTGTATTCTGGTTTTAGCAATATTGAAGTTAAAGAGTTAAATTCTAACCATTTTTCTATAGGTAAGATATTTTCAGTGACATTTTTTCAATGAATAAATCAGAAAATGTCATTAAATTCTATAATTCCAAGTAAAATGTAATGAGCTTTAAAACAACTGTTCAAAGTGTTCAAAGCTACCATGGGAGTTAGAGGAGCGGGGAGGGTACTAATCCCGGTTTTCCTATTGTATTTTCGTCCTTGGTAAAAAAAAAGTCAACAAAGTTAACTATTTAAGAGTTTTTTCATCTCTTTGGTCCAAATTAAATCATTGAAGTGTAAATTCCCTGAGAGATCTTTCTCTATTTCCTTATATTTAGTCTTATCTTGGGTATAGGTGTCATTGTACTGCCTCTGAATATTCTATAATATTTGGTGATACTAATCCTCCTTTTTTAAAATAACTTTGTATAAGGTCAGGACTGACCCTTGGTCCTTTATTCTTGCTTAGAAAAGCATTAGGAGTATCTTACGGGATACTTCTCATAAGATACGTTACGTTTGACATCTGAATTGCCGAGATTTTACCCGACCACGATAGATTCAACGTCTTGCATTTCTTCAATATGTTACTAACCTGTTCGTAAACTCATAAATAACAACTAATTAGTGCTTGAAAATAGGGAATATATTCTATACCAAGATGGGTGATCTTGTTTCTCTCCCAATTGAAGTATCTCTCTCTAAGTTTCATTTTTGGTTCTGGATCTAAATTAATTGCTAAAGCTTCCATATTATACAAGTTTAATATATAATCAGACATTTCAATGTAATTCCTTAAACAATCTTATAAACGACTCAAAGAATTAAGTCAACACAACGCCGTCTGCAAACATTGTAAGCTTATTTATAGTATTTCCTGTGTTAATACCTTCAATCTGTATTTTATTATTTATCAATATTGCCAAAGGTTCAATTATCAAACCAAATACCCAGGGGGAGAAGGGCCAGCCCTGTCTTGTACCATTTCTTATCTTGAAGTTATTTGTTATATATCCAAGTCCCATAACATGGACAGAGACCTCAGTGTAAAGGGCTTTGACTGGACGTGAACCAAACCCATATTCTTAAAGCCCTTGGGGCCTCATTCAATTGCGATTTGGCCAATTGAATAGGGCTCTATATAAGCACATAGCATATTTTTTTACAGAGATTTAGTGAACTTGTATCCAAAAGCAAGGTCTTCACTAACTAAAAACTTCAGTAAAAAAATATGCTCTGTGCTTATATAGAGCCCTATTCAATTGGCCAAATCACAACTGAATGAGGCCCTTGGTCTATAAAATCCCAATTTACTCTATTGTATGCCTTCTTGGTGACAGAGCAAGCATTGGGATCATTCTAGACTTGAAAAAGCAATTAAATTGAGCAATTTCCTCGAGTTATCAGTTCCGTCTGGTCTGTACCAATTTGTTACATTTTAAGATGGCAACAGTTTCTTCTACTTCTTTGGTTGGTATCCCTCTTTCTAAATAACTCAGTTGATTTAAGAATTGCTTCCTTAAAGAAGGATTGTCTTTGAGATTATACAAAGATTTGTAAAATGTAAGAAATATCTCACCAATTTTGCATGTTCAATACAAATTATGATCTTTTAATTTATTCTTTTATGAGGATTGCTTCTCTTAAATATATTTACTAGAAGTTTGCCAACCTTTCTCCTAATTAGTTATTTAGATATTGAATATAAAACCTACTTTCAAAGACCCACTTCTAAACTTTCAGTTGAGTTGCTCGTCTCCACCCCTCATGAGGTCATAAATGGTTGGAGCAATGGTTGGTATTTATGTATATTTTATCCAACTGTTTTTTATAGAATAAACCCCAGACTTTATTTAGCCCTCTGCTATGAATCAGCATTGCATGGCAGGGATTGAGATGTAGGAAAGTCTTTTGGCCACAAAATGCTGAAACCAAACATTCTGCTCGATGTGCTTATGTTCCTCACAAAAAACGAGAATAAGTGCCTTATCTGTGAAGATGCTCTTTCATCCTTTTTCTGTCATTTTGTCTTTCTGTCAGTGGATTCAGGAACATGAAATATATAAAGATCACAAATAAAGTGGCGATGCTAATGAGAAGAATGCTAATGGTAATATATGGCGATCATGGCATGGATGGAGTCTTACGATGAGTCCTGGATTAGGGGCAGTTTGGGACTACATATACACACAGCAGAACATATGCTGGATTATTGAAGGCCCCCTCTCACCTAGCGGTAGAATTAGGAATCGCAAATAGTTTAGCCAGTCGGGGGTTTTCCCTGCTAGTTGCTCCACAAAGAACCTGAGGATCACACTTAGGTAGCTCTGATCTCCAGCAACCAGGACCTTCACTGGAGGCGGCATAAGCGAGTTACAGTTACAGCTGTGGAGAGAAAGAGAGAGCGGCACAGTGAGCAATGCAGACAGAGGACCATGACCATGATAAAATGGTGCTCCTGGTTAGGATATTTGGGGGTTCTGCAGATAACATGACTTATTTACAGGGTACTAGGAGGAGAAGAACTCACTATCTTTGGATGCGTGTGATGATGCCGGTGAAGGCAGCTTGCACGTCCGCAGGAGAACACGTGGACACGGTGAGCTGCTTCCCCTTCAGCTGGTCACAGAGGTACTGGGAGAAAACAAACATCACGAATGAGAATCACCCCAAGATATGTCTACAGTTGGTTGGGATGAATGGCTTTAAAATGTATAATTTTGTATAGTGAATGGTTAGGATATTTTTAAAAACTGCTTGGGGTAAGTGGTTTGGATTTGTGTAATGTTTGGGCTGAAAAGTTGGTATGAGTGATTAGATTTTGCATAAGCAGCTAGCGCGAATGGTTATATTTTGGATAATTGGTTGGGGTTAATGGTTAGATATTAAGCAAATAGAGTGGCGGCGCTAGTCTAAGAATGAACAATACCTAAGTAGGTTTATTCTATAGGTCTGGTTACCAGAACAAAACTACTTAGGTGTTCAGATGAGCGCCGCTACTCTTTGTGTTTAGTATTTCTCACCCTAGGGAGATAGGGGGAACCAGATGTGGACTCTTTCCTCACTGTGCCTTAGGGTGTACAGCTGTATCTCACTAACGAGGCCCACAGAGGCCGAAACGTATGTCTGGGGTTTGCTGTGTCTCCTATTCAGGGTAGAATTGCCTGGTATTTCAGGGCTGGATCACTCTTTTGATTGAGACCAGACTGATATACTACAATATATGTATCTCTGTGAAGGCACAAGTGAGATAAAATAGGCTGCTCTCGGAGAAGGTAACCAGACCTATATAGGTATTGTTCGTTCTCACATGAGCACCTGTACTCTTTTTGTTTAATGGTTAGATTTTGTTTAATTAATTGGGGTGAATAGTTTGGATTGGTATAGTTGGTTGCGGTGAATGGTAATGGTATAACCGATTGGTATGAATGGTTCGGTTCCGTATAGCTTGTTTGGTGTGAATGGTTTGGATATGTGTAATTAGTGGGTATGAATGGCTATAATTTGTATACCGGTTTTATGAATGATTAGGATTTGGATGATTGGTTACATTTTTCATACTTTTTGGAGGGTGAATGGTTAGGATTTTTTAAATTGGCGGGATGAATCATTTAGATTTGAGCCAATTGTTGGCGTGAATAGTTTAGGGTTGTATAACTGGTTCATATGAACCTTTAGATTTTGTATAATTGGTTTGGGATAAATGTTTAGATTTTTAATAGCTGGGTTGGGGGAGTTAGGTTTGTATATTTGGTTGGGATGTGTTTATTCTGTATTTGTGTACGTCATTGGATGAATGATTTGGATTTGTGTGATTTGTTGGGGTGAAAGGTTAACGTCAGTATAATTGCATAGCATGAATGGTTAGTTTTGTATAATTGATTAGGACAAATGGTTAGATTTTTAAACCTGGTTCGGGGAGGTTAGATTAGAATGACCAGATATTGTATAATTGGACCGTATACGTGTATTTGATTCTTGTATCACGGATTGGCATGTCGGCTTGTATTTGTGCAGCTGGTTCATGTGAATATGAGGTGTTTTAGTTGACTGTTAAATGTAACGGTCATTTGGCAATCTAAGCTTACATTTATTTTCCAAAAAGTTAACTTCATTGTGAGCCTCAACCCAGTACTTCATTTCCTTAAATTGAAATCTGTTATCATCTATCTCCCCATATATCTCTTCCCCGTGCGCTCTCCCATATATCTCTTCCCCGTGCGCTCTTCCATATATCTCTTCCCAGTGCGGTCTCCCATATATCTCTTCCCCGTGCGGTCGCCCATATATTTCTTCCCAGTGCGGTCTCCCCATATATCTCTTCCCCGTGCGCTCTCCCATATATCTCTTCCCCGTGCGCTCTTCCATATATCTCTTCCCAGTGCGGTCTCCCATATATCTCTTCCCCGTGCGGTCTCCCACATATCTCTTCCCCGTGCGGTCTCCCACATATCTCTTCCCAGTGCGGTCTCCCATATATCTCTTCCCCGTGCGGTCTCCCATATATCTCTTCCCAGTGCGGTCTCCCATATATCTCTTCCCAGTGCGGTCTCCCATATATCTCTTCCCCGTGCGGTCTCCCATATATCTCTTCCCCGTGCGGTCTCCCACATATCTCTTCCCCGTGCGGTGTCCCATATATCTCTTCCCCGTGCGCTCTCCCATATATCTCTTCCCCGTGCGGTGTCCCATATATCTCTTCCCCGTGCGGTCTCCCATATATCTCTTCCCAGTGCGGTCTCCCATATATCTCTTCCCCGTGCGGTCTCCCATATATCTCTTCCCAGTGCGGTCTCCCATATATCTCTTCCCCGTGCGGTCTCCCATATATCTCTTCCCAGTGCGGTCTCCCATATATCTCTTCCCCGTGCGGTCTCCCATATATCTCTTCCCCGTGCGGTCTCCCATATATCTCTTCCCCGTGCGGTCTCCCATATATCTCTTCCCAGTGCGGTCTCCCATATATCTCTTCCCAGTGCGGTCTCCCATATATCTCTTCCCCGTGCGGTCTCCCATATATCTCTTCCCAGTGCGGTCTCCCATATATCTCTTCCCCGTGCGGTCTCCCATATATCTCTTCCCAGTGCGGTCTCCCATATATCTCTTCCCAGTGCGGTCTCCCATATATCTCTTCCCCGTGCGGTCTCCCATATATCTCTTCCCAGTGCGGTCTCCCATATATCTCTTCCCCGTGCGGTCTCCCATATATCTCTTCCCAGTGCGGTCTCCCATATATCTCTTCCCCGTGCGCTCTCCCATATATCTCTTCCCCGTGCGCTCTCCCATATATCTCTTCCCCGTGCGCTCTCCCATATATCTCTTCCCCGTGCGCTCTCCCATATATCTCATCCCCGTGCGGTCTCCCATATATCTCTTCCCAGTGCGGTCTCCCACATATCTCTTCCCCGTGCGGTCTCTCACATATCTCTTCCCAGTGCGGTCTCCCATATATCTCTTCCCAGTGCGGTCTTCCATATATCTCTTCCCTGTGCGGTCTCCCACATATCTCTTCCCGTGCGCTCTCCCATATATCTCTTCCCAGTGCGGTCTCCCATATATCTCTTCCCAGTGCAGTCTCCCATATATCTCTTCCCCGTGCGCTCTCCCATATATCTCTTCCCGTGCGCTCTCCCACATATCTCTTCCCCATGCGGTCTCCCATATATCTCTTCCCCGTGCGGTCTCCCACATATCTCTGTGTTACGGTGTCTAGATAACCCAACATATACTTTTCTCTCTGAGACTTCTTTACATGACCCAAGATGCTCTCTTCTTTCTGTTCACATGACCCCGGGTGTCCTCCTTCCCCCCCTGCTCTCCTGCTGGTCCCCAAGATATCATGCTTTGACCCCAATCTGTTTTGTATACCTATTTTACCTGTCCTCTGTTTCTTATTTACTCATACATTAGCCATCCACATCCCACACCTTGGATCCCTTGCTCGTCACCTTTACTCGGCCATTGCTCTTCTCGCGGGGTCATCTCTTACCTGCCCCTGCCATTCTGTAATGCTCAACAGGATGATACTTTCTGGAAGCTGCTGCTCTGATCCTAGGATTTCGTTCAGCTCGTCATAAACTGATTTACGGGGAGTCTGAAGAGACAAGAGACGTGTGATACTTACACCATGCATACTTCAAGTTATATTATATACATAAAAAAACATGGCAGCCTTGAGGTCCTGGGGTGATCATCCCGATATGATATGACTGTATCGAATGGCCTGGCTGTAGATAATAGTTCTTTGTGTGTTCTTATTTCTGAGGTGGGTTCCTGGTAGGGATGTCCGAGCTGTGACATGGATTGTAGTGTCCAGAAAGCAAAATTGTATGTGGGAATAGCCAAACTTCACATAATAGTAGGGTGGACCTCATGCTAAGAGTCCTGGTGATAAGATATCATCTATGGAGACCAGTTGACATACATTCCTCTCTCATTTTTGCAATGGACTGGTATATTGTGGTGCCATTCGGGCCCCGTTTGCCATCCCCATTTTTTGATTTTTTGTAATCATAATTCCTGTTCAAATGTGAAGTATTTGTGTGAGTATGAAATGTATCCTGTTTAAAGAAGCTCATCACCCTTAGCATTACCATGCACAGCACATCTATCACCCTCCTGTACCACGCGCACACCCATTGCCAGTCTTGTGTCGGTGCTCTCGGGAAAGCTCTACGTACATTAGATGATACGCTCAAACACAGGGCCCTCTATTCTTTTGTAATGTGTTAAAATTGTTTCTGCACTTAACCCCTGTATAGCGCTACGGAATATGTTGGCATGTTACAAATAATATAGGAGTTGTGTTACTGGTGTCATGGTCATATTTTCTTACTAGACATTTGGGACAAGCTGCTAAGACATATATGTATGGGATGTTTGTAGATAGGGAATCCATATCCATCGAGTCCATGATGGTTCATTCCATATCCATCGAGTCCATGATGGTTCATCCCATATCCATCAAGTCCATGATGGTTCCATCTGGGATGGGGACTATGGCATTTGGTTTGCTAAGCAGATCAGTTGTGTCCAGGTGATAGGTTGGTGTTTTTCTAACCAGGGATTTTAAAATGTTTCCTACCCAAACCGAAATATTTTCTGGGACAAATCCTGATATTATGGGCCTTCCAGTGTTTCCATCTTTTGTACAAGAGCAAGCAGTGGGTGTCTGAGTGACCGGCAGCCCCCTCACAACTCAGTCCCCTTACAAGAGCAAGCACTGGGTGTCTGAGTGACCGGCAGCCCCCGCACAACTCAGCCCCCTTACAAGAGCAAGCACTGGGTGTCTGAGTGACCGGCAGCCCCCGCACAACTCAGCCCCCTTACAAGAGCAAGCACTGGGTGTCTGAGTGATTGGCAGCCCCCTTACAAGAGCAAACAGTGGGAACCTGGCTGCAGACTAGGCACAAGCGGTAAGGAAAGTGCAGAGCGTATTTTAACCCTTTCTTGCACTCTCAGTTGTCTTTTTAGGCTATTAAAATACATTATTATGGACACACAAACATATTTACATATTTAGTATTATTTATTTGATCACATGAGCAGGTTTTTACAGTCTAGAGTGCACGATTGTGCAGAAGAGACTTATTCAAATGGGAATTTTTAAGAAGTTAATTGGCTGCTGAGCCTCTAAGGAAGTTCATTAGCAATGTGGATCTTGCAGGGGGCTTGATGGGTTAGACTATGAGTGTATTAAAACGTCTATATACATATGACAAGGAACATATTGCACGCATCACCAGCTCCTCTCGGTCTCTCCGCTGGCTTCCTATAGCATCCAGATTACATGACCCTAACATATAAAGCCCTCAACACTGCACCCCCTGATATCTCTGCTCTCGTCTCAGATACCTCCCCACCCTCCCCCACCATTCTGCTAATGACCTTCTTCTTTCCTCCACACACTCCTCATCCAGGACTTTTTTTGTGCTGCCCCAATTCTCTGAAACTCCTTGCCTCGCTCCACAAGACTCCTCCTGCCTCAAACCCTTTAAAAACTCACTAAAAACGAATCTGTTTAAAGAAACTCACGACCTTCAGCCTGAATATGTCCAATGTCATCCTTGTATATCCTGCCCACACGCTTTAGACTGTAAGTTTGTGAGTTTTGAAGAGGAAGCTCCATTTACTAATGATTCTAAGCTCAAACACAGGGCCCTGCAATCTACGGCATTGTGGTAATATTGTTCTTGCACTAAACCCCTGTACAGCGCTTTATAAATAAAGGATAATAATAATAATAATGATGTTGATTAACCTGAGCTTGAGGGAGCTCAGAGGGCCGTGGCTGACAGATGTCCCAGTTGGGCTGAGGCCTATACAAATGCCTTGCAAAAGTATTCACCCCCTCGACTTTTTACTTATTTTGTTACACTACAGCCTTACGTTCAATGTTTTGTTAATCTGAATTTTATGTGGCGGATCAGAACACAATAGTCTAAGTTGGTGAAGTGAAATGAGAAAAATATATACATAAGACTATTTTTTAGAAATAGAAAACAGAAAATTGTCATGTGCGTATGTATTCACCCCCTTTGTTATAAAGCCAATGAAAAGCTCTGGTGCAACCAATTATCTTCAGAAGTCAAATAATTAGTGACATGATGTCCACCTGTGTGCAATCTAAGTGTGACATGATCTGTCATTACATATACACACCTTTTTTGAAAGGCCCCAGTGGCTGCAACACCTAAGCAAGAGGCACCACTAACTAAACAGTACCATGAAGACCAAGGAACTCTCCCAACAAGTAAGGGACAATGTTGTTGAGAAGTACAAGTCAGGGTTAGGTTATAAAAAATATCCAAATGTTTGATGATCCCCAGGAGCACCATCAAATCTATCATAACCAAATGGAAAGAACATGGCACAACAGCAAACCTGCCAAGAGACGGCCGCCCACCAAAACTCATGGACTGGGCAAGGAGGGCATTAATCAGAGAGGCAGCACAGGGACCTTAGGTAACCCTGGAGGAGCTGCAGAGATCCACAGCAGAGACTGGAGTATCTGTACATAGGAAGACAATAAGCCGTACGCTCCATAGAGCACCATCCCCACAGTGAAACATGGCGGTGGCAGCATCATGCTGTGGGTATGGGACTGGGAAACTGGTCAGAGTTGAGGGAAAGATGGATGGTGCTAAATACAGGGATATTCTTGTACCTGCACCACTCTGTGCGTGATTTGAAGCTAGGACGGAGGGTCACCTTCCAGCAGGACAATGACCCCAAACACACGGCTAAAGCAACACTTGGGGGGTTTAAGGGGAAACATGTAAATGTGTTGGAATGGCCGAGTCACAGCCCAGACCTCAATCCAATAGGAAATCTGTGGTCAGACTTAAAGATTGCTGCTCACAAGCGCAAACCTTCCAACTTGAAGGAGCTGGAGCAGTTTTGCAAGGAGGAACGGGCAAAAATCCCAGTGGTAAGATGTGGCGAGCTCATAGAGACTTATCCAAAGCAACTTGGAGCTGTGATTGCCGCAAAAGGTGGCGTTACAAAGTACTGACTTTAGGGGGGTGAATACTTATGCACAGGGACTTTTTCTGTTATTTTGTCCTATTTGTTGTTCGCTTCACAATAAAAAAAATATATATATCTTCAAAGTTGTGGCAAGTTCTGTAAATTAAATGATGCAAATCCTCAGACAATCCATGTTACTTCCAGGTTGTGAGGCAACAAAATACGAAAAATGCCAAGGGGGTGAATACTTTTGCAAGGCACTGTATGAATGCTTGCTCAAACTAACAATTTATACGTTTTTGTTTTTAATTCTCAACAAAGCATATGTGTGAGCTCAGTTCCCCTTTAATAGTCTTAGAGAAGGGCTAGTCAATTGTCTTTATAAAGTGCAAAACATCAAGCAGTTTTGTTGGTGAAGTCTGCCTCTAAAATCCCGATGTTTAATTTACACACATGCAAATGTCAAATACATTATATGAGTCCAATTAACTAATAAAGACTTAATAAGGTTGAAGATGAAATATTTGAGGAGGCCCGGATTTGTCCCCCTACAACTACCAGTGTATTAGAATGAGGCTCAGTAGCTCGGTCCGTATGTGTCACAACACGCCTATGTGCCTGCACGCCTCTACATGATTGCTATTGTTACTTTCTAAAACATTCCAGGACAAATGGGCAGGAAAAATAATCCGGTGTCATGCTGTGCAACAAAATAATCAAAACAGGAAGTCTGCCCATAGAGCAATAAAATACTGTGGCATAATAAGGTGCAAAAATAATACAGTATCATTGGTAATTATCCAGAATTAGTATGAAATCAAAGTAAAATAGCGACATGTCTTTATATACAAGGCCGCTCCATAGTCGTCATTAATCTGAGGGACAGACTGGATCGGATGAATACAGGATCATAGAAACAAAACTAAAATGATTATAATCCATTCCCAGAAGGGGGCACCTTCCATTCCACGTCAAGTGACTCCAATACCCTACAACTCCCCGGCACGTTGTCCAATGTCTGGTTCCGCCATGTTGTGACTAATATTGGATCTTGGATGAATATAGGATCCTTATTTTCTAGGGGCGGATGCATATGGAGGTTGGCACATTTGCACATGGCGATAGGTTTCATATTAAGTGGTGCAGCACGGTGTCACTAATACATTGGTTCAGTACAAAGATCCCACACAATTCAGTTAGTGGAACTTAATAAACGCAATAAAATGTTTAAATATAAAAAAACACAAAATAGCTTTGAAAGTAATACCAATCCTTATAAGTATCACGAAGAGTTAATAGTCTGTGTAGGTTATTTTTAGTTTGCCGCCATGCGACCAAATGAGGATAATCTCCCCATGGGGGGCTTCACCCTTTAATCAGATAAATCCTGTGACACGACCTTTGATTGCTGGGAGCATTAGAGTGCCGAGTCGCTCCTATTATCCAGCGCCAGGCAAGGTGCACGGTCATACCAAGACCAATGTTATAGCGTGTGCTAGTCATGTCTCCCTGAGATATACACGGCTGTCCCCTGCATCCCAAATGTAATTAATGTACCTCATTATTTTTACCACCACATAAACGAATTAGACAGCTCTGTTACAATATAGCATACCGAGACGAACGAAGACAATGGAATAAATCTGAAGACTCATTTAGGCTGCTTTTAATAGGAATGTTGGGGGAATAAATGGACATCCAGACACCACATATGACACGGGGTGTTACTCACCTGGTTACAGAGCCGTGACTCTGGGGAGAGTTCTGCCTCCAGGTTGCTCGCTTTGTCGCTTGGCGCTCGGGAGTGCTGATGATCCTTCATGGAGGTACTGCGAGATCCGCGGACCAACCTATTCTCTTGCCTAAAGGTACAAGGACATATCTCAATACACCACCCTTGCATCTTCATATCCTGTCTGAACCTTAGCCCCGGCTGGTGTCTCCTTACCTGGGTGACATGATAATCTGGGATTCGGCTCTGCCAATCATGCCCAAATATGGCACCCGCTCCGCGCCCTCCCTGGAGCTGTGATCTCCAGCCTGGGGCACAGCAGCAACGGTTTCAATCGTCTCCTAACATGGAACGAGTAGGTGAGTCGGGTCACTGAACAACCAAAAATAATTCTTATACTTTCAGATGATGTTGTAACTTGAGGGTTATCCAGATATTTGTGTTTGGAATCAAATGGGAGCGACCATGGAAAACTGCGGTCTTGTGAACGGTACCAAGAGTTGGGTCATGTAGGTGCGTTCTGGCCTTACAAAGCAGCATAATGGCTACTGATTGGGAGTAGATATTGGCCAATTATAAAGCCAGGTGTTGGCTAGGTGTAGGCATCTAGATTCCCAGATGCAGCAAATGAATATAATGTATTCACAGGGAGCATTCTGGGTATTGAGAATAGACTTCCTGAAAACTCACAGTAGTTGGACGGAGGTCAAGGTCATCGGATCGGGCCGGGTTTGTGACCGTCCCACTCTCTGTGTCATTCTAAAAGAAAGTAAAATAGTAGAAGATTGTTTTGGGGTAAAACTCTGATATTAAGGACTTCCTGACTAAAATAAATAAGATCAAAAGCAGTTCGATACCTCAAACACATCGTTATTTTACATACAACACGCGTGTGCAAGTGAACATGCTCCGCAGATGCAAGTTCTGAGCACGTAAATAAGCAGTCACTGTATGTAGCTGATCAGTAAAGCATTTGGGTGTCACACATGCTGAATAACATACATGTGTCAGGTGTAAGAGAGTTTCTGTCACTGTCCCTAGATGAAACACACGTGTATTATGCTAGGATGATCCACAAAACTTCACGTGTACACGCACAACACCGATTATCTGGCACCCCAAACCACTTGCCGGATTAAACGATTTGCCGAACCAACGGTGGTTGGATGGTTTCCTGGTTACAGGCGAAGCCGCCCAATCTGAAAACTGTAGAGGTCGTCCAGAGGTCCCTCCCCAAAGAAAAGTCACAAGGTCAATCTAAAAAGGGTGCGACCACCCAACCAGCGCCACAGCAACAGGAAGTTCCAGACCGTCCATTGCAGGATAATATATGTGTCAGCTGTACTAAGACAAATATACTACCCAGAAGGCACAGTATGTTCCGGGTCAGTGTCACACAACCTATGACTTTGCAACAAATACTGGTGCCACCCATTCAATGTGCAATGTACGTGGCAGGTACTCGCAGTAAGCCCAGGAGCCACACAAGCGCTGGGCCTGGTTGGCACACCATTATTTGGACTAGTCTTCTCATACTCACCGTATTCATATTCTTGTCCGGTCCTTTCTGGCTATTTATGGAGCCAATCTCTGTCTGGGACCCCGAGTTAGAGATTCCCTCAAAGTACCGCCTGAAAAAGGAGAAAGACAGGAACATGAAGGAATGGAGACGGGACGGGGGGTACCGGTGAGAAGATTGGGAGAAGTAAGCGCCGAGAGGTGAAGTAGTTATAGTAATCCAGCTACTAAAACACAACCTTCATGGCACCTCACTGAGCGTAACTTTCTAGTCTCATAGTGGATTTTGGGTGAGTCTCAATACTCTCAGATAGGTTTATAAGATTCTCTCACCTCACTTGGTTTAAGATGTCTCTACTCTCAGTGTGGACTTGTGAGGGGATTAGGGGCTTCTATCCAAATAGATTATAAAACATCCATCACAAAGTGCAATCACGTGGTTGTGTAAAAGTCTCCCTGGTGGACCTAAACCCAACATCCCCCTCATTGAACCACTGGAGAATGGCCATTCTTCTCCATAATGGTGACCTAGGATCTCTTTGGAAAGTTTTCCCAATTCCTACATCTTACACATTTACAAGGGCCAAACAACTGGAAACAAAATGTGCGCCTACAAAGCATCTGTGAACATGATACAACATGGGAGTTACAGGAAGGAATTCCAGGTTTCTAGGCCGTGTTACTGCACCAAAGTCCCCAAATGTAGGAGAGAAAAGCAGGATATATAGAAAAGATAGAGATTAGTGGTAGGCAACCTTCATCCTTCCCAAGTGGCCCAGAGCCATTTCTCTACAGTGGGTAGATTTATAGGTTCTTAGTTTTTTACTCCAAAGTGGGTATGTTAGATGAAAAGCCAACAAGGGGAAAAAATCCCCTCCAGCTCAACATTAGATGTCTTCTATTTGTGAATTTGAGTATCATATGTCAGTGTGTGTGTGGGGGGGGGGGGGGGTCTCATGTGGGATTCCTGTGTGGGGTGTACGTAAGAATTATCTCACCTCAGAGTGGGTTTCGGAGTGCTCAGGACGCTGTCATTGTCCTCAATATCAAAGCCACTCTCGCTGTTGTTACACTCATCTAGACTGTCATATAACAGTCCAAGTTCCTCCTCCTCCTCCTGCTCACGAGAAGTGCGCTCGGCATCCAGTGGCTACGTGGAGATCGCCAATTTGTTCAGTGAATAGGAGGAAAGAGAGGTGAAAGAAAAGTCAGGATATATAGGAAGACAGTAAAGGGAGAGTCATATAGGGCACAGCAAGGCAGAATGAGAGCAAAGAAAGAACATAGAAAGAAAGGGAGTGCAAAGCGGGATTATCAGTTTCCCGTAGACCAGCTAAGATGTGGGTCAGTGAACGTAGTATTGGGTGGCATGAAAACCGGGGGCACAAAGGCTTCTGATGGTGGGTCCGATAGTGGTTGTGTGTGAATCATGTTTTATATATTGTTAATATTTGTTAAGAGAGAGAGCAGATACTCAGGTGACCAAGTCCTTGTCTGCATAGGAGATGAGCTCCTCCACGGCATGGGGAACTCCAAGAGTACTCCGGGGACCAACTGCACATGCTCAACTTGTTAGATATGGGCTATTTGACTCCATAAGACACAAGGATATGCTGGCATGTTTATGCTCTTTTGATCCTGCGGGAAAGAAAACACCAGGTCATTGGCTCAAAATAGACATCAGGAAACCATCTTTTCAATACCCTACCAAATCATCTTCTTGCCTTTGTGGGACAGCCAGTGTGACACCAGCTCCTACATAGGGATAACTTTAGGATATCAACTTCTTAATTCCACAGGACTACAGATTCTTTATGCTTGCTTGCTTCATTGACATTAACCCTTGAGAGTTTGGCTTCAGTAGATTCAAGCACAGCCCTGCGGCAATCGGACAGATCCTGCTGCTCTGCGCAAGAGAACCTTCTATATCCAGATAGTTCTGTTTGTTTCCGCTATCTAAGGAGGACCCGTCCAACCGTAATAATTACACGGTTACTGATATCCCGTCCGGCTCACAGAGCGCCGCCACTTACTTGAAGTCAGCATTATTGCTACTTCCACTGACCCCAAATAATGCTGCTCCCAGATAGATGTCCGACATCTCTTGCATCAAGTGGGCTCATGCCGAGGATAATCTGTCCGCAGGTCTCCATATTTCTTCTATGTTCTTTCATAACATACTGTATAGGTGACTAATTAAGTGTCCCAGTGTCAAGATATGTGCGGATTTCTGCTCCTAAGAAGGTTTCATTAGAATAAGACTAAAAAGGTATCCAGCCATTTAGTTTCAGTGACTATAATACAAAATGTATCCATATGACGTCATCGCATTACTAAGATAATGACATGGAAGGCCACCAATATCGTCCAGGTAATGAAATACTTGAATGCCTTTTCCCCTTATTTCTACCATTAAAGGGACGGGAACACTAACCTGCTTAAACTTTATTGAAACGAACAGGAAGTGCAGAGAGAATACTTCTGTCTCTAGATCTCAATGGCGGCCAATCAGCAAGCCCCCAGTTAAACTTCAGAGTAAGTTTTTGTGCTCTGATACCAAAAAAAACACTGACACATTATCAAATACCGCCTTTCTGCTGCAAGAAAGAAAAAACAAATTCCCTGCCCCTTTAAACTGCGAAAGAGCTCTCTATACAGCTATAGAAATAACTAAAGATGCAGGAAATCCGGACATGGCGACCTGCCACGGAGAAGCTAAGAAACGAGCGACTCAAATGTAAGACATAGGCAAAGTATGAAATCCTCTGGATGAACTGATGAAATAGCATTAAGATCCGGTCTCCTTCCTATTGTCTTTCCCATTTAGGCGTAGAGACAAGACAATGCAGAAATGCGTCAAATGTCATGGATCCTTCAGAGCTCCTGAGGTATGCATCTTATCTTAAAAAATCCAACAGATGCAATCTTCATGTTGACCCCACTGTGAGCCTTTGGGTTTCTTCGTGCTGGTTTCCATTTGTCTGGACCTTGCCGTGCCGTTATGTCTCCTGCTGGAAAAAAATCATCATCTTAGGTACCCCAAATGTGCTTCTCCACTTGAGTTTCTTTTTCTTCTATACGGCAGCATCTCCTTCTGGGGCAGGATGCCATTTTGTACGTTTGGCCGCTAGGAACAGCTCACTTTTCATTCTTTATATTTTTTCACTTAGAGCAAATACGGTCACATCCCAGGATTGATCAGATCAACTTATGTCTGGGTGCGTTTTCTGTTCATTCACAAAAGGAGGAGCTGCCAAGGAACGATCAGGAAAAATGTCTCACATCAGGAGGAATGGGACCTTCCTGTGAAGGAATTACCCAACGTCTTCTTGAGTTTCTCATCTTTCTTTGCTGCTTGTGGATATCCCAGCAGTCAAGACAAAGATAGAGGTTCAGACGGCAGCCATTGCTGTATTGATCCTTCAGAACTAACTATAATGTGATCTAAATAGTCCTTCAGGTGGTACCCTCTACATATGAAGACTCCATTGGAATTCCAGGTTTCTCTGTAGAAGCCCATTATCCATATTCATTTCACGAGGTCCGTTCCACCCATAATTATCTACCTACACTGGCATTGTGTTATGAATGTTACGATGGATTCCTCCATTCCCAGCTGGAAGGCCGTGATCCAGTAAAGAGAAGATCAGATGCTCTGATTGCGCCCGACACAAGTCTTTCGTTAGCAGCAATAGGAATTCAGCCAACCCTATGCATCATACCAGATGACGGTTATGCTCTTGAGCTGGATTTATACTTCATATGATTCATTACGTTTGATTGTATAAAAAAGGTCTCTGAAGTAGAAATGGCTGCTGCGCCCACGTGTGTGCGGGCGTCATAGTATTGAAAACTTGACTCTTAATGAAGATGTGTCTGCTGTCCTTGAGGAAGGCGTCAATATGTGAGGTGTAACTTGGTGTGTGAGTTATCTTTGTAATAATATTATATATGTAGCTATCACTTTATGAGTCGCTCTTACATCATCGTTCACTTTGAATTTCTTCAGTAAGGAGACAAACTTCTGTTTAAAGTTGGGCTGCAAGACAAGGAGAAGACAATTATATGAAGAAAGAACACACTAAGAACACACCCTGCACTCACACTCACCGAGAGCAACACACTCACTCTGCTGACACTCACCGAGAGCAACACACTGATCCTGCACTCACACTCACCGAGAGCAACACACTCACTCTGCTGACACTCACCGAGAGCAACACACTCACTCTGCTGACACTCACCGAGAGCAACACACTGATCCTGCACTGACACTCACCGAGAGCAACACACTCACTCTGCCGACACTCACCGAGAGCAACTCACTCTGCCGACACTCACCGAGAGCACACCGAGAGCAACACTCACCGACAGGAACACGCTCACTCTGCCGACACTCACCGAGAGCAACACACTCACTCTGCCGATACTCACCGAGAGCAACACGCTCACTCTGCCGACACTCACCAAGAGCAACACACTCACTCTGCCGACACCCCACGAGAGCAACACACTCACTCTGCGGACACTCACCGAGAGCAACACACTCACTCTGCCGACACTCACCGAGAGCAACACACTCACTCTGCCGACACTCACCGAGAGCAACACACTCACTCTGCCGACAATCACCGAGAGCAACACACTGATCCTGCACAGAAACTCACAGAGAGCAACACACTCACTCTGCGGATACTCACTGAGAGCAACACACTGATCCTGCACTGACACTCACCGAGAGCAACACACTCACTCTGCTGACACTCACCGAGAGAAACACACTCACTCTGCCGACACTCACCGAGAGCAACACACTCACTCTGCCGACATTCACCGAGAGCAACACTCACCGAGAGCAACACGCTCACTCTGCCGACACTCACCGAGAGCAACACACTCACTCTGCCGATACTCACTGAGAGCAACACACTGATCCTGCACTGACACTCACCGAGAGCAACACACTCACTCTGCCGACACTCACCGAGAGCAACACACTCACTCTGCCGACACTCACCGAGAGCAACACACTCAATCTGCCGACACTCACCGAGAGCAACACTCACCGACAGCAACACGCTCACTCTGCCGACACTCACCGAGAGCAACACACTCACTCTGCCGATACTCACCGAGAGCAACACGCTCACTCTGCCGACACTCACCAAGAGCAACACACTCACTCTGCCGACACTCACCGAGAGCAACACAATCACTCTGCCGACACTCACAGAGAGCAACACACTGATCCTGCACTGAAACTCACCGAGAGCAACACACTCACTCTGCAAATACTCACCGAGAGCAACACACTGATCCTGCACTCACACTCACCAAGAGCAACACACTCACTCTGCCGACACTCACCGAGAGCAACACAATCACTCTGCCGACACTCACCAAGAGCAACACACTCACTCTGCCGACACTCACCGCGAGCAACACACTCACTCTGCCGACACTCACCGAGAGCAACACACTCACTCTGCCGACACTCACCGAGAGCAACACACTCACTCTGCCGATACTCACCGAGAGCAACACACTCACTCTGCCGACACTCACAGAGAGCAACACACTGATCCTGCACTGAAACTCACCGAGAGCAACACACTCACTCTGCAAATACTCACTGAGAGCAACACACTGATCCTGCACTGACACTCACCGAGAGCAACACACTCACTCTGTGGATACTCACTGAGAGCAACACACTCACTCTGCGGATACTCACCGAGAGCAACACACTGATGTCATGATTCCCCTGAACCCCCTTTGGGGTCAGTAAAAGTTTAGTTGTTTAATATGCTTTTATGTTAATTTGATTATCCTATATGTGTTATGTCATGTTAATTAATATGTAAAATGTTATGCTATGTTATGTTATGTTGATGACTATATGATTAATTGTGTCCAGTGTGTAAGGAGTTAAATGGTTTAGAATGTTGTGTGGTCGGTGGTAACTGTCAGAGAGGGGAGAGAGCAGTTGGCAGTTGAGTTTTTTCTGACAGAGAGAGAGATGTATTGGTGTCTCTGAGGGCAGTTGAGATAATGCTGGGTTGAATGTCTTAAAGTATATATATATATATGTTCCTAAGCCAAGGGAAGGAGACATATATTGAAGACAGCTATGCTCCTATCTAAAGAGGGAGGTAAGAAGATAACCGCAATGACTGTATGAATGAAGTTGCTGTTATGATGCCTTATAGATGAGCCCTTGTCCACAGAAATAAACACAGTTTCTGATGTCTTATAGTGCTGAGCCTGCATTCATATTCTTAAAGACTACATCTAATTTAAGAGACATCAGCTGTCTTAGTGAAGAGATCAAAAGAATCTGGTAGATCTGCTGGGTAGGTTTGGCAATAACAACCTTATCAAGCCCGACTGAGAAGCAGTAGATCGTGACAGCTGGTGGCAGCGGTGGGATCTCTTCATCAATAAGCTAAGACAAGCAGCATGTCCAGATATGACAGCATGTCCATTGAAGGCCTCAGGGACCTGTACCGGGAGAGGGGGCTCCACAGAACAGCGACCACCAAAAAGGCAGAGATGATCCAGGAACTCCTGCTGAATGATGAGCTCCGTCAGGTGGAGGAAAGACAGGAGACAGAGGAGGAAGGTGCAATAGTCACACCAGATCGAGCCCTTGCTCTGGAGATACCCTCTAATAAAGAGGAAGAAATTTGTAAGAGATTTAAAAAGTGGAGGGCTATGATGCTGGCGAGTCTGTCCGGTGATCAGCTAATGGCCCTTCGGACCCAGATCAGCCAAGAGATCCAGCGAGAGAAACCACAGAGAGTTACCTGTCTGTCATCCGGTCCTACTGAAGTAAGGGATCCAACAGCAGCCAGGATAAAGACAGCGTATAATAGCTTTAAACACTTCTGTGATGAAAAGGGGGACATAGATGGGTTCCTCCAGGACTTTGAGCAGCAATGTGAGCTACACCAAATACCCAAAGCCGAGTGGATTAAGCTTCTGGTCAGCCGACTAAGTGGAAGGGCAAGTGAAGCATTCAGAGCTATCCCTAAGGGTCAGCAGATGTATGAGGAGGTGAAAAAGGTGCTGTTGGCCAGATATGCGGTGACCCCAGAAACCTATATGAATTTTTTTTTAACCTTGACCAGGGGTGCTGGCGACACTTATACTGAAGTTATCTTTTGGATGAGGCATGCCTGTCACAGTTGGTGGAAGAGGAAGGAGGTAACTACCCTGGAGAAAGCGATGGACTTAATACTGCTGTAGCAATTTTACTCAATTTGTCCCGAGAGGTTAAAGGTTTGGGTACAGGATCGAAAACCCACTACAGGGGAGGAGGATGCTCGTGTAGCAGATCATTTTGAGGCTACTAGAGGTGAGACAGGAGTTAAGGGCCCCAGCAATGCTACTAAAGTGGGACCTCCAACTCCAGCACCTGTAACGTATTGCCCTATAGCCACCCGACCTAGCCCTGCAGCTCCACAAAGTGATAGTCGCCCTGGGGGAACCACAGGAGTGGCCCCTCGACCAACAGTACTTACCAGCTCTCGTCATGTCACTCGGAACTCAAGGGGTTTGGAGTGCTATGGTTGTCACCAACCAGGGCATATGAAAAGAGAATATCCCCAATGTGCCTCGCAGGGTGGACAGCCACCCCACTAAGCCAGTCTACTATCTGGGGGAGTGGAATGTGGACATCGATGAGTCTGGAGTGACACAGACCAGACCCAGAGAGGTGGGCTTCTATCACCCCATCCATGCTGTGCAGACTGGTTCAGGAGGCAACAGGAACCAGCATTTCCAAAAGGTTTTGGTCCAGGGAAAGGAGGCAAGGGGATTTCGAGATACAGGAGCTGCAGTGACCGTGGTCCATCCGGAAATTGTACCACGTACAGCCATTCTTCCTAAGACCATGGAGGTCATGGTGGCTGGAGGCCAACAAATTTCCATCCCAGTCGCCCGTTTGCAGTTGGATTGGGGCACTGGGAAAGGAGTTTGTGAAGTCGGAGTTATGCATGGGCTCCCAGCTGAGGTTTTGTTGGGCAATGATTTGGGGCATCTAGAGAGCAGATATGTCACTGCTGGGACCAGATCGCAAGCTGCCAAGGTTACCAGGGATGGTCCAAGTGACGAGGTTAAGGCCGGTCACCTGGAAACTGGGGTAAGTCCATTACCTGCTGGGGAACCGGGTTTGGGTTAGGATACTGTAAGGGAAGTGAAGGTAGCATTATGGGAGGATGGGACCTTGGCTGGGGTTAGGCAAAGGGCTGACAAGCGAGAGAAGGGTCCTGAAGGAGATGAGTATGTGTGGGAAGAAGGATTGCTGTACAAAATTACCTCCGAACCTGAGGGAAATGGGATGAGAGAGGTTAAGAAGCAGATGGTAGTTCCCCAAAAGTTTAGAGGGAGGTTGCTAGAGATAGCCCACGAGGTACCCTTAGCTGGACACATGGGGGTGAAGAAGACACAGCATTGCCTTACTAGGGTGTTCTACTGGCCGGGGTTGAACAGGGATGTATCTAATTACTGTAATTCCTGTGATGCCTGCCAGCGATATGGCCGCCCAGGACGGGGTACCAGCGTCCCTCTTCAACCATTACCAGTAATGGATACCCCATTTCAGAGAGTGGCTATTGACCTGATAGGACCCTTGGCTAAAAGCAGCAGGACTGGGAAGCAGTTCATTCTGACCATAGTAGACTATGCCACCCGATATCCTGAAGCTGTTCCCTTGTCTAAGATTTCAGCTACGAAGGTAGCAGAGGCTTTATTGGGGGTGTTCTCACGAATGGGGTTCCCTAAAGAGATCTTGTCTGACCGAGGTACCCAGTTTATGGCTAAAGTAGCCCAACAGTTATGGAAGTTATGTGGGATCAAACAACTGAGTTCTTCCCCATATCATCCTCAGACCAACGGTCTTTGTGAGAGGTTTAATGGTACCCTTAAGAAAATGCTCTGTACTTTCACGGAACAAGAGAAGGATTGGGAGCGTCTACTTCCCTACCTTCTCTTTGCCTACCGGGAAGTACCGCAGGAGTCCACAGGGTTCTCTCCCTTTGGACTCCTGTATGGTAGACAGATAAGGGGACCTTTGAACGTGATCAGAGAAGCATGGGAAGGTGACTATGGGCAAAACCAGGTTTCGGTGGCCTCATACGTCCTGGCTTTCAGGGAGAAAGACCACATGCAAGAGCCTCAAGCCAAAGCCAAGAAATACTATGATAGGGGAACCAAGGAGAGGGAACTGGAGGTAGGACAAGAGATTTTGATGTTAGTCCCTCATCCACAGGATAAGCTCAAAGCAATCTGGGGAGGGCCCTACCCCATTACTAAGAAATTGAACCCTCATACATATGTGGTAATTGTAAACCCTGAAAGAAAGGTCACAAGGGTGGCCCACATAAACAGGCTGAAAGAATACCAGAGGCGACCCCAACCTTTGCTAGCTATTTGTCTGCCTACCGGCAGTGACCCGGGAGAAGGATTCCTAACTGACTTGTTAGCCCCAGCTGGGCTCAACAATCAGAGGGAGGTGGTAGGACAGTCCGTGAATTTAAGTGCAGACTACCAAAGGCAGCTGATTGAAACCCTGGCCCCCTACCATGCCCTATTCTCTACTAGCCCGGGGTGTACTCCTCTAGCAGTGCATGAGGTCATAACAGAAGGTTGCCCACCATTAAAACAGCCCTCCTACCGGGTACCAGAGACAGTGAGGGCTAGTATCTTTGATGAGCTGCGGGAGATGCTAAGATAAGGGGTGATTAAACGTTCCAATAGCCTGTGGGCTTCCCCAGTAGTACTGGTGCCTAAAAAAGATGGGACCACTCGTTTCTGTGTGGACTATCGTGAGCTAAATGACAGGACCAAGACTGATGCTTACCCTATTCCAAGCATGGACGAGTTGTTGGACCGTCTAGGTACTGCCAAGTACCTCACCACTCTGGATCTCTCCAAGGGGTACTGGCAAATTCCCCTTGCTGAGACAGCCAAAGAGAGGTCGGCCTTCATCACCCCCTTTGGTCTTTACCAATTCAAGGTGATGCCATTTGGGATGAAGAATGCCCCTTCAACTTTTCAGAGGTTAATAGATCAATTATTACAGGGGCACCAAGGGTATGCTCAGGCTTACTTGGATGACATCGCCATATTCAGTAATACTTGGGAGGATCACCTTCAGCATATCAAAAGTATACTGGATACTATAAAGGAGGCCAGAATGACTATTCGCACAGACAAATGTCAGTGGGCCAGGGCTGAAGTACAGTATTTAGGCCATTGGGTGGGCAGTGGGCAGATTAGGCCAGAACCAGCCAAGGTTCAGGGGATAGCTGCATAGCCCACTCCCCAAACTAAGAAGCAGGTAATGGCTTTCCTGGGGACCACAGGATATTATAGAAAGTTTATTCCTTTGTACAGTGCCAATGCCAAGCCTCTGACCGACTTGACAAAGAAGAGGATGCCCAAGTTGGTGGACTGGACCTCTGTTTGTGAAGTTGCCTTCCAGGCCTTGAAGGAGGCTCTCACCTGCTCCCCTGTATTAGCTGCTCCAGACTATCAACAGCCCTTTATTGTACAAACGGATGCTTCCACATATGGACTGGCCGCTATGTTGTGTCAGAAGGATGAGCAGGGATGTGAGCACCCCATTGCCTACCTCAGCCGAAAGCTGCTACCCAGGGAGGTGGCATATGCAGCAGTTGAAAAGGAGTGTTTGTCTGTGGTATGGGCCCTTAAGAAGCTACAACACTACTTGTATTAAGAGAATTTACTGTGGTTACAGACCATAATCCCCTATGTTGGTTATCTAAGGTGGCTGGGGATAATGGCCGTTTACTGAGGTGGAGCTTGGCCTTACAGACTTATAATTTTACTATCCAACATAGACGAGGAAAAGTCCATCAGAATGCGGACGGACTTTCTAGACAGGAGGACAAGTAAAAACAGTGTAGCTAGAGAATTATCCATCAGGATGATCCTCTAGGCTACACTAATAAAAGGGGGATTCCCCTGAACCCCCATTGGGGTCAGTAAAAGTTCAGTTGTTTAATATGCTTTTATGTTAATTTGATTATCCTATATGTGTTATGTCATGTTAATTAATAAGTAAAATGTTATGCTATGTTATGTTATGTTGATGACTATATGATTAATTGTGCCCAGTGTGTAAGGAGTTAAATGGTTTAGAATGTTGTGTGGTCGGTGGTAACTGTCAGAGAGGGATGAGAGCAGTTGGCAGTTGAGTTTTTTCTGACCGAGAGAGAGATGTATTGGTGTCTCTGAGGGCAGTTGAGATAATGCTGGGTTGAATGTCTTAAAGTATATATATATATATATATATATGTTCCTAAGCCAAGGGAAGAAGACATATATTGAAGACAGATATGCTCCTATCTAAAGAGGGAGGTAAGATGATAACCGCAATGACTGTATGAATGAAGTTGCTGTTATGATGCCTTATAGATGAGCCCTTGTCCACAGAAATAAAAACAGTTTCTGATTTCTTATAATGCTGAGCCTGCATTCATATTCTTAAAGACTACATCTAATTTAAGAGACATCAGCTGTCTTAGTGAAGAGATCAAAAGAATCTGGTTGATCTGCTGGGTAGGTTTGGCAATAAAAGCCTTATCAAGCCCGACTGAGAAGCAGTAGATCGTGACAACTGACTTTGCCGACACTCACCGAGAGCAACACACTCACTCTGCCGATACTCACCGAGAGCAACATACTCACTCTGCCGATACTTACTGAGAGCAACACACTCACCCTGCCGACACTCACCGAGAGCAACACACTCACTCTGCCGATACTCACAGAGAGCAACACACTCACTCTGCCGATACTCACAGAGAGCAACACACTGACTCTGCCGATACTCACAGAGTGCAACACACTGACTCTGCCGATACTCACAGAGTGCAACACACTGACTCTGCCGATACTCACCGCGAGCAACACACTGACTCTGCCGATACTCACCGAGAGCAACACACTCACTCTGCCGATACTCACGAGAGCAACACACTCACTCTGCCGATACTCACTGAGAGCAACACACTGACTCTGCCGACACTCACCGAGAGCAACACATTCACTCTGCCGATACTCACTGAGAGCAATACACTGATCCTGCACTGACACTCACCGAGAGCAACAGACTCACTCTGCCGATACTCACTGAGAGCAACACACTCACTCTGCCGATACTCACTGAGAGCAACACACTCACTCTGCCGATACTCACCGAGAGCAACACACTCACTCTGCCGATACTCACCGAGAGCAACACACTCACTCTGCCGATTTTCACCAAGAGCAACACACGGACTCTGCCGACACTCACCGAGAGCAGCACACTCACTCTGCCGATACTCACCGAGAGCAACACACTGACTCTGCCGACACTCACCGAGAGCAAGACACTCACTCTGCCGATACTCACCGAGAGCAACACACTCACTCTGCCGATACTCACCGAGAGCAACACACTGACTCTGCCGACACTCACCGAGAGCAACACACTCACTCTGCCGATACTCACCGGGAGCAACACACTGATCTTGCACGGACTCCGCATTTGCGGAGGTGGAGGCTCTACCGCGCCTCACAACCGGTTACAAACGACCACACAATCGGGACTTCGAAAAAAAACATAAACACCCGATGACTAACTACGCACTTACACAAAAAAATATGTGTCGCGTGACTTAGAAAGAAAAAATTTGCGGACTTACACAAAAACAATTATGATCCGCAGGACTAAGAAATATATCCATTATGGAGTCGCAAAAATACGACCTTAACGTACAACCTGCGCACAGCGGCAAACATTAAAAAACACAAAAATACACTGAAAAATAAAATAAAAACCTTACCCACAGCAAGAGGGGACACCCAGGACCTCTGCGGCACTGCTTAAATCTCGAATACTGGCAAATTTTCAAAGCTTACACACTCGAAAATCCCCTAAGCGAGAGAAAAAATGGCCACCAAAAAAACAAGAACGAGGCCACACGACCCTTAAAGCCGCTAAATACCACAAACCAAATACAGCTTTTACAAAAACCTGTACTACCTACAACATTAGCATGGACGCTTCATCATACAAACCTGCGTCCCACATACACATTCGCCGCCATTTTACAACACTACCTTAAAGAATGCGGAAGTACCCAGCTACACTAACGGCTTCCCCTCGCGCACGCAGCCTATTTACACTACACACTGCGCACATTGCTGACACTTACACCTCAGCTTCACAACACTGCAAACCTACATTGCATGCTGCAGGAACATCAAAACAGATTGTCAGCTCTTCAGCACAATGCTTCCTGCATGTATTGCTTACAAATAGGTAAAGTATATTCATTTATTACTTATTTAATTAGCATCACAAAGTTTACACACTTGAAAATCTCCTAAGCAAGAGAAAAAATGGCCACTGAAAAAAACAAAACGAGCCGAATGCGCTCAGCGCGAGGCTGGCAATCAGCGCCGAGATCTCAGACCAACACAAAAAATAATGTCTGTGCCAAACACCATTCCTTGACTTACAATTCTATTGCCGTCATTTTAGTAGATAATATTCTCTAAACCTTAAATGGAACACAATTATTTGTTTTCATGTACATAAAAGTCCAAAACGCTCCCTTCTGCATTTAAAAGAACTTTTTATGCATCACCAAAACTGGCTTTGAATGTAAATAAACTATATTAATATAAGACAATTACCAATAAAGCATCACAGAAACAATGTGTTTGAGACGTTTTTATCTTACAAGATAACTGAGAGGAAGCGTAAGCACTGTCTCACGGGGAGCCCGTTGTTTTCTTACCTGATCTACATTCAACTGAAGGGAATACGAGCACAAAAAGACCTCCATTTTCTGCGGTTTTTAATATTGTATAATGTATACCCTTACTTCTTATCCCCTGTACAGCGCTGCAGAATATGTTGGCGCAATACAAATAAAAGTTAATAATAATCATAATAATAACATGTTCCATAACTCCAGGACAGTCCCGCGTGCCATTAACATCCTCATTTGGCTTATAACAGTGGGCTACTCCAATACACTGTGGTGGTCACACAACTGACCCTGTATTCTCTAATCTCTCAGATCCACACCAGTCAGACACCACAGCAGGGAGTCAGCCATCTTGCCCCTAGTTATGCTATAGGGGTCTTGGCGTTATTACTCCTAGCAGTACAGTGTTTAACCATTACAAGTATAGAGAGTCCTGTACTTTCATTGTAACATCATTTCTCAGTGGTCCTTTTGGATATTAGTAACATTTGTGGCCCCTAATGCTTGGAAACAACGTCCCTACAGTGCCATGGCTTCTCTGGGATTATGATTATTTTTTACAGGTAATTAGTGAGCCCTTAAAGGAATTTGTGTCTTAGGAATGTGTAAGAGATGCCGAAGCTGTTCTATCATTTGATCTTTCATCTGAATCTACTACTGTGCCAGAGACCTCACATCCTTACACTGACTACGAAACCTCACATTTATACACAACCTGAGACTACTACACCCAGGCCCCTATCCAATTGAGCAATTGATAGTTACTGGAGCCCGCAAACTAATTTGCTATTTAATTAGCATATTTTAGCTACACGAAAACAATATGCGGGATACAGGCTGAAACTCCCTGCGGTTGTAAAGATTGTAACTCCAACCAGACTAAGCCTTTGATCTTTCAACCCTGTAAATGTTACAATCGCAAATCGCTATTCAATTGCTACAGGTCTTCGGATTGCGAGTCCGATCGCATATCAGACTTCTAAACGCTAATTGATTAACATGTAACCTCCATGTTTTACTGACATCATGATGACGGTCTCATTTACTATTGGCGGTTTCTTAATCGCTAAGTACGGCCTTGCTTAATTGATCATGATCACGCTCTGAAATGCTACTTACAGGTGCATGGTTTACGGTTTAGGCTTTTGGCCAGGTAGTTGCGGGCTTGATCAATTGAATTGCTCTGTTACTCTAGCAAATTTCAATAAGGCCCCCAGTTTCAGTCATTCCCTTCACATTTATACACCCAATCTGAGACAATCGCCAAGAACTGAAACTCCAAACCAGAGACATTTACCTCACATTGATGCACCCGACCCAAGACATTCACCTAAGCTCCATCTAACCAACCAGTGGCACCCACCAAGAACGGATACACCCAACCAGAGACATTCACCTCACACTGATGCACCCGACCCGAGACATTCACCTAAACTCCATCTAACCAACCAGTGGCACCCACCAAGAACGGATACACCCAACCAGAGACATTCACCTCACATTGATGCACCCGACCCGAGACATTCACCTAAACTCCATCTAACCAACCAGTGGCACCCACCAAGAACGGATACACCCAGCCGGAGATATTTACCTTGCAACAATACACCTATCCTGAGACATTCACCTCACATTGGTACACCCAACCAGAGACATTCATCTCACATTGGTACACCCAACAAGACACATTCACCTCATATTGGTACACCCAACCTGAGACATTCACCTCACATTGGTACACCCAACCAGAGACATTCACCTCACATTGGTACACCCAACCAGAGACATTCACCTCACATTGGTACACCCAACCAGAGACATTCACCTCACATTGGTACACCCAACCAGAGACATTCACCTCACATTGGTACACCCAACCAGAGACATTCACCTCACATTGGTACACCCAACCAGAGACATTCACCTCACATTGGTACACCCAACCAGAGACATTCATCTCACATTGGTACACCCAACAAGACATATTCACCTCACATTGGTACACCCAACCTGAGACATTCACCTCACATTGGTACACCCAACCAGAGACATTCACCTCACATTGGTACACCCAACCAGAGACATTCACCTCACATTGGTACACCCAACCAGAGACATTCACTTCACATTGGCACATTCACCTCACAATGATGCATTGACACAGACATTCATCGTGCACTGGTACACTCAACTTGAGAAATACTCCCTTTATCCAAATATCCAACTTCTTACCTACGGTGCACCATGTCTCATTGACACCCTCACAGCATACAGTCACTACTCATAATGATACGGCCATGTTAAGACCTAGAATTTTAAACACATCTGCACAGAAATACCCCCAGAGTCTGCGTGTCATGCAAAATGGCCATACCCACGTCACAGACTCTGCACATCACACACACGTCGCTTGTTACCTGCCGGCTTAGAGAAGTACTCCGCATTAGTTTGCTGGCAAACTTCTTTGGCTTCCTTATCTCATCTTCTTCATCATCTACATCCTGATAAGAAACAAGGTTCTATTAAAACACATTTCATATTATTTATAGCAACCATTCATACAGATCTTGATATCACAGCATAGTGCATTGTGGGAGTAGCATAATAGCCAAATGGAATTTGTATTCTATCAATAGTAGAATCTTAAGGGTTAACTTTGCAACTGTCCATCTGCTGACACAGCCATTAACGAGGCTCAACCAACAATGACAAGAATCAGGGACTGTCCGAGGCGAGTCCTGGACTCTACTGGTCACGCATATTGTCTTACGCCAACATCTAAAACCCAAGAAGTGTAAATCATTGATTAGTTGTTTTTTTTTAAGAAATGTGAATTTCACCTAGAGCAGTAGTCACGTCATCTCTGTGGCCCTCTTCCCTGGTAACTCTCCATCTCGCTCTCTATACAAACCCCATTCCATTTCTCTACCCTCTTTAAACTAAAAGAGGTGAGCAGTTACCGTAGAAACCAAATATTGGCGCTCTAACTCGATCTCCGGCAATCCTTTATAACCACTGCAAATTACTGGCATCTCCAGATAGATCACTGTCACTGATATCTACTCAATGTATTGCTCTCCGAAACCCGGTCAATACGGCCATATACAGCTAAAATATAGGCAGATCTTGGAGACATTGGCAACAACTCTCCTTACATGCCCCACACCATCTCTCTGGAGAGTGTGCAAGAGTGGGATCTCCCGAGAGCCTAGATACCAAACACAAGGAACTGAGGGGGACACAATTTGAAAACTGTTCCAGTATTGAAGACCCCCCCCCCCAATCTCTTTACCTGCAGTAGCACCAAAGACTTCAGCAAGAAAGACTATTGAGACTTCCATTACAGAAAGGAAGATCTCCATGAACCAGACACGTCACAGTGTCCCATATATCTGTGAGACATTAGGGTCTAGTGATCACCAGTCTGGTTTAGTGTACAAGTCAGTGTCTAACTATAAAAGAACAAAAGATTTATGAAAGGCTGAATATTTGAATATGGAAAAATACTTATGGAAAGGACAAAAAAATATGTAGGGAGCGCAAGAACTGAGAGAAGATCTGAAGCAAACAATTTTGGATGCAAACGCACAATGGGCCCTATTCTATTGGCCAAATCGTAAATTTATACACACTTAAAATCACTCTTAATATTTATTTTTTTCCCAATTTAAGGGTTAGGAATAAATATATTTTATTATCTATATCTTTATGGGGAAATATAAAGAAAGTAAAATGGAAAATAACACATAAAGGGGTATACTAAAGAATGAAAACTAATACCTTTTATACATGAATATATTTTTGGCTACTTGGATATGTAAATATAATTTATGATTGAGATTTTGACAATTGTTGCACTAACCACAAGTTAAGATAGAACGTAGCAGAGAAATATAATATTTGTAAATTGCACATGATGGATTAAGGAATAAATTAACTAGGAAAGGGAAAGAATTAAAATAACACTAATAATTTGAAACATAGATTAAGATTCGAAGATTTCGGTTTTAATACTATATTAAACACTTTAGCACTTTAACATTATATGGGATATTTAAAAACCTAGAAAATGGGGAAATGGTTATATTTGCACTATATTGTAAGAAGGTATGCACCTTAAATATTTAATATTAGATAACAGCAAGCACTTTAAGCTCTATACTATCACATTACATTCGAAAAAGGATAGGAAAAACGAGAAAATGCAATGATTAAGATAAAGGGAAAAAGAGAGGAAAAAGTAAAGTGGAAAGTTGAGAATAAATAATAAAATAAATTAAAATGAAGAAAAAGTTAAATTAAGTAGTAAAACTGAAAGGGTTCTGAGAGAGAGGAGGGGAGCAGATGTGATTTGCCTGCAGGAGACACATTGGAGGGAGGGCACATCTTACAAATTGAAGAACAAACTTTATATGGACAGCATAAAAATGCTAGAGGAGTATCAATTATATTTAAAAAAGATTTATAAATAGAAGAAAGATTTAAGAAAATTGACCAACAAGGTAGATATATCATTTGGTCAGGCAAGATAAATCAGCTGCAAATCACAATAGTTAACATATATGCACCAAATGTAAAACAAATATATTTCCTCATTAAAATTATTAAACTGACTCAGAAATGTACGGATGGTTCTACAGTTATTTGCGGAGACTTTGATATGATCATGAATATTATATAAGTTTAAAAAAAGGCCAATAAATCAAAACTGGGGTATAGCAAGTTGTAATCAATAGTAAAGTTATATGACTAGCATATATAAATATAGATGGAACAACACAGCATGATTGTCTTAGGCAGTGTAAACATTGAATACATATTAGAGAGAAGGAGAAAGTACACCTTTAATTCAAAAGACAACCATCTCCCAAAGGAACATCCAAACAAATATCAACCTGCAGACGAGAATCATAACTCAAACCATTAGTAGAGTTAAAATTTAACTTTTATTAAATATATAAAACATAACATATTGTTAAAAGACATTACACTACACGCTGCACAAAGTATTATCAAATACCAACCGTAATGGCACACGGAATAAGTAGTATATATAGATCTAAATGTGCTTCATAAGGAGTCTACGTACCTATAGTACAGATACAGATTCGGTATACATTGGTCTTTATAAAGCACACAGAAAAATCAAGTAAATAACACAATCAGTTTCGTTGAAGAGTAGGAAGTATGCAAGCCAGTAGGTGATGAAATACTGTACCACTGTGGCCCTATTTACATATGTATAGTGGATTAGGCAGATAAGGGCCCACTATTTACCCATTTACCTACCTATAATAATCTATCCTACACTCCCTATCTGGGACTATTCACACCACTGGCGCACTTACCTACTCTCCAACGATTATACAAGCGCACACCATCAATGGAGGTACAACTCTGTTTATGGTGTTTACCTATTATTCAAGAAATACAGATTTTCTTTGATTTAAATAAAGAATCAGTTTCCTGCCCCGCTGTACTATGGTACGCACATAAATCTTATATTCAAGGAATTATGATATCTAAGTCTGCTCAAATGAAGAAAGAGAGCGGGAAATCACAGAGAGAGCTATAGATTTTGATGGATTAGCTCTTAAACAAAAATAAAATAGATCATAAAAAAGAAACTATGCAAGAAATACTTCATGTAAAAACTCAAATAAATAAAATCATTAAATTAAAAATTGATAATCAAAATTGGTGGTTCCAACAAACGCATCACTTTTTGAGAGACAGAGAGGGAAAATATACGGCCAGTAAAATAAGAAAACATAATGTTCAGAATAGGATGGATAGAATGAAAGGACCTGAAAACATCTATTATTCACACCCCAAAGAGATTGGCAAAATATTCACAGACTTCAATCAGAAGCTATATAACTTAGAAAAAAAATACAACTTCCTAAGATAAATAAAGAAGTTCTATTAACATTAAATAGCCCCATTACCAAAAAAGAGATAAAAGCCGTGATTGGAAAACTAAAATTAGAAGAAGCCCCAGGGGTGGATGGCTTTAACAATTTATATTATAGAAGTTTTTCTTCAACATTAAGTGAACATTTATGTTCAATGTTTAATTTGATAATGAAGAATGGAACAATACCCCCAGAGATGGCAGAAGCTAAAATACTAAATATACCCAAACAGGGGAAAAGTCAAGAGGACTATAAAAACTTTAGACCAATCTTGCTTATAAACTCAGACTTTAAGATATATTCAAAAATCCTGTCCGAAAGGTTGAACATTTTAATGCCTAAAATAATACATCCAGATCAGTCTGGATTTGTTAAAGAACGTCAAGGCCCAGATAACATAAGGAGACTGATGAATGTATTATCATATTTACTTAGAAGGAAGGGTCCCATGCTGACTCTGTCACTAGATGCTGAAAAGGCATTCAACAGTCGGCTGGGAATTTTTAAGATTGGTATTATTGAAATTTGGACTGGCAGATTTTGCAACCAAGTCGATAGGAGCCCTATATGTGAATCCTAGTACCAAAATCATTGGCTGTGGATTTGAATCTGAGAAATTTTCTACTAAAAACTGTACCTGTCAGGGATGTCCTCTTTCCCCTTTACTTTTTGTTTTATATCTAGTGCCATTGACAGAACTAATAAAATCTTCAAAGGAAGTGGGAGGAGTGATGATTGGAGGTAGGGAGTACAAAATTCTCAATTTTGCAGATGTCGTGTTGACATTAACTAACCCGGAACAATCATTAGAAGAGTTACATAAAATCTTGGAGGATTTTAATAGGATATCGTACTTGAAAATAAACTATTCCAAAACAGACGCTATCTGTAGAGGAATAAAAAAAGGACTAATTTCAAGACTAAAACAGATATACAAGCTTTATAACCCATTTGGGAATTAAGATATCTTATCAAATAGACAAAATAATAAAAAAGAGAACTTGAAGATACTATCTAACCAGATTAGATTAAAATTTCAAGACTGAAAAAATGTAAGGTTGTCATGTCAAGGATTGCAATAACAAAAATGAGTATTATTCCCAAAATGTCATATGTTTTCAGGTCAATCCCGGAAATAGTACCAAAATGTATATTGAAAGATCTTCAGAGTACGTTGTATAAATTTATATTAAATGGAAGAAAAGTAAGAATCAATATCCATATTACATCAAATAAATTTCACAATGGAGGTTTAGCATATCCAAAATTAATAGACATACACGATAATATTATCATTTCTCATATTATAAAATGGAACCTAAGGAGCTCTAAACCTATATGGATAGACATTGAGGAAGCACTGATTGAAACAATGCCTATTAGAATGGTCATTTGGCAATCAAAATATGAACAGGTAAAAAGTATAAATTTACCAAAAGGATTAAAAACTTTATTAAAATTCTGGTATAAAAATAGATTAGATTAAAGAGGAATTTTTCACGTTACCCTTCATTAGGGGCACCAGTAGAGATACTGGATTGTCCAACCAAACCCCCTACCACCAGGATAGGAGATTTGTTTCAGAAGGAAGCTCTTTTGGAGTATGAAAAGATAATTAAAAAATGTAATATTAGCAATTTAACGTGGCTGGGGTACTTCTCATTGAAGAAAAGTCTGGAATATTTAGGATTGGATAAGAGAAATTATAAAGCTATAACCCGATTGAAAAACGAATCCAATCTGAGAAAAAATGGGAAGTCGATATATGGTATGAATCATTCTTACTAGTAAACGATTCTGTGAGTTATATATCCTACTGGGAATTATTTTTTAAACTAGTGAAAAGGTGGTATCTCTTTCCAGAAAGATTAAACACATACGATACTAATAATACATTTAAATGCTGGAAGGGATGTGGCAAAGAGGGGACATTGTTGCATCAGCGGTGGGAATGTGAAAAGGTTCAGTCTTTCTGGAAGCAATGTGCAAAACAAATTTCCATAATTTTGGGGAAAGAAATTGTATTAGATATAGAATTAGCCATATTGCATTTGGAAATGGAAATTAAAATTCCATCTGATAAATATTTGATAACACATATTTTATTAGTTATAAAATGGATGATGATAAAAAAAATGGAACAAAGTGAATGTTCCATCATGGGGTAGCATTGAAGCTAGGATATTAAGAGACAGAGAAATTGAGAGAAATTGGAAACAAGCAAAATCGAAGAATAAACTTCTTATGAATAAATGGTGTATTTGGGACGAATATGTAAATAAACAAGGATTGGTGTAATTTAAAAATGTAAAAAGGAGGATGGAATAAATAGAGAAATTACCCTTCAATTGATAAATGGGACATACGCATATTATGGAAACCATGAGATAGATTGAGGAATGTAAATGGTATGGTTTACTTGTTATGTGGTTTGTTGTTTATCTCTTCCTTAAATATGAAATGGAAATATATGAAAATCATAATTACAATTGAGGAAAGAGATATGAATGTATTGATTATTATTCTTATGTTTATATGATGCATATCTAAATTTATAATTAAACTAATAAAAAAAATAAAAAAAAGATTTATGAAAGGCCAAATATTTGAATATGGAAAAATACTTATGCAAAAGACAAAATAAAATATGTAGGGAACGCAAGAACAGAGAGAAGATCTGAAGCAAACAATTTTGGATGCAAACTCACAATGGGTCCTATTCGATTGGCCAAATCTTAAATTTATACACACTTAAAATCACTCTAGGTCGCAAAAAAAAACACAACTGACCCACAATTGAAAAAAGGATCACGTTTCTGTAAAAAATAGTTCTAAATAGGACTCACTAGGGCTCTTTTCACACAAGTATTAAAGCTGTAGCAGCACTTAAACCCACAATACTGTGAAAGCACGGGAAGACATGGACAGAAATGAAAATTAATTGCACAACAGTCTCAAACCCACAAATATGCAATTAAAAATATTTTTAATGATATTTCGGAGTAATATCAATCTGGGAACTCAAGGAGTTAATACATATCATGAAACCCACATTTTACAGATAGTGAGCCTGATTGGCAAATATTACTTAGTGGCACTAATTAATTCTTAGCCTCTGGTTGCAGATTACGTTTAACTTCCATGTGTTACTGACATCATGATGATCGCCCTTTTTACTATTGGCTGTGTCTAAGAAGTAATTTACGAGCTTGCTTATATATTGTCAGATCATATGATCATGCCCCCTGAAATCAGACTTAAAAAGGCAGCATTTACGTGTTCAGGCTTTATGAAAAAAAATACCGGCAGCCAAAATTGTTCTGAAAAGTAAAAAAACATAGGCAAAAATGGCATGTGAAAGATTGATAATGAGCAGACGATGCCAGTGACCACTTAAAACATGTAATTGATATAGTAGAAATATAAGTAGTAAATATATAGCAAGATCAATATAGAATTTAGATAAATAGAATGGGAACACTATATGGGCCTTTTGGTCATTATCTGTTCTGATTCATTTGTTTTGCATATTTAACACTTTATTCTTTCATAACTTGTATACTAATGATGCTACTTTTTGTGATCCAATACTACATTAATCCCTTCTGGATCGCTACCTTGTTGTGATGAAGACGCTTGTGTACTTCAATGAAGGGGTGAGCCATGTAGGGCAGTGGTGGGCAAGTGCCTGCCCTGGAGGGCAACATACATGCCTGGACTTGAAGATATCCCTGGTGAGCACAGGTAAGTCAATCAAGTCTTCAGACATCCTGATTGACTCACCTGTGAACAGAAAGGGAATCTTTAAATACAGGCTTGTCTGTGGCCCTCCAGGACCGAACTTGCCCACCACTGCTGTAGGGTGCAACCTCATCATTCCTTTGGCACCAAACTGTCTGCGGCCCCATTTGTATCACGTTTGTATTGTATTGTACTAGAACTTGTAATTTGTACCCACTGTACTACTGTGTTCTACTTCATAAATAGCACTACAGGAAGGGATGGCTACTAGTGGAGCGCCTCCCAAATCAGGGCTCTGGATTGTGTTTTAATATTCTATAAGTTTTAAGTGATTACTAATGGGATTCAAGCAGCATGGTCTCCTGCGATAGGTTTGTTCCCTATTACATGTGGATTACACGTTACGGATCTGTGTGACTACACCGGTGAAACAATATGAGACTCCACAGGCTGCTGAATACTAGTCGCCTCTCCTTTATTCACTCAGTGTTTGACCAAAAACATGGCTTGACAGGTGGGTCTTGAGGACAGGTTTGGGAACCATTGTTACCCTGTGATAAGGATCTTCTCCTGATAGCAAGCAGCCTTTGATTCGTAAAATAATTTAATTAGTAGGTTAATTTATATATATAAAAGCTAATTAACTGAAACAGGTAATGTATTTATTGATAAGGAACTAAGTCTAAACATGTATTTAAAGAAGTTATGAAGAGCTGGCACCGATAACAGAAATAGAAGAAGAAGAGTGTGAACGTGTTCAGGTCAATGTTCTCGGAAGTTTCCCAACATGCAGCGTGTTACGGCCACGTGGCTGGGGCACACGACTGAACTGAACCACTCCTGATATGTGACTGGGCTTTACATGCACTCACTAAAGGAATGACTTCTGAGTACAGGCTTGGTTTCCGAGCTATTACACAGCATCGGGTTACAGTGGATATAAAAAGTCTACACACCCCTGTTAAAATGTCAGGTTTCTGTGCTGTAAAAAAATGAAACAAAGATAAATCATTTCAGAACTTTTTCCACCTTTAATGTGACCTATAAACTGTACAACTCAATTGAAAAACAAACTGAAATCTTTTAGGTAGAGGGAAGAAAAAATATAAAAATAAAATAATATGGTTGCATAAGTATGCACACCCTTAAACTAATACTTTGTTGAAGCCACTTGTGATTTTATTGCAGCACTCAGTCTTTTTGGGTATGAGTCTATCAGCATTGCACATTTTGACTTGGCAAGATTTGCCCACTCTTCTTTGCAAAAACAATCCAAATCTGTCAGATTGCAAGGGCATCTCATGTGCACAGCCCTCTTCAGATCACCCCACAGATTTTCAATCGGATTCAGGTCTGGGCTCTGGCTGGGCCATTCCAAAACTTGAATCTTCTTCTGGTGAAGCCATTCCTTTGTTGATTTGGATGTATGCTTTGGGTCGTTGTCATGCTGAAAGATCAAGTTCCTCTTCATGTTCAGCTTTCTAGCAGAAGCCTGAAGGTTTTGTGCCAATATTGACTGGTATTTGGAACTGTTCATAATTCCCTCTTTCTTAACTAAGGCCCCAGTTCCAGCCCCAAAGCATGATGCTGCCACCACCATGCTTCACTGTGGGTATGGTGTTCTTTTGGCGATGTGCAGTGTTGTTTTTGCGCCAACCATATCTTTTGGAATTATGACCATAAAGTTCAACCTTGGTTTCATCAGACCATAACACTTTTTCCTACATGCTTTTGGGAGACTTCAGATGTGTTTTTGCAAAATGTAGCCTGCATTGGATGTTTTTCTTCGTAAGAAAAGGCTTTCGTCTTGCCACTCTACCCCATAGCCCAGACATATGAAGAATACGGGAGATTGTTGTCACATGTACCACACAGCCAGTACTTGCCAGATATTCCTGTAGCTCCTTTAATGTTGCTGTAGGCCTCTTTGTAGCCTCCCAGACCAGTTTTCTTCTCGACTTTTCATCAATTTTGGAGGGAGCTCCAGTTCTTGGTAATGTCACTGCCATATTTTCTCCACTTGATGATGACTGTCTTCACTGTGTTCCATGGTATATCTAATGTCTTGGAAATTCTTTTGTACCCTTCTCCTGACTGATACCTTTTAACAATGAGATCCCTCTGATGCTTTGGAAGCTCTCTGTGGACCATGGCTTTTGCTGTGGGATGCGACTAAGAACATTTCAGGAAAGACCAACTAGAGCAGCTGAACTTTATTTGTGGTTAATCAGAGGCACTTTAAATGATGGCAGGTGTATGCTGACTTTTATTTAACACGATTTGGAATGTGATTGCTTAATTCTGAACACAGCTACATCCCCAGTTATAAGAGGGTGCGCTGACTTATGCAACCACATTATTTATTTTTATTTTTTCTTACCTTCACCTAAAAGATTTCAGTTTGTTTTTCAATTGAGTTGTACAGTTTATAGGTCACATTAAAGGTGGAAAAAGTTCTGAAATGATTTATCTTTGTCTCTTTTTTCTACAGCACAGAAACCTGACATTTTAACAGGGGTGTGTAGACTTTTTATATCCACTGTATATCTCCTTGGTGTATCAATGAGCCTGGTCCAATATGGAAGGCAATGTGAATCCCCAAGTACAAAAGAAGTCTGCAGCTTGTGGATAGAGATTGGTTTGGAATGACTAAATAAGATGATTAATTAAAGGCTCTCTTCAGACATCTTTTTTTAATTTTATCTAAATATTCTAATTAGCTTTATTTATTTTTCTGCTTAATGTAATTATTATAGAAAATGTATATTTAACTTGCTTTTACAATCTTAAAAACTTGGGAGCTTGTCAGTTTCTGAAACTTGCCCGCTTCTCCCTGTATGCTCCCATGTGTGCGGACATCTTTCACTCTGCAATGTGGGTGGTAGGCTAAGCTAAGGACACACCCATTGGGGCGGGGCTTCACATAACCAGCGTCTGCTGCACAGAAAGTCCCAGGAGGATATCTGACCGGCTGTTACACCTCTGCTGAACTTTGGCTTAATCCTTGTTGTCCATTTGACCTTTGTCTGTTCTGCTACACCTCTATTACTCCTCAAGTCTGATTTCATTTTATGTACAGAGTATAAACAGGTTAGTAAAGAGTGTGTAATAATATTACACAGAAGCAACACTGCGTGCACCTTTACCTGTCCAGGGCCACACTCGTCACTCCCGTCCGGCTCTGAGGAGTAGCTGTCATCATCTTCCTCCTCCTCCCAGTAACGGTCAATATCTAGAAAAATGTATAGAATCCACCATTTCTGCACCACGAAGTATGAGCTCTCACACTACATCATCCCTACACCTCCAAGTAAGAGCTCTCACACTACATCATCCCTACACCTCCAAGTAAGAGCACTCACACTACATCATCCCTACACCTCCAAGTAAGAGCACTCACACTACATCATTCCTGCACCTCCAAGTAAGAGCTCTCACACTACATCATCCCTACACCTCCAAGTAAGAGCTCTCACACTACATCATCCCTACACCTCCAAGTAAGAGCACTCACACTACATCATTCCTGCACCACGAAGTAAGAGCTCTCACACTACATCATCCCTACACCGACCAAGTAAGAGCACCCACACTCCATCATCCCTACATCACCAAGTAAGAGCACTCACACTACATCATCCCTACACCTCCAAGTAAGAGCACTCACACTACATCATCCCTACACCTCCAAGTAAGAGCTCTCACACTACATCATCCCTACATCTCCAAGTAAGAGCACTCACACTACATCATCCCTACACCTCCAAGTAAGAGCTCTCACACTACATCATCCCTACACCTCCAAGTAAGAGCTCTCACACTACATCATCCCTACACCGCCAAGTAAGAGCACTCACACTACATCATTCCTACATCTCCAAGTAAGAGCACTCACACTACATCATCCCTACACCTCCAAGTAAGAGCTCTCACACTACATCATCCCTACACCTCCAAGTAAGAGCTCTCACACTACATCATCCCTACATCTCCAAGTAAGAGCTCTCACACTACATCATCCCTACACCTCCAAGTAAGAGCACTCACACTACATCATCCCTACACCTCCAAGTAAGAGCACTCACACTACATCATCCCTACACCTCCAAGTAAGAGCTCTCACACTACATCATCCCTACATCACCAAGTAAGAGCTCTCACACTACATCATCCCTACACCTCCAAGTAAGAGCTCTCACACTACATCATCCCTACACCTCCAAGTAAGAGCACTCACACTACATCATCCCTACACCTCCAAGTAAGAGCACTCACACTACATCATCTCTACACCTCCAAGTAAGAGCTCTCACACTACATCATTCCTGCACCTCCAAGTAAGAGCACTCACACTACATCATCTATGCACCGCCAAGTAAGAGTACTCACACTACATCATCCCTACACCTCCAAGTAAGAGCTCTCACACTACATCATCCCTACACCGCCAAGTAAGAGCTCTCACACTACATCATCCCTACACCTCCAAGTAAGAGCACTCACACTACATCATCCCTACACCTCCAAGTAAGAGCTCTCACACTACATCATCCCTACACCTCCAAGTAAGAGCTCTCACACTACATCATCTCTACACCTCCAAGTATGAGCACTCACACTACATCATCCCTGCACCGCCAAGTAAGAGCTCTCACACTACATCATCCCTACACCTCCAAGTAAGAGCTCTCACACTACATCATTCCTGCACCTCCAAGTAAGAGCACTCACACTACATCATCTATGCACCGCCAAGTAAGAGCACTCACACTACATCATCCCTACACCTCCAAGTAAGAGCTCTCACACTACATCATCCCTACACCTCCAAGTAAGAGCACTCACACTACATCATCCCTACACCTCCAAGTAAGAGTACTCACACTACATCATCCCTGCACCTCCAAGTAAGAGCACTCACACTACATCATCCCTACACCTCCAAGTAAGAGTACTCACACTACATCATCCCTACACCTCCAAGTAAGAGCACTCACACTACATCATCTATGCACCGCCAAGTAAGAGTACTCACACTACATCATTCCTACACCTCCAAGTAAGAGCACTCACACTACATCATCCCTACACCACCAAAAGCACTCACGCTATATCATCTCTACCCCGCCAAGTAAGAGCTCTCACACTACATCATCCCTACACCTCCAAGTAAGAGCACTCACACTACATCATTCCTGCACCTCCAAGTAAGAGCACTCACACTACATCATTCCTGCACCTCCAAGTAAGAGCTCTCACACTACATCATTCCTGCACCTCCAAGTAAGAGCACTCACACTACATCATCCCTACACCGCCAAGTAAGAGCACTCACACTACATCATTCCTGCACCTCCAAGTAAGAGCTCTCACACTACATCATTCCTGCACCTCCAAGTAAGAGCTCTCACACTACATCATTCCTGCACCTCCAAGTAAGAGCACTCACACTACATCATTCCTGCACCTCCAAGTAAGAGCTCTCACACTACATCATTCCTGCACCTCCAAGTAAGAGCTCTCACACTACATCATCCCTACACCTCCAAGTAAGAGCTCTCACACTACATCATCCCTACACCTCCAAGTAAGAGCTCTCACACTACATCATCCCTACACCTCCAAGTAAGAGCACTCACACTACATCATCCCTACACCGCCAAGTAAGAGCTCTCACACTACATCATCCCTACACCTCCAAGTAAGAGCACTCACACTACATCATCCCTACACCTCCAAGTAAGAGCTCTCACACTACATCATTCCTACACCGCCAAGTAAGAGCTCTCACACTACATCATTCCTACACCGCCAAGTAAGAGCTCTCACACTACATCATCCCTACATCACCAAGTAAGAGCTCTCACACTACATCATCCCTACACCTCCAAGTAAGAGCACTCACACTACATCATCCCTACACCTCCAAGTGAGAGCACTCACACTACATCATTCCTACACCTCCAAGTAAGAGCACTCACACTACATCATCCCTACATCACCAAGTAAGAGCACTCACACTACATCATCCCTACACCTCCAAGTAAGAGCTCTCACACTACATCATCCCTACACCTCCAAGTAAGAGCACTCACACTACATCATCCCTACATCACCAAGTAAGAGCACTCACACTACATCATCCCTACACCTCCAAGTAAGAGCACTCACACTACATCATCCCTACACCTCCAAGTAAGAGCACTCACACTACATCATTCCTACACCGCTACGTAAGAGCTCTCACACTACATCATCCCTACACCTCCAAGTAAGAGCTCTCACACTACATCATTCCTACACCGCCAAGTAAGAGCTCTCACACTACATCATCCCTACATCACCAAGTAAGAGCACTCACACTACATCATCCCTACATAACCAAGTAAGAGCACTCACACTACATCATAACTGAACCACAGAGTAAGAGCACTCACACTACATCATCCCTACACCGCCAAGTAAGATCTCTCACACTACATCATAACTGCACCACAGAGTAAGAGCACTCACGCTACATCATCACTACCCCGCCAAGTAAGAGCACTCACACTACATCATCTCTGCACCTCCAAGTAAGAGCTCTCACACTACATCATAACTGCACCTCCAAGTAAGAGCTCTCACACTACATCATTCCTGCACCGCCAAGTAAGAGTACTCACACTACATCATCCCTACACCTCCAAGTAAGAGTACTCACACTACATCATCCCTGCACCTCCAAGTAAGAGCACTCACACTACATCATCCCTACACCTCCAAGTAAGAGCACTCACACTACATCATCCCTACACCTCCAAGTAAGAGCACTCACAATACATCATCTCTGCACCTCCAAGTAAGAGCTCTCACACTACATCATCTATGCACCGCCAAGTAAGAGTACTCACACTACATCATCCCTACACCTCCAAGTAAGAGTACTCACACTACATCATCCCTGCACCTCCAAGTAAGAGCACTCACACTACATCATCCCTACACCTCCAAGTAAGAGCACTCACACTACATCATCCCTACACCTCCAAGTAAGAGCACTCACAATACATCATCTCTGCACCTCCAAGTAAGAGCACTCACACTACATCATCCCTACACCTCCAAGTAAGAGCTCTCACACTACATCATCCCTACACCTCCAAGTAAGAGCTCTCACACTACATCATCCCTACACCTCCAAGTAAGAGCACTCACACTACATCATCCCTACACCTCCAAGTAAGAGCACTCACACTACATCATTCCTACACCTCCAAGTAAGAGCTCTTACACTACATCATCCCTACACCTCCAAGTAAGAGCTCTCACACTACATCATCCCTACACCTCCAAGTAAGAGCTCTCACACTACATCATCCCTACACCTCCAAGTAAGAGCACTCACACTACATCATCCCTACACCTCCAAGTAAGAGCTCTTACATTACATCATCCCTACACCTCCAAGTAAGAGCTCTCACACTACATCATCCCAACACCTCCAAGTAAGAGCTCTCACACTACATCATCCCTACACCTCCAAGTAAGAGCACTCACACTACATCATCTCTGCACCTCCAAGTAAGAGCTCTCACACTACATCATCTCTGCACCTCCAAGTAAGAGCACTCACACTACATCATCTCTGCATCTCCAAGTAAGAGCACTCACACTACATCATCTCTGCACCGCCAAATAAGAGCTCTCACACTACATCATCTCTGCACCTCCAAGTAAGAGCACTCACACTGCATCATCTCTGTACCTCCAAATAAGAGCTCTCACACTACATCATCTTTGCACTTCCAAGTAAGAGCTCTCACACTACATCATCTCTGCCCCTCCATATAAGAGCTCTCACACTACATCATCTCTGCACCTCCAAGTAAGAGCACTCACACTAAATCATCTCTGTACCTCCAAATAAGAGCTCTCACACTACATCATCCCTACACCTCCAAGTAAGAGTACTCACACTACATCATCCCTACACCTCCAAGTAAGAGCTCTCACACTACATCATTCCTACACCGCCAAGTAAGAGCTCTCACACTACATCATCCCTACATCACCAAGTAAGAGCACTCACACTACATCATCCCTACACCTCCAAGTAAGAGCACTCACACTACATCATCCCTACACCGCCAAGTAAGAGCTCTCACACTACATCATCCCTACACCGCCAAGTAAGAGCTCTCACACTACATCATCCCTACACCTCCAAGTAAGAGCACTCACACTACATCATCCCTACACCTCCAAGTAAGAGCACTCACACTACATCATCCCTACACCTCCAAGTAAGAGTACTCACACTACATCATCCCTACACCGCCAAGTAAGAGCTCTCACACTACATCATCTCTGCACCTCCAAGTAAGAGCTCTCACACTACATCATCCCTACACCTCCAAGTAAGAGCTCTCACACTACATCATCCCTACACCTCCAAGTAAGAGCTCTCACACTACATCATCTCTGCACCTCCAAGTAAGAGCACTCACACTACATCATCCCTACACCTCCAAGTAAGAGCTCTCACACTACATCATTCCTGCACCTCCAAATAAGAGCTCTCACACTACATCATCCCTACACCGCCAAGTAAGAGCTCTCACACTACATCATCCCTACACCGCCAAGTAAGAGCTCTCACACTACATCATCCCTACACCTCCAAGTAAGAGCACTCACACTACATCATCCCTACACCTCCAAGTAAGAGCTCTCACACTACATCATCCCTACACCTCCAAGTAAGAGCTCTCACACTACATCATCCCTACACCTTCAAGTAAGAGTACTCACACTACATCATCCCTACACCGCCAAGTAAGAGCTCTCACACTACATCATCTCTGCCCCTCCATATAAGAGCTCTCACACTACATCATCTCTGCACCTCCAAGGAAGAGCACTCACACTACATCATCCCTACACCTCCAAGTAAGAGCTCTCACACTACATCATCCCTACACCTCCAAGTAAGAGTACTCACACTACATCATCCCTACACCGCCAAGTAAGAGCTCTCACACTACATCATCTCTGCCCCTCCATATAAGAGCTCTCACACTACATCATCTCTGCACCTCCAAGTAAGAGCACTCACACTACATCACCCCTACACCTCCAAGTAAGAGCACTCGTACTGCATTATCCCTACACCCCTGAATTACAACACACACTGCATCTTACTGCATCTTGCAGTTTGTGAAGTCTCTATGATACACAGTCCTGTCCAGTCATACATTAATACCCATCTCTCCCAGTCTTGCTTCTCACCCAAGCCCTTGATCTTTGGCTGTTCGGGCACATTAACCTCTTCATGATCAATGGGTTGACTGGAGAGTGAGAAAACGCTGATCTCAGCCACCCTAATAGTGTGATCTTTTCTACTGCTATGCAGAGTCAGGGCTCTCATCCCTTCGGTGGGGTGCTGCATCACCTGGGGAGAATGAAGTTAGAGAGAGTAGTGAGAGGAGGAAGAGATGTCTGGGTATCAAGAAGAATGAATAAGAGAGGCCAAATGGGGCTTGAAACTATTACACAGGTCCAGACAGATATAGAGGAGGCGTTGAGAGAAGTTGGATAAAGACTGGGAGAGATGTGAGAGGTCGGCCTGGCACAAGGTATGCTACATGAGGCCCTATGAGAGAAGTCGGCCTGGTACATGAGGTCCTATGAGAGAAGTCGGCCTGGTATATGAGGTCCTATGAGAGAAGTCGGCCTGGTACATGAGGTCCTATGAGAGAAGTCGGCCTGGTACATGAGGCCCTATGAGAGAAGTCGGCCTGGTACATGAGGCCCTATGAGAGAAGTCGGCCTGGTACATGAGGCCCTATGAGAGAAGTCGGCCTGGTATATGAGGTCCTATGAGAGAAGTCGGCCTGGTACATGAGGCCCTATGAGAGAAGTCGGCCTGGTACATGAGGCCCTATGAGAGAAGTCGGCCTGGTACATGAGGTCCTATGAGAGAAGTCGGCCTGGTACATGAGGTCGTATGAGAGAAGTCGGCCTGGTACATGAGGTCCTATGAGAGAAGTCGGCCTGGTACATGAGGTCCTGGTACAAGGTCTGCTACATGTGGCCCTATGATAGAGGTCAGCTTGGTATATGAGGCCCTATGAGAGAAGTCAGTTTATTACATGAGGCCCTATGATAGAGGTCGGCCTAGTACGTGAGGCCCTATGAGAGAAGTCGGCCTGGTACATGAGGTCCTATGAGAGAAGTCAGTCTGGTACATGAGGTCCTATGAGAGAAGTCGGCCTGGTACATGAGGTCCTATGAGAGAAGTCGGCCTGGTACATGAGGTCCTGGTACAAGGTCTGCTGCATGAGGCCCTATGATAGAGGTCAGCTTGGTATATGAGGCCCTATGAGAGAAGTCAGCTTAGTACATGAGGCCCTATGAGAGAAGTCGGCCTGGTACATGAGGTCCGATGATAGAGGTCGGCTTGGTGCATGAGGCACTATGATAGAGGTCAGCCTGGTACATGAGGTCCTGGTACAAGGTCTGCTACACGAGGCCCTATGAGAGAAGTCGGCCTGGTACATGAGGTCCTATGAGAGAAGTCAGCCTGGTACATGAGGCCCTATGAGAGAAGTCAGCCTGGTACATGAGGTCCTATGAGAGAAGTCAGCATGGTACATGAGGTCCGATGATAGAGGTCGGCTTGGTGCATGAGGCCCTATGAGAGAAGTCAGCCTCGTTCATGAGGTCCTGGTACAAGGTCTGCTACATGAGGCCCTATGATAGAGGTCAGCTTGATACATGAGGTCCTATGATATAGGTCGGCTTGGTGCATGAGGCCCTATGAGAGAAGTCAGCCTGGTACATGAGGTCCTGCTACAAGGTCTGCTACATTAGGCCCTATGATAGAGGTTGGCTTGGTACATGAGGCCATATGAGAGAAGTCGGCCTGGTACATGAGGCCCTATGAGAGAAGTCGGCCTGGTACATGAGGTCCTATGAGAGAAGACGGCCTGGTACATGAGGCCCTATGAGAGAAGTCGGCCTGGTACATGAGGCTCTATGAGAGAAGTCAGCCTGGTACATGAGGCTCTATGAGAGAAGTCAGGCTGGTACATGAGGTCCTATGAGAGAAGTCAGCCTGGTACATGAGGTCCTGGTACAAGGTCTGCTACATGAGGCCCTATGATAGAGGTCAGCTTGGTACATGAGGCCCTATGAGAGAAGTCAGCCTGGTACATGAGGCCCTATGATAGAGGTCAGCTTGGTACATGAGGCCCAATGAGAGAAGTCAGGTTAGTACATGAGGCCCTATGATAGAGGTCAGCTTGGTACATGAGGCCCTATGAGAGAAGTCGGGTTGGTACATGATGTCCTATGAGAGAAGTCAGCCTGGTACATGAGGCCCTATGATAGAGGTCAGCTTGGTACATGAGGCTCTATGATAGAGGTCAGCTTGGTACATGAGGCCCTATGAGAGAAGTCGGGTTGGTACATGATGTCCTATGAGAGAAGTCGGCCTGGTACATGAGGCCCTATGATAGAGGTCAGCTTGGTACATGAGGCCCTATGAGAGAAGTCGGCCTGGTACACGAGGTCCTATGAGAGAAGTCGGCCTGGTACATGAGGTCCTATGAGAGAAGTCGGCCTGGTACTTGAGGTCCTGGTACAAGGTCTGCTACATGAGGCTCTATGATAGAGGTCAGCTTGGTACATGAGGCCCTATGGTAGAGGTCATCTTGGTACATGAGGTCCTATTAGAGAAGTCGGCCTGGTACATGAGGTCCTATTAGAGAAGTCGGCCTGGTACATGAGGTCCGATGATAGAGGTCGGCTTGGTGCATGAGGCCCTATGAGAGAAGTCAGCCTCGTACATGAGGTCCTGGTACAAGGTCTGCTAAATGAGGCCCTATGATAGAGGTCGGCTTGGTACATGAGGCCCTATGATATAGGTCGGCTTGATACATGAGGTCCTATGAGAGAAGTCAGCCTGGTACATGAGGTCCTGTTACAAGGTCTGCTACATTAGGCCCTATGATAGAGGTCGGCTTGGTACATGAGGCCATATGAGAGAAGTCGGCCTGGTACATGAGGCCCTATGAGAGAAGTCGGCCTGGTACATGAGGTCCTATGAGAGAAGTCGGCCTGGTACATGAGGCCCTATGAGAGAAGTCGGCCTGGTACATGAGGCCCTATGAGAGAAGTCAGCCTGGTACATGAGGCCCTATGAGAGAAGTCAGCCTGGTACATGAGGTCCTATGAGAGAAGTCAGCCTGGTACATGAGGTCCTGGTACAAGGTCTGCTACATGAGGCCCTATGATAGAGGTCAGCTTGGTACATGAGGCCCTATGAGAGAAGTCAGCCTGCTACATGAGGCCCTATGATAGAGGTCAGCTTGGTACATGAGGCCCTATGAGAGAAGTCAGGTTAGTACATGAGGCCCTATGATAGAGGTCAGCTTGGTACATGAGGCCCTATGAGAGAAGTCGGGTTGGTACATGATGTCCTATGAGAGAAGTCGGCCTGGTACATGAGGCCCTATGATAGAGGTCAGCTTGTTACATGAGGCCCTATGAGAGAAGTCAGCCTGGTACATGAGGCCCTATGATAGAGGTCAGCTTGGTACATGAGGCTCTATGATAGAGGTCAGCTTGGTACATGAGGCCCTATGAGAGAAGTCGGGTTGGTACATGATGTCCTATGAGAGAAGTCGGCCTGGTACATGAGGCCCTATGAGAGAAGTCGGCCTGGTACTTGAGGTCCTGGTACAAGGTCTGCTACATGAGGCTCTATGATAGAGGTCAGCTTGGTACATGAGTCCCTATGGTAGAGGTCATCTTTGTACATGAGGTCCTATTAGAGAAGTCGGCCTGGTACATGAGGTCCTATTAGAGAAGTCAGCCTGGTACATGAGGTCCTGGTACAAGGTCTGCTACATGAGGCCCTATGATAGAGGTCAGCTTGGTACATGAGGCCCTATGAGAGAAGTCAGCATGGTACATGAGGTCCTATGAGAGAAGTCAGCCTGGTACATGAGGTCCTGGTACAAGGTCTGCTACATGAGGCCCTATGAGAGAAGTCAGCCTGGTACATGAGGCCCTATGAGAGAAGTCAGCCTGGTACATGAGGCCTTATGATAGAGGTCGGCTTGGTACATGAGGCCCTATGATAGAGGTCAGCCTGCTACATGAGGCCCTATGATAGAGGTCGGCTTGGTACATGAGGTCCTATGAGAGAAGTCAGCCTGGTACATGAGGCCCTATATGATAGAAGTCGGCCTGGTACATGAGGCCCTATGATAGAAGTCGGCCTGGTATATGAGGCCCTATGAGAGAGGTCGGCCTGTTACATGAGGCCCTATGAGAGAAGTCGGCCTGGTACATGAGGTCCTATGAGAGAAGTCGGCCTGGTACATGAGGCCCTATGAGAGAAGTCGGCATGGTACATGAGGCCCTATGAGAGAAGTCAGGTTAGTACATGAGGCCCTATGATAGAGGTCAGCTTGGTACATGAGGCCCTATGAGAGAAGTCGGGTTGGTACATGATGTCCTATGAGAGAAGTCGGCCTGGTACATGAGGCCCTATGATAGAGGTCAGCTTGTTACATGAGGCCCTATGAGAGAAGTCAGCCTGGTACATGAGGCCCTATGATAGAGGTCAGCTTGGTACATGAGGCTCTATGATAGAGGTCAGCTTGGTACATGAGGCCCTATGAGAGAAGTCGGGTTGGTACATGATGTCTTATGAGAGAAGTCGGCCTGGTACATGAGGCCCTATGAGAGAAGTCGGCCTGGTACATGAGGCCCTATATGATAGAAGTCGGCCTGGTACATGAGGCCCTATGATAGAAGTCGGCCTGGTATATAAGGCCCTATGAGAGAGGTTGGCCTGTTACATGAGGCCCTATGAGAGAAGTCGGCCTGGTACATGAGGTCCTATGAGAGAAGTCGGCCTGGTACATGAGGCCCTATGAGAGAAGTCGGCATGGTACATGAGGCCCTATGAGAGAAGTCAGCCTGGTACATGAGGCCCTATGAGAGAAGTCAGCCTGGTACATGAGGTCCTGGTACAAGGTCTGCTACATGAGGCCCTATGATAGAGGTCAGCTTGGTACATGAGGCCCTATGAGAGAAGTCAGCCTGGTACATGAGGTCCTGGTACAAGGTCTGCTAAATGAGGCCCTATGATAGAGGTCAGCTTGGTACATGAGGCCCTATGAGAGAAGACAGCCTGGTACATGAGGTCCTGGTACAAGGTCTGCTACATGAGGCCCTATGATAGAGGTCAGCTTGGTACATGAGGCCCTATGAGAGAAGTCAGCCTGGTACATGAGGCCCTATGAGAGAAGTCAGCCTGGTAAATGAGGCCCTATGAGAGAAGTCGGGTTAGTACATGAGGCCCTATGATAGAGGTCAGCTTGGTACATGAGGCCCTATGAGAGAAGTCGGGTTGGTACATGATGTCCTATGAGAGAAGTCTGCCTGGTACATGAGGCCCTATGATAGAGGTCAGCTTGTTACATGAGGCCCTATGAGAGAAGTCAGCCTGGTACATGAGGCCCTATGATAGAGGTCAGCTTGGTACATGAGGCTCTATGATAGAGGTCAGCTTGGTACATGAGGCCCTATGAGAGAAGACGGGTTGGTACATGATGTCCTATGAGAGAAGTCGGCCTGGTATATGAGGCCCTATGATAGAGGTCAGCTTGCTACATGAGGCCCTATGAGAGAAGTCGGCCTGGTACATGAGGTCCTATGAGAGAAGTCGGCCTGGTACATGAGGTCCTATGAGAGAAGTCGGCCTGGTACTTGAGGTCCTAGTACAAGGTCTGCTACATGAGGCTCTATGATAGAGGTCAGCTTGGTACATGAGGCCCTATGGTAGAGGTCATCTTGGTACATGAGGTCCTATTAGAGAAGTCGGCCTGGTACATGAGGTCCTATTAGAGAAGTCGGCCTGGTACATGAGGTCCTGGTACAAGGTCTGCTACATGAGGCTCTATGATAGAGGTCAGCTTGGTACATGAGGCCCTATGAGAGAAGTCAGCCTAGTACATGAGGTCCTATGAGAGAAGTCAGCCTGGTACATGAGGTCCTGGTACAAGGTCTGCTACATGGGGCCCTATGAGAGAAGTCAGCCTGGTACATGAGGCCCTATGAGAGAAGTCAGCCTGGTACATGAGGCCTTGTGATTGAGGTCGGCTTGGTACATGAGGCCCTATGATAGAGGTCAGCCTGCTACATGAGGCCCTATGATAGAGGACGGCTTGGTACATGAGGTCCTATGAGAGAAGTCAGCCTGGTACATGAGGCCCTATATGATAGAAGTCGGCCTGGTACATGAGGCCCTATGATAGAAGTCGGCCTGGTATATGAGGCCCTATGAGAGAGGTCGGCCTGTTACATGAGGCCCTATGAGAGAAGTCGGCCTGGTACATGAGGCCCTATGAGAGAAGTCGGCATGGTACATGAGGCCCTATGAGAGAAGTCAGCCTGCTACATGAGGCCCTATGAGAGAAGTCGGCCTGGTACATGAGGTCCTGGTACAAGGTCTGCTACATGAGGCCCTATGATAGAGGTCAGCTTGGTACATGAGGCCCTATGAGAGAAGTCAGCTTGGTACATGAGGTCCTGGTACAAGGTCTGCTACATGAGGCCCTATGATAGAGGTCAGCTTGGTACATGAGGCCCTATGAGAGAAGTCAGCCTGGTACATGAGGCCCTATGATAGAAGTCAGCCTGGTACATGAGGCCCTATGAGAGAAGTCAGGTTAGTACATGAGGCCCTATGATAGAGGTCAGCTTGGTACATGAGGCCCTATGAGAGAAGTCGGCCTGGTACATGAGGCCCTATGAGAGAAGTCGGCCTGGTACATGAGGCCCTATGATAGAGGTCAGCTTGTTACATGAGGCCCTATGAGAGAAGTCAGCCTGGTACATGAGGCCCTATGATAGAGGTCAGCTTGGTACATGAGGCTCTATGATAGAGGTCAGCTTGGTACATGAGGCCCTATGAGAGAAGTCGGGTTGGTACATGATGTCCTATGAGAGAAGTCGGCTTTGTACATGAGGCCCTATGATAGAGGTCAGCTTGGTACATGAGGTCCTATTAGAGAAGTCGGCCTGGTACATGAGGTCCTATTAGAGAAGTCGGCCTGGTACATGAGGCCCTATGATAGAAGTCGGCCTGGTACATGAGGCCCTATGATAGAAGTCGGCCTGGTACATGAGGTCCTATGAGAGAAGTCAGCCTGGTACATGAGGTCCTATGAGAGAAGTCGGCCTGGTACATGAGGCCCTATGATAGAGGTCAGCCTGCTACATTAGGCCCTATGATAGAGGTCGGCTTGGTACATGAGGTCCTATGAGAGAAGTCAGCCTGGTACATGAGGCCCTATATGATAGAAGTCGGCCAGGTACATGAGGCCCTATGATATAAGTCGGCCTGGTATATGAGGCCCTATGAGAGAGGTCGGCCTGTTACATGAGGCCCTATGAGAGAAGTCGGCCTGGTACATGAGGTCCTATGAGAGAAGTCGGCCTGGTACATGAGGTCCTATGAGAGAAGTCGGCCTGGTACATGAGGCCTTATGATAGACAGAGGTCGGCTTGGTACATGAGGCCCTATGATAGAGGTCAGCCTGCTACATTAGGCCCTATGATAGAGGTCGGCTTGGTACATGAGGTCCTATGAGAGAAGTCAGCCTGGTACATGAGGCCCTATATGATAGAAGTCGGCCTGGTACATGAGGCCCTATGATATAAGTCGGCCTGGTATATGAGGCCCTATGAGAGAAGTCGGCCTGGTACATGAGGCCCTATGAGAGAAGTCGGCCTGGTACATGAGGTCCTATGAGAGAAGTCGGCCTGGTACATGAGGCCCTATGAGAGAAGTCGGCATGGTACATGAGGCCCTATGAGAGAAGTCAGCCTGGTACATGAGGCCCTATGAGAGAAGTCAGCCTGGTACATGAGGTCCTGGTACAAGGTCTGCTACATGAGGCCCTATGATAGAGGTCAGCTTGGTACATGAGGCCCTATGAGAGAAGTCAGCCTGGTACATGAGGCCCTCTGATAGAGGTCAGCTTGGTACATGAGGCCCTATGATAGAGGTCAGCTTGGTACATGAGGCCCTATGAGAGAAGTTGGGTTGGTACATGAGGTCCTATGGGAGAAGTCGGCCTGGTACATGAGGCCATATGATAGAGGTCAGCCTGGTACATGAGGTCCTATGAGAGAAGTCGGCCTGGTACTTGAGGTCCTAGTACAAGGTCTGCTACATGAGGCTCTATGATAGAGGTCAGCTTGGTACATGAGGCCCTATGGTAGAGGTCAGCTTGGTACATGAGGTCCTATTAGAGAAGTCGGCCTGGTACATGAGGTCCTATTAGAGAAGTCGGCCTGGTACATGAGGTCCTGGTACAAGGTCTGCTACATGAGGCCCTATGATAGAGGTCAGCTTGGTACATGAGGCCCTATGAGAGAAGTCAGCTGGTATATGAGGCCTTATGATAGAGGTCGGCTTGGTACATGAGGCCCTATGATAAAGGTCAGCCTGCTACATGAGGCCCTATGATAGAGGTCGGCTTGGTACATGAGGTCCTATGAGAGAAGTCGGCCTGGTACATGAGGTCCTATGAGAGAAGTCGGCCTGGTACTTGAGGTCCTGGTACAAGGTCTGCTACATGAGGCTCTATGATAGAGGTCAGCTTGGTACATGAGGCCCTATGGTAGAGGTCAGCTTGGTACATGAGGTCCTATTAGAAAAGTCGGCCTGGTACATGAGGTCCTATTAGAGAAGTCGGCCTGGTACATGAGGCCCTATGATAGAAGTCGGCCTGGTACATGAGGCCCTATGATAGAAGTCGGCCTGGTATATAAGGTCCTATGAGAGAAGTCGGCCTGGTACATGAGGTCCTATGAGAGAAGTCAGCCTGGTACATGAGGTCCTATGAGAGAAGTCGGCCTGGTACATGAGGCCTTATGATAGACAGAGGTCGGCTTGGTACATGAGGCCCTATGATAGTGGTCAGCCTGCTACATTAGGCCCTATGATAGAGGTCGGCTTGGTACATGAGGTCCTATGAGAGAAGTCAGTCTGGTACATGAGGCCCTATATGATAGAAGTCGGCCTGGTACATGAGGCCCTATGATATAAGTCGGCCTGGTATATGAGGCCCTATGAGAGAGGTCGGCCTGTTACATGAGGCCCTATGAGAGAAGTCGGCCTGGTACATGAGGTCCTATGAGAGAAGTCGGCCTGGTACATGAGGTCCTATGAGAGAAGTCGGCCTGGTACATGAGGCCTTATGATAGACAGAGGTCGGCTTGGTACATGAGGCCCTATGATAGAGGTCAGCCTGCTACATTAGGCCCTATGATAGAGGTCGGCTTGGTACATGAGGTCCTGTGAGAGAAGTCAGCCTGGTACATGAGGCCCTATATGATAGAAGTCGGCCTGGTACATGAGGCCCTATGATATAAGTCGGCCTGGTATATGAGGCCCTATGAGAGAGGTCGGCCTGTTACATGAGGCCCTATGAGAGAAGTCGGCCTGGTACATGAGGTCCTATGAGAGAAGTCGGCCTGGTACATGAGGCCCTATGAGAGAAGTCGGCATGGTACATGAGGCCCTATGAGAGAAGTCAGCCTGGTACATGAGGCCCTATGAGAGAAGTCAGCCTGGTACATGAGGTCCTGGTACAAGGTCTGCTACATGAGGCCCTATGATAGAGGTCAGCTTGGTACATGAGGCCCTATGAGAGAAGTCAGCCTGGTACATGAGGCCCTCTGATAGAGGTCAGCTTGGTACATGAGGCCCTATGATAGAGGTCAGCTTGGTACATGAGGCCCTATGAGAGAAGTTGGGTTGGTACATGAGGTCCTATGGGAGAAGTCGGCCTGGTACATGAGGCCATATGATAGAGGTCAGCCTGGTACATGAGGCCCTATGAGAGAAGTCGGCCTGGTACATGAGGTCCTATGAGAGAAGTCGGCCTGGTACATGAGGTCCTATGAGAGAAGTCGGCCTGGTACATGAGGTCCTGGTACAAGGTCTGCTACATGAGGCCCTATGATAGAGGTCAGCTTGGTACATGAGGCCCTATGATAGAGGTCAGCTTGGTACATGAGGTCCTATTAGAGAAGTCGGCCTGGTACATGAGGTCCTGGTACAAGGTCTCCTACTTGAGGCCCTATGATAGAGGTCAGCTTGGTACATGAGGCCCTATGAAAGAAGTCAGCCTGGTACATGAGGTCCTATGAGAGAAGTCAGCCTGGAACATGAGGTCCTGGTACAAGGTCTGCTACATGAGGCCCTATGAGAGAAGTCAGCCTGGTACATGAGGCCCTATGATAGAGGTCAGCCTGCTACATGAGGCCCTATGATAGAGGTCGGCTTGGTACATGAGGTCCTATGAGAGAAGACGGCCTGGTATATGAGGTCCTATGTGAGAAGTCAGCCTGGTACATGAGGTCCTATGAGACAAGTCAGCCTGGTACATGAGGTCCTATGAGACAAGTCAGCCTGGTACATGAGGTCCTATGAGACAAGTCAGCCTGGTACATGAGGTCCTATGAGAGAAGTCGGCCTGGTACATGAGGTCCTATGAGAGAAGTCAGCCTGGCACATGAGGTCCTATGAGAGAAGTCGGCCTGGTACATGAGGTCCTATGAGAGAAGTCAGCCTGGTACATGAGGCCCTATGAGAGAAGTCGGCCTGGTACATGAGGTCCTATGAGAGAAGTCGGCCTGGTACATGAGGTCCTATGAGAGATGTCAGCCTGGTACATGAGGCCCTATGAGAGAAGTCAGCCTGGTACATGAGGTCCTATGAGAGAAGTTGGGTTGGTACATGAGGTCCTATGGGAGAAGTCGGCCTGGTACATGAGGCCATATGATAGAGGTCAGCCTGGTACATGAGGCCCTATGAGAGAAGTCGGCCTGGTACATGAGGTCCTATGAGAGAAGTCGGCCTGGTACATGAGGTCCTATGAGAGAAGTCGGCCTGGTACAAGGTCTGCTACATGAGGCCCTATGATAGAGGTCAGCTTGGTACATGAGGCCCTATGATAGAGGTCAGCTTGGTACATGAGGTCCTATTAGAGAAGTCGGCCTGGTACATGAGGTCCTGGTACAAGGTCTCCTACTTGAGGCCCTATGATAGAGGTCAGCTTGGTACATGAGGCCCTATGAAAGAAGTCAGCCTGGTACATGAGGTCCTATGAGAGAAGTCAGCCTGGAACATGAGGTCCTGGTACAAGGTCTGCTACATGAGGCCCTATGAGAGAAGTCAGCCTGGTACATGAGGCCCTATGATAGAGGTCAGCCTGCTACATGAGGCCCTATGATAGAGGTCGGCTTGGTACATGAGGTCCTATGAGAGAAGACGGCCTGGTATATGAGGTCCTATGTGAGAAGTCAGCCTGGTACATGAGGTCCTATGAGACAAGTCAGCCTGGTACATGAGGTCCTATGAGACAAGTCAGCCTGGTACATGAGGTCCTATGAGACAAGTCAGCCTGGTACATGAGGTCCTATGAGAGAAGTCGGCCTGGTACATGAGGTCCTATGAGAGAAGTCAGCCTGGCACATGAGGTCCTATGAGAGAAGTCGGCCTGGTACATGAGGTCCTATGAGAGAAGTCAGCCTGGTACATGAGGCCCTATGAGAGAAGTCAGCCTGGTACATGAGGTCCTATGAGAGAAGTCGGCCTGGTACATGAGGTCCTATGAGAGAAGTCAGCCTGGTACATGAGGCCCTATGAGAGAAGTCAGCCTGGTACATGAGGTCCTATGAGAGAAGTCGGCCTGGTACATGAGGTCCTATGAGAGAAGTCAGCCTGCTACATGAGGCCCTATGAGAGAAGTCAGCCTGGTAAATGAGGTCCTATGAGAGAATTTGGCCTGGTACATGAGGTCCTATGAGAGAAGTCAGCCTGGCACATGAGGCCCTATGAGAGAAGTCGGCCTGGTACATGAGGTCCTATGAGAGAAGTCGGCCTGGTACATGAGGTCCTATGAGAGAAGTCGGCCTGGTACATGAGGTCCTGGTACAAGGTCTGCTACATGAGGCCCTATGATAGAGGTCAGCTTGGTACATGAGGCCCTATGATAGAGGTCAGCTTGGTACATGAGGTCCTATTAGAGAAGTCGGCCTGGTACATGAGGTCCTGGTACAAGGTCTCCTACTTGAGGCCCTATGATAGAGGTCAGCTTGGTACATGAGGCCCTAAGAAAAAAGTCAGCCTGGTACATGAGGTCCTATGAGAGAAGTTAGCCTGGTACATGAGGTCCTGGTACAAAGTCTGCTACATGAGAGAGGTCCGGATGACACAGCGGTAGCCAAGTTACAGACATCACATGTCAGTTACGTGCCTCTGCCATATTGATTGTTCCTATAGCCAGGGATTTATACCCCAGGATTGTGCGGTTCTTGTATCTTTTCCTTCTCTGTAACATGATCTGCAGCTTGTTGTTGTCTCTCTTTAGGAAGTGCGGGTACTGGAAAGAGGAAAATATAAGAGAAAAGAGTAAAACAGTGAATGGATAACACACACAAGAGAACCTAATGAGAGAGAGGAGAGAGAACGTGACCTGACAATGCACACCTAGAGTACCAACTAAGAGAGCAGAGAGAGTCATTGATAGGATTCAAAGAGAAACGTTGCCTCCATCAAAAAAGAAAGAAAGGGGTAACATGTGGAAACTACATCTTCTACAGACATCCCAAAATATATATAAATCTGGGCCCTATACGTCCCCCTTTAGAGTCCTCACATTGTCGCTCATGATATGTCACTAGTCTGGAGACACAAACACAAGGGAAGATTATTCTTAGTGACATAAACACACACACGTGTAGTGGATTGGAGCATAGATTCGGAGAGGAGGTGACATTGTACACCTCTTTAGATAACCAAAGGATCAGTTATGACAGAACAGACGTGAGAAGACGAGCGAATGGTCAGAACAGTGCAGTGATCAGGTAGGACGCACAGAATCAGAGCCAGGCAGATGGAGTCCGGTAGGACGCACAGAATCAGAGCCAGGCAGATGGAGTCAGGTAGGACGCACAGAATCAGAGCCAGGCAGATGGAGTCCGGTAGGATGCACAGAATCAGAGCCAGGCAGATTGAGTCCGGTAGGACGCACAGAATCAGAGCCAGGCAGATGGAGTCCGGTAGGACGCACAGAATCAGAGCCAGGCAGATGGAGTCCGGTAGGATGCACAGAATCAGAGCCAGGCAGATGGAGTCCGGTCCACTAGCAGAAACAACCCAGAGATAAATACTAAGGTCAGGGGAACCAGAGCGTCTAGATGGTCAGAGAACAAGCCAAGCGTCAGGCAGATAAGATTCAACAAAGCAAAGTAGTGCCAAGTTTTTGTACAATAAACAGGTGAGGAGTGCTGCCCATGTGCTATGGCCCTGTATCAGCACAGGGTATGGTACTTCCTGGATCCAGAAAAAAATAATAAAACAATTACTGGACCGGATCAATGCAACAACCGGAGTGGAGTCAGTGACAGGTAAAATCTACCCTTGATTATAACATCTAGATTGTAATTTATTTATGTAACCAGCATGTCCAAAAGGAAGTGCTCACCAGAAGCAAGTGGAAACATGGACATATACGTAGAAGCTTTGCATAGCGTGGATGCCTCCTTAGATGCTGCGCAAAAGCTGAAGAGGTAAATGTCAGCTGGTGACCAGTAGGAGAAGGATCATGACAACTCTCCTACTTCAAGGGACAGCCTCTGGATGCCCAGAGAACTAGGGTTGGATGGATGGAGTAGGTAGAATCACATGACCAAGCAAAGATCATGGATGTTGGTTACAGGACTGGACTGGACTGGAGATGGCGCAGGTTGGATGCGTCCAAGGAATTTGTTAGCTACTGCAGGTTTCCGGATGTAAACTCGGAACACTGGATAGATGGGAAGACCGTCAACAATGGGAAAGGGGTCGATGCATTTTGCGGACAACTTTCTTAGAAATAAAAGTAAGTTTGAGGTTCTGTGTAGACAACAAGACAGTAAGATATGTGTGCCAATCTGCAGTGGCCTTGTGCCAGGATTGGGCTGCTCGGAACAAGCATTGAAGGATTCTGAACTGAATTTGCATAGAAGTGAACCTTTTATTGAACCTTTTATTGAACCTTTTATTGACTTCCGACACGGATGAGTTTGCAGGTACGTCGGAGGCAAATTTAGGTTGGAAAGCATAGTTGGCAAATAAAGTGTGTAGTGCCCATACTGGAAAAGAGTGTATTGCTAAAAGCAAATTCTGACCGTGGCAGCAGTTAGAACCAGCCAACTTGACAGAAGAAACCAAGATATTGTTCCAGTGTTTGATTTTTCTGTGTTGTTTGCCCTTTGATTTGAGGGCAGAAAGCAGATGACAGGGATCGCTCTAACCGAAGCTGCTTGCAACATTCCCTCCAAAAATGACGTCTGACAATATATGGTCAGGATACCATGCAGACGCACAATTTCCTTAAAGAACAGGTTAGCAGTTTCCAATGACAGACAAAAATGTATATATGGGTATAAAGTGAGCCACTTTAGTTAGGCAATCTAACACCACCATGATAGTGGTGATTGTGGCAGTAGAATAACAAAATCTAGTATACAGAGAGAGGCATCACAATGCGAAGAGAGGGCATCCATATAGAGAGAGACCTGATAGCACGCACAAGGATATCCAGAGAGAGACAGCACAATGCGAAGAGAGGGCATCCATATAGAGAGAGACCTGATAGCACGCACAAGGATATCCAGAGAGAGACAGCACAATGCGAAGAGAGGGCATCCATATAGAGAGAGACCTGATAGCACGCACATGGATATCCAGAGAGAGGCAGCACAATGCGACAAGAGAGAGAGAGAGAGAGAGACAGAGACACAGAGAGAGAAAGACAGAGACAGAGAGAGAGAGAGATTGACCTGATAGCACGCACAAGGATATACAGAGAGAGGCAGCACAATGCGAAGAGAGGGCATCCATATAGAGAGAGACCTGATAGCACGCACATGGATATCCAGAGAGAGGCAGCACAATGCGAAGAGAGGGCATCCATATAGAGAGAGACCTGATAGCACGCACATGGATATCCAGAGAGAGGCAGCACAATGCGAAGAGAGGGCATCCATATAGAGAGAGACCTGATAGCACGCGCATGAATATACAGAGAGAGGCAGCACAATGCGACAAGAGAGAGAGAGAGAGAGAGAAAGACAGAGACAGAGAGAGAGAGAGAATGACCTGACAGCATGCACAAGGATATACAGAGAGGCAGCACAATGTGAGGGGAGGGGATTCATCCAGAGAGAGATAATGTCCCATGCTGAGACCCCCTCGCAGAGAAACAGAAAAATAAAGTTACCTGCAGAGAGAAGGTCAGCTCCAGGTCTGTCTCCATAATGCCACAGGCAGGGACAATATATTCATTAGAGCGCAACACTCTCTTGGATCCCTAAAATGTCACATACACAATATTGGGCAGATAATATCATAATGTTACACAGTACATAATATATCACACACAGTATATGAAAGTCTATCATACACACACAGTATATCAGAAAAAGCATATTGTTAATCATACAGTATATCATAGTATGTCTCACACACACACACAGTACACCACAGTGTGTCTCACACACACACACAGTACACCACAGTGTGTCTCACACACACACAGTACACCACAGTACACCACAGTGTGTCTCACACACACACACAGTACACCACAGTGTGTCTCACACACACACACACACAGTATACCACAGTGTGTCTCACACACACACACACACAGTATACCACAGTGTGTCTCACACACACACACACACAGTATACCACAGTGTGTCTCACACACACACACACACAGTATACCACAGTGTGTCTCACACACACACACACACACAGTATACCACAGTGTGTCTCACACACACACACACACACACACACACACAGTATACCACAGTGTGTCTCACACACACACACACACACACACAGTATACCACAGTGTGTCTCACACACACACACACACACAGTATACCACAGTGTGTCTCACACACACACACACACACAGTATACCACAGTGTGTCTCACACACACACACACACACACACAGTATACCACAGTGTGTCTCACACACACACACACACACAGTATACCACAGTGTGTCTCACCCACACACACAGTATACTACAGTGTGTCTCACACACACACACACACAGTATACCCCAGTGTGTCTCACCCACACACACAGTATACCACAGTGTGTCACACACACACACCCAGTATACAGAAAAAAAAATTGAATACTGTAATTTAAATAAAAAAATAATTTTACATGGCTCAACAAATGCCAGGAGCCAGGTTGTCCAGGCACAAAATGCTTACAGGCACCTAGATCTTATCCGCTGTACGTCTCTGCAATTCTGTGTTAACTGGGAGCAGAGAGGCCTGAGTGACTGAGCCAGGGCAGTGCTGGGGTCACATTCCCTGGGCATGAGTGACTGAGCCAGGACAGTGTTGGGGTCACATTCCCTGGGCATGAGTGACTGAGCCAGGGCAGTGCTGGGGTTACATTCCCTGGGTATGAGTGACTGAGCCAGGGCAGTGTTATGGTTACATTCCCCGGGCATGAGTGACTGAGCCAGGGCAGTGTTGGCGTTACATTCCCCGGGCATGAGTGACTGAGCCAGGGCAGTGTTGGGGTTACATTCCCCTGGGCATGAGTGATTGAGCCAGTGCAGTGTTGGGGTTACATTCCCTGGGCATGAGTGACTGAGCCAGGGCAGTGTTGGGGTTACATTCCCCGGGCCTGAGTGACTGAGCCAGGGCAGTGTTGAGGTTACATTCCCCGGGCCTGAGTGACTGAGCCAGGGCAGTGTTATGGTTACATTCCCCGGGCATGAGTGACTGAGCCAGGGCAGTGTTGGCGTTACATTCCCCGGGCATGAGTGACTGAGCCAGGGCAGTGTTGGGGTTACATTCCCTGGGCATGAGTGACTGAGCCAGGGCAGTGTTATGGTTACATTCCCCGGGCATGAGTGACTGAGCCAGGGCAGTGTTGGGGTTACATTCCCTGGGTATGAGTGACTGAGCCAGGGCAGTGTTGGGGTTACATTCCCCGGACATGAGTGACTGAGCCAGGGCAGTGTTGGGGTTACATTCCCCGGGCATGAGTGACTGAGCCAGGGCAGTGTTGGGGTTACATTCCCTGGGCATGAGTGACTGAGCCAGGGCAGTGTTATGGTTACATTCCCCGGGCATGAGTGACTGAGCCAGGGCAGTGTTGGGGTTACATTCCCTGGGTATGAGTGACTGAGCCAGGGCAGTGTTGGGGTTACATTCCCCGGACATGAGTGACTGAGCCAGGGCAGTGTTGGGGTTACATTCCCTGGGCATGAGTGACTGAGCCTGGACAGTGTTGGGGTTACATTCCCCGGGCATGAGTGACTGAGCCAGGGCAGTGTTGGGGTTACATTCCCTGGGTATGAGTGACTGAGCCAGGGCAGTGTTGGGGTTACATTCCCCGGACATGAGTGACTGAGCCAGGGCAGTGTTGGGGTTACATTCCCCGGGCATGAGTGACTGAGCCAGGACAGTGTTGGGGTTACATTCCCTGGGCATGAGTGACTGTGCCAGGGCAGTGTTGGGGTTACATTCCCTGGGCATGAGTGACTGTGCCAGGGCAGTGTTGGGGTTACATTCTCCGGGCATGAGTGACTGTGCCAGGGCAGTGTTGGGGTTACATTCCCCGGGCATGAGTGACTGAGCCAGGGCAGTGTTGGGGTTACATTCCCTGGGCATGAGTGACTGAGCCAGGGCTGTGTTGGGGCTACATTCCCTGGGCATGAGTGACTGAGCCAGGGCAGTGTTAGGGTTACATTCCCCGGGCATGAGTGACTGAGCCAGGGCAGTGTTGGGGTTACATTCCCTGGGTATGAGTGACTGAGCCAGGGCAGTGTTGGGGTTACATTCCCCGGACATGAGTGACTGAGCCAGGGCAGTGTTGGGGTTACATTCCCCGGGCATGAGTGACTGAGCCAGGACAGTGTTGGGGTTACATTCCCCGGGCATGAGTGACTGAGCCAGGGCAGTGTTGGGGTTACATTCCCTGGGCATGAGTGACTGAGCCAGGGCAGTGTTATGGTTACATTCCCCGGGCATGAGTGACTGAGCCAGGGCAGTGTTGCGGTTACATTCCCTGGGTGTGAGTGACTGAGCCAGGGCAGTGTTGGGGTTACATTCCCCGGACATGAGTGACTGAGCCAGGGCAGTGTTGGGGTTACATTCCCTGGGCATGAGTGACTGAGCCAGGACAGTGTTGGGGTTACATTCCCCGGGCATGAGTGACTGAGCCAGGGCAGTGTTGGGGTTACATTCCCTGGGTATGAGTGACTGAGCCAGGGCAGTGTTGGGGTTACATTCCCCGGACATGAGTGACTGAGCAAGGGCAGTGTTGGGGTTACATTCCCCGGGCATGAGTGACTGAGCCAGGACAGTGTTGGGGTTACATTCCCCGGGCATGAGTGACTGAGCCAGGGCAGTGTTGGGGTTACATTCCCCGGGCATGAGTGACTGAGCCAGGGCAGTGTTGGGGTTACATTCCCTGGGCATGGGTGACTGAGCCAGGGCTGTGTTGGGGCTACATTCCCTGGGCATGAGTGACTGAGCCAGGGCAGTGTTAGGGTTACATTCCCCGGGCATGAGTGACTGAGCCAGGGCAGTGTTGGGGTTACATTCCCTGGGTATGAGTGACTGAGCCAGGGCAGTGTTGGGGTTACATTCCCCGGACATGAGTGACTGAGCCAGGGCAGTGTTGGGGTTACATTCCCTGGGCATGAGTGACTGAGCCAGGACAGTGTTGGGGTTACATTCCCCGGGCATGAGTGACTGAGCCAGGGCAGTGTTGGGGTTACATTCCCTGGGTATGAGTGACTGAGCCAGGGCAGTGTTGGGGTTACATTCCCCGGACATGAGTGACTGAGCCAGGGCAGTGTTGGGGTTACATTCCCCGGGCATGAGTGACTGAGCCAGGACAGTGTTGGGGTTACATTCCCCGGGCATGAGTGACTGAGCCAGGGCAGTGTTGGGGTTACATTCCCTGGGCATGAGTGACTGTGCCAGGGCAGTGTTGGGGTTACATTCCCCGGGCATGAGTGACTGTGCCAGGGCAGTGTTGGGGTTACATTCCCCGGGCATGAGTGACTGTGCCAGGGCAGTGTTGGGGTTACATTCCCCGGGCATGAGTGACTGAGCCAGGGCAGTGTTGGGGTTACATTCCCTGGGCATGAGTGACTGAGCCAGGGCAGTGTTGGGGTTACATTCCCTGGGCATGAGTGACTGTGCCAGGGCAGTGTTGGGGTTACATTCCCTGGGCATGAGTGACTGTGCCAGGGCAGTGTTGGGGTTACATTCCCCGGGCATGAGTGACTGTGCCAGGGCAGTGTTGGGGTTACATTCCCCGGGCATGAGTGACTGAGCCAGGGCAGTGTTGGGGTTACATTCCCTGGGCATGAGTGACTGAGCCAGGGCTGTGTTGGGGCTACATTCCCTGGGCATGAGTGACTGAGCCAGGGCAGTGTTAGGGTTGCATTCCCCGGGCATGAGTGACTGAGCCAGGGCAGTGTTGGGGTTACATTCCCCGGGCTAAGCATTGCACCCTCCAGCCCAATGTACCTGTGTGTAAGTGAGGAGTGAAAGCTGCTGCTGCTTCTAGAACAGCCCTCACTGACACACATGCTGGGCAGAGCATCCTATGTGCAGCTCATCTAGGCCTATTTTATATGTAAGTCTCAAGCAACCAGAAACTACATTTATCCGGCATCTACCAATCCACATGGGTGCCAGATAACTGAGAGTCTATTGTATATCACAGTAAGTCTCACACACACAGTATATCAAAGTATATCACACATAAACACACAATATATCACAGTATATCACACACACGGCACCCCAACTGTAGGGCACAGCACAATTGTGGGCCGACAACAGCACAGCGCCATCACCTCGCCGACATAATCATTTTCAGAAGTAGCCGTCAAATGCGCGCCATTAGAAGTGTGAGAGCAACGTTGTAATACTTATACTGTATTATCTACTGTACTTCTCTGTATTCCTGTCTGTCCATCTCCATGGGTATTCCTGTCTGTCAGTCTGTCCTTCCTTCTCTATTTTCTTGTCTGTCCGTCTATCCACCTCTGTGTTTCAGTCTGTCCATCCCCCAAGCTGTACCAAACCATGACAGTTCTACCCATACAAAAGATGCTTCAGTGCCCTGGTCCAGTGTCCGGGTCCGACCCATACACATGCTGAACCAGTGACCTGGTCCTACCCATACACAATCTGCCCTAGTGCCCTTATAATACCCATGCACAAACTGGCCCAGTGACCTGGTCCTACCCATACGCCTGCTGCCCCAGTGACCTGGTCCTACCCATACGCATGCTGCCCCAGTGACCTGGTCCTACCCATACGCATGCTGCCCCAGTGACCTGGTCCTACCCATACGCATGCTGCCCCAGTGACCTGGTCCTACCCATACGCATGCTGCCCCAGTGACCTGGTCCTACCCATACGCATGCTGCCCCAGTGACCTGGTCCTACCCATACGCATGCTGCCCCAGTGACCTGATCCTACCCATACGCATGCTGCCCCAGTGACCTGGTCCTACCCATACGCATGCTGCCCCAGTGACCTGGTCCTACCCATACGCATGCTGCCCCAGTGACCTGATCCTACCCATACGCATGCTGCCCCAGTGACCTGGTCCTACCCATACGCATGCTGCCCCAGTGACCTGGTCCTACCCATACGCATGCTGCCCCAGTGCCCTGGGGTATAGGAGTTTTCAGGCTGAGGCAGGGGACTAGACAGTGGTACAGAATGGTTAGATAGCGGACTATTACTAAGTAAATAGAAAGCAGAGGTAGCAGGGACAGTACTAACAGGGTGAGGATCTCATTGTGCCCTAGGCCCTGGATGTCCACCTTACCTGAAGTCCTGCGGGTTCCGTCCTGTCCTGCGTGCAGATGCCGGGCGGGCAAGTGACGGGTGCGTTTTTGTCCTGCGCCATAGTCGTGCTACCCACACACACACACAGTACATCATAGTATATCACACACGCTATATCAAAGTATATTACACACAAAGTATTTGCTTTTATTATGGGACTATTAAAATTGGGGGGGGGGGGGGGGGGAATCGCAGCTGATTCAGTGAGTTAAAATTATTAATTGAAGAGATGTTTAATACTGAAGCTGCAAGGGGACTATACCATCTACTTATCTCACACTATACTGCTTATGGGACATACACTATTATGGAATATAATCTAGATCTTTAGTATGTCGCATTTGCAGTCACTATGATCAGATTTTACAGATAATTGTCATGAATCAGCCGGTGGCCATTTTGTGACTGGCAGCAGTAGCCATCTTGGGGCTGGGTTATCTTCCACATGCTGTTGCCATGTGGAAGAACAAAAGGTTTGGGCTCACAGAGCCACTGCTTGTGAATGGTATGGGATAGGGGAATGAGTAGGGGGTTCCACTGTCACCATTAAATAAAGTCAGCATTACTGCATAAAATGGATTGACGTGGAAAACCTGCCCAACCCTGATACCATGTGGGAGTGGGGAAATATGTTATGGGTTATATTATATTAGTATGTTATTATATTGTAGAGGGGAAGCCGTTGAATACAGCCAAGCCTCCTTTGTTCCCAAAGGCCTGTTAATCCCATTAGCTAAGTGTCCAGCAGAGTACTAACAATGGGGAGCTCACAGCTGGAAAGCAGACAGGCAGGCACCCAGAAACAATGGGATGGCCTGAGGCTTCTCAGCCTTCATAGCAAGGGCACAGGAGAGCCATGGCATGCTTTGCCCTGGAGATTCAAAGCCCAAATGAATTAGTTGGCCCAGCCTAGTGGGTGGACCTGGGGAGGAGTCCCATGGTTCCCACGTAGGGACCCTGCCTGATTGGCCAGAGGCAGTTAGGGGCTGACTAAAGGTAGCCCCTCCTGGTAATGTTGTATGCCTGTTTAAAAGATGTTGTTTTCTAAATAAAGTGGTTGATAATTTTCATCAAGACTTTGTGTGCAGGTGTATTATTGACCCAGGGGCATATGCTGGTAGAGGAGATCGTTTCTGACTCCCTTCCAGGTTTCCCAGGCACACTACCAAAAGCTGGGACTTATGCTCTTGCATCTACAAAGACTGTCCATTTGTCTGGAGCCACCCAAACTTAGGTCTAAAACCTACAGGAGATAAGAGGACTAGGATTCTCTATACTCCATCATCATTGTAGGTTGTGGCAATAATCCTCATATATGCAGAAACTGCTAATCATAGGATTGTATGGTGAGCGGTTTAAATAATCCACATAAATATCAGAAAACATAACTTCAAAAGAGTTTTTTAAAAACAAAAAAGTGGTGAAGTAATTTTAAAACAAAAGATGGTAGGAGAGATTTAAGGAATCAGGAAACTAATACAATAAATGGCTAATTACTGCACAGGCAGATCCACAGTGTAATATGCCCTATGTTAGATAAAAGGCACAGCCAATATTTATCAGACTTCTGCTGGTCTGTATTCAATACATTACTGTAATATACTTGGGGGGGTGCCAGTAACTCAGTGCATTCCTTAGTCCTTCCTCTCCTCCAACATCCCGACGGCTACTGTTTCGCCATTACACAGGGCTTATTATAGTATATCACTCACGTTATATCACAGTATATCACACACAGTATATTATAGTATATCACAGTATATTATAGAATATCACACACACACAGTATATTATAGTATATCACACACAGTATATCACAGTATATCACACACAGTATATTATAGTATATCACACACACGTTATTGAGAGGAGTCTCAGACTGACCTGTAGTTTTACAGCAATGACAACAGAGTTCAGATCTCTGTCCAGTTCTCGAAGAACCAAAAGCTTCTTTAGTGTCAAACTGCAAAGTCTGAAAAATAGAGAAAGGATTATAAAGAATGGAGGTTCAGACACTCTTTGGGTATGGGGTTCAATGGATGAATAAAGATGTAGCGCAATGTATCCAGCCAGCCAAAGACTAGAATGGGGATGTGCACGGAGAAGGGGACTAATTACTTTGTTTATTGGTTTATAAAACTGGACATTGATTCCAAAATCAGATCTTCACATTTATCTGGCATAATAACCCCCACGAATAGCTAGATCAATTATGAACAAACATAAATCATGGGGGGTCTCTCATGCTCCAATCTTAAACTTTATTTTAAGCAGCGCAATAAGCTTTCCTCCCCATTGCCCACTTCATTTCTCACCAACCCATCTGGGTTACTATCGAAAACTACGTAATGCGCCCTTACTCCTGGGATACAACAACATGGCATCAACCCAATCTCTTTCCTTCGGAAATCCTTAAACCAAATAATTAAACTCTATCATGCCATACAAGATTTCAATTACTCCCTAAAATCTCTCCCCTAATGCCATTACTTCCTCACTCCTAGTTCTCCAAGGGACTTAGTAGTAAGACGCTGAACCGGTGGAGATCAAGGGGCCTCAATGAAACTGGAACATGGTATGAGTCTATCGTATAGAAAATAGAAAAAGAGCAGACACTCCGTCTAATGCATTAACACCCTTACATGTGAGATTCAAGGAAGAGAGGGAAGTAATTCAAATATACAATTTTATTTATAATACTAAGTTATCATAATGAAAACAACAACGTTTAAAATATATTTAAAAGATTTAGCAATCTGCTTTACGCTGTATCGTCAAAATATATTGGAAGTGCAACAGTTAGAGATGATATAATTCTCTCATCCACCATACATAGAATATAATAATGTACTATAAGAAAAATAGTCTATGCAAGATATCATTAACTAATCATCACAATACCAAGTGTGAGGGAAGAGTCAATTGTCTTGGAATATAAAACGGGGAAGTGATAGGATTAAAGTGCTAAATGCTAAAGAAATAATATATAAAAGTGCTTTTTAAGTAATTGCAAAAAGTCCAATTATTATAAAGTAAGACAATATGATTGTTTCCCCACATTTGGTATGTGCTACTAGCGACTTGCCCGTCACAAAATGATGGCAATAGAATTGTAAGTCAGGAAAGTAAGTGTTTTGGTTGTGTCCGTACCTTCGGCGCTCATTGCGAGCCTCTGGGTTGGTGTATTTTTGGTTGTCAGAGCCCCTTTGGCGCGGATTGCAAGGTCCATGCTTATCGCCTTTTAGCGCTCATTGCGAGGCTCCCCCTGGTGTAGTTTTGCTCCTCTGAGCACCCTTGGCGCTTCTTGTGAGGCGTGCGGTGAACGGCTTTGGCGTTTATTGCGATACTGTCGTGTGGTGATTTGTAATTTTTTCTGTATATGTATTTTTGTAATTAGAATTAATTAATTACTGAACTGATAAATTAATATACTTTACTTTACCTATTTGTAATGAATACATGCAGGAAACATTGTGCTGAAGAGCTGACAATCTGTTTTGATGTTCCTGCAGCATACAATGTCGGTTTGCACGGTTCTGGAGCTGAGGTGTAAGTGTCAGCAATGTGCGCAGTGTGTAGTGTAAATAGGCTGCGTGCTCGAGGGGGAGCCGTTGGTGTAGCTGTGTAGTTTCGCATTGTGTAAGTTAGTGTTGTAAAATGGCGCCGAATGTGTATGTGGTACGCGGGTGTGGATGATTTTGCATCCTTCCTAATAGTGTATTTTGTAGCCCGTACAGGGTTGTGTAAAAGTTGTATGTGCCTGGCGGTGTTCTGGCTGTGTTTTTCTCGAAGTCGCGGTTTCCTAAGTCGGGCCTGATTTTTTTTTTAGGCAATTTTTTCAAAGTGCTACGGGTCTTGCACCAGAGCAGTTATCGCCTTTGGCGCTCCCTGCCTAAGCGCAAGGAGTGCCTTTGGTGCTCCTTGCCTGGCCGCAGTTTCCCCGTTGCGTTAGCAACAGATTTTGGCAAGCCCGCGCTGCTGAGAACTATATATGTGATAAAATCAAAAAAATCATACAAAAGTTTCTGGTTATATGATGTATTGTCATACATTAAATTCAGTGATGTAGAGATCACATTCATCTATGGCTGGCATGTAACAATCCATGTGTCTTCAATATACAAATGTGGCTTCTTATCTCAATATAGTTAAAGTCCAAAGGAACATCCAGGCAATAAATACAATCGCTTATAATGTATCAGTTCCAACGAGGGAAAAATGGCGCTGTTGGTTCTCTGCATAGCAACTCTGCATGTGACTTCAGCGGAGCAGAGCAGGACGGGAAGTCGACGCGCGTTTCGCATGTAAACTGCTTTCTCACAACATTTAAGGGTGTAATTAGATAGAGTGCCTGCTCTTTCTGTATTTTATATACATATCTTTATTACTAATCCTATTGACTTCTGTTATTTATTTGGTTGATGATACTAGGAGTGTTACCCTAAAATAAAACTAGAAAGATGAGTAACCTCTTATTATTCTATCATACAGTGGGATACTTATGACTTGCCTCTAGGAGAACACTTCCATTTTTGGAGATTAAAACATTTTATTACATCCCTAGTAAAAAAATATTTATAACCCCAAAACAAACTTGTTTACTCGCATTTGTAAAGATACCCCTCTAACTCGAGGCATACTAGGAATATTGTACGACCCTCAGAGACAAGATAAATATATAATGGATTGGGAAACTGATCTAACTCAGCAATGGGAACAAGATAAATGGAAGGAATCTCCAGGGTTGCTAAACTATAGTATTCTGAGACCTCTATTAAAGTGTTACACAGAGCTTATTATTACCCCTGACCGTCTCTCCAAATGGAAACCTATAGAGAACCATATGTGTTTTATGGGCTGTCCTACAACTGGCACTTAAATTCCCATCTGGTGAGAATGCCCAAAAGCTCATAGATTTTGGCAAGACATAATGCGTCTAACCTCAAACTTATTTCAGATCCAACTTTCACCAAACATTAAATAAAACTTGTCTCTTGGGAATTTCTCCTTACTTTCTCCACTCAACTAAACAAACTACTTCAATTTATACTTTTAGCTGCCAAAAGTCACATAGACAAACAATTTTTTGGGGAAAAAAAAACTGGGATCCATGGCGGAACGCTCCAGATAGCATTCCCTGAGAATAATTATTATCTACATTTCTCCAAACTCTTAAAATACATGGAGAGGACCGGTGGGAGACATGAGACCCGGATGGGACTTGTGAAAAACATGCCTAAGGTATGATACTCCTTCCTTTACATGTTTTAACTAGTTGAGGAAAACAGAAAAAAGCAAAACGCTACTATTACCCCCTTTCCCTGTTCAGTCCACCCATTTATTTTTTTCTTCACTTATTGGTTTTTCTTTTGTTTTTGTATATTTTTGATATTTTTCAATAATAATTTACAAGAACTCTGATCCAAGTTATTGTATGTTCCCAAGTTAAGTGCATACGCAGAGTTAAAAAGATGGAGAAATAGACTATGAGACTACCCTTAATGAGAGGATACAGATATGCATTAGAAGGTCATCTTTATAAGAACGTATAGATTATGTTATGTCCCTCATATGGCAACATTTCACAAACCATTATCTGCAAACTGTCATTTAAACAGGTTTGTTACTTTGTCTTTACGCTCAATAAAACTGTTTGAAAAAAAAAACAAAAAAAAACAATGGATAGATGTACACATACAGCATATTTTATTAACCAGGATTATTAACTCCTTCAGCTACTTTGTATTTTTCCTGATTGACATGAATTCAATGCTTGTCCTTGAGTTTGTTTAGAAAAACAGGACACCGAGTACTGGGGGCGTTTAAGATAAAAAGCAGACATTTTTTTTAAAATAATGTATACAACAGATGGAAAATGGAACCCAACAGTAACACGAGCAAATACTGGAGGAAGCCCAATGATCAGCAAGAGACTGGTATGCACAGATTTATAATTATATGTATTATTATTACAGCCAACAGATTCGGTAGCACTGGGAGTTCAAACACGTTGATAACATTTGACAAACATTTGGAGACCGTAAAAATAAGACAAGATGGTGCTTTTGTACAGGAGCAAAGAAGAGGACACGAGGGCCCTGCTCTTGTGAGAGCTTACAATCTAAGATTGTCTACCAAAGTACGAAGTCTTTCTGCAATGCTGTTCATACACTTGACGATGGCCCTGGAGCCATGCTTGTACTTAAAGGAGTTCCAGTAGTGCAGCGATAGCATCTGGACACTTACTATGACTCTATTCCTAATTAGAGAAGCTCTACCAGCGTTGCAGGACCACAATGTGGATGGAACCTTGGACCAGATACAAGTACAATCAAGAGAAATACATAATAAAGACTCAACAAGTGGGTATATTCCATTTTCAGATTTTACCACCACATTCCGGTTATATCTGCTCTACATGTATATACAGGATTCATGACCGAACGTGGGGAAAAAAAAACCACAGAAACAAATATAGACTGATTTACCCACAAAAGAACAAAAAAAACCTACTGATGATATGGTCGTGTTTCTCCATTGGTTTTCCAGCTTAGCAGAGCTATTGACCCTTCTTAGCCTTCCCTTCTACACACCCTCTCCTTCCCTTATTCACATTAAGCTAGTACTTCAGGCCACTTGGGTCTCTTGCATATTGTTAAGCAGCTGCTAGCTTGGGTATCATTGAGACATTTGCCACTCCAGTTAACTTGCTGTGATCATATATCTTGGCGCTCTACAATGGCAAACAAACTATTTATCATCATAATATTACCCATGCTCTCCAACCAGGAAATCTGTTCTCGGTCTTTGACACCCTATGCTTACCATTAAGGCCAAGGTAATCTTGGGTGAACACTCCCAGAAAGAACTCTAAACCCCTCAAGTCACCTCATGTTTGTTATTCACTTGTACGGACGTAAATGAGGGTGTCTGGCAATAAAGTGTGGTTACAAGCACCTGTGGTTGACCTTACGTAGGCACGTTAATATGTTACTTTCCCTAGCCCCAAGTATTCATCCATCCTTCCCTCACTCAGGGCACATAGGTCAGGTAGCTGGTAGTGATGTCCATATCACAGGTGACCTCAGGCAAAGTTCATAGCTTCAGTCATGGAATCCTCAATCCTGGGTTCCTCAGTATGCCCCATCCACGTGGATGCCACCCTGGTTGGGAACCAATAAAAGAGGAGGGAAGTTTTTATATGGCCAAACCTTGTGCAAGGTTTACCATATGGTTACCGTGTAACTGTTCCTTATTGTTTCAGTCCTATAAAATATGCCTGTAATGCCCCAATAAAGTATTCCCCATCATGGTCAAATTATAAGGTGTAGCGCTGTGGGTTAACTAAATACTGATAATGTACACTACTTTGTTGAACCTCTCAAGAGTCAAGAAGACCAACCCACAGAAGGTATTAGGACCTAACTGGTAGGAGTTCCTGATCATGGCTGGTGCAGCTGGTCCTCAACAGCCACCCCCACTTGAGTCACAAACCACCTTAAAGTAAAAATGTTGACAACGTTGAAATGTTGACACCATCAGAAATGACCCCTCCTCACAACACACCTCGTCATCTGAATTGTTAACAGACCTCAAAGCTCTGCCTCATACTACCTCAAGTCATCACCATGAGATAAAGTATCATCAGTCCTCCCACTTTACTACTTGCCACACTGGTCTCATCCTATGACATCTGTAAATATCTCTCTCTCTCTCAGCCATCTTCATATACCATCCCCTCTCCATTCCCTAGCTGACTTCTAAATTACTTGAAAGGCTTGCCTACCTATAAATTATTGCATACCTGCCAAACTCCCTGCTTGACCCTCTTCAGTCTGGCTTCTGTTCGCACTATTGAGACAGCTCTTACCAAAGTAACAAACAGAGTTCTAGAGATTCAGAACTTTCAGGGTGAGGTTGCAAAACAAATATAATGAACAAAAAACGGAAATGACAAAGATTTAGGAGTATCCCTTTACATTAAAAGTCCAATGCTTGTATCAGTCCATGTGCAGAATCAATAGCAGACCAGAAGCTGAAGGCAGGAATCAGCATACAGGTGGAGGCAAGTGCTGGAAAAGAGCAGAGGGTACAGGTAGAACTCTAGCCAGTCAGGATCAGAAGCAGCAGCTAACCACGCAGAATAAAGACTTGCAGCAGGAACATAGTCTTCTAACTCGAGTGATCTCAGTTGAATCTAAAATTACTTACCGGTCACTGGTCAGGAGAAGATCCATCTTTCCTTGCGGTGTACACAGGCCTACCAGAAAATGTACATGGATGACCTCTGGAAGGCGTGGAAGGGTACAGCTGATGGAATCGCTGAACCAAATTTGGAGTATGGACATTGAAAGCTGTTTAAAATGGAGTTGTTCTGATGGTGTCATGCACATTGTTATGTGCAAGTTCAGCCAAAGGTAAGAGGTCCACCCAATGTTCCTGCTCTGAGCAGAAGCACAGAACATACTGTACCAATCCCCGGTTGGTACGTTCCTTCAGATCATTAGTTTGTGGTGGTATCCAGAAAAAACTGAATAAATCTGTAATCACTTCATAAGTTTTTTCCATTGTGATCTGGATTGTACCACTCTGTCAGAGGATTTCAGATTGAAGGCCATGAAGCCTTGAGGAATGTATCCACCAGGTCAGAGGTAACTAGCAACTTTATAAATGGTATGAAATGGGCTTTCCTGGGAGAATTTATTGACAGCAACCCAAATAACAATATTCCATCTGGAAGGAGGTAAGTCCATGCCAAAATCCATGGATAGGTGGATCAATGGACGATACGTCTAAAGGCTGGAGCAGACCAAAGGTAACAGCTTTGAGAGTTTTAATGTGCGCATGGGTGTCACAATCTACCACTAAGTCTTTTACATCAGATAAAATATGGAGCAACCAGAAAATCCTTGAGACCAACTCAGATGTCTTCCTAATTCCTGGGTGACTAGGGAAGAATGTGCCCAACAAAGAACCTCTGCATGATGAGCATGAGGAACATAATAGTGGGTGGTTGAAACTTGAAGACCAGGGAGCACAGACACCTGAGCCTCTGATATGATTTAGAAAGAGACATGGAAATGGAGGCCACAAAAACAGGAAAATGTCAAGATCATCTTTGGTGCTCTCCCCAAATGGGCATCTTTGCAATAGATGTGGGAGAGTGCATCGGTTGTGCCATTCTTCTTCTTTGACATGTGATATTGAAGCAGAAATGTGAAAAGCATAAAGACGACCTGGCTTGCCTGTAGTTCAGTCTTGCTAAAAAAAGAAACAATAAAATGTTCGGTGTTCTTCAGATATTTAGGCACAGGCAAATTCAAAACAGAGGAGACCTTATCGGGATCCATAGAAAGTGCCTGAGGAGTGTTGATGAAGCATAAGAATTGGAAAGAGTGTGTTTCGAAGACACACTTTTGCAGCTTCACATACATGTTATTTTCTCTTAAACTCTGGAGCACTTGTTTGACATGTAAACGAGGAGTCTGCATATCTAGAGAATAGATTAGGATGTCATTAAGGCAAACTACTACATGGTAATATAACAGGTCTCTGAATAAATCTATCTTTCACATAACACTGGAATACAGCTGGGGTTACGTAAGTCAAACTGCATGACGAGGTGCTCATATTATTACTATCATTGTTTATTTGTAATGCACCAACATATTCCGTAGCGCTTTACATAAGTTAAGTTCCAGGCAACGACAAATTGGAATCCAGTATCCATAGAGCTTTCCCCAGTTCTGTGTAAGGTAGTGGCGTATTTTGGAAATGTTTTTTAGATGGAGAAGGCAAGATTTTTGCAACGAGCTTGGGAGGTGGGAGTGATGATGGTGTTGTTGACAGTGAAAACGATGTGAGGAATTGAAGTAGTGGGTGAGAAGATTAGGAGTTCAGTCTTAGACATGTTGAGTTTTAGATGGTAGGTGGACATCCAAGAGGATATACTAGAGAGGCAGTTGGAGACGTGTGTTAGAAGAGAGGGGGATAGATCTGGCACTGAGAGGTAGATTTGGGGGTCATCTGCATAGAGATGATACTGAAACTCCAAAGAGTTTATTAGGGTACCAAGTGAGGATGTATAGATGAAGAAGAGGGGGCCTAGGACTGGGCCTTGTGGTACGTCAACAGACAGGGGTGAGGAGGAGAAAAGGTGCCCGAGAAGGAGACGCTAAATGATCGATCTTGTAGGTATGATGAGAACCACAAGAGAGCAGTCTCTCGAATACCGAGGGAGGTGAGGATATGGAGTAGAAGCAGATGGTCAACTGTGTCAAAGGCAGCAGAAAGATCCAGAAGAAGTAGAATGGAAATTGTGACTTTTATGAGAGCGGTCTCAGTGGAATGTTGGGGCCGGAAGCCGGATTGGAAGGTGTCAAGAAGGGAGTTAGAGGAAATAAAGCTGGTAAGGCGGGTATAGACGAATTTCTCAAGCAGTTTAGAAGCCAGGGGAAAGTAGCGAGATAGGGAGATAGTTAGATGCAACATCAGAGTTAGATCAGGGTTTCTTGAGAGTGGGTAAATTATGGCATGTTTTAGAGAAGATGGAAACATGCCAGTATTTAGGGAAAGGTTGAAGATGTGTGTGAGCTGGGATTAGTGCGTTAGAGAGGGGAGGCATGAGCTGAGATGGAATAGGATCCAAAGGACAGGTAGTGAGGTAAGAGGATGATAATAGGATGGAGTCTTCGCCTTCTGTTGCCGGGTCAAAGTAGTTCATAGTGGCTGTGAGAATGGGGGAGGAAGAAGACTGGGTATTGTTGTTAGTTGAGAGGATGGAGTGTGCGAGCAAAGATGAGAGGAGAGTTTATTGCGGATGGTTTGAATTTTATGCATGAAATGGTTGGCAAAGTCTTTAGCCGTGAGCCCTGACAGTAAGGGATGGGAAGAGGTGGTGCGGGGGAGAATATTAAAAGTGGCAAACAGACGTTTGGGGTTAAAGGACAGAGTTGATATTAGTGATGTGGAGTAGTGCTGTTTGGCGAGGTTGAGGGCAGAGGAATAGGAGCGTAGCATAAACTTGTAGTGGAGGAAATCTGCTAATGTGAGTGATTTCCTCCATAGTCATTTAGCAGTGCAGGAGCACCTCTGAATGTATTGTGTATGTGTAGCGTGCCATGGTTGCAGATGGGAGCGAGGGTGTCTGTGTGTGGTTATGGGGGCAAGGGTGTCAAGGGTGGAAGAGAGAGTAGAGTTGTAGAGTGAGGTGGCAGTGTCAGGGCAGTCGAGGTTGGTGATGGGGATGAGAAGGGGTTGGAGCACAGTGGGGAGCTGTGCAGGGTCAAGTACTAGCGGGTTTCTGTGGGTAAATATCAATCTCTCATACTGAAGGCTGTCTTCCACTCATCCCCCTCACACATCCAGATTAAGTTGTATGCTCCATGTAGATCTACTTTGGTGATGACTGTAAATCATCTGATCCATTAGCTCAGAGATGATGGAGAGAGGGTAATGATTTTGTATTGTTACTTTATTGAGCCCAATGTAGTTGGTACATTTTTTTATCTACAATGAAAAACCAACTCCAGCAGGAGAGGTAGATTTGGATAAATCCTGTTTCCAAATTATCCTTTAAGTATGCAGATACTCTGAGAGAGGATAGTCCATCCCTTAGGAGGCACAGTCCCCAACAGTCACAAGGCCTGCGGGGAAGTAAAGCCTCTGCTTTAACTTTAGAGAACACATTAGAGAACTGTGCATAATGTGGAGAAACTCCTGGTTTCTCTGGTATAATACAAGTAGGGATTTCCTTCAAGAATTTGCAAAAATATCCTGATAGAGCAGCTTGCCAGGGTTGTTTCATGTGTCTGGAGTTAAAGAATTGCTACAGGGACTGTTTCTTTAGATCCATGAGAGTCTCCCTTTCTGGGACTGAGGCAATAATGCACTCTGAAGGACAGATACTTTCCTGGCTTGATAAATACCAGTCGATGATATAGTTGGATTATATGTCTGCAGCCAAAGTAAGCCAAGAATTACTTCAGTGGAGATGGTGTCCAGAAGTTGAAGAGTAATCTTTTCTGTATGGAGCGGACCCACCTTCATAGACATATGTACAGTTTATAGAGTCAATTGGCCTGAACCAAATGCTGTGCCATACAAAAAGTGTACAAGCAGGCATTGCTTTTTGGCTTTAGTATCTACAAAGTTGCCAGCTGCCCAAGAATCAATAAGTGCATGGGGGAAGATCAGTAGGTCTCCCCATCTGAGTGTCATAGAAACCAGACGTTGGCAGTGAGGAGCTTTATGGATGCGGTCCAACGGTTACAACTCCCAAAGCTTTATGTTTGACAAACAAACTAGACATGATTTGAATAACTGTCCCTCTTTACCACAACAGCGACAAAGACGTTCTGACCTCCTTTGGTGCAGAGATGTGATTACTAACCAGCTCCACATCTCCGGTTGTGCCAGTTTGGAGGTTTGAGAGCACGTATGGGGTACTCTTTCCACATGCTGCTAACATAAAAGCATGTCTGGTTTCAAACACAAGGTTATGAGACCCTCTAGATTTTTAAGTACATGCTTTAATTTTCTCAGTCAGGTCTTGCTCAAAGTCAGCAGACAAGGCCTCTTCGTTCACTTTACTTCAGAAGTCAGGGTAAGGAATTCTACAAAGAACTAACCAACACAAAGTTTTTAAGGAATCAGTGAGTGAAGATCCTTTTCCCCACAGACGTGAGGCCCATCCCATAGATTTTGCATCCAGTAGGGGCGGCACCCAGACTTTTTGGCGCACGAGAAGTGTTCAACGTCATGTGCGTGCTGACAAATGCACGCACCCACACCAGCGCGTTTAGAACTGAGGAGAGTGCGTATAGGGTGAGTACTGGGGGAGAGAGAGACAGAGTGAGTAGTGGGAAGAGAGAGAGCTGGGGAGAGAGGGTGAGTACTGATGGAAGAAGGGAGATCTGGGGAGAGAGCGTGAGTACCAGAGGGACAGAGGTTGTGTACCGGGGAGGGTGTAATGGGGATAAGGTGAGTACTGGGGAGACAGGGTGAGTACTAAGGAGGGTGAATACTGGGGGAAGAGGGTGATTATTCAGGTTTGGAGAGCTGGAGAAGGATGGGAGGAGAGGGCAAGTGCAGAGTGCTGTACTGCCGGGCTGGTGTGGGTGAAAGCATTTGTCAGCATTTGTGGGCGCGCACATGAAGTCATGCACGTCTCGTGCGCCCAAAAGTCGCGCTAAGAGCATGGACATTACGTAAGCCATACATGCACACTCATTTTGAAAGGTTTGAGGGCACAGATCAAACTGTATATGGAGCGGATTCAGAAAACCACAAGAGTTGGCAGGATTACTAGAGAAGTGTATTGGAGCTGGCATGCTTGGCTTAGTTGGAAGTCTCAGCTGTGTGTCAGTTAATTGGTTAAGTCTCTGATTAATATGAGTCAGGTGATTATCATGGGCTCCAAACTGCTGACCTGAGAAGTCATGGCTTTACCTGCCCAGGTCCATGTGAGCCAGTTATATGAACACAAACTGGGTACTAGAAACAATAGTAAAACCGTCAACCACTGAAAACAAACTGTCAATGCTGCAGACTGCTATACAGCAGCAGAAACTGGAAATGGGTCCTCAGAAGAAGACTGGGAACTGAAGGCAGGAAACAGGACATAGGTGGAGGCGAGAGCCAGGAAAAAGCAAACAGAAGGTACAGATAGAACACTTGCCATACATAAACAGAAGCAGCATTGTTGGACACAGACAGGACTCTTGCAGGCAGAAATTTGTCTGACCTCTCTGCTATGAGCTGCCCATCTTGGGTGACCCTTCATGATATAGCTCACAGCTTCAATAAAAAGGTACACAAGCCCCTTCACCATAACAATGTTGTGATCCAGAACAGGCACTTCCCAAATATTTTCACTCAAAAGGTTTAATAAAACAATTATTGTAATTACATTTATTTATATGTCTAAGTGGGAATAATAAATAAAATAGCAAATAACAATGTCTGAGTGACTGCCCAGACAGCTCCGGAGTGCATGAGTAGGTGTCACTCTGCAGTGACTTATGTGCTTTATCCTCCTGACCAGTGTCTCAAGGCCTTGTTATTGCCATCTTCAAACAATAATCAAGACATCTCCATTTGTCCATTAGTGTCATGTCTGCAAAAGTCAAAGCAAATACGTCATTGCATCTCCATAGCCCACAAGAGGTTAATACCACACTGCCCCCTCCACAATCCTGTCCTATTTGTTTGACTAAATATGACCACAGGAAGGCCCCCTTTGGACCATCCACTATTGAAATATTAAACCGTACTTGGCTGCCACAGAGTGCCATAAAACTAGTAACAAGAAGAAGATGGCCGAGGGAGCCGCTAGCAAAAACGCCAAAGGCTGCAGTCCTGCTCCAATGTTGGAATATAACACATTGGAACACCTGGATACAATCCTATATACACATGAATCCTGTTCAGACCGCCTTACTCAATGATATGGCCTATGTCGCATAGAAATGGTTATGTAGCGCAGCTGCAATTTACATATCCAAAATACAACAATGACTAAGCATTTAGCCCAGAAATCGCCAACAAAAATATATTATGTGGTATTGATATTTAATTATAAAGAATAAAGAGTAATTTATTTATAATGAGACAAAACAAGGGTTTAACATAACTCTGAGGCCAAACCATGGATATATCAGCGTTATCACAACCGAGATTACGGAAATCCGCAGAACCATGACATTATAATCCACGGATATATCATGCGATGAGCAGGAGGTCATTGTCCAGAAGGAGGTGGAGGAATTCAAGTGCACAATAGAGGAGATGCTAAGGCCTGCGGCAAACATGGTGGAAATCGACCCCACAAATTGATGCGCCTCCTGGCTGCTCCCATTGGGACGAGCCGTCCATCAGGACCTTGGCCAGGGGTCTCCAGTCACTGTTCTTCCACCAGCCCTGGCACGGACTCCTGCACCAACACTAAAACCTGGTCAGGAGATGGGCCAGAATTTTATTGGGTTGGAAGGGCTTACAAAGAGAGGTCAGACGGGTCAGGCATGACAACGGGTGGTACCATAGGCAAATGGAAATGGAACGCCAACACCTCCATAAACAGCACCATTCCTGTTGCATCGAGGAGCAACACTCTGGGCTAAACTGGAAATTGTCTGGAATTAGGGACGTTGTGGGAGTCTTGCTGGAACACTTTCAGAGACATACTACCTCCTATCTACCACATCTGATGAGAGGTACGCTAAACATGGCCCGCCGTCACACAGATTTGCCCCACCTGCTGAAGTGATGCCGTCTTCACCACCAATTTCTGAAGACATCTCTCATATGTTTAGATTTTATCAAACAATGGATGACACAATTAATGTTTGCAAGAATACTTTTTCAGATAACAGTGGCGCTCCCTATGTCATAGGCTCCTATTATTGTCACTGCAACAAACGCTTAAAAGGGACATCGAATGCAAATGTGTAAATATTACAAAACTTGCATGAAAAAAATATCATATAAACCCCGCTTGAACTACATTGATATAACAGGGAATGTAGAGCCAACACCTATTGTAGCCTGCGGGTCTCAACAGAAGTAAATCTTCTGAATATGTTTTATTTGACACATCAAATACCCTGTTTCCGACAAAGAAAGAAATATTTAAAACGATCTTACCAATGAGATCTCCAGACACAGGTATGCTCTGTGCACTTCCTGTTAGTTTCAGTGAACTTTAAACAGGTTTTAATTAAAATGGAGCATGTTCTTTTAAAAGTAAGAAATAAAGCACTTTGTTCGGCGTCCCTTGATGCCATGTCACGCTTCTCAGCAATTATCATGTGATTCCCGGCCAAAGACACGACAGGAAGTCATGTTATAAAACACATGTTTATTGTGTCAATGTTCAAGATTCATTTACAAATCGTGTGTCACCTTATTGTAAGAATTCAACATTGTGGATCTATGATGTCCATGTATATTTATAAGATGTCTTATTCAAGGAACATTCAACATAGCAATATATATAACAAGTGTTATCCCAAGGCATCAATGTGAGATCACAGAAATAAACATGCACAGTATTATATTACTTTGTGGTGTGACAGATAACACAGCATCTGGAGATCACGCACTTTCCTACAGTGCAAGGACTTATTTGTACCCAGCCTTCTGACCCTTGGGATTAATTTGCACCCCACAGTATTTGTGCCTGGCCTTGTTACTTTGTTGACGGTGTTTCTTGTAAATTGATCATTTTTCAGTAAACATTTTAAAAGGATTCACTGTGACAGGTGATGGTTATGTGCACATACATTAGGCCAGTAGTGGTGAGGTCAGTCCTGACCATGCCGCCAAGGATTGCAGTATAATTCTACTGGTGTATTCGGCGCTCTTTGATTGAGCCCAGGTGAGTAAATCTATATATAAGAAGAATGCTGGTGGCACTCATTGTATGGACATTACCAGGGGTCACATTATTGAACATGAACATTGTAGTTCCGACACATCACATGTTAATGTACTATATAATAATGAATATATTTTATTGATAATGTGCCAACATATTCCGCAGTGCCACACATAGGACAAGTACAAGGCAAAAATGTTTTCAATACAAATTAAACGAATAGAAGTCCATATCTATGAGCTTTCTCAAGTATCTTAGTAGATTAAAAACGTCCAATCTAAGTTTGGTTGTAAAACAGGAGGGTGGTAGATACATTAAGTTGATAAGCTTCTTTAAACAGATACTTTTTTAGTGAGGTTTTGAAGGACTTGAATCCATAGGAAAGTCTAGTGGAGCGAGGCAAGGAGTTTCAAAGAGTAGGGGTAACACAAGAAAAGATAAATGACAAAAAGAAAAAAGACAGGACAAGTATCCCTTTAAGTTAAAGTGCACACCCTCTGCCCAAATATCAATATAGAGCAGTAAAATATAAAACTTAACATTTATTAGTATAATTAAAATATATTGCACTTAAATAAAGTGTCTAGTGCTATTGATAGCTGAATAAATATAAGCTTACTAGCAACTTGCCCGTCAAAAATTACGACAATAAAAAGTGAAGCCTTGCAATGCTGTTTGCCACACAACGGGAGCCTCTTCCCCTCTACTTTGCTGGCCTTGCGATGAGCGCCTTTGGAGCTCATTGCGAGTCTCTCCCCCTGTCTACTTCCTCCCTTGTGTCTTATTTCCTGCCTCCTTTCCCTCCCTTGTGTCTCCTTCCGCCTCCTCTCCCTCCCTTGTATCTCCTGACCCCCTGTGTTTTTACCTCCCTCTCCCTCCCGTGTCTCTAAACCCCTCCCCTGTGTCCCTTTCCCTTTTGTGTCTCTTTCCCCCTTCCATGTATCTCTTTCCCCCCCTGTGTCTCCCCCCTCCCCTGTGTCTGTTCCCCCCTGGCCTGTGTCTCTTTCCCCCTCCCCCTGTGTCTGTTCCCCCCTTCCTCATGTCTCCATTTCCCTCCTTTGAGTATCTTCCCCCCTGCACTCTCTCCCCTGTGTCTCTTCCCCCTCCTCTCACTCCCCTGTGTCTCCCCCCCCCCTCTCCCTCCCCTGTGTCTCTCCCCCCTCCTCTTCCTCCCCTGTGTCTCTCCCCCCTCCTCTTCCTCCCCTGTGTCTCTCCCCCCTCCTCTCCCCTCCCTCTCCTGTCTCTCCCCCCCTCCTCTCCCTCCCCTGTGTCTCTTCCCGACCCCTCTTTTTTGTGCCTCTTCCTCCCTTTCTCTCTCTTCCCCCCTCTCCCTCTCTGTCTCTCCCCCCTGTGTCTCTCCACACCTTCCTCTGTGCCTCTCCTATCTGTGCCTCTTCACCCCTTTCCCTGTGTCTCTTCCCCCCTCACCCTCTGTATCTCTCCCCCTCTGTGTCTCTTCCCCCTCTCCCCCCTCTGTGTCTCTTCCCCCTCTCCCCCTCTGTGTCTCTCTGCCCTCTCCCCCCTCTGTGTCTCTTCCCCCTCTCCCCCCTCTGTGTCTCTTCCCCCTCTCCCCCCTCTGTGTCTCCTCCCCCTCTCCCCCCTCTGTGTCTCCTCCCCCCTCTCCCTCTGTGCCTTTCCCCCCCCTCTCCCTCTGTGCCTCTTCCCCCCCTCTCCCTCTGTGCCTCTTCCCCCCCCCTCTCCCTCTGTGCCTCTTTCCCCCCTCTCCCTCTGTGCCTCTTCCCCCCCTCTCCCTCTGTGCCTCTTTCCCCTTTCCCCCTGTGTCTGTTCCCCCTTCCTCGTGTCTCTTCCCCCCCATTTCCCTCCCATGTGTATCTTCCCCCTGTTCTCCCTCCCCTGTGTTTCTTCCCTCTTCTCTCACTCCCGTGTGTCTTTTACCCCCTCCTCTACCACTCGTGTCTCTTTCCCACCTCTCCCTCCCATGTCTCTTTCCACCTCCCGTGTCTCTTTCCCTCAAACCCCCCCTCAATCCCCCTCCTCATCCTCAACCCCCCTCCTCAACCTCAACCTCCCTCCTCACTATAAACCCCTCCGCATTCTAACCCCCCCTCCTCAACCTAAACCCCCCTCCTCCTCAACCTAAACCCCCCTAAATACCTCCCCCTCACTTACCTGCTTCAGCTCCGGCCTCCGCTCCGCTCCTTGACCCGGTGACACATGAGCTGAAGCAGGTAAGTGAGGGGGAGGTATTTAGGGGGGTTTAGGTTGAGGAGGGGGGTTTAGGTTGAGGAGGAGGGGGGTTTAGGTTGAGGAGGGGGGTTAGAATGCGGAGGGGGTTTAGAGTGAGGAGGGAAGTTGAGGATGAGGAGGGGGGAGGGAATATCGGCGTATAACACGCACCTATCATTTGCCCCCTATTTTCAGGGGAAAAAAGTGTGTGTTATACGCCGATAAATACGGTAATGATTTTTTGCATAAATTGCACTGTTATATTGGTAAAGTACTAGTGCTAAGTGCTAAGTGTGAGGGTATAGGGATCTGTACACAATCATGCTTTATAAGTATGAGTCCGCTACCAAAATGGTAATATGATTGTTTGTTTCACTACTCGAACTATGAAGCTTAGGTGTGTAATATCAAGTTTCTCATTGTTTCTATTTGGAGTCCAATTGCTCATAGATTTGAGATAAGTTTTGATACTACTTATATATGTTTTTAATATAGATGGTTAGTCTATGTTATTTTGAAACGCCTAAGCTCCAAACTACCTGCGTGTCGCCTATGCGTCTACGTGTGACGGCGTAGTAAAGCGTGCAACCCGACGCACGTTTCTGGAAATTTCAGCAGGGGTTGATGAATTTTTTTATTATTTTTTTTTGTACTAAAAGTCCTGAAGTCAGTAAGGAGAGGTGATAAGAGAGAAAGAAAGGAGAGAATGGAAAGGGAGGGTGGTGGTGCATTTTAAGACACGGAGTGTTGGGTATGGAAGAGGAGTCTGGTGTCAGGTGGTCATAACGGAGTGGAGACAGACAGATGATGGGGAGGCTACAGATCCTTCCAGGAACATAGAACATTATCCGTAAGGTCTTACAGAAGCCATGTATTTGCATTTTAGTGGAGCAGAGAGCAGTTCACACATAGGAACCACTTTATACGTAAGGGTTTGAGATGGGAAGCATGTCATCGCTACGTTAAGGCTTATGTGAGATTTCCAATGGGAACAATGTAATCAAAGTAGGATTGTTGTACATGCTGCCTAATCCAGTACTATGATGTTTTGTATAAAGCTGAAAATACAACATGTCCGCTTTATGTCTATTTGTACAGGATTATAAGTAGAAGTCAACATGGATTTATGAGGGATAGGTCATGTCAAACAAATCTATTTAGTTTCTATGAAGAGGTTAGTAGGAACCTGGATCAAGGCAACTCAGTGGATGTAGTCTTTTTGGATTTTGCAAAGGCTTTTGGTACAGTGCCACATGGGAGAATATTGAGCAAACTAAGGGATACCGGAATTGCAGTAAATATCTGCTCATGGATCAAGAGCTAAAAGACAGGAAGCAAAGGGTTGTAGTAAATGGAACATACTCAGATTGGACTAATGTGGGAAGGAAAAAAAGCCATGCAATTTATAATCTTAATGGAGTAAATCTAGGGATATCAGATATTGAAATGGATTTGGGAGCTTGTGGACAACCACCTAGGTAACAGTGCTCAATGCCAAGCAGCAGCTGCAAAGGCAAGTAAAATATTTGCATGTATTAAGAAGGGTATAGAAGCCAGGGAAGCAAATATAATTCTGCCACTATACAAATCTCTAGTACAGCCTCATTTGGAATATGGAGGACAATTTTGGGCACCACTTCATAAAAAGGACATTTTAGAGCTGGAAAAGGTACAGAGGAGGGAAACAAAACTAATAAGGGGGATGGAGAAAGACTAACCAAATTACACTTATTTTATCTAGAAAGAAGACCCCTAAGAGGGGATATGATTACATTACATAAACATATCCAGTGTCAATAGAGGGCTTTGTCAAGTGAAATTTTTGTACCAAGAGGGTTTCATCGTACAAAAGGGCATTTCTGGAGTTTAGAAGTAAGGGTGGTTAATCTGTGAGATTCTCTACGAAAGGAGGTGGTGACAGTGGATTCACTAGATAACTTTAAAGTGGCATTGAAATATTTTTTTTATAAAAAGGACATTTAGGGTTATCCTGGTTAATTATAGGAGTATTGATCCAGGGAGGAGTCCAATCGCCAGTATCTGGGGTCAGGAAGGAATTTAATTTTTTTCCCCCATTTTGAGACAATTGGCAGTATCACTGGAATTTTTTCTATCTGCTTCCTCTGGATCAACAATTAATCTGCAGATCAGAGGGGATCTAAATGGTTGAAATTAATGGACTAAAAGTCCTTTTTTCAACCTTAATTACTATGGGCCTCATTCTATTAACGGCCATAGGAGATGCGGGGCCGCAAGGACCGGCCGCAAGCTATTCGGCTATTCTATTCCCCTCCGGCCGGGGATTCCGGCAGGCTTGCGGCCGGCGCCTTGCTATCCCTTGCGGCCGCACGCACCGGAGGAAAGCCTTTGATCTAAAACGTCCGCAAGAGTTTCGGCCGCAAGAAAATCCTGGTTGCTATTCTATTGCTCCGGGAACCCTTTCTGCAAGGCTAAAAGCGAGCCGCAGCTTACTTGCAGGAAAAAGGTCCCGCAGGCACCAATTAAGCACATTATAAAGCCGAAATAAAGCCATCCTGCACTCTGAGGAGACTATAAAGTGATTGTAGGTGTTAGCAAAAATAGCACAATATTCCCCTACACTCAAATCCGTAAAAAACATATTTTTTTATTTATGTCAAAAATCCATGGAAAAAGTCCAGAGTGCTTGGAGCACCTCAGACCCGCCCACGCTGCGGCCGGAACATAAACAGTTAATGTAAACTCGGATTTGGGCTGATGTGCAAGCTTGAGGGGGGTTAGGGTTACTATTAATCCTCATGTCCCCCAATAAGATCCCTAGCATTTACAGAGCTGTACAGTGCAGGCTTGAATTTATTTTTGACTTTAAAGATTTCTGAGCTTACGGCTGGTTGCAAGATATACGGCCGGCCTTGCAGCCATTTTACGGCCGATAATAGAATGAGGCCCTATGTAACTATGTATTATATTGGACTTTTATAAACAACAGGCTATAAAGACACTGCTTTTGTGTTTCATGCTTGTTATCTATCAGCCGGCGCAAAGACATAATCACGTGGCACTCACCCAAACTTCACAAACAATGTGTGGGCTTGGGATGTGATCGTGTACATGCTCCACATACTTGATATAATCTGCCTGCTGCTGCCCTCATACAATACCACCACAGTATTCACTCCAATTATTATTACTGCATTACATTATAATGTCACATCTAGTGTGCATTTTTACTGAGAAATCAAACAATTATGTGTGTGATTGCTCACAGCCTGCTCCATGTCTGCTTCATGCATGCTCCCCATTCAAGTAAATATTAAGGTTTTTGTCAGACTGCTTATATTTCCAATTTGACGGGAAAAGGTCCACGTACCCCTATCTCTCCTGCTTTAGCTTACAGGAGCCATCCGCAGGTTGTAAGATTTTGTATTCATCTCAGTGGCCAGTATGCCAATTCAGATCAGAACATCATTCATTAAATTCCCTTTAATTAGGATTTCACATAATACAAGAAATAGACCTGCACCCTGAATTAGTGCATCAGACAAACCGACTTTATTCTCCTTACACAGATATTATTTTTTTAAAAAGCACTAAATAGTCCACCCACATGCCCCCCCCCCCCCCCCCCTTCATAATTCTTCTCCCTGTATGAGGGCTCTTTATCACTGTGACCTTCCCAACGCATGGATAGGCTATCAACCCCCTCATTGGTCTCCATATAATGGCCTGGAAGGGTTCATCTTGTTAGGTCAAATCCGATTTTATGGCTGTATTTTGATTACGCATGAGGGGCTAGGGAAGGGGTGGAGTAACACATGGGAATTGTATTCCTGGACCAAATACATCAGATTATCACATATTTGTGCCACCGATAAGCAACCAATGGTGCATATCACATGGTAACCCCAACATTCATTATTGTGGCCCACATTACATAACACACAAGTCTCATGTCCATTGTAATTGGCTATTGATTTTGTTATTGCTTGTGTTAGGGTTTCAAGAACAGATTTGCTTGTGGGGTTCAGGGGGTCTCCCTGACGCCAAAATCAATCATAACAATGTCTTTCAGTACAATTACAGGCTACTTTATGTGTATTTTTCTTTTACTTTCTTTCATTATCAGAGAAAGGAGATTAAATGCAGATGGAATTCATAAAAAAAAAAAATTTTTAATCAGGTGCATATTTTTTTATAGTATAACGGTTTAATTTTTATTATTATTCAATAATTATAACAAAACTAGCGACTTGCCCGTCAAAAATGACGGCAATAAAAACTGAAGCCTGGCAATGCTGTTTGCCACACAATGTAAGGCTCTCCCCCTCTACTTTACTGGCCTTGTGATGAGCGCCTTTGGCGCTCATCACAGGCCTTGCAATGAGCCCCTTTGGAGCTCATTGCGAGTCTCTCCCTCTGTCTACTTCCTCCCTCGTGTCTTATTTCCCCCCTCCTCTCCCTCCCTTGTGTCTCCTTCCACCTCGTCTACCTCCTTTGTATCTCCTGCCCCCCTGTGTTTTTACCTCCCTCTCCCTCCCGTGTCTCTAAACCCCTCCCCTGTGTCTCTTTCCCCCTTCTCCCTTCTATGCATCTCCCCCAACCCTCCCCTGTGTCTCCCCCAACCCTCCCCTGTGTCTGTTCCCCCCTGGCCTGTGTCTCTTTCCCCCTCAGCCCTGTGTCTGTTACGGCCTTCCTCGTGTCTCCATTTCCCTCCCTTGTGTATCTTCCCCCCTGCACTCTCCCCCCTGTGTCTCTTCCCCCCTCTCCCTCTGTGCCTCTTCCCCCGCCTCTCTCTGTGTATCTCACCACTGTGTCTCTTCACCCCTTCCTCTGTTCCCCCCCCTCTGTGCCTCTTTCCCCCTCTCTCTGTACCTCTTCCCCCCTTTCCCTCTGTGTCTCTTCCTCCCTCACCCTCTGTATCTCTCCCCCCTGTGTCTCTTCCCCCCTCTCCCTCTGTGCCTCTTCCCCCCTCTCCCTCTGTGCCTGTTCCCCCCTGGCCTGTGTCTCTTTCCCCCTTCCCCCTGTGTCTGTTCCCCTCTCCCCCCCCCATTTCCCTCCCATGTGTATCTTCCCCATGTTCTCCCTCCCGTGTGTCTTTTCCCCCTCCTCTACCTCCCCTGTGTCTCTTTCCCACCTATCCCTCTGTGTCTCTCCCCCCTCCCTCTGTGTCTCTTCCCCACTCTCCCTCTGTGCCGTGCCTCTCCCCCCCCTCTTCCCCACTCTCCCTCTTCCCAACTCTCCCTCTGTGACTCTCCCCCCCCTCTTCCCCACTCTCCCTCTGTGACTCTCCCCCCCTCTTCCCCACTCTCCCTCTGTGACTCTCCCTCCCCTCTTCCCCACTCTCCCTCCCCTCTTCCCCACTCTCCCTCTGTGACTCTCCCCCCCTCTTCCCCACTCTCCCTCTGTGACTCTCCCTCCCCTCTTCCCCACTCTCCTTCTGTGCCTCTACCCCCCCCCCCCTCTTCTCCCCTTTTACCTGCGGTTCGCGCCGCGCTCTGTGCAAGCGCGGCTCGGGCGCAGAGCGCGGCTCGCGCCGCGCTCTGCGCATGCGCGGCTCGCGCCGCGCTCTGCGCAAGCGCGGTTCGCGCCGCGCTCTGTGCAAGCGCGGCTCGGGCGCAGAGCGCGGCTCGCGCCGCGCTCTGCGCATGCGCGGCTCGCGCCGCGCTCTGCGCATGCGCGGCTCGCGCCGCGCTCTGCGCAATGCGCAGCACTTTATAATTGTCTAACTGCGATTCGTCTGAAGCGTGACGACGAATCGCAGTTAGACAATTATAATATGTGATACATATATATATGATATATATGAAAAAGAAGTAAAAATAATACAGTAATTAAAAATTACAAAGTATATCCAGATGGAAGATTTTAAAATTCTCAAACATTTCTATTGTGGAGCTTTTAATTTTGGTGGAATATGAAAAAAACAAAAATGGTGATGCACTCTCCCTGCCGCAACCAAACAATGGGCCCTATTCTATTGCCCAATTAGTAAATTTATACACACCTAAAACCGCTCTTAATATTGCCACATGTTCTATTAGCTTCTCATAAACCGATTGTGGGTTCCCCGCCCACAATCACTATGTGCCAGTCAAGTCCGCAAAACCGACCTCAGAACTCCATTGGTTTTAGCCCAAATATTACAAGGGCTAACTAAGGCCCTCATTCAATTGCAATTTGGCCAATTGAATAGGGCTCTAAATAAGCACATAACATATGTTTTTAAAGAAGTTTTTAGTTAGTAAACATCCATCCAAAAGCAAGGTTTTCCCCAACTAAAAACTTCTCTAAAAAAAATATGCTATGTGCTTATTTAGAGCCCTATTCAATTGGTCAAATCGCAATTGAATGAGGCCCCAATTAAGTTACACAAAATCGATATTCTATTAGACCCATAGTGCTAGCTTGCAAATAAAGTCTAACCCACAACTGGAAAAAGTATCACTTTTCTGTCAAAGATATTATGAGAACTAAATAGGACTCACAAGGTCTTTTACAAACATTTATTATTATCGTTTATTTATAACGCACCAACATATTCCTTAGTGCTGTACATAAGTAAAGTTCAGACAAAGATAAATACAAATTAACATATAGTAAAGCAAGGAGGGCCGTGTCTTTGCGCTAGGAATCCAATGTCCATGGTGAATTCCCAAAGTACTTAGGATAGAAACTCGCAAACTTACAATCTAAGGTATAGTGAGTGGTAAGGGGGGAGAGAGAGGTGATAAGTGTGTTAGGGTGGAAGGTGATACGCTTCTTTAAAGAGATGCGTTTTAAGTGAGGTTTTAAATGTTTTGAGGCAAGAGGATAATCTGGTGGAGCGAGGCAAGGAGTTCCAGAGACTAGGGGCAACACGAGAAAAGGCCTGGAGGCGGGAGTGAGAGGTAGGTGACGTGTTGTAGAAAGAAGAAGGTCATTAGCAAAAGGAAGAGGGCGGGTGGGGGAGTATTTGGAGATGAGAGCAGAGATGTAAGGGGGAGCGTTATTGTTGAGGGCTTTGTAAATTAGGGTCATGATTTTAAATTTTATTCTTGAGGTGAAGGGAAGCCAGTGGGGTGATTGACAGAGAGGTGATGCTGAGACTGAACGTTGTGTACAATTACTTATTAAAGATGTAATAGCAATTAAAAACACTCAAAACTGTAAAACCACGGGGGGGGCATGGGAACACATTAGAACTAATTGCACAAGTCTCCAACTCACAAATATGTAATTAAAAATATTATTTTTAAATGTTATTTCTGAGTAATATCGATATGGGAACTCAAGGGGGTTAACACATATCATGAAACCCACGTGGACTAAACAAGATGATCGAATGCATTTTATAGAGTGCTAGATCATGAGCCCAATATTACTTATTGGCACCAATTAATTCTTAGCCTCCAATTGCAGATTACGTGTAACTTCTATGTATACTGACGTCATGATGACTGTCTCAATTACTACTAGCTGTGTAAGTAAATTACGGACTTGCTTAAATATTGTGAGATCATATGATCACACTCCAAGGTATATCTAAGTTTCCTTGATTATGAATGCATCTGATAGAGGAGAATCAGAGGTGTATGAAAACATGTTTTTGTATGAAAAAAACAACAGAATAAAAATTCTAAACATTTATGTTGAAGTTATCAAAATGTCTTGTAATTTCTCACAGATGAAAATTAGAGTTGACAGCCCCTTGAAACCCAGGCTAAATTAGCATATAATTCAAAATGCGTTTTGGCCAATCATATGTATGTATCATGCTCTGGGGTTCCTGATTGTGCTACAAAGCAGCCTGGGATATGCAGTATGGCACGTTAGAAGGTGCTATGTATTTTCATATAAGAGTCTATCTGTGCAGCACACACTTGAATACGACCCCTGCGGGTTGTCAGTTCTCTGCCTCAACTACTACTGGTGTGGGTGCATTTTTTTTATCTCTCTCTCTCTGCAGAACATTCACACTTGACTACCATTCCTGTAGGCTGCCAGTTCCCAGCCTCAACTACTACGGATGCAGTTTTTATCTCTCTCACCGTCTCTCTCTCCCTCCCTCTCCCCTTGTGATCCGATTCAGCTGTGAGCTCTGACCACGTTCAACCATGTGATTCCATCCCCAGCAGCACTACTTTGTGTGGTCGCTACCAGAAAGGTCAAACTCTATACCTAAGCTCCCTGTGTGTGTGCAAAGCTGGATCTTACTTCCCTGCCTATAACTTTGTAATTACATTGAACTTATCTATATAAACACATGTTTTTCTGAGGATCACTGACAGTTTCTTACCAAGCATTTGAAACCCAGAAAACGTATATATACACCTTTAAAAAGGCAGGGTTTAAGAGTTCAGCCTGGAGGTTGGAATCTGCGAACTGGAGTCAAGTGAATACATCTAAACACTTATTAAAAAGCCATTAAACAGCCTGCAGCCAAATGTATGAGTTTGAGGCATTTGCGAGCAGCTAATAGAATAGGGCCCAATAGCAGTCTATAATTTTAATGGTCGTGTAGTGTAACAGTGAGAGACAGAATAACCCAAAAAAAAACGCATGTCAAAAAAGTTATAAATTGATTTGCAGGTCAATAAGGTCAAAAAAGTATTTGACCCCTTCGACTTCGTGCTTGGTGGCATACCCTTGTTGGCAATCACAGAGGTCATATGTTTCTTGAAGTTGGCCACCAGGTTTGCACATCTCAGGAGGGATTTTGTCCTCTTTGTGGATCCTCTCCTAGTCATTAAGGTTTCGAGGATGATTTTTGGCAACTCGAACCTTCAGCTCCCTCCACAGATTTTCTTTGGGATTAAGGTCTGGAGACTGGCTAGGCCACTCCAGGACCTTAATGTGCTTCTTCTTGAGCCACTACTTTGTTGCCTTGGCTTTGTGTTTTTGATCATTGTCATGCTGTAATACCCATCCACAACCCATTTTTCAATGCCTGGCTGAGGGAATGAGGTTCTCACCCAAGATTTGATGGTACATGGCCCTGTCTATCATCCCTTTGATGCGGTGCAGTTGTCCTGTCCTCTTAGCAGAAAAAGACCACCAAAGCATAATGCCTCCACCTCCATGTTTGATCATGTTTGATGGTGGGGATGGTGTTCTTGGGTTCATAGGCAGCATTCCTCCTCCTCCAAACACGACGAGTTAAGTTGATGCCAAAGAGCTCGATTTTGGTCTCATCTGATCACAACTCTTTCACCCAGTTCTTCTCTGAATCATTCAGATGTTCTTTGGCAATCTTCAGACGGGCCTGTACATATGCCTTCTTGAGCAGGGGGATCTTGCGGGCCCTGCAGGATTTCAGTCATACACGGCGTAGTGTGTTACCAATTGTTTTCTTGGTGATTATGGTCCCAGCTTCCTTGAGATCATTAGCAAGATCCTCCTGTGTAGTTCTGGGCTGATTTCTCACCGTTCTCATGATCATTGAAACTCCACGAGGAGCACCAGACTGAGGGAGACTGACAGTTATTTTGTGTTTCTTCCATTTGCGAATAATCGCACCAACTGTTGTCACCTTCTCACCAAGCTGCTTGGCGATGGTCTTGTAGCCCATTCCAATCTTGTCCCAGACATCCTTGGACAGCTCTTTGGTGTTGGCCATGGAAGAGAATTTGGAATCTGATTGATTGCTTCTGTGGACAGGTGTCTTTTACAGGTAACAAGCTGAGGTTAGGGGCACTCCCTTTAAGAGACTGATCTTAATTTTAGCTTGTTACCTGTATGAAAGACAAATGGGATCCAGATAGCTTGGTGATAGATAGGGGATCAAATACTTATTTCACTCATTGACCCTCAAACATAAAGGTAGAAACATTATGCTTTGGGCGTGTTCTTCTGCTAAGGGTATCAGGCGTGGCTCAGTATACGGGGGGCAGTACAGGACTCGATCTGTAGCACACCCGAGGTGGGCACCTGAGAGAGCACGGATGGAGCAGAAGGATCCCAGCTATTAATCTCCACCTACTCCCTCAAGAACTGGTGCCACCACCACAGCAAGTGTATATGTAGAGTGGGAAACAGGGGGACTGATGGTCATTTTTGATGGGTAATTACTCTCATATATATGTTAGTGATATTAACTCAAGGGATGGTTTGTCTCCACATCTCCTACCAGGGGTGCAAGCAAGGGAAAAAGCATAGGCACATAGTCTTGTATCATGTCTATTGTCACAGTGTGGTTGCATGATATACAGAGAGGTGTGCGTGTCTGGTTATACGATGCAGAGAGAGGTGTGCGTGTCTGGTTGTACAAGGTGGTGTGCATATCCATGAGCTCTAGCAGCATCTTACCTCGGCACACAGTCAGGTGAGCATCTGTCCACTTCCCATGTAGCAAACAGGTTCATGGGGACAGGCATAGATCCTGGCCCCCTCGGCTCCAGCACCATCAGGTCTCCAGTCTGAGACCCTGTCTCTCCTCCTCTCATAAAGCTCAAGGACGGACTCCCCCCATTACCAGACAGACTCACAGCACTGGTGGGCTGAGTCAGGCTAATAAGAACCCCTCCCCCCCTATCCACCATCATGAGGGCTTGAGACTTCTCCAAGGATACAGAGTCTGAAACAAGAGAGAGACAGTTATCAAGTGAGGGACAGGCACAGGGATAGGCAGTAATATCCAGGCATAGACAGACAGACAGGCACACATCGCCAGACACAGAGGAGCTTGCACACACTACCAGGCATAAACACGCATTTCAAGACACAGGACAGTTATGCATAAGAAAGGAATGGGCATTCATTGCCAGATACAGAAGGACAGATACAAATAATGCATCACTACATACAGAGAAACAAGTAAGCACTGTACAAAGATACAGGCATGCATCACCAGACACAGAGGGGCAGGCCCGCGTCACCAGACACAGAGGGGCAGGCCCGCGTCACCAGACACAGAGGGGCAGGCCCGCGTCACCAGACACAGAGGGGCAGGCCCGCGTCACCAGACACAGAGGGGCAGGCACGCGTCACCAGACACAGAGGGGCAGGCACGCGTCACCAGACACAGAGGGGCAGGCCTGCGTCACCAGACACAGAGGGGCAGGCTCGCGTCCCCTACACAGAGGGGCAGGCACCCGTCACCAGAGGGGAAGGTTCGCGTCACCAGACACAGAGGGGAAGGTTCGCGTCACCAGACACAGAGGGGAAGGTTCGCGTCACCAGACACAGAGGGGAAGGTTCGCGTCACCAGACACAGAGGGGCAGGCTCGCGTCCCCTACACAGAGGGGCAGGCACCCGTCACCAGAGGGGAAGGTTCGCGTCACCAGACACAGAGGGGAAGGTTCGCGTCACCAGACACAGAGGGGAAGGTTCGCGTCACCAGACACAGAGGGGAAGGTTCGCGTCACCAGACACAGAGGGGAAGGTTCGCGTCACCAGACACAGAGGGGAAGGTTCGCGTCACCAGACACAGAGGGGAAGGTTCGCGTCACCAGACACAGAGGGGAAGGTTCGCGTCACCAGACACAGAGGGGAAGGTTCGCGTCACCAGACACAGAGGGGCAGGTTCGCGTCACCAGACACAGAGGGGCAGGTTCGCGTCACCAGACACAGAGGGGCAGGTTCGCGTCACCAGACACAGAGGGGCAGGCACCCGTCACCAGACACAGAGGGGCAGGCACCCGTCACCAGACACAGAGGGGCAGGCACCCGTCACCAGACACAGAGGGGCAGGCACGCGTCACCAGACACAGAGGGGCAGGCACGCGTCACCAGACACAGTGGGGCAGGCTCGCGTCACCAGACACAGAGGGGCAGGCACCCGTCACCAGACACAGAGGGGCAGGCACCCGTCACCAGACACAGAGGGGCAGGCACCCGTCACCAGACACAGAGGGGCAGGCTCGCGTCACCAGACACAGAGGGGCAGGCACGCGTCACCAGAAAAGAACCTGTAACTGAGGATGAAGTCTCTAGTCTTCTATCAACCTCTTACACTACAACTTGTCCACATTCCATCACAGCTTATCCCTCCCCTCTCAACTAAACTCATCCAAGCTGTCACAAATCTATTAAATCTTTCCCTAAACACTGGCAAGTTTCCATCACTCTTAAAACATGCCATAATTACACCCACTCTTAAGAAACGCTCATCTGACCCAGTTTCCACATCTAACTATCACCCTATCTCTCTACTACCCCTGGTTACTAAGCTGCTCGTCTACAATCACCTCACCCAATTTACTCCCTTCTTACTCCCTCCAATCCGGGTCCAGAGACAGATCTCACAAAGGTCACTAATGACTTGCTCACTGCCATGTCAAAGTGGCCACTATTTTAATTCTCCTGGATCTCTGCTGCCTTTGACACAGTTGACCACCATCTTCTTATCCAAATTCTCCACTCTCTTGGCATCCATGACTCTCACATGGTTTGCATCTTATCTAGAAAATCGAACATTTAATGTCGCCTTCTCTGGCATCACTTTTCCGTCTCAACCTCTAACTGTCAGCATACCCCAAAGTTCAGTCCAAGGCCCCCTCCTTATCTCTATCTATACATCCTCCCTTGGCACCCTAATAAAATATTTTGGATTTCAGTATAATCTCTATGCTTCCTATAGCCTCCAGAATAAAATGTAAAATCCTGACCCTAACATATAAACCCCACAATGATAATGCACCCACTTATATCTCTGCTCGTCTCAAAATACTCCCCAACCCTCCTCTTCTCTCTGAAAGTGACCTTCTTCTTTCCTTCTGTCTGATCACCTCCTCTCACTCTGCCTTCAGGACTTTTTTTATGCTGCTCCTCCTCCATGGAACTCCATGCCTCGTTCCACTAGCCTCTTCCTGCCTCCAAATCTTACTAAAAACTCATCTGACCTGCATCCTTAATATTCACAGCTGCCCACTCTGCAGCACAATATCACTCACACCCACAATCTACACAACTGCAAACTCTACACCATATCACTCACAACCTACAATGCAATGCACAGACACATCCACTTGCTTGAGCCTATTTCCTTATTCACTGCCATCTTACATCTATCACCCCCCTGTATCACACCCAAACCCTTTAGATGTAAGTTTGCGAGCTTTCAGGCTTGTGTCGGTGCTCTGGGAACGAGCTCTATGTACGTTTGATTATACGCTCAAACACAGGGCCCTCCATTCTATTGTTAACATTGTTTTTGCCCTGTACTTATCCTCTATACAGCGCTACAGAACATGTTGGCGTGTTACAAATAAAGGATGATAATAATAATAATCACATATAATAGTTGTCAAACTACGAGACGTTGCCACGCGAGGGACGCAGTTCGGGCCGCAAATGCAGACCCTAGCGAAGCGAGGGGCTGCATTTGCGGAAGGTGGAGGCTTTACGGTGCATGACTTTGAAACAACACCACCCCACACACCTCTAAACTCGCAGCACTTAGTCCTCTCCTCCCCCGTGTCTCGCAAAACACTGCACTAACCCCCCGAACCGCGCAAACACAAAAACACTAAAAACACATTAATAAACACAATAATGATAACAAAACACTCACCCACAGCACGGGGGGACAGCCAAATTCCACCGTTTCGGCACTTGAAAAACGGCTAAGCGAGGAAAAAATTTTCTGCCGAACAAAATGAAAAACGAGGCCCCACGACCCCGGACCGCCCAGCCACGCACAACTTACCCAAGAAAAGATCCAAGATAAGCTCGGAAACCCGCATTAACCCCACATTGACCCCCGCTGCAATTGAAATTCAAAATTCAAAAGTCAATACAGACCCCCATAAGCCCTTCATTAACCCCCTCACTAATGGGGGTCAATACAGACCCCCATAAGCCAATAAATAACCCTGTCACTCATGGGGGTCAATACAGACCCCCATAATACATTAATTAACCCTGTCACTCATGGGGGTCAATACAGACCCCCATAATACATTAATTAACCCAGTCACTCATGGGGGTCAATACAGACCCCCTAACTCCCTAATTAACCCTGTCACTCATGGGGGTCAATACAGACCCCCATAATACATTAATTAACCCAGTCACTCATGGGGGTCAATACAGACCCCCTAATTAACCCTGTCATGCATGGGGATCAATACAGACCCCCATGAGCCAATAAATAACCCTGTCAGTCATGGGGGTCTTTACAATCCCCCATAAGCACTTAATTAACCCTGTCACGCATGGGGGTCAGTACAGACCCCCATAAGCCAATAAATGCCCCGTCACTCAAGGGGGTTAATATAGACCCCCATAAACCCCTAATTAACCCTGTCACTCATGGAGGTCAATACAGACCCTCATAAGCCGCTATTTAACCCCATCAGTCCCATAAGGGTATATTATGACCCTTATGGGACAGTTACAACCCAAACATTAACCACATAAGAGCCATGATGGTCCTCAAGGACCCTCATGACACCAAGTATAAACACTACACTGCACTATACCCCCAATAAACCATTAAATCTAAACTAACCCCCCTCTACACTAACCTATTAACACCTACACTACCAACCTACCCCCTAATAAACCCCTCACCACTCTAATTACAGAAAATAAAAAAACCTAAGTCACAAAAAATAAAAAAAGGAACTTTACAGAAAATAAAATACATTACAACTCCCCCCACTACAGAAAAATAAATTACACACCTGAAAAGGAAATACATATAGAATACATACAATACAAATAAAATAACATACAATCAATCGTATCTAATATACAATAAATCCTATCTATCTAAAATACATCCCCCAATCTATCTAATATAAAATAAATCCTATCTAAAATACATACCCCTATCTAACATACAATAAATGCTATCTTCTGTATAGACACCCATAAGAGACCGGGTTAAAATAATGTAGTGCTTACACTTTGGGTCATGAGGGTCCTGGATGACCCTCATGGCACTTATAGTGTTATTATATGCGTTCATTAGTGTGTTATAGGGGTCTATATAGTTGAGGCACACAGTACACTCACATTGTGTGACAGCATTTCAACACTTTTTTATTGCCCCGTCATTTTTGACGGGCATGTCGCTAATAATAATAATAATAATAATAATAAAGAGGGACAGATAGCCATTCCCAGACACATATACAAGCACATATTACCATAATAGAGTGATAAGCAGACATTGCCAAACACACAGAAACAGGCACAATTTGGCAGACAGAGCGGCAGACACAAATCACCAGATACAGAGAGACAGCCAATGATCCCTGGGTACAGAGAGATAGGCATGAAACGCCAGATAAAGAGGGACAGACACACATCACCAGACACAGAGAGATAGGCATGCAACACCAAACAGACACAGGCGTGCAGTCGCTCACAAGACCATGAACTGTGCCTGGAGGAAATTGTGTTCAGAAGCTGTAACTCTAAGGAACTTGGAGGCTGAAACTAGCCCAATAGTGGAGGATATTGTGTCTCTGGGCAAGTCCATGAGCCTGAAGGTTAGTGATGAAGACACAGAAGAGATTGTGGACAAGATCAGACAAGAGCTCAGCACTGAGGAGCTGCAGAAACTTCAAGGGGAGAAGCAACAGAGCAGTGGTGCCAAGAGAAAGAAAAGAAAAAGATCCCCTGTGCAAGTGCCTGATGTTTTATTGGAAGATAACTCCCCTTCCAAGCAATAACCTGTCATCCTTGCCACCATCCCCAACTGGACCCTCAACTCCTCCCAGTAGAGGTACTATGCAGTAAAGTCAAATTTTATTTTATAGAATTATTGTTTTTTATTTATGTCTGTTTAGTTTTAAGGTTCTGTTTAAAAAAAACAAGACAATCCGTTCAAGCTAAAATGTGTGTGTGTACATACACACACACACACACACACATATACATGCACACTGTATAAGTGTATAAATATATAATATTTATAAAAACGGAAACACATCTTCCACATATGTTTAATGGAAAAAAAAAACTAAATATTTTATTTGTGCACTAATAGTCTAGCGGCCTGAGGGAGGGAGCTAAATATACACCAAGTTACTCCAAACAATGTATGTTATTCATGAAACAATATTTCTGATAATAAAAAAAACAACTTTTAGATAGATTCTATGGACCCTAAAAATGTGTGACTGGCTCCTAACTACTGGCTGGCTCCTATGTTTCAGTCTACTCGCCCAGGGTGCTCGCCCCTCAGGCACAACAGGGACGGGACGGAGAAAGGTACTATTGTATAAATCTAATGAGGCTGGCATTAAACTGGATGTTACTTCCACCTTTAAAGGGCCATGTCCTTGTCACACAAACTGACTCCATTAATAAGTACATACAGTACCTTGCAAAAGTATTCACCCCCCTTTGCATTTTTCGTCTTTTGTTGCCTCACAACCTGGAAGTAACACGGATTGTCTGAGGATTTGCATCATTTAATTTACAGAACTTGCCACAACTTTGAAGATGTTTTTTTAATTTTTATTGTGAAGCAAACAACAAATAGGACAAAACAACAGAACAAGTCCCTGTGCATAACTATTCACCCCCCTAAAGCCAATACTTTGTAGAGCCGCCTTTTGCGGCAATCACAGCTCCAAGTCGCTTTGGATAAGTCTCTATGAGCTGGCCACATCTTACCACTGGGATTTTTGCCCATTCCTCCTTGTAAAACTGCACCAGCTCCTTCAAGTTGGATGGTTTGCGCTTGTGAACAGCAATCTTTAAGTCTGACCACAGATTTTCTATTGGATTGAGGTCTGGGCTGTGACTCGGCCATTCCAACACATTTACATGTTTCCCCTTAAACCCCCCAAGTGTTGCTTTAGCCGTGTGTTTGGGGTCATTGTCCTGCTGGAAGGTGAACCTCCGTCCTAGCCTCAAATCACGCACAGACTGGTACAGGTTTTGCTCAAGAATATCCCTGTATTTAGCACCATCCATCTTTCCCTCAACTCTGACCAGTTTCCCAGTCCCGGCTGCTGAGACATCCCCACAGTATGATGCTGCCACCGCCATGTTTCACTGTGGGGATGGTGTTCTTTGGGTGGTGTGATGTGTTGGGTTTGCGCCAGACATAGCGCTTTCTTTGATGGCCGAAAAGTTCAGTTCTAGTCTCATCAGACCAGAGCACCTTCCTCCATACATTTTGGGAGTCTCCCACATGCCTTTTCGCAAAATCAAAACGTGCCATTTAGTTTTTTGCTGAAAGTAATGGCTTTCTTCTGGCCACTCTGCCATAAAGCCCAACTCTAAGGAGCGTACGGCTTATTGTCGTCCTATGTACAGATACTCCAGTCTCTGCTGTGGATCTCTGCAGCTCCTCCAGCGTTACCTTAGGTCTCTGCGCTGCCTCTCTGCTTAATGCCCTCCTTGCCCGGTCCGTGAGTTTTGGTGGGCGGCCGTCTCTTGGCAGGTTGCTGTGGTGCCATGTTCTTTCCATTTGGTTATGATAGATTTGATGGTGCTCCTGGGGATCATCAAAGATTTGGATATTTTTTATAACCTAACCCTGACTTGTACTTCTCAACAACATTGTCCCTTGTTTGGAGAGTTCCTTGGTCTTCATGGCAGTGTTTGCTTAGTGGTGCCTCTTGCTTAGGGGTTGCAGCCTCTGGGGCCTTTCAAAAAAGGTGTACATATGTAATGACAGATCATGTGACACTTAGATTGCACACAGGTGGACATCATTTCACTAATTATGTGACGTCTGAAGATAATTGGTTGCACCAGAGCTTTTTATGGGCTTCATAACAAAGGGGGTGAATACATACGCACATGCCAATTTTCTGTTTTCTATTTCAAAAAAATAGTTTTATGTATATATTTATCTAATTTCACTTCACCAACTTAGACTATTGTGTTCTGATCCGCCACATAAAATTCAGATTAACAAAAAATTGAACTCAAGGCTGTAATGCAACAAAATAGGTAAAAAGTCAAGGGAGGTGAATACTTTTGCAAGGCACTGTATAATATGATGATGTTTTTGGTCCCAATTTCCACTCATAAATGTAATGAATATTACTATACAGTAAGTGACAGATCTTATGGACAGATTTCTTTCACCTGGGTGCTAAAATAACCCAAGAGCAGTAACTTCTGAAAAAAGAAAACACACTGTGAAATGATTGCATATCGTCTTTCTGATACAACATGTCCCTTTAAATCATTTTATTAAATATTGGTAAAATAAACAGCTTATTAAAGAGATACACTCACCAAATGAGACTGCCAACCACACCCACAAGGCAATAGGAAATCTCCAGAGAAGTACCCAGTGAGTAATGGGTACAGAGTGAGAGGCACCCATCACTGGGCAACAAGCAACACACCCCCATCTCCAGACCTATTCAAGACCAAGGTGACCAGTGACGAGCTTGCTTCTTATCTATGGACACCCAATATATATATTGTTATTACGCATCCGTTACCATACTTTCCCATAATGTGAGGATCGTCGGCAGTAAATGGCCATTAGAAGCACCCATGGGTGAACTCAGAGGCAGTTTCATGTGTGACCCGACCCTAGAGCAAAGTAGCCCCAATCTCACTGGGCCTCACTCAGGATTTTGGGACTCTCAAGTTGAGGACTCACTAATTGGTCCATCCATATACCCCACCAACCAATCACTGACCATTGGCTGCTCAGAGCAGGGGAGGGGATTTCCGAATGTGCCTGAGAATTAGGCAACCTGTAAGATATGGTTAAAGGACCCCTGGACTGGAATAATAAACGCTGTTAAAATGAAAGAACGTGCATGTCTATACTTGATGACTGAATCAGCCTGGTTGGGGGTCTTGCCCTGGGGGGCAACTGAACGACTAGCATGTTGTTCACCAGAGTTAACCCAAGTTTTATTTGTATCCATGAGCTCATTCATGTGCTGGGACATGGAGGGCATCCAAGTCCAGCGCTCCGATGCCCAAGCCCAGCGCTCTGATACACATGTCCAGCGCTCTAATGCACAAGCCCAGCGCTCTGATACACATGTCCAGCGCTCTAATGCACAAGCGCAACGCTCCAATGCACAAGCCCAGCGCTCCAATGCACAAGCCCAGCGCTCCAATGCACAAGCCCAGCGCTCCAATGCACAAGCCCAGCGCTCCAATGCACAAGCCCAACGCTCCAATGCACAAGCCCAACGCTCTGATACACAGATTCAACGCTCTGATGCACAAGCCCAGAGCTCTGATACACAGGTCCAGAGATCTGATGCACAAGCCCAGCGCTCTGATGCACAAGCCCAGAGATCTAATGCACAAGCCCAGAGATCTGATGCACAAGCCCAGAGATCTGATACACAGGCCCAGAGATCTGATGCACAAGCCCAGAGATCTGATGCACAGGTCCAGAGATCTGATGCACAGGCCCAGAGATCTGATGCACAGACCCAGAGATCTGATGCACAAGCCCAGAGATCTGATGCACAGGCCCAGAGATCTGATGCACAAGCCCAGAGATCTGATGCACAGGCCCAGAGATCTGATGCACAGACCCAGAGATCTGATGCACAGGTCCAGAGATCTGATACACAGGCCCAGAGATCTGATGCACAAGCCCAGAGATCTGATGCACAGGCCCAGAGATCTGATGCACAAGCCCAGAGATCTGATACACAAGCCCAGAGATCTGATACACAGGCCCAGAGATCTGATGCACAGACCCAGAGATCTGATGCACAAGCCCAGAGATCTGATACACAGGCCCAGAGATCTGATGCACAAGCCCAGAGATCTGATGCACAGGCCCAGAGATCTGATGCACAGACCCAGAGATCTGATGCACAAGCCCAGAGATCTGATGCACAAGCCCAGAGATCTGATGCACAAGCCCAGAGATCTGATGCACAAGCCCAGAGATCTGATGCACAAGCCCAGAGATCTGATGCACAGGTCCAGAGATCTGATACACAGGCCCAGAGATCTGATGCACAAGCCCAGAGATCTGATGCACAGGCCCAGAGATCTGATGCACAAGCCCAGAGATCTGATGCACAGGTCCAGAGATCTGATACACAGGCCCAGAGATCTGATGCACAAGCCCAGAGATCTGATGCACAGGCCCAGAGATCTGATGCACAAGCCCAGAGATCTGATGCACAAGCCCAGAGATCTGATGCACAAGCCCAGAGATCTGATGCACAAGCCCAGAGATCTGATGCACAGGCCCAGAGATCTGATGCACAAGCCCAGAGATCTGATGCACAAGCCCAGAGATCTGATGCACAAGCCCAGAGATCTGATGCACAAGCCCAGAGATCTGATGCACAGGCCCAGAGATCTGATGCACAGGCCCAGAGATCTGATGCACAGGCCCAGAGATCTGATGCACAAGCCCAGAGATCTGATGCACAAGCCCAGAGATCTGATACACAAGCCCAGATATCTGATGCACAGGTCCAGAGATCTGATGCACAAGCCCAGAGATCTGATGCACAAGCCCAGAGATCTGATGCACAGGTCCAGAGATCTGATACACAGGCCCAGAGATCTGATGCACAAGCCCAGAGATCTGATACACAAGCCCAGATATCTGATGCACAGGTCCAGAGATCTGATGCACAGGTCCAGAGATCTGATGCACAGGCCCAGAGATCTGATGCACAAGCCCAGAGATCTGATGCACAAGCCCAGAGATCTGATGCACAGGTCCAGAGATCTGATACACAGGCCCAGAGATCTGATGCACAAGCCCAGAGATCTGATACACAAGCCCAGATATCTGATGCACAGGTCCAGAGATCTGATGCACAGGTCCAGAGATCTGATGCACAGGCCCAGAGATCTGATACACAAGCCCAGATATCTGATGCACAGGTCCAGAGATCTGATGCACAAGCCCAGAGATCTGATGCACAAGCCCAGAGATCTGATGCACAAGCCCAGAGATCTGATGCACAAGCCCAGAGATCTGATGCACAGGTCCAGAGATCTGATACACAGGCCCAGAGATCTGATGCACAAGCCCAGAGATCTGATACACAAGCCCAGAGATCTGATGCACAAGCCCAGCGCTCTGATGCACAGGTCCAGAGATCTGATACACAGGCCCAGAGATCTGATGCACAAGCCCAGAGATCTGATACACAAGCCCAGAGATCTGATGCACAAGCCCAGCGCTCTGATGCACAGGTCCAGAGATCTGATGCACAGGTCCAGAGATCTGATGCACAGGTCCAGAGATCTGATGCACAAGCCCAGAGATCTGATGCACAAGCCCAGAGATCTGATGCACAGGTCCAGAGATCTGATACACAGGCCCAGAGATCTGATGCACAAGCCCAGAGATCTGATACACAAGCCCAGATATCTGATGCACAGGTCCAGAGATCTGATGCACAAGCCCAGAGATCTGATGCACAAGCCCAGAGATCTGATGCACAGGCCCAGAGATCTGATGCACAAGCCCAGAGATCTGATGCACAGGTCCAGAGATCTGATACACAGGCCCAGAGATCTGATGCACAAGCCCAGAGATCTGATACACAGGTCCAGAGATCTGATGCACAAGCCCCGAGATCTGATGCACAAGCCCCGAGATCTGATGCACAAGCCCCGAGATCTGATGCACAAGCCCAGAGATCTGATGCACAAGCCCCGAGATCTGATGCACAAGCCCAGAGATCTGATGCACAAGCCCAGAGATCTGATGCACAAGCCCAGCGCTCTGGTACACAATCACATCACATATTGTAATTCACATACAAACATGACTCCATTTACAAGATCTTTTTTGTGCCAAGACGACATTCCTTAAGGTTAGAAGGAAAAAGATTTCACCTTAAAGAAAAGAAAAGGGTTCCTTACAGTAAGGGTGGTTAAACTGTGGAATTCTCTACCAAAGTAGGTGGGGACAGCAGATTCTATAGATAACTTTAAAAAGGGATTGGATATATTTTTAAATAAAAAAGGGCATTCAGGGTTATCCTGGATAATTATAGAGTATTGATCCAGGGAGGAATCCGACCGCCAGTATCTGGGGTCAGGAAGGAATTCCTTTTTGTTCCCCCTTTTGAAACAATTTGCAGTGTTTTAATGTTTTTTTTCTATTTGCTTCCTCTGGATCCATTAACAACTGGTCAGCATATTGCAGATCGGAGAGATCTAAAGAGGTTGAACTTGATGGGCTAAAAGTCTTTTTTCAACCCCAATTACTGTGTAACTATGTAACCCCAATATTGCCCTCTGTTTTCTATGTATTATGGCGGATCTGTTATATGTAGCATATGAATACAGATAATGTTAAAGTCATTTTTATTAAGCTGTTTTGATCAGTAGATAGACATGTATTTCTATTCTTACATTTTCTGCTTCTGTTCTCTGGTGCTCCCTCAGTTTTCTTCCCTGTATCCTCGCACCTTCTTCTTCTTCACAACCTCCTGCCTCCCTAGTGTCTCCACATCCTGTCTCCAACAATATAACCATCCCACATTCCCTGCTCTCCTCTTCTTTGATCCCACAAGCTTCTCTCCTCCATCTTCTAAAGCTTAATAGCAGAAATGCTTCTGTAAGTCCCACTCCCATCTCCCCTCACTCACTCTTCTGCTGGAAATATATCTCCGAAGCCAGGAACCCTCACTCGTCTCCACCTGCTGCCAGCCACTCACAACCCCAGGGCTGCAAACATCCAAAACACCCATAATCTAACCCCCATGACCTGTCACAAACCATCTACCTTGGCCTTCTCCCATGCCCTATGGCATGCTATATCTATTTGCAACACTCAACCAACAATTGCCTCCCCTGTGGCACTCTCACACGGTGGCTTTCACTTCAGTCATGTACCTAGACCTGGGAACAAGCTAGGTGGAGGTGTGGGCGTACTACTTTCTTCTCACAGTACATTTCACCTCATAACCCCAGTTCCTTCCCTCTAATGAACATCTTTTGAAGCTCACACTATCTGACTCTTCTCACCCATCTCTCCGAGAGTTGCTGTCATCTAAAGCCCGTCGTGACCAACTTCTCCATTTCTGGATCATTTTGCCGTCCGGCTCCCTCACTTTCTCTCCTCTAACAAACCTTCAGTCGTCCTTGGCAATTTCCACATTGTTATTGACACTCTCACCTTCCCTGGCAACTCACTGGGATGGACACTCCCTTGACCTTATTTTTATCAATCTCTGCACAACCTTAAACCTTGTTTTCTCCCCACTCCCTCTACCTGATGACCACCTCCTAGAACTTGACCCACAACACCTCTCCAATGTGCTACAACCCCTTCTAAGCTCCCTCACATGCCCTGACATTACCACATCACAACATTTCCACCCTCGACACTCTTGCCCCATAACAACAAGCACCCATCACTCTCATCCACAACCATGGCACACTACACAAACACGCTACATGCAGAGGTGCTCTCTTGTGCTGCTGAACGATTATGGAGGAAATCTCGCACTCCATCAGACTTCCTCCACTACAACTTTATTTTGTGCTCCTACTTCTCTGCCCTCAATCTTGACTTATCATCGTTAATATCAACTTTGTCCCCATTTGTCCGCCACATTCAACACCGTCCTCCACCACCCCTTTAACAAACCAACAATACCCAGCCTTCACTATTCCCCAATCCCACATCCATCATGGACTCCTTTATATAACTTGTCCACAGGACCCTATTACATCACAGCTGATCCCTCCCCTCTCTACTGCACCTTTCCAACTCTCACATATCTACTCAACTTTTCCCTAAACCCTAAAAAAAAATGTAATAATTACACACATTCTTAAGAAACGCTCATCTGACCCAGCTTCCACATCTAGCCTCTTATCTCTCTACTTCCCCTGGCTCCCAAACTGCTTGAACGGCTCGTCTACAGTCACCTCGCCCAATTTATTTTGGATTTCATGATCATCTCTATGCAAACGACACTCAGATCTACCCCTCAGCACCAGATATATCCCCCTCTATTCTAGCTCATGTTCCCAACTGCATCTCCTCCTGGATGTCCTCCTGGAAACTCAAACTCAACCACTAGGGGCAGATACCATATTACCTAATATTGCCACTCACTGTACATTAGATCCCTTCCCTCTCCAACTAACTGAATCATCTTCTAACTTACCTTCCTACCTATGCAAACTCTCACTTCCCTCCTGACCCTTGCTATTCCACGTCTGCCTCTTCCATTCCCTTTAGATTGTAAGTAGTGAGTTTCCATTCTTTTTGAATGCTTTAGAAAAAAACACGTTTCCCAGGACTCGGCGCTCAATACAGAGCCCTCCATTTTCTGCAGTTCTTAATATTGTATAATGTAAACCTTCTCTTCTTATCCCCTGTACAGCGCTGCGGAATATGTTGGCGCAATACAAATAAAGGTTGATAATAATAACAACAACAACAACATGTCAAAGACTGTGCTCCTACTCTTCCCACCCTTTACCACAACTTCCACTACACATATATCTCTTACTTGTGACAATGCCATCATCACTCACAATCTACACAACTGCACAATCTACACATAATATCACACACAATCTAAACATAATATCACACACAACTGCACACTCCACATAATATCACTCATGCACACAATCTACTCTACAGCACACTATCACTCACACACACACAATCTACACAATTGCAAACTACATGTAATATCACTCACAACCACAATCTACACAACTGCACACTCTAGAGCACACTATCACTCACACCCACAATCTACACAATTACACACTTTGCAGTATAATATCACTCACAGTCTACACAACTGTGCACTCCACAGTACACATATCACTCACACATCCACAATCTACACAACTGCACACTCTACAGTATAATATCACTCACACACACACACTCTACAATGCAACACGCAGACACATCCCATGGTCACTGCCATTGTGTATCTGTTACCCCCCTCCCCCCCCCCCCATATCACACCCCACACCTCGTAAGCTCTTCTAGCCCTCAGTTTTGCCCTCACCACAGACCGCTTTCTGCCCCACCTCAGCACGCACTACCCTCCAAACTGCACCAACATTTGTATTTTAACAGTATGGAGACGTAGAGGTATAGATCAGACTAGGCAATGTGTGAGGGCATCAAGCTGTGAGTCTCCATGTTGCATCTAGAATTGCACAGAGCACAGACTTTCTTACTGGTCAGTAAAGTCATGTGGTTCTGGCTCCTGTACAAGAAAATGTACCAGATGGTCACAACAGCCACTGATCCTCCAGTCTGCATTACAGGATGCAACATGAAGGTCTACACTAGAAGCTACAGCGATATGAAGCCATGAGTGTGGAATTCTACAACCACAATACTGATAAGAGAACTATATAATATGTATAAGTTATGGGAGCCAGTATAATATATATATACTAGCGACTTGCCCGTCAAAAATGACGGCAATAAAAACTGAAGCCTGGCAATGCTGTTTGCCACACAATGTAAGCCTCTCCCCCTCTACTTTACTGGCCTTGTGATGAGCGCCTTTGGCGCTCATCACAGGCCTTGCAATGAGCCCTTTTGGAGCTCATTGCGAGTCTCTCCCTCTGTCTACTTCCTCCCTCGTGTCTTATTTCCCCCCTCCTCTCCCTCCCTTGTGTCTCCTTCCATCTCGTCTACCTCCTTTGTATCTCCTGCCCCCCTGTGTTTTTACCTCCCTCTCGTGTCTCTAAACCCCTCCCCTGTGTCTCTTTCCCCCTTCTCCCTCCTATGCATCTCCCCCCCCCCCCTGTGTCTCCCCCAACCCTCCCCTGTGTCTCCCCTAACCCTCCCTGTGTCTGTTCCCCCCTGGCCTGTGTCTCTTTCCCCTTCAGCCCTGTGTCTGTTACGGCCTTCCTCGTGTCTCCATTTCCCTCCCTTGTGTATCTTCCCCCCTGCACTCTCTCCCCTGTGTCTCTTCCCCCTCCTCTCACTCCCCTGTGTCGCTTCCCCCTCCTCTTTCTGTGTCTCTTCCTCCCTGTCTCTTCCCCCTCACCCTCTGTGTCTCTCCCCACTCTGTGTCTTCCACCCTCTCCCTCTGTGCCTCTTCCCCCGCCTCTCTCTGTGTGTCTTGTCACTGTGTCTCTTCACCCCTTCCTCTGTTCCCCCCCTCTGTGCCTCTTTCCCCCTCTCTCTGTACCTCTTCCCCCCTTCCCTCTGTGTCTCTTCCTCCCTCACCCTCTGTATCTCTCCCCCCTGTGTCTCTTCCCCCCTCTCCCTCTGTGCCTCTTCCCCCCTCTCCCTCTGTGCCTGTTCCCCCCTGGCCTGTGTCTCTTTCCCCCTGTGTCTGTTCCCCTCTCCTCCCCCCCCATTTCCCTCCCATGTGTATCTTCCCCCCCTCCTCTACCTCCCCTGTGTCTCTTTCCCACCTATCCCTCTGTGTCTCTCCCCCCTCCCTCTGTGTCTCTTCCCCACTCTCCCTCTGTGCCTCTTCCCCACTCTCCCTCTGTGCCGTGCCTCTCCCCCCCCCTTCCCCACTCTCCCTCTGTGCCGTGCCTCTCCCCCCCCCCTCTTCCCCACTCTCCCTCTTCCCCACTCTCCCTCTGTGACTCTCCCCCCCCTCTTCCCCACTCTCCCCCCCCTCTTCCCCACTCTCCCTCTGTGACTCTCCCCCCCCCTCTTCCCCACTCTCCCTCCCCTCTTCCCAAGCGCCGCGCTCTGCGCATGCGCGGCTCGCGCCGCGCTCTGCGCAAGCGCGGCTCGGGCGCAGCACTTTATAATTGTCTAACTGCGATTCGTCTGAAGCGTGACGACGAATCGCAGTTAGACAATTATAATATGTGATCTACACATAGAGAACAGCAGCACACACCATATATATATATATTAGGACATTGCTTGTCAAAAGTGACGGGAAAAAATGGTAAGACTGGCCATGCCACACAATGTGAGCACCTGCGTTGGTTTTATTCTCAAAGACTCGTGCCTGGCGTCGTTAGTGTATTTGCCATCATGTATTTTCTAAGTCCGGCGTGTCTGGCGTTGTTGGTGTAAGTGTTGGTGTCTTTGCCGTTGTGTATTTTCTAAGTCCGGTGTGTCTGGCGTTGTTGGTGTAAGTGTTGGTGTCTTTGCCGTTGTGTATTTTCTAAGTCCGGCGTGTCTGGCGTTGTTGGTGTAAGTGTTGGTGTCTTTGCCGTTGTGTATTTTCTAAGTCCGGTGTGTCTGGCGTTGTTGGTGTAAGTGTTGGTGTCTTTGCCGTTGTGTATTTTCTAAGTCCGGTGTGTCTGGCGTTGTTGGTGTAAGTGTTGGTGTCTTTGCCATCATGTATTTTCTAAGTCCCGTGTGTCTGGCGCTGTTGGTGTAAGTGTTACTGTCTTTGCCGCCGTGTATTCTCTAAGTCCCGCGTGCCTGGCGTTGTTGGTGTAAGTGTTGGTGTCTTTGCCGTTGTGTATTTTCTAAGTCCGGCGTGTCTGGCGTTGTTGGTGTAAGTGATGGTGTCTTTGCCATCATGTATTTTCTAAGTCCCGTGTGTCTGGCGTTGTTGGTGTAAGTGTTGGTGTCTTTGCCGTTGGGTATTTTCTAAGTCCGGCGTGTCTGGCGTTGTTGGTGTAATTGATGGTGTCTTTGCCGTTGGGTATTTTCTAAGTCCGGCGTGTCTGGCGTTGTTGGTGTAAGTGATGGTGTCTTTGCCGTTGTGTATTTTCTAAGTCCCGCGTGTCTGGCGTTGTTGGTGTAAGTGTTGGTGTCTTTGCCGTTGTGTATTTTCTAAGTCCCGCGTGTCTGGCGTTGTTGGTGTAAGTGTTGGTGTCTTTGCCGTTGTGTATTTTCTAAGTCCCGCGTGTCTGGCGTTGTTGGTGTAAGTGTTGGTGTCTTTGCCGTTGTGTATTTTCTAAGTCCCGCGTGTCTGGCGTTGTTGGTGTAAGTGATGGTGTCTTTGCCGTTGTGTATTTTCTAAGTCCCGCGTGCCTGGCGTTGTTGGTGTAAGTGATGATGTCTTTGCCGTTGTGTATTCTCTAAGTCCCGCGTCCCTGGCGTTGTTGGTGTAAGTGTTAGTGTCTTTGCCGTTGTGTATTTTCTAAGTCCCGCGTGTCTGGCGTTGTTGGTGTAAGTGATGGTGTCTTTGCCGTTGTGTATTTTCTAAGTCCCGCGTGTCTGGCGTTGTTGGTGTAAGTGATGGTGTCTTTGCCGTTGTGTATTTTCTAAGTCCGGCGTGTCTGGCGTTGTTGGTGTAATTGATGGTGTCTTTGCCGTTGTGTATTTTCTAAGTCCGGCGTGTCTGGCGCTGTTGGTGTAAGTGTTGGTGTCTTTGCCGTTGTGTATTTTCTAAGTCCGGCGTGTCTGGCGCTGTTGGTGTAAGTGTTGGTGTCTTTGCCGTTGTGTATTTTCTAAGTCCGGCGTGTCTGGCGTTGTTGGTGTAATTGATGGTGTCTTTGCCGTTGTGTATTTTCTAAGTCCCGCGTGTCTGGCGCTGTTGGTGTAATTGATGGTGTCTTTGTTATTGTGTATTGTCCCGCGTGCCTGACTTTCCTGAGCCTCATTTTCATCCGGTTTCCGAATTTTTACGTTTTTCGGACGCCATTTTTTCCTTGCTCAGCTGATCTTTGTTTAATGAAAAAACGCAAAATATGGCTCCAATTCTTTTGCAACCTCTATACTATAATTGTCGAAATACGAGATGTCGTCACGCTTTGCGTGGTGCGTACGACTTAGGCGATGAGTGCCAAAGGCGCTCATTGCTTGCAAGCCTTGCAAAGTAAGGTGAGCTGTTAAGGCACTAAAACTTGCAGCACAGCACTGAGGCGATGAGCGCCGAAGGTGTGTCTTTAAATAGTAAATTAATATAGTTTAGCTTTTTCTAATGAATATATGTAACAACCAATAGCCTGAAGAGCTAACAATCTGTTGTTATTGTCCTGCAGCATATAATGTCCAGTGGTGCCGGCCGGAGGAGATCTGAATGTCCAACTGTGTATTAGACATGGGCTGCGCGCGCGAGGGCAAACCGTCGGTGTATTTGTGTAAAGCGCTACTGTAGAGGCGTAATGATCGTAGTTGCAAGTTGGGATTGTAAAATAGCGTCGTTTGTGTATGTGCTACGGATTTCGCGAGTATTTGGCGCCCTTTGTAGTAGTGTATCTAGTACCTCGCACGTTCCTGTGTGAAAGTGGTACGCGGTTGGTGGGGTTTTGCGCGGTCCAGGGTCGTGTAGCCTCATTTTCATTTTTTTCGGCCGCCATGTTTATTCTCACTTAGCCAATTTTCGAGTTCCGAAACGCTTTAAAATCTACTTAAAATTTGCGCTTCGCCTCACTCCGCGACGTCCTGGCTGTTCCTCCATGCTGTGTGCGATGGTTTTGTTGTTTTTTTTTGTGTGTTTTTCGTGTATTTGGATTTTCGCAGTTGGGTTAACTTCGTATTTTTCTTACCTAGTATATTTTTTTCTAAGTCGCGCGTTCGTCTTTGCCGTGCAGCCTAACAGCCTTATTAAATTGTGAATGGGACAATTGAATAGGGCTCTATATGAGCGCACAGGAGACAGCGCGTGACCTTCTCTGCCAGGTCTTCAGCAACTAAAAACGTATTTAAAAAAAGCCGCTCTGTGCTTATATAGCGCCCTGTTCAACCAGGCGAATGGCAATATAATAAGTCAGGCAATGAGCGCCTTCTGCGCGTGTTAGTGTCTTAACGGCTCGCCTCGCTATGTGCTCGGAGCAGCACAAAAGAACCTCCGAACCCCCCTCCGGCACCCTAAACCTCCCTGCTGCTCCACAAATACTTCCCCAGGACCTCTGCAGCATGTGGGGGAGTATTTGGGGAGCAGCAGGGAGGTTTCGGGGTTCAGAGGTTCTCTTGTGCTGCTCCGAGCGCACGTTGGGCTTCGGCCTCCATTTGCGCGTTAAGGGCTAGCGCGCGTTTGACATCTTAGCAATTCAATAGCAAGATTGTCTCGTAAGGGCTACGGGGGTGACAGGTCAGTGTGTTGGGGGCTGCAGCGTCACACGTAACACGTAACACGTCACACGGCTCTCAGGCGTTTCTCGGCCAGGCTGCGTGTGGGCACTTAATAGCGCCGCAGGGCTCCTGAGGTCACCGCAAGCTACGGGTTTGTACTTATTTACACACATTGGTATCACGTATATAAAGAAGTACACACAGGGAACTCCGTGCGAACACACACAATTAACCCCTTCCCTCCTGTCACATACAATTAACCCCTTCCTCCTGTCACACACATTTAACCCCTTCCCTCCTGTCACACACATTTAACCCTTTCCTCCTGTCACACACATTTAACCCCTTCCTCCTGTCACACACATTTAACCCCTTCCTCCTGTCACACACATTTAACCCTTTCCTCCTGTCACACACAATTAACCCTTCCCTCCTGTCACACACACACACACATTTAACCCCTTCCCTCCTGTCACACACATTTAACCCCTTCCCTCCTGTCACACACACACACACATTTAACCCCTTCCCTCCTGTCACACACATTTAACCCCTTCCTCCTGTCACACACAATTAACCCCTTCCTCCTGTCACACACATTTAACCCCTTCCTCCTGTCACACACAATTAACCCCTTCCTCCTGTCACACACATTTAACCCCTTCCCTCCTGTCACACACAATTAACCCCTTCCTCCTGTCACACACATTTAACCCCTTCCTCCTGTCACACACACACATTTAACCCCTTCCCTCCTGTCACACACAATTAACCCTTTCCTCCTGTCACACATTTAACCCCTTCCTCCTGTCACACACATTTAACCCTTTCCTCCTGTCACACACATTTAACCCCTTCCTCCTGTCACACACAATTAACCCCTTCCTCCTGTCACACACAATTAACCCCTTCCCTCCTGTCACACACATTTAACCCCTTCCTCCTGTCACACACAATTAACCCTTTCCTCCTGTCACACACATTTAACCCCTTCCTCCTGTCACACACAATTAACCCTTTCCTCCTGTCACACATTTAACCCCTTCCTCCTGTCACACACATTTAACCCTTTCCTCCTGTCACACACATTTAACCCCTTCCTCCTGTCACACACATTTAACCCCTTCCTCCTGTCACACACAATTAACCCCTTCCTCCTGTCACACACATTTAACCCCTTCCCTCCTGTCACACACATTTAACCCTTTCCTCCTGTCACACACATTTAACCCCTTCCTCCTGTCACACACAATTAACCCCTTCCTCCTGTCACACACATTTAACCCTTTCCTCCTGTCACACACATTTAACCCCTTCCTCCTGTCACACACAATTAACCCTTTCCTCCTGTCACACACAATTAACCCCTTCCTCCTGTCACACACATTTAACCCTTTCCTCCTGTCACACACAATTAACCCCTTCCTCCTGTCACACACATTTAACCCCTTCCTCCTGTCACACACAATTAACCCTTTCCTCCTGTCACACACATTTAACCCCTTCCCTCCTGTCACACACACACACACACATTTAACCCCTTCCCTCCTGTCACACACATTTAACCCCTTCCTCCTGTCACACACAATTAACCCCTTCCCTCCTGTCACACACATTTAACCCCTTCCTCCTGTCATACACATTTAACCCCTTCCCTCCTGTCACACACATTTAACCCCTTCCCTCCTGTCACACACACACACATTTAACCCCTTCCCTCCTGTCACACACATTCAACCCCTTCCCTCCTGTCACACACATTTAACCCCTTCCCTCCTGTCACACACATTTAACCCTTTCCTCCTGTCACACACATTTAACCCCTTCCTCCTGTCACACACAATTAACCCTTTCCTCCTGTCACACACATTTAACCCCTTCCTCCTGTCACACACAATTAACCCTTTCCTCCTGTCACACACATTTAACCCCTTCCTCCTGTCACACACAATTAACCCCTTCCTCCTGTAACACACAATTAACCCCTTCCTCCTGTCACACACATTTAACCCTTTCCTCCTGTCACACACAATTAACCCCTTCCTCCTGTCACACACATTTAACCCCTTCCTCCTGTCACACAATTAACCCTTTCCTCCTGTCACACACATTTAACCCCTTCCCTCCTGTCACACACACACACACATTTAACCCCTTCCCTCCTGTCACACACATTTAACCCCTTCCTCCTGTCACACACAATTAACCCCTTCCCTCCTGTCACACACATTTAACCCCTTCCTCCTGTCATACACATTTAACCCCTTCCCTCCTGTCATACACATTTAACCCCTTCCCTCCTGTCACACACATTTAACCCCTTCCCTCCTGTCACACACACACACACACATTTAACCCCTTCCCTCCTGTCACACACATTCAACCCCTTCCCTCCTGTCACACACATTTAACCCCTTCCCTCCTGTCACACACATTTAACCCCTTCCCTCCTGTCACACACACACATTTAACCCCTTACTCCTGTCACACACAATTAACCCCTTCCTCCTGTCACACACATTTAACCCCTTCCCTCCTGTCACACACAATTAACCCCTTCCTCCTGTCACACACATTTAACCCCTTCCCTCCTGTCACACACAATTAACCCCTTCCTCCTGTCACACACACACACACATTTAACCCCTTCCCTCCTGTCACACACAATTAACCCCTTCCTCCTGTCACACACAATTAACCCTTTCCTCCTGTCACACACAATTAACCCTTTCCTCCTGTCACACACAATTAACCCCTTCCTCCTGTCACACACATTTAACCCCTTCCTCCTGTCACACACAATTAACCCCTTCCTCCTGTCACACACATTTAACCCCTTCCTCCTGTCACACACATTTAACCCCTTCCCTCCTGTCACACACACACATTTAACCCTTTCCTCCTGTCACACACATTTAACCCCTTCCTCCTGTCACACACAATTAACCCCTTCCTCCTGTCACACACATTTAACCCCTTCCTCCTGTCACACACATTTAACCCCTTCCTTCCTGTCACACACATTTAACCCTTTCCTCCTGTCACACACATTTAACCCCTTCCTCCTGTCACACACATTTAACCCTTTCCTCCTGTCACACACAATTAACCCCTTCCTCCTGTCACACACATTTAACCCTTTCCTCCTGTCACACACATTTAACCCCTTCCTCCTGTCACACACAATTAACCCTTTCCTCCTGTCACACACAATTAACCCCTTCCTCCTGTCACACACATTTAACCCCTTCCTCCTGTCACACACAATTAACCCCTTCCCTCCTGTCACACACATTTAACCCCTTCCTCCTGTCACATACATTTAACCCCTTCCTCCTGTCACACACAATTAACCCCTTCCCTCCTGTCACACACATTTAACCCCTTCCTCCTGTCACACACAATTAACCCCTTCCCTCCTGTCACACACATTTAAACCCTTCCTCCTGTCACACACATTTAACCCCTTCCCTCCTGTCACACACATTTAACCCCTTCCCTCCTGTCACACACATTCAACCCCTTCCTCCTGTCACACACATTTAACCCCTTCCCTCCTGTCACACACATTTAACCCCTTCCCTCCTGTCACACACATTTAACCCCTTCCCTCCTGTCACACACAATTAACCCCTTCCCTCCTGTCACACACAATTAACCCCTTCCCTCCTGTCACACACATTTAACCCCTTCCCTCCTGTCACACACATTTAACCCCTTCCCTCCTGTCACACACATTTAACCCCTTCCCTCCTGTCACACACATTTAACCCCTTCCCTCCTGTCACACACATTTAACCCCTTCCCTCCTGTCACACACAATTAACCCCTTCCTCCTGTCACACACATTTAACCCCTTCCTCCTGTCACACACAATTAACCCCTTCCTCCTGTCACACACATTTAACCCCTTCCCTCCTGTCACACACATTTAACCCCTTCCTCCTGTCACACACAATTAACCCCTTCCCTCCTGTCACACACATTTAACCCCTTCCTCCTGTCACACACAATTAACCCCTTCCCCCCTGTCACACACATTTAACCCCTTCCCTCCTGTCACACACATTTAACCCCTTCCCTCCTGTCACACACAATTAACCCCTTCCTCCTGTCACACACATTTAACCCCTTCCTCCTGTCACACACATTTAACCCCTTCCTCCTGTCACACACAATTAACCCCTTCCTCCTGTCACACACAATTAACCCCTTCCTCCTGTCACACACATTTAACCCCTTCCTCCTGTCACACACAATTAACCCCTTCCCTCCTGTCACACACATTTAACCCTTTCCTCCTGTCACACACATTTAACCCCTTCCTCCTGTCACACACAATTAACCCCTTCCTCCTGTCACACACAATTAACCCCTTCCTCCTGTCACACACATTTAACCCCTTCCTCCTGTCACACACAATTAACCCCTTCCCTCCTGTCACACACATTTAACCCCTTCCCTCCTGTCACACACATTTAACCCCTTCCTCCTGTCACACACATTTAACCCCTTCCCTCCTGTCACACACATTTAACCCTTTCCTCCTGTCACACACATTTAACCCCTTCCTCCTGTCACACACATTTAACCCTTTCCTCCTGTCACACACAATTAACCCCTTCCTCCTGTCACACACATTTAACCCTTTCCTCCTGTCACACACATTTAACCCCTTCCTCCTGTCACACACAATTAACCCTTTCCTCATGTCACACACAATTAACCCCTTCCTCCTGTCACACACATTTAACCCCTTCCTCCTGTCACACACAATTAACCCCTTCCCTCCTGTCACACACATTTAACCCCTTCCTCCTGTCACATACATTTAACCCCTTCCTCCTGTCACACACAATTAACCCCTTCCCTCCTGTCACACACATTTAACCCCTTCCTCCTGTCACACACAATTAACCCCTTCCCTCCTGTCACACACATTTAAACCCTTCCTCCTGTCACACACATTTAACCCCTTCCCTCCTGTCACACACATTTAACCCCTTCCCTCCTGTCACACACATTCAACCCCTTCCTCCTGTCACACACATTTAACCCCTTCCCTCCTGTCACACACATTTAACCCCTTCCCTCCTGTCACACACATTTAACCCCTTCCCTCCTGTCACACACAATTAACCCCTTCCCTCCTGTCACACACAATTAACCCCTTCCCTCCTGTCACACACATTTAACCCCTTCCCTCCTGTCACACACATTTAACCCCTTCCCTCCTGTCACACACATTTAACCCCTTCCCTCCTGTCACACACATTTAACCCCTTCCCTCCTGTCACACACATTTAACCCCTTCCCTCCTGTCACACACAATTAACCCCTTCCTCCTGTCACACACATTTAACCCCTTCCTCCTGTCACACACAATTAACCCCTTCCTCCTGTCACACACATTTAACCCCTTCCCTCCTGTCACGCACATTTAACCCCTTCCTCCTGTCACACACAATTAACCCCTTCCCTCCTGTCACACACATTTAACCCCTTCCTCCTGTCACACACAATTAACCCCTTCCCCCCTGTCACACACATTTAACCCCTTCCCTCCTGTCACACACATTTAACCCCTTCCCTCCTGTCACACACAATTAACCCCTTCCTCCTGTCACACACATTTAACCCCTTCCTCCTGTCACACACATTTAACCCCTTCCTCCTGTCACACACAATTAACCCCTTCCTCCTGTCACACACAATTAACCCCTTCCTCCTGTCACACACATTTAACCCCTTCCTCCTGTCACACACAATTAACCCCTTCCCTCCTGTCACACACATTTAACCCTTTCCTCCTGTCACACACATTTAACCCCTTCCTCCTGTCACACACAATTAACCCCTTCCTCCTGTCACACACAATTAACCCCTTCCTCCTGTCACACACATTTAACCCCTTCCTCCTGTCACACACAATTAACCCCTTCCCTCCTGTCACACACATTTAACCCCTTCCCTCCTGTCACACACATTTAACCCCTTCCTCCTGTCACACACATTTAACCCCTTCCCTCCTGTCACACACATTTAACCCCTTCCCTCCTGTCACACACATTTAACCCCTTCCCTCCTGTCACACACATTTAACCCCTTCCTCCTGTCACACACATTTAACCCCTTCCTCCTGTCACACACAATTAACCCCTTCCCTCCTGTCACATACATTTAACCCCTTCCTCCTGTCACACACAATTAACCCCTTCACTCCAGTCACATACATTTAACCCCTTCCCTCCTGTCACACACACACACAATTAACCCTTTCCTCCTGTCAGATACATTTAACCCCTTCCCTCCGGTCTCATACACACATTTAACCCCTTCCCTCCGGTCTCCCACACACATTTAACCCCTTCCCCTGTCTCTCACATATAATCCTTTGATGCTCGGTTACTCACGGCTCCGTTAGACTCCTCTCCTGTGTGAATCAGTGGGCGTGTCCGGGCAGGGTCCGGTCAGAATGAAGCTGCCCTGTGATTGGACGAGCCGTGACAATGGAATCCCCTTCAGTTACAAGCCGTGGGCGTGGTCCTACTATGATTGGCTCGCCACAAAGAAGCAACGCCCAATATGTTTAAGCTCAGGATTTGACACCGCCCACCTGTCGCTTAACTTTTAGAAATAGACTATGAATGACATGGAGTCCAGCCCGCCCCAGCCAATCACTGACGCCGGCTCACAGATCCTCCCGCCCCTGAGCCTGGAGCTAATCACTGCAACTCACTGTGTGATATCCCGCCTACCTGCGCCTGACTGTCAGAGTGTGGAACCAATCAGTAGGCCGCATTTGTGTTATCCTCCGCCACACATCTCTCACACCCAGAGCGGAGAGTCTACTGGTGGGCGGGGCCTGCTGTCACCATGGCTCCTGGAGTAGTAGTGTCACGTGGGGCTATTGTGGCGGGAAATACGTGAGGTAGATAAGCGGCGCCATCTTACTTATATTGGGCTGTATAGCTAACCGTTCTCCCTCATCCCGTTTAGCGCTCTCTTTCTCCTCTATCTTTACCTCTCTGTAGGTCTCCCCTCTGTGTTTCACTCCCCTCATGTTCTCCCTCTTATCTTTTCTCATCTTCTTTCCCATTCCCTCTCTTCTCTCCTCACTCTGCCTCACATCTCACCCATTCTCCCTGCTTACTATCCCATGTTCTCTCCCTGTGTGCTCCTCATTTCTTCTCTATTCTTATATATTTTCTTCTCTTCCCTCCTTCCTAGTCCCTCCTTTTCTATACACTTCTCATTACTCCTTTTAAGTTCTTTCTTCTTTTCTCTTTCCTCCTCTTTTTTCCTCTGTTCTTATATTTATCTTTTCTCTAATTCTTTGCATTCTCTCTCCTTCTCTTCTCACTTTTTTCTTCCTCCATTTTATCTTCTGCTTCAGCCTCTTATTATCTCTCCCTTCTCATCTCCTCATTCCTGCTCTATGTCCTTCCCCTCTCTCTTTCTCTTCTATGTCTCAGTCTCTTCCCTCTTATCCATCCCTTCTGTTTATCTCCCTTTCCTGTGCTATGTTCTTCGGCTCACCTCATGTTTTTTTTATGTTTTTCAGCAGCCGGGACTGGTTGAGGGAAAGATGGATGGTGCTAAATACAGGGATATTCTTGTACCTGTACCACTCTGTGCGTGATGTGAGACTAGGACGGAGGGTCACCTTCCAGCAGGACAATGACCCCAAACACACGGCTAAAGCAACACTTGGGGGGTTTAAGGGGAAACATGTAAATGTGTTGGAATGGCCGAGTCACAGCCCAGACCTCAATCCAATAGAAAATCTGTGGTCAGACTTAAAGATTGCTGGTCACAAGCGCAAACCATCCAACTTGAAGGAGCTGGAGCAGTTTTGCAAGGAGGAATGGGCAAAAATCCCAGTGGTAAGATGTGGCAAGCTCATAGAGACTTATCCAAAGTGACTTGGAGCTGTGATTGCCGCAAAAGGTGGCTCTACAAAGTATTGGCTTAAGGGGGGTGAATAGTTATGCACAGGGACTTGTTCTGTTATTTTGTCCTATTTGTTGTTTGCTTCACAAAAAAGTTGTCATCTTCAAAGTTGGGGCATGTGAGGCAACAAAACACGAAAAATGCCAAGGGGGTGAATACTTTTGCAAGGCACTGTATATCGGCATTGGCACAGCTGGATACTAAAACCCCAATGTTAGGTTGGGCTGCAGTGAGTATACTGGAAGCGTTGTGCTTACTCATATCCCATAGACATAGTTGTGCTTACTCATATCCCATTATTACTCTGTGGCTTCTCAGTGGTACATTGTCCTACTCTGTGATTGAGGTTTTTAAATTGATGAAATGGAAATTCTAAGAGAAAATTTGCAGGTGAATTCTCTTTTGATTTTATATTTAGCTCTAGGATGGCATATATATGGCTAGAGATGTGTCCTCCAGAGATATGTTTTATGGGACAGCTGTAACAAAATAAAAGTATTTCTGAGAAAACTTTATTTAGATGCATCTGATTGTGTCATGGGAATTACATCTTAGACTTCTAGTCTTTCTGTAACTTGAGGGGTGCGTTATCCTATGGGACATTACCCTGTTATTGAGTTCTAATGGCAAATGTGGTATTTGAAGAAGACATTGTTAACCTAAGTGAATACAAATCTTGTATGAATCCTTTGTTCCTGACATTCATCCTAGCATTTTAATCCTTTTAGGAAAAAAAGACAAGTTGTCGATCAATGAGATATTATAGGTTGTTATTATTTATTTTCAACAGTGTCAAAACATTTTGTACACGTTCTTCATAATAGCATACTATAAATATGACACTTCAGTGGTCCTTTAAGTAGACCAAGCTTAGTCGTAATAATATCAATCGAGATGGCTGCCCACATGGAAGTCAGTATACCATTGGTAGAGAGTTACTGTGAGGGTCCACCTTTGTTAGTAGTAAAGATCAGTAAAAGCAATGTTTCCATTTATTGCTTTTAAATAATCTTGTTTGAGAAAATGTACACTGGATATAGCTGGTTTTCACTTATCATTGGGCTGAATCTCCATCCAACTTTTACAAACTGCCTAGTAGTTGTGGCCGAGTGTACTATCACTTCCATGCTTCAAACATGTTCTATCTGATATGTGTTAAACATTACAAATAATTGCACTGAAATATGATAATGTCACTGACCCCTTTTCCAGTTCCTGGATCTTAGCCCATCGAGCCACCATAAAGGACAGGCTGCTTGGCTCCAGCCACTGTGCATAAACACCTCCATTGTATTGTAATCTTTTTTTGTCTCACTGTTTGCCAGATAAAGTCAATGTACTCTATTTGAGGTCTGGACCACTAGACATGGAGACAGCATTATGTGTATTTGGAAGTTGGCCTATAGTTCACAGGATGCCAGACTATTAGACCCCATGTGGAGTCAATCTCCTGTGTTTGTATGCCACTCCCTGTCATTGTTGTGTTGCATACTAACCCCCTCTGTATCTAACCCCTATAAATATTGTTGACTTTCCAAAAATAAATCAGTTCTCTGCTGAGACATATAAAAATTGTATGTTCTCTTATTTGCTCCTGGTGGCTGTGATACTGATCCTATCTCCACCCTGCAAGTAACTTGTCCTGGTCACTACCACAGGAAGGTTACTGAGACTACTTGGAAGTGCTGATTCCTGATGGTACAGAAGCCAGATATAAGGTGCTGGTGTCGAGATTTCCAAGAACCCTTGTGGGTAGTTAAGTTGTAGTCTCTAGCAGGTGGCCCTGGGCAGTAATAGCCCCTACCCATTCCTTTAAACTAACAGGAAAGGCCTCTCTGTACACATAGTACAACTCTATGTAAATCTCCCTGAGAGCTGGCTGAAGCTCCCGACTGTTATTATTGTTTCTCTGATGTCTTATATGGATTTCCAGTACTGTAATTTTCTTTATTTAGTAAGACGTCCTGCTCAATCATTTGATTATGCGCTTCATTCATTCTTTACAGTCTGCAGATATTTGTTTGACATATCGGCACATTGTGTTTTATGTAGTTCCTGTTATCTAAGGGCAAGAAATGTCAGATAAGCAAATTAAATATTTATAGTATTTTCTAACTTCCAAAAATAGGATATGCATATAATGTCTGGTTAAGAAACCCATTTTAAGAGGACACTAATAAAATATAAAACAAATACAATACAAATATAATAAATAATTTAACAACAATGGTTTCTGTTTTCCATTTGCAGTACATGTCTCTGGACACATTGACAAGTTGTTTACAGATATACTTGGTATGGACACGCCAAGTACAGCACACCCGCCCCGTGCTTCTGCTTCCCATGCCCCCCACATATAACAAACATCACATTCTTACTAATATTTAAAAGGGGTCCCAGTCTATATCGAAGACCATTAGACTGATCTATATGTGAGCCCATGGGATTACTGAGATCACTGAGATTCATCATCGATACTGTAGACCATTAGTGATCTCAATATCCAATGGGCTCACAGACAGGGCGGCCTGAGATTAATCAGTGATACTGTAGACCATTAGTGATCTCAGTATCCCATGGCCTCCCAGACAGGGCGGTCTGAGATTAATCAGTGATACTGTAGACTATTAGTGATCTTAGTATCCCATGGGCTCACATACATGGCGGTCTGAGATTAATCAGTGATACCGTAGACCATTAGTGATCTCAGTAATCCAATGGGCTCACATATAGATCAGTCTGAGATTCATCAGTGATACCGTAGATGATTAGTGATCTCAGTATCCAATGGGCTCACAGACAGGGCTGCCTGAGATTAATCAGTGATACTGTAGACCATTAGTGATCTCAGTATCCAATGGGCTCACAGACAGGGCGGTCTGAGATTAATCAATGATACCGTAGACCATTAGTGATCTCAATATCCAATGGGCTCACAGATAGGGCGGCCTGAGATTCATCACTGATACTGTAGACCATTAGTGATCTTGGTATCCCATGTACTCAAAGACAGGGCAGTCCGAGATTAATCAGTGATACCGTAGACCATTAGTGATCTCAGTATCCAATGGGCTCACAGACAGGGCGGTCCGAGATTAATCAGTGATACCGTAGACCATTAGTGATCTCAATATCCCATGGGCTCACAGACAGTGTGGTCTGAGATTAATCAGTAATACCGTAGACCTAGGGATTTATTTATAATGGGTGTGTTTATTTCCCCTACCATGTGGGCACAGGAGGGAGTCTGGTAGTAGGGGGCAAGTTGGATAGCACAAGTCTTGTACCCAGCCCACCTGTAACCAAGATTTTGTGGATTTTTGCTGCAAGAAAAACAAATCTGGTACATGAACTCACCGTGTTTGGAGATCTGGACACAGCGTATTAAGGCCGAGGTGGACACTGATTGGCCGTTTAATGAGACAATCAGCAGATATTGGTCATATCCCACCTGCTTGTTTGGAAAAAGAAGCGTAAAATAAATAAAAATCAAATAAGTATTGTGAGATTAAATGAATGGTAGCAGAGGGAGAGCGGCAGAGTGCCCGACCGACAGCCCCCCGGGAGGCGAACATAACCAACAATGTCAGGGTAGTAATGACGCCAGGCGTCCGGAACAATCCCCTCCGGAGTGATCAGAGGGACCACAGTCTAGCGCAGCAAAATAAATGTGGCACAAAATGGAGAGCTGGACCCGGTGTATCAGGACCAGGTTAGACATGGCCGGCTTTTTAAATGGCCAATCACAGATGAAGAGTTTTTTTCCCGCCTATTGGCAGGGCAACGAGATCAAACCATAGCAAATAAATATTAACTGTAAAATAAAGGAAAAACTAAATAAGGATAGTGAGCTCAAACGATTCCTGATGGGGATGGCGTATGGAGTACTCCAGACACCGTACACTCAGACATCTTCCCTGATGGACTGAACCATGATGGATTCTGCCAGAAGCCCACTAGAGCCCAGAACACGACCTCACATGGTGGTGGACCCTCCTGTCACAACCTACAATGATGATGGAGTATAGAGGATCCTAGTCCTCTTATCTCCTGTAGGTTTTAGACCTAAGATTTGGGTGACTCAGACCAATGGACCTTCTTTGCGGATGCAAGAGCATAAGTCCCAGCTTAAGGTAGTGTGCGCTGGGAACCCTGGAAGGAAGTCAGAAACGATCTCCTCTGCCAGCATATGCCCTTGGGTCAATAATACACCTGCACACAAAGTCTTGATGAAAATTATGAACCATGTTTTATTTTAGAACAGCATATTTAACCACATCACACAAGAATGGGGGAAGTGGCTACCGTTATCCAGCCCCAAATGACGTCTGGCCAATCATGAAGGGGAACTGTGCGTGAACCAATAGTCCCCTCCCAGGTCCGCCCACTAGGCGAGGCCAACTAATTAATTTGGGCTTTGAATGTCCAGGGGAAAGCACCTTGGTTCTCCTGTGCCCACGCTATGAAGGCTGAGATGCCTTCAGGCCATCCCATTGTTTCTGGGTGCCTGCCTGTCTGCTCTCCAGCTGTGAGCTTCCCATTGTTAGTTCTCTGCTGGACACTTAGCTAATGGGATTAACAGGCCTTTGGGAACAAAGGAGGCTTGCCTGTATTCACTGGCTTCCCCTCCACAATATAATGACATACTAATATAATAACATACATTCATATTTACAAATACAACACACAATGTTTCACACACATACAACCAACACATCCCACCAGCTCCCTTACATGACACCCATTACAATGAGCCTAAACATGGAAGGGATGGGAATATGCTAAGGGATAAACTTATAATACTTTATCCCCTAGACCACAACATAACAATATATCCATAACAAGTGGGCCCCAAACCTTTTGTTCTTCCACATGGCAACAGCATGTGGAAGATAACCCAGCCCAAAATGGCCACTGCTGCCAGTCACAAAATGGCTCCAGCATAGTTCACACCAAATCCAATATGGCCACTGGCTGATTCATGACAATCCTTCCCCAAGCGGGCAAGGAACATCAAAGATTTTCCCAGCTACGCTAATAGTCATGAATCTGCTGGTTTGGCCCGGCCCGCTGCATTCTAGGCAAGTTCTTGTCTGTCGCAAGGTGCAGAGTAAAGACCTCCCCCAGCCCTTGGCCTTGCTCCCACTGTATAGAGCAAATTGCTCTTTCCATGCAACCCCCACCCAAAACAGTCCAGGATCCCATCTCTCTGTTTTTGGCAGCAGCATGGAAGTCTCTGGGGACACAGTGGGTTGCACCCATACACTCTTCTGAGGCAAAACCGTATTTTTGGGAGCCCCATAAAACAACCCCTGTCCCATAGCAGCCCCTTTCCCTCCAGCCAGTCCCCACAGCTGGGCTGGGGTCTCTAAAACAGTCTCTGGGCCTATGGGATTGCAAGGGGGCAGTCCAGTACTTTCCTCAGCAAAATTATTATTGTTGGGAGCACAATAACACAATAACTGCAGTAAAGTACATACCGGTCTGCGCTTGACTCCAGCGTCCCTGATGGAGTCCGGACTTGGATGCTCGGTTTGCTCTGGCTCCTGGAGATCTGTATCTTTGGACAGACCCTCCTGGTTTTCTTCCCCTTGGTCTGTCTGTGTTGCAGCCTGGAGAACTACGCTGTTCCCACCCAGGCTGTGCTTACACTCATCCTTTACCTCCTCTATTGCCTTTGGTTGAATGACTGTGCTTTGGCTCTCTGATGTAGGCTGGGGAGTCTCGCAATTCCCACCCAGCTGGTTCTTTGGAGCCCTCAGCTGACCCTCTTCTTCTATGGCCTTTTGCTTGGTACCCTTATCCCAGTCCTCCAGGTTTAACTGGGCCTTTGGAGCGGTGTCTGTTCCAGTGGGCCTCTGGACATTGGTTATCCAGGGTATCTCCCCACTTGGTTCACCCTCTACTATGGTGCCACACTGCACCCACGGCTCCTTTGCCAAGGCTGGCAAGCTTGCTGCCCCTGTCGGGCTCTTGGTGCCCCAGGCACTCTCTTGGTGCCCCTGGCACTCTTGCTGTGTGAGGCCTGGTTCCCTGTAGCTAAGAACCAGTTCCTTTCCCTCCCCACAGTCCATTACATAGCCCACCTGGGCTCTGTGCTTCCCTAGCACCTTTTGTAGCAACTCTCCTGGGGTGTCAGAGTACAGATTTTGGTTATCTGTTGTAGGCTGGGGAATCTTATCCTTCCCACCCAACCTGACCTCTATGGCCTTTTCCCCAGAGTGCATTACATAGCCCTCCCCACAGTCTCTTGGGTGGCTATCCTGAGCCCCTGGCTCCATTAGCAGTTCTGGCCCATACACATTGCCTAGAACTTCTGAGGGCAGACTTAGTTCATCTGGTCCTACCTGTTGAGCAGTTACTGGGGTTTCTGCCAGGATTTGTGCTGGAAGGTAGTCCTCAGGTGAGACCTGTTTGGAGAAACTGTGCTCTGCTAGCATTTCCTCTGGGATTAAGTCTCTTGGGGTATCAGGGGACAAACATGGGTTATCTGACCCCACCCAGGGAACATTCCCCTGGGTCTCTGGCTCTTGGAGCTGGTGATTTGGTCCCAAGCTGATTTTACCATCCCTTCTAGGCTCTGACACAGCCTCTATATTTTTTAAAGGAACGCATTCTCCATCACTATGTTCTCCCCAGACCCCTTGCACACAATCACTTCGGTACATACCATCTGTGTTGTAAAGATCTGGCGACCAGTCCTCTTGACTGGGTTGTTCCCCTCTTGATGGGCAAAATGTCTCCCCATAGATCTCGTCCCACAACTCAAAATACTCCTCCTCCAGCTGCAGTTCCTGCTCAATCAGGTGTACCATTAAATTAGCCTCCATGGACCACGGTTCCAGTCCCAGACCACGACAGCGTTCCACAAACAAGTTGTTGTGCCTTTTAAAGGTTCCTATGCCCCCTTCAGGATCACCATACACAATGTCTTGGAGGCCAGAATCTATCTCCAAGCGGAAATCAAACTCCTCTCCAAGGCCACCAACTATTTTGGCGTGAAAAACGTGATATTGGTTCTCCAAGGCAACCTCTTTTCTTACTAGTACTTCCAGCCAGCCCATTAGCTCATCGTCCTGCCACAGATTCAGAATCGCCATCCATTTCTCTAGACGCAATGTCTCTCTGTAGCCAAGTCTTTGCTGAGCTGGAGTTCTCGCTCCACTGCGCTCCTGCCAGATCCTCTGGCAAAGCTGGTCTAGTGAGTTGGACACCTCTTGTGCGGTCATCTTACTGGGGTATAAGTGCCTGGCTGCTTTAAACCGTCTTGTTGCTTCTTTGGTGATATCCGTCTGTTCCATTGCTGGTCTTTCTGTGGAGTATCCCACCACTGCCACCAATTGTCACAACCTACAATGATGATGGAGTATAGAGGATCCTAGTCCTCTTCTCTCCTGTAGGTTTTAGACCTAAGATTTGGGTGACTCAGACCAATGGACCTTCTTTGCGGATGCAAGAGCATAAGTCCCAGCTTAAGGTAGTGTGCGCTGGGAACCCTGGAAGGAAGTCAGAAACGATCTCCTCTGCCAGCATATGCCCTTGGGTCAATAATGCACCTGCACACAAAGTCTTGATGAAAATTATGAACCATGTTTTATTTTAGAACAGCATATTTAACCACATCACACAAGAATGGGGGAAGTGGCTACCGTTATCCAGCCCCAAATGACGTCTGGCCAATCATGAAGGGGAACTGTGCGTGAACCAATAGTCCCCTCCCAGGTCCGCCCACTAGGCGAGGCCAACTAATTAATTTGGGCTTTGAATGTCCAGGGGAAAGCACCTTGGTTCTCCTGTGCCCACGCTATGAAGGCTGAGATGCCTTCAGGCCATCCCATTGTTTCTGGGTGCCTGCCTGTCTGCTCTCCAGCTGTGAGCTTCCCATTGTTAGTTCTCTGCTGGACACTTAGCTAATGGAATTAACAGGCCTTTGGGAACAAAGGAGGCTTTTCTGTATTTACTGGCTTCCCCTCCACAATATAATGACATACTAATATAATAACATACATTCATATTTACAAATACAACACACAATGTTTCACACACATACAACCAACACATCCCACCAGCTCCCTCACATGACACCCATTACAATGAGCCTAAACATGGAAGGGATGGGAATATGCTAAGGGATAAACTTATAATACTTTATGCCCTAGACCACAACATAACAATATATCCATAACGAGTGGGCCCCAAACCTTTTGTTCTTCCACATGGCAACAGCATGTGGAAGATAACCCAGCCCAAAATGGCCACTGCTGCCAGTCACAAAATGGCCCCAGCATAGTTCACACCAAATCCAATATGGCCACTGGCTGATTCATGACACCTCCCCAGTCAGACGTTGCTTCCAAGAGTTGTAAATAGCCAGCTTCACTAGTGCCAGGAGCAGGTTAACAAGGAGGTCCCAGGTTGCCCCAGGGCACTGGGCACCCAAACAAAAAACCATGAGAGGAGTATTAAAGTCAGAACTGCAAGAGGAGGACCCTCAAGATTGATAAGAGGACGTCAGTGTAGCTCAACACAATAAATATGGTACACAGAATTTTCCTTGCCACAAAATGGAGAGCTGGACACTATTCTAGGTGAGGTCTAACTAGGGTATTACTGAGAAGTATTATTACCTCTCTTTTCTACTATTAAATCATGACCAATAAATGTGAGTATCCCACGTGTTTCCCGGCTGCCTTATTGCATGGCTTAGAATATTTCCCAAGATCCTTTTGAAATTAGTTGCCGTGAAGTAAATATTTTACTTTTGGGTTTTTGTGGCCTAAGTACATCAATTTGCATTTCTGTTTTGGATTTTAGACCCCACATATGGGCCCAGTACACGCGTGACTTACACCTCCTGGAATGTCAACTGCTGTCCCTCTGAGATTCATCAAGCTCATGTTCATCGCTTCAGTGACCTCATCTATACATCTTCACCACTGCTGTCTCCTTCTTCATGTGTCTCCAATCTTTGCAACCATTAGAGTCTTCTCTAGGGAATCCTGTCTTCTCATTATATGGCCAAAATACTTCAGCTTTAATCTTACGATCAAACCTTCCAGTGAACAGTTTGGCTTAATTTCCTGTACTATTGATTTATTGGATCTTCTTGCAGTCCAAGGGACTCTAAGCAGTTTTCTCCAATGCAATTCAAAGGCGTCAATTCTCCCGCGCTCAGATGTCTTTATAGTCCAGCTCTCACATCTGAATGTTACTACTGGGAATACCATAGGTCTAACTATGAACTTTGTTGATAGTGTAATATCTTTACTTTATAATAGCTTGTCCAGAGTTGCCATAGCTTTCCTCCCCAGAAGCAAATGTCATGACTGCACTCACCAACTGGAGAGATCTTGGATCCCAGGAAAGTAAAATCTGTCACTGCCTCCACTTCTTCCCCATCTATTTTCCAGGAACTGAGGTTGCCGTTTGCCACGATCTTCGTCTTTTTAACATTGAGCACCAGGCCAGCTTTTGCAGTCTTTTCTTGCACCTTCATCAATAAGTCCTATAGTTCCTCCTCACTTTTTTAGCCATCAGAGTAGTGTCCTCGGCGTATCTGAGGTTGGTGATAATCCTCCCAATAATACTACTTCTGGTTTTGTTGTAGGGGTACTACGTTAGCAGGTTTCCAGTAAGAGCACCAGACAATAATGATTCATGAAAAAGTTTAGCTACCGGTAGTCCTGAGTATTACCAAGCACTGGTCTGAGCTCCTAACCCTTGGATACACTCTATCAGCCCCATTAAATTAGCCTAAAGTGCAAAACCTCATTGTAGGCCGCATGACTTGTGGATATTAAATTAAGCCCGTAAAGCAACCTGCTGCCGATCTGCGGGTTTGGAGCAAAAAATGTCTACGGGACGAGAAAAAGTAAACCGAGAGCCCGTAAACCCTTTGTTCTTTCAAGCCCGTAACTGCTATGTTTCAATTTCGCTATTAAATTGCAACAATGTTGCAAAGACGCCCTGGCGTTCCAAGTCTGTAAACTGCAAATGGAGGCAAAAACTTTACGGGCTCCAAATAGGAACACAAAGGGTTTATAGACAACTTTTAAACACTGTAAATGACAATATAAACACACCAGTGGACACTAGAATATGGGAAAGCACAGGAAGGCGTTACAGTTACTTGCACAATAATCCCCCAAAATAAACATTTTTTTTAATCATATGTTGTAATGGTCATTCACATGTTAATATGAAAAGCCAAGCTGCAACATGCACAAAGCAATTAAAGACACACTACCTGATTAAATAGTAACACAAAAACATGAAACTGATGCCATATTCACCCCTTCTCACTCATAGAGGCTCTAACGTGGACCCTGGAATATAAATATAATTGCATATGCATCTCGCTCATCATATCTGCATTTGGGAACACAAATAGTGGCCATATTTCCCCACTGCATCACATATATCAAGTACCAGGGGAACATTTTGTTATTTGTTGTTCAGTCGTTTGGTCGTGTCCAACTCTCTGTGACCCTATGGACTGCAGCATGTTTAGCTAGGTCTCTGCCTGTGCTGTTCCACAAGGTTTGCATGCCAAACATACGGGAGGGGGTGGCCAGTTCCTTCTCTAGTGGACTGCTATCACCTGCCCACCTACACTGGCCCTACATGGTATAGCTCACAGCTTCATTCAGGTACAAAAGCCGCTTCACCACCACCACTTAGTAATCAACACTAATGTAAATTGATGAATAGCAGAACAGAATGGGAGGTCACCAAATGGGAATGGCTAGACATCTTAACACATGGCCACCAGCAATGGCGGGGACTTAACATGATGGGCGTAGCAGAGATTTCCCCTGATGGAGGTGAGTTGGCTGTTGCTCCATTTGCCTCTACACAGCTTCCATGTGTTTTTGCGGCTCCCCCTGATGGGTTAGAGTAGATTAGTGTGGTGTATGTTCCCCTTGTCCCCTTCAGCATTGCTAAGTGGTGGTGACGAAGGGGCTTGTATACTTCAATGAAGCTGTGAGCTATACCATGTAGGGTCACTCTAGGTCATAGCAGAGAGGTCAGACAAATCAGAGTCCACTAGAGAAGGAACTGATAACCCACTCCAGTATCACCTGTCATATTCCTATCAAGCCCTCAGGGGAATGTTCATACTCCACAGTGTTACTAATTGGACTTGGCCTGTATATTAACCCTTTGATATTATTAAATGTGATATTCAGTATTATATGATATCTAAAGCTATTATGACTATTGTCCTTTTTATTGCATAATAACTAGGGTTCATTAGTTTACATCTATAGGAATGTGACACTAATGTGATGTATGTGGATGTCCCAGACCCCAAAGCATTGAAAACACACTGACACGGTGATAATGGTATAACAAAGCTTTATTTAATACACAATCAGAAATAGACAAGACTGTGCATTAATATCATGGGTGTGGCGTGGCAGGGTCCCGAGAGAGCAAGAGGCTTGTGAGAAAAAGGGGATACCTACAGGGGCTAATGTGATAGTCTAGAATAAGCATGATGCATAGCACCTACCAGGGTCACATGCGGTCACTACACTGCTGCAACCGGAATCTGATGAGAAAAAAGATCATCAGAAATCCCTCCATTTAATTGAAGAAACCATTAATGTGCATAGCACCTACACCTTGTCTAGATCTGCTCAATGACAAAGATGATTCAACCTCTGGACTGTGTAATCCAATCCAGTGTCACACATACAGTCTATTATTAGTAAAATCTGAAAAAAAAGTGGTCAACTAAAAACAGGCGGGCAATGCAGGTACAGTACAGCGCTAAATACTGTAACAATGTACCAACTCACCAGATTCCCATCTGCAAGCATTACTAACTATTAGCTAGGTCTCTGGATAATCAGCAATATGGGAAAATACCCATTAATATGGAGAGGACACAAAAGGTCAGTGGCCAGAGTCACTGTCACTTATATCAGACCCAAGGATCTGTCCTCAGACTGATATTAAGGTCAGGATCACATGTGTCACTAGTGCACGTGTTCATTCCTAACTATCTGACATCTAGGCTTGAACATTGATGAGTCTCCTAATTGCAACTCCTATTCGCTATCATATGCTAGATTTGATCTATTCTTTGGTTTATGGTCTGGATCGTTCTCGGCACCTAACGCTGTCTTGGTTCCGGCTGCGGTCTGTAACTGCATATGCTGCAGTGGGCACAACAATACATGGACTCACTGTTGCTTTATTACTGTTGTTGTGCCCAGGAATGACAGGGATTTGTCAGCTTCATGGATGTAATGATGCATCCATAAATCCCTGGTTAATACCATGGAGCTGACATGTCAGTGTTCTTGTTGGTCATCATGTGAAGGGTGTGTGATGCACATGTGGTGGCACGTTGGTGTATGTGATATTCATCTGACATGGAGGCTGGGTCCTGCTAGGCCACCGGGCCTGAATCTCCAGTGGCAGGCAAAGGTCTCAGAAGGTCCCTGGTGACCCTCTCCCACTCATAGGTCACGTGTCGGTCTTGCTCCTCTTTGGACATTATCCTCCTCATCTTGGCCCTGATGCCATCAAAGCGGGCTTCACAACCTCACATCCCTTGACACTGTGGTCACCGCAGTAACCTCATCCGCTATCTCCTGCCAAGCCTGAGCCCTAGGCCAGGCTTAACTTCCCATCCCTCTGTAAGAATAATGGGGTGGCCACGGATAGCACTGAGGAGGACCACATTCTCCCAGGACGTAGAGTTGTGGGCCCTGTGCTTGTCCCTAGCCTCTTGCCCTCTTGACTGTGGATGGGGACAACCATCCCCCCCCCCGGAATCAGGCCCCTTCCCCACTGTCCCTCTTCTAAGCGTGCCTGACTCTTGGGCCCCCTTTTCCCTTTTCCTCCCTCCTTGCCCTCCTCTCCTCCCTCCTCTCCCTCCTCCCCCTCCTCCCTCCTCTTCCTCTGCCTCCTTCACCTCCTCTCACTCCTCACCTCCTCCTCCCCACCTCTACTCCCCAGGACCTCCTTCCGCTCCTCTCTCTCCTCCTCCTCCTCTCTCCTCTCCTCCTCCCAAACTCCACCCTACTCACCCCTCTCTCCTCCCTCCATCATCACCATATAATAAAATAAGGATAAATCAAAAAAAGTTTAACTGTATTATGGGTGTTGTAAAAAACACTTATGTGCTATGTGTGATGTGATGGGGTGTGGGGGATGGGATGGGAGTGACCTAACTCTATATGTCTCTATGTGTGTTCTTTAACCTATGTGTATTGCAAATGTGTGTAATCTGTAAATGTGTGTAATCTGTAAATGTGTGTAAGTATTACGTGTAAACCCGTATGAATATAAATCAACAAAAAACGTGATCTACCTTTCTCCCATAGCTCCTCCTCTCACACCCAAAGACCTCTCCTCCAAGCTCCAGGGCGCGCTACTTCCAATGAAATTTACAACAAAGTCAATGCATGGAACTCAAATTTATAAGCTCCCCCTGTCAATCATATTCATCTAGACGGCTTCTGATTGGCTGAGAGGCCTGTGCCGCACTGCGTTATGCTGCAATTGGATGGTTACAGGCGAGCGAAAGCTCGTCCTTCCCTGTGAAGATCCAAAAAGGGGGTCCACAGACAATCCCTGCCTTTGGCCACATCTTCATTGAAGGAATGGGCTGCTCGGTATCCGGCTAATGGATGATGAACATGTACGTGTTTCCTCTGATGAGAAAGTTCCCTTGTTAATTATGTTACCAATTAATGCTGCTCCAATTACGATGTAAGTTGGTTAAACTGTCTGTCCCAACCCTATTGTCCACCCTGATAAGCGGATCCCTGTTACTTTTTCCTGGACAATGGTTTGTACCAATAAGTTACCCATTTCATTTTCTATCTTAACCTTTAAGAAATTTTGGAACAAATAGAAAACAGATTTGTTATAATGTAACATTATTTATGTTTTGTGTGAGAGTTTAAGACTGAGAACTTCAGGTATGTTTGTGAGCTTGCGATATGAACCATTCAATAATAATATGTTTATTTTGGGACAAAAGCGATTCTGCTCCTGTGTGAGGGACTAATGTACCATTTAGTTTCTCCATCTTTGCGTATTCACCTCTTCTTCTTCATTGTGGTCCTGCTGGTGGTGGAGTTAAGCTCATTAATCATATTTAATACTTCTTAACCTGTGCTGCCCTCCAGTAAGCGCAATCTGTGCAGATGTGACCTCCTTACTGTGATAAGCAAACGTCTCCTGAGGTGTCTCCTGTAACAGAACTATGATGATGCCTGTATTTTTTGCCTGAACCGAACCAACTATACTGCTGGAGGGGTTAAACAGAACCGAATGGCTGGTGTTCATGTGACTATTGCATACAACTCATACACTTGGTCAGAAGTTGCCATCTGCCTCTTGATAGTATCTGCTAAAACACACAAGAGATAACAGAACAAAAGGGTTTTAGCAGACAAGATGGCACCATGAACAATGGGGGTAGGGGTTGACCAAAGGTAGTCACTGCCCCTACTGTGTATGTGAAATGTTTAAAAATGTTTTTTTTGTTTCAACTAAAAGAGAGTTCTACTTGACCCTTCAAAACGTAGCATCGTCTCGTTCTTTGGGGGGATTTATGGTACCGTTACTCTGCCACATTTTACAGCACTCCTGGATTATACAATGGGATATCGTGGAGGGGAATAAGCATTTCATTACTGCACAGCACCTTGCTTAAGAAAAGGACGTCTCCAACGGCTGGTACCCTCTCACTACCGGGGTAGCCGTTACATTGGTGGCAGTGGTGGGATGGTCCTTTTTATCTCCAACGCAAGTGCTGAGTCAGGTCGGGGAAGATGGAGGGGAACACCCTGTCGCATACCTGAGTAGAAAACTATTACCCAGGGAAGTGAGCTACGCAGCAGTGGAAAAGGAATGCCTAGCCCTGGTCTGGGCCCTAAAGAAGCTCACCCCATACCTCTACGGGCAGGAATTCACGTTGATCACGGACCATAACCCCCTAGTATGGCTGAACCGAGTGGCTGGGGACAATGGACGATTACTAAGATGGAGCCTGGCACTACAACCGTACAACTTCTCCATCCAGTATCGCCCTGGACGGTTCAATGGGAATGCAGATGGACTGTCCAGGCAAACGGAACTTTTACCTTAACAGCAGACCGGACAGCCCCAAGTTGACCCGAAAAAGATCAATCCGGGTCTGCCGGAGTGTTCCACAAAAGGGGAGCAGTGTAACAGAACTATGATGATGCCTGTATTTTTTGCCTGAACCGAACCAACTATACTGCTGGAGGGGTTAAACAGAACCGAATGGCTGGTGTTCATGTGACTATTGCATACAACTCATACACTTGGTCAGAAGTTGCCATCTGCCTCTTGATAGTATCTGCTAAAACACACAAGAGATAGCAGAACAAAAGAGTTTTAGCAGACAAGAGGGCACCATGAACAATGGGGGTAGGGGTTGACCAAAGGTAGTCACTGCCCCTACTGTGTATGTGAAATGTTTAAAAATGTTTTTTTTGTTTCAACTAAAAGAGAGTTCTACTTGACCCTTCAAAACGTAGCATCGTCTCGTTCTTTGGGGGGATTTATGGTACCGTTACTCTGCCGCATTTTACAGCACTCCTGGATTATACAATGGGATATCGTGGAGGGGAATAAGCATTTCATTACTGCACAGCACCTTGCTTAAGAAAAGGACGTCTCCAACGGCTGGTACCCTCTCACTACCGGGGTAGCCGTTACATCTCCCAAGGCCGTATCTAATCTCAACTTCAAGAGGTTCTTCATCCTGACGTGGGTCTGATACAATCTCATAAGGAGTCTGATATAATCAGTGGCGGAGCTAGCGGGCGGAGGGCCCTGGTGCAAAAACAGTTTGGGGCCCTCCATGGGGGGAAGTTGGAAACTTTTTCTTGTGTTGGGGCCTCGCCCTGGGCCCCATTTTATATATATATTTATTTATTTTTTAATAATATAAATGTATTAATATATATAAATATTATAATATTCATGTATAAATATATATACAGAGCTCAACAAGCAGACATTCAGTGTAGGTTATGGCAAGCTGCATCCTTAGGAGACATATGTCTTATATTGCACATACAAATAGGTCAGATTGGCTAGAAGGCTGACAATAGCCTATAAGGCATTACTAGGGATTCCAGCCTGGCCCTTATCCATTTTACTTACCTCCTGCAGCAGTTAAGGTTAGCAGACGCGCAGACACTCAAGCTACAATACCCATACTAAGGGGACCGGGGGCATGGCCGGTAGGGGCATTTCAGGAGGCAGCAGGGGTAATGGGATGTATTGGGGAACGAGGGTGATAAGGAGAGGGGTAAGTATGTCAGGAAGTGATGCTGATCCTCCCACTGCTCTGGGCCCTCATCTCCACCCCCCAAAAAAAGTTGATTTTGTCAGTGCACCGCTTGTACCGGCAGTATCTCCACCCCTGGATATAATCTGGTGGAGCTTCCTCTTCCAGATGAGTAAATGATATATTCTAGTTGATTATTCACATATTGATGTGTGTCTGGTATGAACTGGAGAAAGTCTCTTCATCTTGACGTGTGTTTGAATGAAAGTGAAGAAAGAAAGTTCATACCGCCATGCGTTTCATACAATTTCATGATATATGTCTGATATAATCTGGTGGGGGTTCCTTATCCTGATATGTGATATAATCTGGTGGGGGTTCCTTATCCTGATATGTGATATAATCTGGTGGGGGTTCCTTATCCTGATATGTGATATATTCTGGTGGGGGTTCCTTATCCTGATATGTGATATAATCTGGTGGGGGTTCCTTATCCTGATATGTGATATAATCTGGTGGGGGTTCCTTATCCAGATATGTGATATAATCTGGTGGGGGTTCCTTATCCTGATATGTGATATAATCTGGTGGGGGTTCCTTATCCTGCTTTGTGATATAATCTGGTGGGGGTTCCTTATCCTGATATATGATATAATCTGGTGGGGGTTCCTTATCCTGATATATGATATAATCTGGTGGGGGTTCCTTATCCTGATATATGATATAATCTGGTGGGGGTTCCTTATCCTGATTTGTGATATGATCTGTGTAGCGGAACCCATCCCTGTTTTACCCTGTTTTATGATTATTTAATTCTTGGTTAAAATATGATCACATTGCTGTACTGTAGATATGTTGTTTTATGTTCTACAGAATATATTGGCTCAGAATATTAGCCAGACTTTTGCAGACCTAGGCTAATAGATAATCCTGTTACAGAGATTCAAGAGATAAGAAAGTTGTAAAGGATCCTTGCATTTTCCAAAGTGTTTTCATTCTCAGATAAGAACAAAGAAGTGTAATTGAATCAATGTCTGATTGTATCAAAGTTGCCAGGGAGGTGTGACCCCCCTATTGTTCTCTTTATGTGTATTGTGTGTGGCCAAATATCGGCATGTGTAGTACCTGTGGCCAAAGAGATGTATACATTTTTCTGCAATAACAAAATAAAGTCAGTATTCATTTGACTCCCAAATTGTTTGTCGTCCAATATGGGAGGTCGGGGATGGTGAAACTGTAGTGCCTGTTGGGTATTTTATCGTATACCAGCGGAGATTTTGGACTGCGTGTTCCTGCTCCGTTACAATCTGGTAGAGGTTCCTTATCCTTATATGAGATATAATCTGGCGGGGGTTCCTTATCCTGATATGTGATATAATCTGGTGGGGGTTCCTTATCCTGATATGTGATATAATCTGGCGGGGGTTCCTTATCCTGATATGTGATATAATCTGGTGGGGGTTCCTTATCCTGATATGTGATATAATCTGGCGGGGGTTCCTTATCCTGATATGTGATATAATCTGGTGGGGGTTCCTTATCCTGATATGTGATATAATCTGGTGGGGGTTCCTTATCCTGATATGTGATATATTCTAGTGGGGGTTCCTTATCCTGATATGTGATATAATCTGGTGGGGGTTCCTTATCCTGATATATGATATAATCTGGTGGGGGTTCCTTATCCTGATTTGTGATATGATCTGGTAGAGGTTCCTTATCCTTATATGAGATATAATCTGGCGGGGGTTCCTTATCCTGATATGTGATATAATCTGGTGGGGGTTCCTTATTCTGATATGTGATATAATCTGGCGGGGGTTCCTTATCCGGATATGTGATATAATCTGGTGTGGGTTCCTTATCTTGATATGTGATATATTCAGGCGGGGGTTCCTTATCCTGATATGTGATATATAATCTGGCGGGGGTTCCTTATCCTGATATGTGATATATAATCTGGCGGGGGTTCCTTATCCTGATATGTGATATAATCTAGTGGGGGTTCCTTATCCTGATATGTGATATATTCTGGTGAGGGTTCCTTATCCTGATATGTGATATAATCTGGTGTGGGTTCCTTATCCTGATATGTGATATATTCAGGCGGGGGTTCCTTATCCTGATATGTGATATATAATCTGGCGGGGGTTCCTTATCCTGATATGTGATATATAATCTGGCGGGGGTTTCTTATCCTGATATGTGATATAATCTGGCGGGGGTTCCTTATCCTGATATGTGATATATAATCTGGCGGGGGTTCCTTATCCTGATATGTGATATAATCTAGTGGGGGTTCCTTATCCTGATATGTGATATATTCTGGTGAGGGTTCCTTATCTTGATATGTGATATAATCTAGTGGGGGTTCCTTATCCTGATATGTGATATAATCTAGCGGGGGTTCCTTATCCTGATATGTGATATAATCTGGCGGGGGTTCCTTATCCTGATATGTGATATAATCTGGCGGAGGTTCCTTATCCTGATATGTGATATAATCTAGTGGGGGTTCCTTATCCTGATATGTGATATAATCTGGCGGGGGTTCCTTATCCTGATATGTGATATAATCTAGTGGGGGTTCCTTATCCTGATATGTGATATAATCTAGTGGGGGTTCCTTATCCTGATATGTGATATAATCTAGTGGGGGTTCCTTATCCTGATATGTGATATATTCTGGTGGGGGTTCCTTATCCTGATATGTGATATAATCTAGTGGGGGTTCCTTATCCTGATATGTGATATAATCTAGTGGGGGTTCCTTATCCTGATATGTGATATATTCTGGTGAGGGTTCCTTATCCTGATATGTGATATAATCTGAGGTCTTGTGTATATAATGTGGTGGAGCATCAGACATCATTACTATTCATCCTGGTAGATGGCCTCTTCCTCATGGATTTCTGGTATATCTTGATGGAGGGTGTGTATCTTTATGGAGGATCCCACACATTATATTGGGCAGGCTTGAACGTTTTTAGTTTCGTAAAGCCGTCTGTACCAATATGGAACATGGACTTGGCGAATAGGAACTGTCCTATACAACGTCCTGACTCCCACCCAAGTCTTGAAGACCTGCCGTTAGACACATGTGCCTCTCAGAAGATTCCCGAGCAGCCCAGCTTGTCTTCTCCCTCGGGAAACATCATTATTTTAGCTTTTATCTCTGTGGATCTACAATTATGCCAAATGAAGTTGTCAGCTACGCAGGCGCATCTGCGCCAACTGCGCTAAATCTCATACTGCAACAGGTGGAGGGTGCCAAGCTTTACATATCTTGTGAGGTTATTCATGACATGGGCGCAGATACCACCTCAGAGGGTAGCGCTGCACTGAGGTTACTTTATGTCATCATAAGACGTCGCTTTCCCTGGGATTCCCTGCCTCGTTCTCCTCCGCAGCGCCTTCGTTAGTTTCTTGGCGTGTGCCAGTTTCTTGGCTTTCTTCAGAAATGACACATTGAATAATAAAACCCTCCCGGGGGATGCTGGGAGCTGCGCGGACAGATGGAGGCTGATTAGCTGTGACAGATGGGCTGAGGCGGCTAGAGCCCCTTACGTGATAAATACTTCCACGTGTGGCCACGCGTGTGAGCGCGCAGAGCGCCTGAGAAGGACACTGCAGAGACACAGAGAGAGGGGAGAGAGGCCGGGGCAGGACACTGCAGAGACACTGAGAGGGGGAAGGGGAGAGAGGCCAGGGCAGGACACTGCAGAGACACTGAGAGAGGGAAGGGGAGAGAGGCCAGGGCAGGACACTGCAGAGACACAGAGAGAGGGAAGGGGAGAGAGGCCAGGGCAGGACACTGCAGAGACACTGAGAGAGAGGGAAGGGGAGAGAGGCCAGGGGAGGACACTGCAGAGACACAGAGAGAGGGAAGGGGAGAGAGGCCGGGGCAGGACACTGCAGAGACACTGAGAGAGGGAAGGGGAGAGAGGCCAGGGCAGGACACTGCAGAGACACAGAGAGAGGGAAGGGGAGAGAGGCCAGGGCAGGACACTGCAGAGACACAGAGAGAGGGAAGGGGAGAGAGGCCAGGGCAGGACACTGCAGAGACACTGAGAGAGGGAAGGGGAGAGAGGCCAGGGCAGGACACTGCAGAGACACTGAGAGAGGGAAGGGGAGAGAGGCCGGGGCAGGACACTTCAGAGACACTGAGAGAGGGGAAGGGGAGAGAGGCCAGGGCAGGACACTGCAGAGACACTGAGAGGGAAGGGGAGAGAGGCCAGGGCAGGACACTGCAGAGACACTGAGAGGGAAGGGGAGAGAGGCCAGGGCAGGACACTGCAGAGACACTGAGAGGGAAGGGGAGAGAGGCCAGGGCAGGACACTGCAGAGACACTGAGAGAGGCCGGGGGAGAGAGGCCAGGGCAGGACACTGCAGAGACACAGAGAGGGAAGGGGAGAGAGGCCAGGGCAGGACACTGCAGAGACACAGAGAGAGAGGGAAAGGGAGAGAGGCCAGGGCAGGACACTGCAGAGACACTGAGAGAGGGAAGGGGAGAGAGGCCAGGGCAGGACACTGCAGAGACACTGAGAGGGAAGGGGAGAGAGGCCAGGGCAGGACACTGCAGAGACACTGAGAGAGGCCGGGGGAGAGAGGCCAGGGCAGGACACTGCAGAGACACAGAGAGGGAAGGGGAGAGAGGCCAGGGCAGGACACTGCAGAGACACAGAGAGAGAGGGAAAGGGAGAGAGGCCAGGGCAGGACACTGCAGAGACACTGAGAGAGGGAAGGGGAGAGAGGCCAGGGCAGGACACTGCAGAGACACTGAGAGGGAAGGGGAGAGAGGCCAGGGCAGGACACTGCAGAGACACTGAGAGAGGCCGGGGGAGAGAGGCCAGGGCAGGACACTGCAGAGACACAGAGAGGGAAGGGGAGAGAGGCCAGGGCAGGACACTGCAGAGACACTGAGAGGGGGAAGGGGAGAGAGGCCAGGGCAGGACACTGCAGAGACACTGAGAGAGGGAAGGGGAGAGAGGCCAGGGCAGGACACTGCAGAGACACAGAGAGAGGGAAGGGGAGAGAGGCCAGGGCAGGACACTGCAGAGACACTGAGAGAGAGGGAAGGGGAGAGAGGCCAGGGGAGGACACTGCAGAGACACAGAGAGAGGGAAGGGGAGAGAGGCCAGGGCAGGACACTGCAGAGACACTGAGAGAGGGAAGGGGAGAGAGGCCAGGGCAGGACACTGCAGAGACACAGAGAGAGGGAAGGGGAGAGAGGCCAGGGCAGGACACTGCAGAGACACAGAGAGAGGGAAGGGGAGAGAGGCCAGGGCAGGACACTGCAGAGACACAGAGAGAGGGAAGGGGAGAGAGGCCAGGGCAGGACACTGCAGAGACACTGAGAGAGGGAAGGGGAGAGAGGCCAGGGCAGGACACTGCAGAGACACTGAGAGAGGGAAGGGGAGAGAGGCCAGGGCAGGACACTGCAGAGACACTGAGAGAGGGAAGGGGAGAGAGGCCAGGGCAGGACACTGCAGAGACACTGAGAGAGGGAAGGGGAGAGAGGCCAGGGCAGGACACTGCAGAGACACTGAGAGAGGGAAGGGGAGAGAGGCCAGGGCAGGACACTTCAGAGACACTGAGAGAGGGGAAGGGGAGAGAGGCCAGGGCAGGACACTGCAGAGACACAGAGAGAGGGAAGGGGAGAGAGGCCAGGGCAGGACACTGCAGAGACACTGAGAGAGGGAAGGGGAGAGAGGCCAGGGCAGGACACTGCAGAGACACAGAGAGAGGGAAGGGGAGAGAGGCCAGGGCAGGACACTGCAGAGACACAGAGAGAGGGAAGGGGAGAGAGGCCGGGGCAGGACACTGCAGAGACACAGAGAGAGGGAAGGGGAGAGAGGCCAGGGCAGGACACTGCAGAGACACTGAGAGAGGGAAGGGGAGAGAGGCCAGGGCAGGACACTGCAGAGACACAGAGAGAGGGGGAAGGGGAGAGAGGCCAGGGCAGGACACTGCAGAGACACTGAGAGAGGGGAAGGGGAGAGAGGCCAGGGCAGGACACTGCAGAGACACTGAGAGGGAAGGGGAGAGAGGCCAGGGCAGGACACTGCAGAGACACTGAGAGAGGGAAGGGGAGAGAGGCCAGGGCAGGACACTGCAGAGACACTGAGAGGGAAGGGGAGAGAGGCCAGGGCAGGACACTGCAGAGACACTGAGAGAGGCCGGGGGAGAGAGGCCAGGGCAGGACACTGCAGAGACACTGAGAGAGGGAAGGGGAGAGAGGCCGGGGCAGGACACTGCAGAGACACAGGGAGAGAGGGAAGGGGAGAGAGGCCAGGGCAGGACACTGCAGAGACACTGAGAGGGAAGGGGAGAGAGGCCAGGGCAGGACACTGCAGAGACACTGAGAGAGAGGGAAAGGGAGAGAGGCCAGGGCAGGACACTGCAGAGACACTGAGAGGGAAGGGGAGAGAGGCCAGGGCAGGACACTGCAGAGACACTGAGAGAGGGAAGGGGAGAGAGGCCAGGGCAGGACACTGCAGAGACACAGAGAGAGGGAAGGGGAGAGAGGCCAGGGCAGGACACTGCAGAGACACAGAGAGAGGGAAGGGGAGAGAGGCCGGGGCAGGACACTGCAGAGACACTGAGAGAGGGAAGGGGAGAGAGGCCAGGGCAGGACACTGCAGAGACACAGAGAGAGGGGGAAGGGGAGAGAGGCCAGGGCAGGACACTGCAGAGACACTGAGAGAGAGGGAAGGAGAGAGGCCAGGGCAGGACACTGCAGAGACACTGAGAGAGGGAAGGGGAGAGAGGCCAGGGCAGGACACTGCAGAGACACAGAGAGAGAGGGAAGGGGAGAGAGGCCAGGGCAGGACACTGCAGAGACACTGAGAGAGGGGAGGGGAGAGAGGCCAGGGCAGGACACTGCAGAGACACTGAGAGAGGGAAGGGGAGAGAGGCCAGGGCAGGACACTGCAGAGACACTGAGAGAGGGAAGGGGAGAGAGGCCAGGGCAGGACACTGCAGAGACACAGAGAGGGAAGGGGAGAGAGGCCAGGGCAGGACACTGCAGAGACACAGAGAGGGAAGGGGAGAGAGGCCAGGGCAGGACACTGCAGAGACACTGAGAGAGGGAAGAGGAGAGAGGCCAGGGCAGGACACTGCAGAGACACTGAGAGAGGGAAGGGGAGAGAGGCCAGGGCAGGACACTGCAGAGACACTGAGAGAGAGGGAAGGGGAGAGAGGCCAGGGCAGGACACTGCAGAGACACTGAGAGGGAAGGGGAGAGAGGCCAGGGCAGGACACTGCAGAGACACTGAGAGAGGGAAGGGGAGAGAGGCCAGGGCAGGACACTGCAGAGACACTGAGAGAGGGAAGGGGAGAGAGGCCAGGGCAGGACACTGCAGAGACACAGAGAGGGAAGGGGAGAGAGGCCAGGGCAGGACACTGCAGAGACACAGAGAGGGAAGGGGAGAGAGGCCAGGGCAGGACACTGCAGAGACACAGAGAGAGGGAAGGGAGAGAGGCCAGGGCAGGACACTGCAGAGACACAGAGAGAGAGGGAAGGGGAGAGAGGCCAGGGCAGGACACTGCAGAGACACTGAGAGGGAAGGGGAGAGAGGCCAGGGCAGGAAACTGCAGAGACACAGAGAGGGAAGGGGAGAGAGGCCAGGGCAGGACACTGCAGAGACACAGAGAGAGAGGGAAGGAGAGAGAGGCCAGGGCAGGACACTGCAGAGACACTGAGAGAGGGAAGGGGAGAGAGGCCAGGGCAGGACACTGCAGAGACACAGAGAGAGGGAAGGGGAGAGAGGCCAGGGCAGGACACTGCAGAGACACTGAGAGAGGGAAGGGGAGAGAGGCCAGGGCAGGACACTGCAGAGACACTGAGAGGGAAGGGGAGAGAGGCCAGGGCAGGACACTGCAGAGACACTGAGAGATAGGGAAGGGGAGAGAGGCCAGGGCAGGACACTGCAGAGACACAGAGAGAGGGAAGGGGAGAGAGGCCAGGGCAGGACACTGCAGAGACACTGAGAGAGGGAAGGGGAGAGAGGCCGGGGCAGGACACTGCAGAGACACTGAGAGAGAGGGAAGGGGAGAGAGGCCAGGGCAGGACACTGCAGAGACACTGAGAGAGGGAAGGGGAGAGAGGCCAGGGCAGGACACTGCAGAGACACTGAGAGAGGGAAGGGGAGAGAGGCCAGGGCAGGACACTGCAGAGACACAGAGAGAGGGAAGGGGAGAGAGGCCAGGGCAGGACACTGCAGAGACACTGAGAGAGGGAAGGGGAGAGAGGCCAGGGCAGGACACTGCAGAGACACTGAGAGAGAGGGAAGGGGAGAGAGGCCAGGGCAGGACACTGCAGAGACACTGAGAGAGGGAAGGGGAGAGAGGCCAGGGCAGGACACTGCAGAGACACTGAGAGAGGGAAGGGGAGAGAGGCCAGGGCAGGACACTGCAGAGACACTGAGAGAGGGAAGGGGAGAGAGGCCAGGGCAGGACACTGCAGAGACACTGAGAGAGGGAAGGGGAGAGAGGCCAGGGCAGGACACTGCAGAGACACAGAGAGAGGGAAGGGGAGAGAGGCCAGGGCAGGACACTGCAGAGACACAGAGAGAGAGGGAAGGGGAGAGAGGCCAGGGCAGGACACTGCAGAGACACAGAGAGAGGGAAGGGGAGAGAGGCCAGGGCAGGACACTGCAGAGACACTGAGAGAGGGAAGGGGAGAGAGGCCAGGGCAGGACACTGCAGAGACACTGAGAGAGAGGGAAGGGGAGAGAGGCCAGGGCAGGACACTGCAGAGACACTGAGAGAGGGAAGGGGAGAGAGGCCAGGGCAGGACACTGCAGAGACACTGAGAGAGGGAAGGGGAGAGAGGCCAGGGCAGGACACTGCAGAGACACTGAGAGAGGGAAGGGGAGAGAGGCCAGGGCAGGACACTGCAGAGACACTGAGAGAGGGAAGGGGAGAGAGGCCAGGGCAGGACACTGCAGAGACACTGAGAGAGGGAAGGGAGAGAGGCCAGGGCAGGACACTGCAGAGACACTGAGAGAGGGAAGGGAGAGAGGCCAGGGCAGGACACTGCAGAGACACTGAGAGGGAAGGAGAGAGAGGCCAGGGCAGGACACTGCAGAGACACAGAGAGAGGGAAGGGGAGAGAGGCCAGGGCAGGACACTGCAGAGACACTGAGAGAGGGAAGGGGAGAGAGGCCAGGGCAGGACACTGCAGAGACACTGAGAGAGAGGGAAGGGGAGAGAGGCCAGGGCAGGACACTGCAGAGACACTGAGAGAGGGAAGGAGAGAGGCCAGGGCAGGACACTGCAGAGACACTGAGAGGGGGAAGGGGAGAGAGGCCAGGGCAGGACACTGCAGAGACACAGAGAGAGAGGGAAGGGGAGAGAGGCCGGGGCAGGACACTGCAGAGACACAGAGAGAGAGGGAAGGGGAGAGAGGCCAGGGCAGGACACTGCAGAGACACAGAGAGAGGGAAGGGGAGAGAGGCCAGGGCAGGACACTGCAGAGACACTGAGAGAGGGAAGGGGAGAGAGGCCAGGGCAGGACACTGCAGAGACACTGAGAGAGAGGGAAGGGGAGAGAGGCCAGGGCAGGACACTGCAGAGACACAGAGAGAGGGAAGGGGAGAGAGGCCGGGGCAGGACACTGCAGAGACACTGAGAGAGGGAAGGGGAGAGAGGCCAGGGCAGGACACTGCAGAGACACAGAGAGAGAGGGAAGGGGAGAGAGGCCGGGGCAGGACACTGCAGAGACACAGAGAGAGGGAAGGGGAGAGAGGCCAGGGCAGGACACTGCAGAGACACTGAGAGAGGGAAGGGGAGAGAGGCCAGGGCAGGACACTGCAGAGACACAGAGAGAGGGAAGGAGAGAGAGGCCAGGGCAGGACACTGCAGAGACACTGAGAGAGGGAAGGGGAGAGAGGCCAGGGCAGGACACTGCAGAGACACTGAGAGAGGGAAGGGGAGAGAGGCCAGGGCAGGACACTGCAGAGACACTGAGAGAGGGGAAGGGGAGAGAGGCCAGGGCAGGACACTGCAGAGACACTGAGAGGGAAGGGGAGAGAGGCCAGGGCAGGACACTGCAGAGACACTGAGAGAGGGAAGGGGAGAGAGGCCAGGGCAGGACACTGCAGAGACACTGAGAGAGGGAAGGGGAGAGAGGCCAGGGCAGGACACTGCAGAGACACTGAGAGAGGGAAGGGGAGAGAGGCCAGGGCAGGACACTGCAGAGACACTGAGAGGGAAGGGGAGAGAGGCCAGGGCAGGACACTGCAGAGACACTGAGAGAGGGAAGGGGAGAGAGGCCAGGGCAGGACACTGCAGAGACACTGAGAGAGGGAAGGAGAGAGAGGCCGGGGCAGGACACTGCAGAGACACTGAGAGAGGGAAGGGGAGAGAGGCCAGGGCAGGACACTGCAGAGACACTGAGAGAGGGAAGGGGAGAGAGGCCAGGGCAGGACACTGCAGAGACACAGAGAGAGGGAAGGGGAGAGAGGCCAGGGCAGGACACTGCAGAGACACTGAGAGAGGGAAGGGGAGAGAGGCCAGGGCAGGACACTGCAGAGACACTGAGAGGGAAGGGGAGAGAGGCCAGGGCAGGACACTGCAGAGACACTGAGAGAGGGAAGGGGAGAGAGGCCAGGGGAGGACACTGCAGAGACACAGAGAGAGGGAAGGGGAGAGAGGCCAGGGCAGGACACTGCAGAGACACTGAGAGAGGGAAGGGGAGAGAGGCCAGGGCAGGACACTGCAGAGACACTGAGAGAGGGAAGGGGAGAGAGGCCAGGGCAGGACACTGCAGAGACACTGAGAGGGAAGGGGAGAGAGGCCAGGGCAGGACACTGCAGAGACACTGAGAGAGGGAAGGGGAGAGAGGCCAGGGCAGGACACTGCAGAGACACAGAGAGAGAGGGAAGGGGAGAGAGGCCGGGGCAGGACACTGCAGAGACACTGAGAGAGGGAAGGGGAGAGAGGCCAGGGCAGGACACTGCAGAGACACAGAGAGAGAGGGAAGGGGAGAGAGGCCGGGGCAGGACACTGCAGAGACACAGAGAGAGAGGGAAGGGGAGAGAGGCCAGGGCAGGACACTGCAGAGACACAGAGAGAGGGAAGGGGAGAGAGGCCAGGGCAGGACACTGCAGAGACACTGAGAGAGGGAAGGGGAGAGAGGCCAGGGCAGGACACTGCAGAGACACTGAGAGAGAGGGAAGGGGAGAGAGGCCAGGGCAGGACACTGCAGAGACACAGAGAGAGGGAAGGGGAGAGAGGCCGGGGCAGGACACTGCAGAGACACTGAGAGAGGGAAGGGGAGAGAGGCCAGGGCAGGACACTGCAGAGACACAGAGAGAGAGGGAAGGGGAGAGAGGCCGGGGCAGGACACTGCAGAGACACTGAGAGGGAAGGGGAGAGAGGCCGGGGCAGGACACTGCAGAGACACAGAGAGAGGCCGGGGGAGAGAGGCCAGGGCAGGACACTGCAGAGACACAGAGAGAGGGAAGGGGAGAGAGGCCAGGGCAGGACACTGCAGAGACACAGAGAGAGGGAAGGGGAGAGAGGCCAGGGCAGGACACTGCAGAGACACAGAGAGGGAAGAGGAGAGAGGCCAGGGCAGGACACTGCAGAGACACAGAGAGGGAAGGGGAGAGAGGCCAGGGCAGGACACTGCAGAGACACTGAGAGAGGGAAGGGGAGAGAGGCCAGGGCAGGACACTGCAGAGACACAGAGAGAGGGAAGGAGAGAGAGGCCAGGGCAGGACACTGCAGAGACACTGAGAGAGGGAAGGGGAGAGAGGCCAGGGCAGGACACTGCAGAGACACTGAGAGAGGGAAGGGGAGAGAGGCCAGGGCAGGACACTGCAGAGACACTGAGAGAGGGGAAGGGGAGAGAGGCCAGGGCAGGACACTGCAGAGACACTGAGAGGGAAGGGGAGAGAGGCCAGGGCAGGACACTGCAGAGACACTGAGAGAGGGAAGGGGAGAGAGGCCAGGGCAGGACACTGCAGAGACACTGAGAGAGAGGGAAGGGGGAGAGAGGCCAGGGCAGGACACTGCAGAGACACTGAGAGAGGGAAGGGGAGAGAGGCCAGGGCAGGACACTGCAGAGACACAGAGAGAGGGAAGGGGAGAGAGGCCAGGGCAGGACACTGCAGAGACACTGAGAGAGGGAAGGGGAGAGAGGCCAGGGCAGGACACTGCAGAGACACTGAGAGGGAAGGGGAGAGAGGCCAGGGCAGGACACTGCAGAGACACTGAGAGAGGGAAGGGGAGAGAGGCCAGGGGAGGACACTGCAGAGACACAGAGAGAGGGAAGGGGAGAGAGGCCAGGGCAGGACACTGCAGAGACACTGAGAGAGGGAAGGGGAGAGAGGCCAGGGCAGGACACTGCAGAGACACTGAGAGAGGGAAGGGGAGAGAGGCCAGGGCAGGACACTGCAGAGACACTGAGAGGGAAGGGGAGAGAGGCCAGGGCAGGACACTGCAGAGACACTGAGAGAGGGAAGGGGAGAGAGGCCAGGGCAGGACACTGCAGAGACACAGAGAGAGGGAAGGGGAGAGAGGCCAGGGCAGGACACTGCAGAGACACACTGAGAGGGAAGGGGAGAGAGGCCAGGGCAGGACACTGCAGAGACACTGAGAGAGGGAAGGGGAGAGAGGCCAGGGCAGGACACTGCAGAGACACTGAGAGAGGGAAGGGGAGAGAGGCCAGGGCAGGACACTGCAGAGACACTGAGAGAGGGAAGGGGAGAGAGGCCAGGGCAGGACACTGCAGAGACACTGAGAGAGGGAAGGGGAGAGAGGCCAGGGCAGGACACTGCAGAGACACTGAGAGGGGGAAGGGGAGAGAGGCCAGGGCAGGACACTGCAGAGACACTGAGAGAGGGAAGGGGAGAGAGGCCAGGGCAGGACACTGCAGAGACACTGAGAGAGGGAAGGGGAGAGAGGCCAGGGCAGGACACTGCAGAGACACTGAGAGAGGGAAGGGGAGAGAGGCCAGGGCAGGACACTGCAGAGACACTGAGAGAGAGGGAAGGGGAGAGAGGCCAGGGGAGGACACTGCAGAGACACTGAGAGAGGGAAGGGGAGAGAGGCCAGGGCAGGACACTGCAGAGACACAGAGAGAGGGAAGGGGAGAGAGGCCAGGGCAGGACACTGCAGAGACACAGAGAGGGAAGGGGAGAGAGGCCAGGGCAGGACACTGCAGAGACACTGAGAGAGGGAAGGGGAGAGAGGCCGGGGCAGGACACTGCAGAGACACTGAGAGAGGGAAGAGGAGAGAGGCCAGGGCAGGACACTGCAGAGACACAGAGAGAGGGAAGGGGAGAGAGGCCAGGGCAGGACACTGCAGAGACACTGAGAGAGGGAAGGGGAGAGAGGCCAGGGCAGGACACTGCAGAGACACAGAGAGAGAGGGAAGGGGAGAGAGGCCAGGGCAGGACACTGCAGAGACACAGGGAGAGGGAAGGGGAGAGAGGCCAGGGCAGGACACTGCAGAGACACTGAGAGAGGGAAGGGGAGAGAGGCCAGGGCAGGACACTGCAGAGACACAGAGAGAGAGGGAAGGGGAGAGAGGCCAGGGCAGGACACTGCAGAGACACAGAGAGAGGGAAGGGGAGAGAGGCCAGGGCAGGACACTGCAGAGACACTGAGAGAGAGAAGGGGAGAGAGGCCAGGGCAGGACACTGCAGAGACACAGAGAGGGAAGGGGAGAGAGGCCAGGGCAGGACACTGCAGAGACACTGAGAGAGGGAAGGGGAGAGAGGCCAGGGCAGGACACTGCAGAGACACTGAGAGAGGGAAGGGGAGAGAGGCCAGGGCAGGACACTGCAGAGACACTGAGAGAGAGAAGGGGAGAGAGGCCAGGGCAGGACACTGCAGAGACACAGAGAGGGGGAAGGGGAGAGAGGCCAGGGCAGGACACTGCAGAGACACTGAGAGGGAAGGGGAGAGAGGCCAGGGCAGGACACTGCAGAGACACTGAGAGAGGGAAGGGGAGAGAGGCCAGGGGAGGACACTGCAGAGACACAGAGAGAGGGAAGGGGAGAGAGGCCAGGGCAGGACACTGCAGAGACACTGAGAGAGGGAAGGGGAGAGAGGCCAGGGCAGGACACTGCAGAGACACTGAGAGAGGGAAGGGGAGAGAGGCCAGGGCAGGACACTGCAGAGACACTGAGAGGGAAGGGGAGAGAGGCCAGGGCAGGACACTGCAGAGACACTGAGAGAGGGAAGGGGAGAGAGGCCAGGGCAGGACACTGCAGAGACACAGAGAGAGGGAAGGGGAGAGAGGCCAGGGCAGGACACTGCAGAGACACAGAGAGAGGGAAGGGGAGAGAGGCCAGGGCAGGACACTGCAGAGACACAGAGAGAGGGAAGGGGAGAGAGGCCAGGGCAGGACACTGCAGAGACACACTGAGAGGGAAGGGGAGAGAGGCCAGGGCAGGACACTGCAGAGACACTGAGAGAGAGGGAAGGGGAGAGAGGCCAGGGCAGGACACTGCAGAGACACTGAGAGAGGGAAGGAGAGAGGCCAGGGCAGGACACTGCAGAGACACTGAGAGAGGGAAGGGGAGAGAGGCCAGGGCAGGACACTGCAGAGACACTGAGAGAGGGGAAGGGGAGAGAGGCCAGGGCAGGACACTGCAGAGACACTGAGAGAGGGAAGGGGAGAGAGGCCAGGGCAGGACACTGCAGAGACACTGAGAGGGAAGGGGAGAGAGGCCAGGGCAGGACACTGCAGAGACACTGAGAGAGGGAAGGGGAGAGAGGCCAGGGCAGGACACTGCAGAGACACTGAGAGAGGGAAGGGGAGAGAGGCCAGGGCAGGACACTGCAGAGACACAGAGAGAGGGAAGGGGAGAGAGGCCAGGGGAGGACACTGCAGAGACACTGAGAGAGGGAAGGGGAGAGAGGCCAGGGCAGGACACTGCAGAGACACAGAGAGAGGGAAGGGGAGAGAGGCCAGGGCAGGACACTGCAGAGACACAGAGAGAGGGAAGGTGAGAGAGGCCAGGGCAGGACACTGCAGAGACACAGAGAGGGAAGGGGAGAGAGGCCAGGGCAGGACACTGCAGAGACACTGAGAGAGAGGGAAGGGGAGAGAGGCCAGGGCAGGACACTACAGAGACACTGAGAGAGGGAAGGGGAGAGAGGCCAGGGCAGGACACTGCAGAGACACAGAGAGAGGGAAGGGGAGAGAGGCCAGGGCAGGACACTGCAGAGACACTGAGAGAGGGAAGGGGAGAGAGGCCAGGGCAGGACACTGCAGAGACACTGAGAGAGGGAAGGGGAGAGAGGCCAGGGCAGGACACTGCAGAGACACAGAGAGAGGGAAGGGGAGAGAGGCCAGGGCAGGACACTGCAGAGACACAGAGAGAGGGAAGGGGAGAGAGGCCAGGGCAGGACACTGCAGAGACACTGAGAGAGGGAAGGGGAGAGAGGCCAGGGGCAGGACACTGCAGAGACACTGAGAGAGGGGGAAGGGGAGAGAGGCCAGGGCAGGACACTGCAGAGACACTGAGAGAGAAGGGGAGAGAGGCCAGGGCAGGACACTGCAGAGACACTGAGAGAGGGAAGGGAGAGAGGCCAGGGCAGGACACTGCAGAGACACTGAGAGAGGGAAGGGGAGAGAGGCCAGGGCAGGACACTGCAGAGACACTGAGAGAGGGAAGGGGAGAGAGGCCAGGGCAGGACACTGCAGAGACACAGAGAGAGGGAAGGGGAGAGAGGCCAGGGCAGGACACTGCAGAGACACTGAGAGAGGGAAGGGGAGAGAGGCCAGGGCAGGACACTGCAGAGACACAGAGAGAGGGAAGGGGAGAGAGGCCAGGGCAGGACACTGCAGAGACACTGAGAGGGAACGGGAGAGAGGCCAGGGCAGGACACTGCAGAGACACTGAGAGGGAACGGGAGAGAGGCCAGGGCAGGACACTGCAGAGACACTGAGAGAGGGAAGGGGAGAGAGGCCAGGGCAGGACACTGCAGAGACACTGAGAGAGGGAAGGGGAGAGAGGCCAGGGCAGGACACTGCAGAGACACAGAGAGAGGGAAGGGGAGAGAGGCCAGGGCAGGACACTGCAGAGACACTGAGAGAGGGAAGGGGAGAGAGGCCAGGGCAGGACACTGCAGAGACACAGAGAGAGGGAAGGGGAGAGAGGCCAGGGCAGGACACTGCAGAGACACTGAGAGAGGGAAGGGGAGAGAGGCCAGGGCAGGACACTGCAGAGACACTGAGAGGGAAGGGGAGAGAGGCCAGGGCAGGACACTGCAGAGACACTGAGAGGGGGAAGGGGAGAGAGGCCAGGGCAGGACACTGCAGAGACACTGAGAGAGGGAAGGGGAGAGAGGCCAGGGCAGGACACTGCAGAGACACTGAGAGAGGCAGGGGGAGAGAGGCCAGGGCAGGACACTGCAGAGACACTGAGAGAAGGAAGGGGAGAGAGGCCAGGGCAGGACACTGCAGAGACACTGAGAGAGAGGGAAGGGGAGAGAGGCCAGGGCAGGACACTGCAGAGACACTGAGAGAGGGGGAAGGGGAGAGAGGCCAGGGCAGGACACTGCAGAGACACTGAGAGGGAAGGGGAGAGAGGCCAGGGCAGGACACTGCAGAGACACTGAGAGGGGGAAGGGGAGAGAGGCCAGGGCAGGACACTGCAGAGACACTGAGAGAGGGAAGGGGAGAGAGGCCAGGGCAGGACACTGCAGAGACACTGAGAGAGGCCGGGGGAGAGAGGCCAGGGCAGGACACTGCAGAGACACTGAGAGAAGGAAGGGGAGAGAGGCCAGGGGAGGACACTGCAGAGACACTGAGAGAGAGGGAAGGGGAGAGAGGCCAGGGCAGGACACTGCAGAGACACAGAGAGGGAAGGGGAGAGAGGCCAGGGCAGGACACTGCAGAGACACTGAGAGAGAGGGAAGGGGAGAGAGGCCAGGGCAGGACACTGCAGAGACACAGAGAGAGGGAAGGGGAGAGAGGCCAGGGCAGGACACTGCAGAGACACTGAGAGAGGGAAGGGGAGAGAGGCCAGGGCAGGACACTGCAGAGACACTGAGAGAGAGGGAAGGGGAGAGAGGCCAGGGCAGGACACTGCAGAGACACTGAGAGAGGGAAGGGGAGAGAGGCCAGGGCAGGACACTGCAGAGACACAGAGAGAGGGAAGGGGAGAGAGGCCAGGGCAGGACACTGCAGAGACACAGAGAGAGGGAAGGGGAGAGAGGCCAGGGCAGGACACTGCAGAGACACAGAGAGAGGGAAGGAGAGAGAGGCCAGGGCAGGACACTGCAGAGACACTGAGAGAGAGGGGGAAGGGGAGAGAGGCCAGGGCAGGACACTGCAGAGACACTGGGAGAGAGAGGGAAGGAGAGAGAGGCCAGGGCAGGACACTGCAGAGACACTGAGAGAGAGGGAAGGGGAGAGAGGCCAGGGCAGGACACTGCAGAGACACTGAGAGAGGGAAGGGGAGAGAGGCCAGGGCAGGACACTGCAGAGACACAGAGAGAGGGAAGGGGAGAGAGGCCAGGGCAGGACACTGCAGAGACACTGAGAGAGGGAAGGGGAGAGAGGCCAGGGCAGGACACTGCAGAGACACTGAGAGAGGGAAGGGGAGAGAGGCCAGGGCAGGACACTGCAGAGACACTGAGAGGGAAGGAGAGAGAGGCCAGGGCAGGACACTGCAGAGACACTGAGAGAGGGAAGGGGAGAGAGGCCAGGGCAGGACACTGCAGAGACACTGAGAGAGGGAAGGGGAGAGAGGCCAGGGCAGGACACTGCAGAGACACTGGGAGAGAGGGGGAAGGGGAGAGAGGCCAGGGCAGGACACTGCAGAGACACTGGGAGAGAGGGAAGGGGAGAGAGGCCAGGGCAGGACACTGCAGAGACACAGAGAGAGGGAAGGGGAGAGAGGCCAGGGCAGGACACTGCAGAGACACAGAGAGAGAGGGAAGGGGAGAGAGGCCAGGGCAGGACACTGCAGAGACACTGAGAGGGAAGGGGAGAGAGGCCAGGGCAGGACACTGCAGAGACACAGAGAGAGGGAAGGGGAGAGAGGCCAGGGCAGGACACTGCAGAGACACTGAGAGAGGGAAGAGGAGAGAGGCCAGGGCAGGACACTGCAGAGACACTGAGAGAGGGAAGGGGAGAGAGGCCAGGGCAGGACACTGCAGAGACACAGAGAGGGAAGGGGAGAGAGGCCAGGGCAGGACACTGCAGAGACACTAAGAGAGAGGGAAGGGGAGAGAGGCCAGGGGAGGACACTGCAGAGACACAGAGAGAGGGAAGGGGAGAGAGGCCAGGGCAGGACACTGCAGAGACACTGAGAGAGGGAAGAGGAGAGAGGCCAGGGCAGGACACTGCAGAGACACTGAGAGAGGGAAGGGGAGAGAGGCCAGGGCAGGACACTGCAGAGACACAGAGAGGGAAGGGGAGAGAGGCCAGGGCAGGACACTGCAGAGACACTGAGAGAGGGAAGGGGAGAGAGGCCAGGGCAGGACACTGCAGAGACACAGAGAGGGAAGGGGAGAGAGGCCAGGGCAGGACACTGCAGAGACACAGAGAGAGGGAAGGGGAGAGAGGCCAGGGCAGGACACTGCAGAGACACTGAGAGAGGGAAGGGGAGAGAGGCCAGGGCAGGACACTGCAGAGACACTGAGAGAGGGAAGGGGAGAGAGGCCAGGGCAGGACACTGCAGATACACAGAGAGAGGGAAGGAGAGAGAGGCCAGGGCAGGACACTGCAGAGACACTGAGAGAGGGAAGGGGAGAGAGGCCAGGGCAGGACACTGCAGAGACACTGAGAGAGGGAAGGGGAGAGGCCAGGGCAGGACACTGCAGAGACACTGAGAGAGGGAAGGGGAGAGAGGCCAGGGCAGGACACTGCAGAGACACAGAGAGAGGGAAGGGGAGAGAGGCCAGGGCAGGACACTGCAGAGACACTGAGAGAGAGAAGGAGAGAGGCCAGGGCAGGACACTGCAGAGACACAGAGAGAGAGGAAGGGGAGAGAGGCCAGGGCAGGACACTGCAGAGACACTGAGAGAGAGAAGGAGAGAGGCCAGGGCAGGACACTGCAGAGACACTGAGAGAGGGAAGGGGAGAGAGGCCGGGGCAGGACACTGCAGAGACACAGAGAGAGAGGAAGGGGAGAGAGGCCAGGGCAGGACACTGCAGAGACACTGAGAGAGGGAAGGGGAGAGAGGCCAGGGCAGGACACTGCAGAGACACAGAGAGAGGGAAGGGGAGAGAGGCCAGGGCAGGACACTGCAGAGACACTGAGAGAGGGAAGGGGAGAGAGGCCAGGGCAGGACACTGCAGAGACACTGAGAGAGAGGGAAGGGGAGAGAGGCCAGGGCAGGACACTGCAGAGACACAGAGAGAGGGAAGGGGAGAGAGGCCAGGGCAGGACACTGCAGAGACACTGAGAGAGGGAAGGGGAGAGAGGCCAGGGCAGGACACTGCAGAGACACAGAGAGAGGGAAGGGGAGAGAGGCCAGGGCAGGACACTGCAGAGACACTGAGAGAGGGAAGGGGAGAGAGGCCAGGGCAGGACACTGCAGAGACACTGAGAGGGGGAAGGGGAGAGAGGCCAGGGCAGGACACTGCAGAGACACTGAGAGAGGGAAGGGGAGAGAGGACAGGGCAGGACACTGCAGAGACACTGAGAGAGGGAAGGGGAGAGAGGCCAGGGCAGGACACTGCAGAGACACTGAGAGAGGGAAGGGGAGAGAGGCCAGGGCAGGACACTGCAGAGACACAGAGAGAGGGAAGGGGAGAGAGGCCAGGGCAGGACACTGCAGAGACACTGAGAGAGGGAAGGGGAGAGAGGCCAGGGCAGGACACTGCAGAGACACTGAGAGAGGGAAGGGGAGAGAGGCCAGGGGAGGACACTGCAGAGACACTGAGAGATGGAAGGGGAGAGAGGCCAGGGCAGGACACTGCAGAGACACAGAGAGAGGGAAGGGGAGAGAGGCCAGGGCAGGACACTGCAGAGACACTGAGAGAGGGAAGGGGAGAGAGGCCAGGGCAGGACACTGCAGAGACACAGAGAGAGAGGGAAGGGGAGAGAGGCCAGGGCAGGACACTGCAGAGACACAGAGAGGGGAAGGGGAGAGAGGCCAGGGCAGGACACTGCAGAGACACAGAGAGAGGGAAGGGGAGAGAGGCCAGGGCAGGACACTGCAGAGACACAGAGAGGGGGAAGGGGAGAGAGGCCAGGGCAGGACACTGCAGAGACACAGAGAGAGAGGGAAGGGGAGAGAGGCCAGGGCAGGACACTGCAGAGACACAGAGAGGGGAAGGGGAGAGAGGCCAGGGCAGGACACTGCAGAGACACTGAGAGAGGGAAGGGGAGAGAGGCCGGGGCAGGACACTGCAGAGACACTGAGAGGGGGAAGGGGAGAGAGGCCAGGGCAGGACACTGCAGAGACACAGAGAGAGAAGGGGAGAGAGGCCAGGGCAGGACACTGCAGAGACACTGAGAGAGGGAAGGGGAGAGAGGCCAGGGCAGGACACTGCAGAGACACAGAGAGAGAGGGAAGGGGAGAGAGGCCAGGGCAGGACACTGCAGAGACACTGAGAGAGGGAAGGGGAGAGAGGCCAGGGCAGGACACTGCAGAGACACTGAGAGAGGGAAGGGGAGAGAGGCCAGGGCAGGACACTGCAGAGACACTGAGAGAGGGAAGAGGAGAGAGGCCAGGGCAGGACACTGCAGAGACACTGAGAGAGGGAAGGGGAGAGAGGCCGGGGCAGGACACTGCAGAGACACTGAGAGAGGGAAGGGGAGAGAGGCCAGGGCAGGACACTGCAGAGACACTGAGAGAGGGAAGGGGAGAGAGGCCAGGGCAGGACACTGCAGAGACACTGAGAGAGGGAAGGGGAGAGAGGCCAGGGCAGGACACTGCAGAGACACAGAGAGAGAGGGAAGGGGAGAGAGGCCAGGGCAGGACACTGCAGAGACACAGAGAGAGGGAAGGGGAGAGAGGCCAGGGCAGGACACTGCAGAGACACTGAGAGAGGGAAGGGGAGAGAGGCCAGGGCAGGACACTGCAGAGACACAGAGAGGCCGGGGGAGAGCTTGTGGTCCACCCGGGTTTGGGACATACAAAGCTCTGCAGCATTTACTCCAGGATTTAAGACTTCTATCTCCCCCAACTCACAGGGCTTTGCAGTTTGGAGTACCCCATATCATTTCCAACACCCCAGTTCTGACAGCTTGCTTTGGCATCAAGTCCTGTGAATCCCTTCAGGTTCCTCTTGACCCCAACGTCTCCTCTAAATGACCAATCAGCATCAAACCAGACTAATATACTGTGTCAAGCTGCCCTCTTGTCACTCTTGAGGGGCCTCCTCCCGTACTTCTTGTTGCCCCCCCCCCCCCCCCACACTTGTATTTTCGGGTACCCAGTGTCCTGGGGTAATAAGGCAAGGGGCCTCCTTGTCAACCTGCTCATGGCATTAGCCAAATTCGCTATTTATAAGTCCAAGAATCAGTGTTTGGCTGAGGAGGTTATACTGCCATGTGAGACCATGTTCCAAGCACTTGGCTTTATCCACTGGGAAAATATAGTCTATATGGATCCTTTATATACCAACCAAAAGGGATTTCCTTTGAATAAAGCTGAGAAAACTTACCCCAGCCAAGAGGATCCCAAGTGTGCTACACAAGAAGGAATAGCAAAATCTCAGTGGGACTCCTACAATATCCCTGTCAAGGAATTGGACAAATTCCTTGAGAGTACCCTCCATGTAACACGTTCGGATCTGTTCTGTTATGTAGTCGCACACAGGCTGAACACTGCGGTTGAATGCTGTGCATTAGCAGGCAAAGAACTATTCCCCCCTCTGAAGTGGCGCAACTTGATGGAGCTGAATCGACAGCGAGGCCATCGCTATGTTCGGTGCGGGCCCTCGAGGGCCCCGGGTGTGCCTCTCATAGCTCAAGGCCTCTTTTGTCGGCGCGCCTTATGTGCCACATCGGAGGTGGGAATATTGTTTTGCCTGCAGTAAAAAAATGTCACCACCAACCACAATGGTGTGTCTGTAACAGTGATGCTCACGTCAACAGCCACATGATCTGCCCATTGGCACTTCAACAGGACCGGAGACTCTGGATGTTGTTCCAGGAGTTTGGGACAGACTGGAGGGGTTGTAAGGGTGACTTTGCCATGGTGGTGGGACATGGGCAAGGTGCACCCCGGGCTCTATACCAAAGGTGGTCATATCAAAGCTGAGCTGGAGTCACACTGGAGGTCTTTTGAGGTCTTTTTGTAAAAACTAATATGTAGAGAGGAAAGGTGTCCTCTGTCACCTGGAAAAGCACCGTGCCAAGGGAGCATACAGGATATGTACAGATGTAGAAGAAAAAGGGGGGCAACAGTAGACACATAATCTGTCTTTTAGAAGAGCATAGTGCGCCACTTACAGACGGTGCCTGGAACCTTTACTCTCTGGATCTTGTTTTCCCAGATGCCTGCGGGGTGCTATGCGGTGGCAGAGCTAGCAGGGGGTGGGCACAATTATTTTTAGCATTCTGGACCACCTTCAACATCAACTCACACAGTACAAACTGTCAAACTGCGAGACGTCATCACGCTTTGCGTTGTGTGAACAACTAAGGTGATGAGTGCCAAAGGCGCTCATCGCCTGCGAGCCTCGCGTAGCATGATGAGCCATTAACTCTCAGCACTTAGGCGATGAGCGTCAAAGGCACTCATTGCCTCCGAGTCTCGTGTAGCGAGGCGAGTCTTTAAGGCACTAAAACTCGCAGCGAGCGAGCAGTGGAGGCAATGAAACACGCAGGACCTAACCAGAAAGGAGCGCCAAAGGTGCTCCTACGAGCCTCGCGAAGTACAGAGACCCGATCACACATTGAAACACGCAGGACTTTGCCTCTAAACACTTAGGAAACGCGGGATCGCCTTAAACCGCCTTAAAATATGAGATGAGGGACTTAGAAAAGAATATATCACACACAGCACGGGGGTACAGCCAGGACGTCTGGGAGTAAGGTGCCATGGTGAATTTAAGTCGATTATGCCGAGGACCATCATGACACTAAGTATAAACACTACACTGCACTATACCACCCCAATAAAACATTAAATATCAACTAACCCCCCTCTACACTAACCTATTAACACCTACACTACCTACCTACCCCCTAATAACCCCCCACCACTCTAATTAGAGAAAATCAAACAAACTAAAGTCATCAAAAATAAAAAATATACATTACAGAAAATAAAAAAACCTAAGTCACAAAAAATAAAAAAGTAACATTACAGAAAAAAAAAAATACATTACAACAACCCCCCCCCCCCCACTACAGAAAAATAAATAAATTACACACCTGCAAAGGAAATACATACAATACAATACATACAATATAATACAATACAATACAAATAAAATGAAATACAATACAATACACCCCTATCTAATATACAATACATCCTATCTATCTAATATACATCCTATCTATCTAAAATACATCCTATCTATCTAAGATACATCCCCCTAACTATCTAATATACAATAAATACTATCTATTTAATATACATCCCCCAATCTATCTAATATCCAATACATGCTCTCTACATGCAACTCTATATAGCAACCCTAATTCTAAGCTAAAATAAAATAATTAAGACCATTTACCTTTGAGATGTCCCTTCAGATCAGCCACCTAGGGTAAAAAAGATTTAAAAAATTCCTACAACACGTTTACATAAAATAAATAAACATAGTACATATTCTAAATATTCTACTCTCCTTTCCAGCATGTCCCGTCCTTCTTCTTTTCTTCTTCTCCGGCGCGGCCCCTGTTAAAAAAAACATTATGTTAGTACAACAGACATAAACATAAAAAAAAGTTAAATAAACATAATCTACATTGTACTTACCTCCCCGCGATGTCTCCGGCCTCCTCCTCTTCTGACCCGGATGGGCCCTGGAACAATCCGCGCTCTAAACATTTATTTTTTTAAAATAACAGACACCCGCACTCGCGGATGTCCCTGACGCTAATGAGCCACCTACGGAGTGTTCCAGAATAAAATTGGCATTTGCGGCTTCTGATTGGCTGAAAACGCTGTCTATCAAATTCAGCCAATCAGAAGACGCCAATTGTGAGCCAATGAGAAAGGGATACACTCCAAACTCCCACTCTGATTGGATAACGCACCTACCAATCTTTATTTGAACCAATCAAAAGGCTTTATTGCCATCAGCGAATCACAATGGGATACACCCCCACGGGGTGATTGGCTGAAGACATCTGTGCCTTCCCATTGGCTGTAATACTGATTGACATTGACAACAGCCAATGAGAGGGCGCAAATGCCTTCAGCCAATCAGGACATGGGGGTGTATCCCATTGTAATTGGCTATTGTCAGTGCAACCAATCAGAATGCTCAGATACCTCCAGCCAATCACCCTGTGGGGGTGTATTCCATTGTGATTGGCTGAAGGCATCTGCGCCTTGTGATTGGTTTAAATAAAGATTGACAGGTGCATTATCCAATCAGAGTGGGATTTTAGGGTGTATCCCTTTCTGATTGGCTCACACATTGATAGACAGCGTTTTCAACCAATTAGAAGGCGCCATTGCCTATTTTCTTCCGGAAAAGGCTCCGGGAGGCTCATTAGCGTCGGGGATGATTATTTTATTTTGTTTTTATGTTTATGTATGTGTACTAATGTTATGTTTTTTTTAACAGGGGCTGCACCGGAGAAGAAGAAAAGAAGATGGACGGGTAATGCAGGAAAGGTGAGTAGAATATTTAGAATGTTTCTAATGTTTATTTATTTCCTGTAAATGTGTTGCACTGAATTTTTTAATTTGTTTTCCCTAGGTTGCTGATCTGAAGGGACATCTGCAAAGCTAAGTGGTCTAAATTATTTTATTTTAGCTTAGAATTAGATTATTTTATATATAGATAGCATTAATTGTATGTTAGCTAGGGGTATGTGTTTTATATAGATAGCATAGCATGTATTGTATATTAGATTGTGGTATTTATTTAGATAGATAGGGGGATGTATATTAGATAGATTTGGGGATGTATATTATATAGATAGGATGTATATTAGATTGTGGTATTTATTTAGATAGATTGGGTGATGTATATTAGATAGATAGTATGTATATTAGATAGATTGGGGGATGTATATTATATAGAAAGGATGTTTATTAGATTGTGGTATTTATTTAGATAGATTGGGGGATGTATATTAGATAGATAGGATGTATATTAGATAGATTGGGGGATGTATATTAGATAGGGGTGTATTGTATTTCATTGTATTTGTATTGTATGTATTTGTATTGTATGTATTATATGTATTTGTATTGTATTGTATGTATTAAATGTATTTCCTTTTCAGGTGTGTAATGTATTTTTTTATTTTCTGTAATGTTCCTTTGTTTATTTTTTGTGACTTAGGTTTTTTTAATTTCTGTAATGTAGATTTTTTATTTTTGGTGACTTTAGTTTTTATTGTTTTCTGTAATTAGAGTGGTGGAGGGGTTATAAGGGGGTAGGTAGGTAGTGTAGGTGTTAATAGGTTAGTGTAGAGGCTGTTTAGTTGATATTTAATGTTTTATTGGGGGGGTATAGTGCAGTTTAGTGTTTATACTTAGTGGCATGATGGGGTTAATTAAGGGCTTATGGGGGTCTGTATTGACCCCCATGAGTGACAGGGTTAATGAAGGGCTTATGGGGGTCTATATTGACCCCTATGAGTGAGGGGGTTAATTAAGTGCTTATGGGGGTCTGTATTGACCCCCATGAGTGACAGGGTTAATGAAGGGCTTATGGGGGTGTGTATTGACCCCCACGAATGACAGGGTTAATTAAGGGCTTATGGGGGTCTAATTAAGGGCTTATGGGGGTCTATATTAAGGGCTTATGGGGGTCTATATTGACCCCCATGAGTGACAGGGTTAATTATATTTATTATGGGGGTCTGTATTGACCCCCATGAGTGACCGGGTTAATGAAGGGCTTATGGGTGTCTGTATTGACCCTCATGAGTGAGGGGGTTAATTAAGTGCTTATGGGGGTCTGTATTGACCCCCATGAGTGACAGGGTTAATAAAGGGCTTATGGGGGTCTGTATTGACCCCCATGAGTGACAGGGTTAATTAAGGGCTTATGGGGGTCTATATTGACCCTCATGAGTGACGGGGTTAATACAGGGCTTATGGGCGTCTGTATTGACCCCCATGAGTGACAGGGTTAATGAAGGGCTTATGGATGTCTGTATTGACAACCATGAGTGACGGGTTTAATGAGGGGCTTATGGGGATCTATATTGACCCCCATGAGTTAGGGGGTTAATGAAGTGCTTATGGGGGTCTGTATTGACCCCCATGAGTGACAGGGTTAATGAAGAGCTTATGGGGGTTTGTATTGACCCCCATGAGTGACAAGGTTAATGAAGGGCTTATGGGGGTCTATATTGAGGGTTAATTAGGGGTTTATGGGGGTCTGTATTGATCCCCATGAGTGAGGGGGTTAATTAAGTGCTTATGGGGGTCTGTATTGACCCCCATGAGTGACAGGGTTAATGAAGGGCTTATGGGGCTCTATATTGACCCCCATGAGTGACAGGGTTAATGAAGGGCTTATGGGGGTCTGTATTGACCCCCATGAGTGACAGGGTTAATGAAGGGCTTATGGGGGTCTGTATTGACCCCCATGAGTGACAGGGTTAATGAAGGGCTTATGGGGGTCTATATTGACCCCCATGAGTGACAGGGTTAATTATGGGTTTATGGGGGTCTGTATTGACCCCCATGAGTGAGGGGGTTAATTAAGGGTTAATTAAGTGCTTATGGGGGTCTGTATTGACCCCCATGAGTGACAGGGTTAATTAATGGTTTATGGAGCTCTGTATAGAGCCCCATGCGTGATAGTTTTTTTTTTTTTTTTTTATAACGGCTTCTTTAAGGTCCTTTACTGTCCTTTAAGGACCTGTAACAATTTAAGGCAATTTAGAATTTTCATTGCAGCGGGGGTCCCCAATCGCGTGCGATCGGGACCCCCACTGCTATGGTTAATGTGGGTTTAATCCGGGTTTCCGAGTTTATCTCGGATCCCTTCTTGGGTAAGTTGTAGGTGGCTGGGCGGTCCTGGGTCTGTGAGCCTCGTTTTCGTTTTTTTCGGCGCCCATTTTTTCTCTCGCTTGGGGGTTTTCGTGTGTGTGAACTCGGGAATTTGGACTTAAATGGAGGTGTAACTTCACTTTCAGAGGTCCTGGGTGCCCCCCCTTGCTATGGGTAAGCTTTTTATGTAGGTTGTGTGAGTATTTGGTGTGTTTTCACTGTTATTGGTTGCGAGCGGGTCGGCCGTTATAGTCGGATTCTTAGTGCATGTGGGTGTTTGTTACGTTAAGGTTGGTTCCGAGGTGGGGGTTTTTTTTCAATGTCGTGCGCGTGACGTGTTTAACGGCTCGCCTTGCTATGCGGCGCTCATTGCCTAAGTGCTACGATTTAACGGCTCGCCAGGCGATGAGCGCCTGCAGCGCTCATCGCTAAGTCGTACGCACTACGCAAACAGCACACACGAAAACCCCTAAGCGAGAGAAAAAATGGCCGCCGAAAAAAATGAAAACGAGGCACAAAGACCCAGGACCGTCCAGCCACCTACAACTTACCCAAGAAGGGATCCGAGATAAGCTCGGAGCCCTGCATTAACCCCACATTAACCATCGCAGTGGGGGTCCCGATTGCACGCGATCGGGGACCCCCGCTGCAATCAAAATTCCCGCATTACAGGTCCTTAAAGGAGCCGTTGTAAAAGAAAAAAAATATACACTGTCACCCTGTCAATCATGGGGGTCAACACAGACCCCCATAAACCCTCATTAACCCTGTCACTCATGGGGGTCAATAAAGACCTCCATAAACCCATCATTAACCCTGTCACTCATGGGGGTCAATACAGACCCCCATAAGCCTCTATTTAACCCCATCAGTCCCATAAGGGTATATTAACACCATTATGGGCCTGTCACAACACTACATTAACCACATAAGTGCCATGATGGTCCTCAAGGACCATCATGCCACTAAGTATAAACACTACACTGCACTATACCCCCCAATAAAATATTAAATATCAACTAAACACCCTCTACACTAACCTATTAACATCTACACTACCTACCCCCTATTAACCCCCACCACTCTAATTACAGAAAATAAAAAAAACTAAGTCACAAAAAATGAAAAAAGGAACATTGCAGAAAAAAAAAAAAATGCGCGGGTTTAATGCGCTTATGCTTCCGGAGAAGACGAGGAGGCCGGAGACATCGCGGAAAGGTAAGTATAATGTAGATTGTGTTTATTTAACTTTGGTTTATGTTTACTAATGTAATGTTTTTTTTTTACAGGAGCAGCGACGGACAAGACGCAAAGATGGACGACGGAACATGGAGGACGTGACATGCTGGAAAGGTGAGAATAATATTTAGAATGTTTAGAATGTTTAGTTATTTCATGTAAACGTGTTGTATTAATTTTTTTAATCTTTTTTCCCTAGGTTGCTGATCTGAAGAAACATTTCAAAGGTAAGTGGTCTTAATTATTTTATTGTAGCTTACAATTAGGGTTGCTATATAGAGATAGCATGTATTGTATATTAGATAGATAGGGGGATGCATTATTAGATAGTATTGTATATTAGATAGTGGGATATATATTACATTATATAGTGGCATGTATATTAGATAGTGCCATGTATATTACATTATATAGTGGCATGTATATTAGATAGTGGCATGTATGTTACATTATATAGTGGCATGTATATTACATTATATAGTGGCATGTATATTACATTATATAGTGGCATGTATATTATATAGTGGCATGTATATTAGATAGTGCCATGTATATTACATTATATAGTGGCATGTATATTAGATAGTGGCATGTATATTACATTATATAGTGGCATGTATATTACATTATATAATGGCATGTATATTATATAGTGGCATGTATATTAGATAGGGGTGTTTTGTATTTAATTGAATTGTGTTGTATTTGATTTAATTGTGTTGTATTGTATTATATGTATTTCATTTTCAGGTGTGTAATTTTTTAAAAAAAATTGTAGTGAGGGGGGGTTGTAATGTATTTTGTTTTCTGTAATGTTCCTTTTTTATTTTTTGTGACTTAGGTTTTTTTTTTGTTCTGTAATGTACATTTGTGATTTTTGGTGATTTTAGTTTTTCTTATTTTATGTAATGTAGATTTCTGCTTTTTGAGGAATTTAGTTACTTGAGGCACACAGTACACTCACTGTGACGAAGTGCCCTTCGCCACTTTGTCTTGGAGAGGACTGTTTGCCAGCCTCCTGCCCTGCGACTATGGCCCTGGTACATATTGCCCTTCAAACACAGTATTCGGCCATACCAGAGTGTATGTCACTCATTCTGGCCCTTTACATACAGGGGGGTCATTCGGTACTTGCCCTGTGTGAACCATGATACCACAGAAAGCTATGCCATGGAGCCCATTCATATTATGAAAGACTATAGGAAAGACTTTAGCTACATGGCAATTGAACTGTGTGAAGATGATCTGAGCGCTATTCGGTAGTTTTGTGCGCTCAGACCCCAGCTGTAACGGAACCCATCACTGTTTTACCCTGTTTTATGATTATTTAATTCTTGGTTAAAATATGAGCACATTGTTGTACTGTAGATATGTTGTTTTATGTTCTACAGAATATATTGGCTCAGAATATCAAAGCTACTAGGCTAATAGATAATCCTGTTACAGATAAGAACGTCTATTCATTCTCAGATAAGAACAAAGAAGGCTGATTTAATCATTGTCTGATTATATCAAGTTGCCTCAGGGAGGGGTGACCACACCTATTGTCCTATATGTGTATTGTGTGGGGGATATGTGACATGTCTGTGTGTTATGTGAAAAACATACTTTTACTAACTTTTGAACCCCTGGTCTGATTCATGCCATTTTTTTAATATGTTGTTCCCCTGGGTGAGAGATATTGAACGGTGCTGGACTTAAAGGTGTACCCCCTGTATTTGGGGTACATCCAGAATGTGGTTAAAATTTTGTCTGTTTTAATTGTGTTACCTGTTATCTGAGGGGAGGAGACGTGGGGGTTGAACCATGTATCTAATTGGCTGTGATAATTATGTGGGTGTAGCCCTTCAGAGGGCACCATTGCATAAAAGGAGATCCCCTGTCATTAAAGAGATAGTTCTTCTTGACCCTTCAAAACGTAGTCTCATCTCGTTCTTAGAGGGGATCGCTATATCATACTGGGGATTGCTATGCTTTTGCATACTCCCTTGAGCTGTAACTACTGAACGCTTGTTCCTGATGTGTCCTCCCTGGAGGAGAGGTCTTCCCCACACGGTCCTGGATGCTGGAGATTCATACAGGGTGGAAGGAAGACGGCGCGGCTCCAGCTAAACTACGGCGGTTGTGGAGTCTGTGGTGGTTGAGGTGTCCGGTGCGGTGCTTGTAGGCCTTGGCGCAAACTAGGACGCGTCTATCAATGGAGGTACCCGGTCGGGGTGCCAGGAGATCCGTTACATTGGCTGGCAGTGGTGGGATGGCGTCCTAGTAAGAGGAAAAGCAGCACGGAGACACCGGTAATGTTTGGAGTTACAAATTGAGGGCAACGCTAGTATCCGTACAGCGCCCCTGGTTACAGCAGGATGGAACCGGCTAGTTTTCGGACAGCGTTCCATGATGAGGATGAGGAGGAGGCCGCGGACTACAGGGATGCAGACAGAAAGGAACTCTGGTATGATGCCCTGGAAGATGCCCAATGGCGGCGAGGTGAGAGTCACCCCAGTGATGGGCAGCAGCGACAGAAGCGTGTGGCGATGCGGATGTATCTATTGGGAGAGCAGCCCCTGGATGAGTGGGTGACAAGACTAGAGACCCTGGTACGGCGAGAGATCTGGCTAGACAACGCATACCAGGCCTTTTGGTGGCATACCGTTCGACTTACCCCCTGGACGGCTGAACACGACTTACCGGAGGGAGATGATTATGATGGCCCGGGTTTATTATGGGATGCCTTGGAGGACGACATTGATCTTGGCAGCACGGAGGAGTCTAGGTTTCGGGAAATCTACGACTACCGGATGGTCATGTATGTCTGGGATGACGAAGGCGAGGTGAGCAAAGACATGACCCACCTGGTAACAAGAGAGTGGGAGCTGGAGCAGGACTACCAACATCTGCTCAGCTTCGTGCAGCCCCAACCTACTCGACAAGCGGAACCAGACTTCATTGACTGGTCCTAGGATGATCTCCAGATGGCAGGTAGAGATGGGACCGAGGTCTCTCTACTGGCCCTACAGGGGGCAGAAGGTGTCGTCCTTCCCCCCCCAGCGGCAGTGTGAACCCCAGGGGGCAGAAGGTGTCATCCTTCCCCCCCAGCGGCAGTGTGAACCCCAGGGGGCAGAAGGTGTCGTCCTTACCCCCCAGCGGCAGTGTGAACCCCAGGGGGCAGAAGGTGTCGTCCTTCCCCCCCAGCGGCAGTGTGAACCCCAGGGGGCAGAAGGTGTCGTCCTTCCCCCCCAGCGGCAGTGTGAACCCCAGGGGGCAGAAGGTGTCGTCCTTCCCCCCCAGCGGCAGTGTGAACCCCAGGGGGCAGAAGGTGTCGTCCTTCCCCCCCCAGTGGCAGTGTGAACCACAGGGGGCAGAAGGTGTCGTCCTTCCTCCCCAGCGACAGTTTACCCTGACAAGGGGAGACACCAATCTCCCAGACGGCGCAGATGGGACCGTGGTCTCTGCGCCCACAGCCTGTACAGATCCCCAACTTCCCTCACTGGGACAACCGGAGGAGGGGGTAAGTACAAATTCCCCTCCCCAGCTAACTTCTAATGTGGCCCCAGGGTTAACAGAGGAAATGTTAACCCCCACTGACTCCCACGTTTCCCTGGCTACTGAGCCAGAATATGTCCCAAGTACCCCAGCAGAAGAGCTGACAGCGGGGCAGAGTGCAGTCGGCCTCTGCCCTCCCTTTGTCCCTTGTACAGAGTAGGATGTCCTGCAGGTTATACCAGCAGAAGAGCTGGCATCAGGGCAGAGTGCCGCTGGCCTCTGCCCCTCAAGTCCCCTCAGCGTGTTGCCCCATCACCACAGCGAAATATCCAGGTGCCGTAACTGTTTGTTGTGGGTGGGCTGCTCTTGCACTTTGTTGTTGTGGGGGGCTGCTCTAGCACTGGTTTATTGTGGGTTGGTGGATCGTCTAACGGAGGCACTGAGGTCAGGTGCCTGGTTAGACTTCCCCCCAAAGGGGAGATGTGTGACGAAGTGCCCTTCGCCACTTTGTCTTGGAGAGGACTGTTTGCCAGCCTCCTGCCCTGCGACTATGGCCCTGGTACATATTGCCCTTCAAACACAGTATTCGGCCATACCAGAGTGTATGTCACTCATTCTGGCCCTTTACATACAGGGGGGTCATTCGGTACTTGCCCTGTGTGAAACATGATACCACAGATAGCTATGCCATGGAGCCCATTCATATAATGAAAGACTATGGGAAAGACTTTAGCTACATGGCAATTGAACTGTGTGAAGAGGATCTGAGCGCTATTCGGTAGTTTTATGCGCTCAGACCCCAGCTGTAACAGATCCCATCACTGTTTTACCCTGTTTTATGATTATTTAATTCTTGGTTAAAATATGATCACATTGCTGTACTGTAGATATGTTGTTTTATGTTCTACAGAGTATATTGGCTCAGAATATCAAAGCGACTAGGCTAATAGATAATCCAGTTACAGATAAGAAAAGTCAATTGTATAAACTGTTTTCATTCTCAGATAAGAACAAAGAAGGCTGATTTAATCATTGTCTGATTATATCAAGTTGCCTCAGGGAGGGGTGACCACACCTATTGTCCTATATGTGTATTGTGTGGGGGATATGTGACATGTCTGTGTGTTATGTGAAAAACATACTTTTACTAACTTTTGAACCCCTGGTCTGATTCATGCCATTTTTTTAATATGTTGTTCCCCTGGGTGAGAGATATTGAACGGTGCTGGACTTAAAGGTGTACCCCCTGTTTTTGGGGTACATCCAGAATGTGGTTAAAATTGTGTCTGTTTTAATTGTGTTACCTGTTATCTGAGGGGAGGAGACGTGGGGGTTAAACCATGTATATAATTGGCTGTGATAATTATGTTGGTGTAGCCCTTCAGAGGGCACCATTGCATAAAAGGAGATCCCCTGTCATTAAAGAGATAGTTCTTCTTGACCCTTCAAAACGTAGCCTCGTCTCGTTATTTGAGGGGATCGCTATATCATACTGGGGATTGCTATGCTTTTGCATACTCCCTTCAGCTGTAACTACTGAACGCTTGTTCCTGATGTGTCCTCCCTGGAGGAGAGGTCTTCCCCACACGGTCCTGGATGCTGGAGATTCATACAGGGTGGAAGGAAGACGGCGCGGCTCCAGCTAAACTACGGCGGTTGTGGAGTCTGTGGTGGTTGAGGTGTCCGGTGCGGTGCTTGTAGGCCTTGGCGCAAACGAGGACGCGTCTATCAACGGAGGTACCCGGTCGGGGTGCCAGGAGATCCGTTACACTCACATTGTGTGACAAACAGCATTTCAACACTTTCTTTTATTGACCGTCATTTTTTGACGGGCAAGTCGCTAGTAGTAACTAAAAAGTACATCTGTGATCACATCTTAATGTCTAAAGCAAGGTAAAGAAAAACCTGCTTCCAGCTCAGATTTCTGAGAAACAGTTATTACACTGCATTCTGGGAAGTGGAGCTGGGACACACAAATGTGGCCACAAATGCCTCGCTCTTCATATATATATATTGTGGTAATGTGGCCTTTGGCGACTGGTTTCTCCTTTGAGATACATATAAACAGCAGAGATTCCAAGATTCTTTTTTGTACTTTTTATTAAAAAGTCCAAAATACAAAAGAAATAGCTTAGTCCAGCATAAAATAAAAATCTACTTGTTTAACATCAGGAACACCCTTGCTAGCCCTGAAGCCGCTTCTCGGACTTCAGGTAAAACATATACAGTCCACTCTTGGAATAGTCCATATTTAATAGCACTAAGACTCATCTCTCTGCAGACAGTCCTCTTTCAATTTCTCACAATAGGGTGGGGTTTTGGCCCGCCCGACTCTCCAGATACATCAACCTCCAGGGACCCTTAACACCCTGTTTTGGTGAAGGCTAAAACCTGTTAACTTCACAGACTCCTCTCTTATGCCACAGTCTACTTTGTAAATGCTCTTGTGGCACAAACCCTTTTTTCTTTGTGTGACGACCCAAGGATATGAGGGCCCACACGCACTTCAATTTACTCTCTTTAGGCCACGCCTTTTGCGTTCAATATCTCAGAGCCCATACAGTTCAGATCTGAGCAGTATTTCTGAAGAGGCCGGCACCATCAGACCCCTTTTCTTAGGATCTAAGAAGCATACAACATGTACCCTTGCTTAGTACAAACAGACTTTATTTTCTCCCAGTTCTATAGCCGAAAACCCATCTCTAGTTGTTAGATCTCATTTTACTGAGGGCCATAAACGAATCTCCCCCTTTATGGCTATCTGAGTCCAGGGAGGATGCACGCCTGGCCGGCTCTGTGCACCATATCAATTCTTGTAGAAAAACGTAACCCTTTGTCCCATAAGAGACTGAATTTACTTTATATTATATAAGAATATCCCAAGTCCTACTTCTAGCACCAATACATTATTTACTGTATACAATGACCCCAAACCACCTTATTACACGTCACATATAATAGTTGTCAAACTGCGATTCTACGTCACGCTTGCGACAAATCGCAGTTTGACAACTACAACCGATCGCAAAGCCCTGCGCATGTGCACTGCGCCGGACGGCAAGGGAGGAAGAGGCGCACGGGAGGAGGTGAGACACACAGGGGAAGAGGGGAGAGACACACAGGGGAAGAGGGGAGAGACAGACAGGGGAAGAGGGGAGAGACAGACAGGGGAAGAGGGGAGAGACAGACAGGGGAAGAGGGGAGAGACAGACAGGGGAAGAGGGGAGAGACAGACAGGGGAAGAGGGGAGAGACAGACAGGGGAGGAGGGGAGAGACACACAGAGGAGGAGGGGGAGAGACATAGGGGAGTGAGAGAATGGGGAAGAGATACAGGGGAGGGAGAGGAAGAGGGAAAAGACAGAGGAGAGGGGGAAAAGGCATAGGGGAGGTAAATGGGGGGGAGAGACACGAGTGAGGGGGGGGAGAGAAGGGAGCCAGAGAAGGGAGGAAGAGACACACAGTGGAGGAGGGGAGAGGCACACAGGGGAGAGGCACACAGAGGAGGAGGGGAGAGAGACACACAGGGGAGGAGGGGAGAGACACACAGGGGAAAATGGGAGAGACACACAGGGGAAGAGGGGAGACACACACAGGGGAACAGGGGAGAGACACATAGGGGAAGAGGGGAGACACACACAGGGGAACAGGGGAGAGAGACAGACGGGGAGGAGGGGAGAAACACAGGGGAGGAGGGAGGAGAGACATAGGGGAGTGAGAGAATGGGGAAGAGACACAGGGGAGTGAGAGAAGGGGGAAGAAATACAGGGGAGGGAGAGGAAGAGGGAAAAGACAGAGGAGAGGGGGAAAAGGCACAGGGGAGGTAAATGGGGGGGGGGGGGGAGACACGAGTGAGGGGGGGGGGGAGAGAAGGGAGCCAGAGAAGGGAGGAAGAGACACACAGAGGAGGAGGGGAGAGAGACACACAGAGGGGGAGAGACACACAGGGGAGAAGGGGGAGAGACACACAGGAAAGGAGGGACACATTATATGTGTATATATATACAGTGGATATAAAAAGTCTACACACCCCTGTTAAAATGTCAGGTTTCTGTGCTGTAAAAAACTGAGACAAAGATAAATAATTTCAGAACTTTTTCAACCTGTAATGTGACCTATAAACTGTACAACTCAATTGAAAAACAAATTGAAATCTTTTAGGTAGAGGGAAGAAAAAATATAAAAAATAAATATGGTTGCATAAGTCTACACACCCTTAAACTAATACTTTGTTGAAGCCCCTTGTGATTTTATTACAGCACTCCGTCTTTTTGGGTATGAGTCTATCAGCATGGCACATTTTGACTTGGCAAGATTTGCCCACTCTTGGGCCATTCCAAAACTTTAATCTTCTTCTGGTGAAGCCCGCTTTGGTGCACTGTCCCCCCCCCCCCCCCACACTGCCCATTCTTTGCCCTCCCCAGATCCCCCCACAGCTCTCTGTCTCACCCTGCCCTATACCTGCCACCTTCGTCAGTCCACAGCCCCTACCTTCCCCTTCTCCATGTCTACCCATGCACTCCACCCCGTGTCCAGTTGCACCAACCACGCACTTCCTCCTACCCCATCTCTTGTTTCTCCTTCTATTCTCATCCAATCCTACCGCCCGCCACCTCCTCTGTCCAGTCGCTCTACCCAGACTCTCTAACCAGAGGCTCAGTCTCTGCGTTCAGTCTTGGCGCTCAGTCTCGGCACCCAACCCCGTCGCTCTAACCAGATGCTCTAACCAGATGCTCAGTCTTGGCACTCAGTCTTGGCCCCCTACCCAGTCACTCTAACCAGATGCTCAATCTCGGCACTCAGCCTCGGCGCTCAGTCTCGACGCTCTACCTAGACAAAAAAGGAAGAATAGGTGGCTCTAGGTGTACCTTTGTAATGACCAGTTCATAGGGTGCTACTAAGGGTAAGTAACATGTATTGAATGGCTTGTAGAGACAGAAAGTCCCCTTTAATAGTGCACACCTACTAATCCCAAACTATGTTTGAACTTACAAGAAAAATAAAACTTAACTTTTAATAACTACTTATTAAAAACTTTGAGACGCAGCAAAGTAGAACAGTATTGGTATAGATATTATTATATTAAGTGCTTTTAGGGAATATTATTATAGCCATAGAAGAAGTATCAGTGCTTTTATACATAAAGTGCCAGTGCTTTAATATAGAGCTAAAATATTAATTTAATTCAATAACTTGCTTAATTACATCCACAAACAAAAGTGCCAGTGCTATCACAGATTATAAATAAATCCACCAAGAATCTGTGTTATCGTAAGTCTATTAGACTCTTATTCAAGTGCTGATATAATTTGACCAAAATTGGTGTATAGTAGAAATTAGTGTATATGGAAATTGCTTTATGCTTATAAAAATGTATAAACTTGTTAAAAAACTTCTTCTATTAAAATTCTTATATTGAATATAAATTGTATTATTTGAAGTCGTATATCATTCTCATATATGCTCCCGTGTATATAAGTCCTACTATTTGTACACTTAAATACGTTTCTATTGCGAAACCTGTTCCTTGGTGTTAATATAATTGTACCACCTATGTACTTCTTATTGGCGTTCTAATAGCTCTTATTTGAGTTACTAGAGTCACTGAATATCTCATTCAACTGCTTTCTATTGCTTTCTATTGCTTTATATAGCGTATCCGTTTTGGAAATTCAGTCTAGCACGTTTTCATTGGAGATCGCGGTCAGGACACCTTGCGCTGACGTCACTGACCCGCGTCTCACGTTGCTGCGTCTAACCCGACGCACGTTTCTTGATTTCTGTTTTTTTGGTTTTTAATAGATAGATCCATTTAGCTTCCATCTTTAGTAGCTCATTATCTATATTGCCCCGTCTGATGTTTTTTTCCAAATGGTCTATAGCCATAAAAGAAAGTACTTTGCCATCTCCTTTGTGTTTTGTATTAACATGCGTGGCCACCGCTGTATCATATTCTCTATTAATGCTATAGATATGTTCAAGAACTCTTCTTCTGATCTCTCTATAGTCTTTACAGAATATAAGATTTACAGAATATAAGATAGATAACTCTTTCCGTTTTACATGTTATCAGATAGTTGACGGAATATATCTGTGCTCCATCCTTTTATTGAAAAATCTTAGCTGGTTTTATACTGTATATTGGCAGGCCTTGCATGTCTGGCACTTATAACAACCTTTTAATTCTTTGAGCCAGGTAGTCTTTTTTTGAGGTCTCTAAATGACTCTTGGACAGCATGTCTTTTAAATTTGTAGATCTTCTACTTGTAAGTTGGGCATGATCATTTAAAAATGGTTTGAGATCTCTGTCATCCGAAGGCGCTCCTTGCCAGCAACTGCAACCCTTGCAAAATTTACGTCGTAACGCAAACAAAATACGAGACACGTTACAACCCATTACGACCTCTCAAAAATTGTCCACAATCCTTGCACATGAAAACATCAAAAATACAACAAATACACACAACAAATACATAAAAAGCTTACTTACAGGAAGAAGGAGGAAGAGGGAGCATCCAGGACCTCGAAAACTAAATATACACCTCAATTTAAGTCAAATTAACAGAGTTTAGACACTAAAAAATTCTCTAAGCAAGAGAAAAAATGGCCGCAGCAAAAAACGAAAACGAGGCTACAGCAGTCTAAAGACGCAAAACACCACCAAACACCTACGTATTTGCCGAAAAATACCTACGAGATTAGAAAAAAAGGACGCAACCCGCGTGTAACGGATCTCCTGGCACCCCGACCGGGTACCTCCGTTGATAGACGCGTCCTAGTTTGCGCCGAGGCCTACAAGCACCTCACCGGACACCTCAACCACCACAGACTGGACAACCACCGTAGTTTAGCTGGAGCCGTGCCGTCTTCCTTCCACCCTGTATGAATCTCCAGCATCCAGGACCGTGTGGGGAAGACCTCTCCTCCAAGGAGGACACATCAGGAACAAGCGTTCAGTAGTTACAGCTCAAGGGAGTATGCAAAAGCATAGCAATCCCCAGTATGATATAGCGATCCCCTCCAATAACGAGATGAGACTAAGTTTTTAAGGGTCAAGTAGAACTATTCTTTAATGACAGGGGATCTCCTTTTATGCAATGGTGCCCTCTGAAGCGCTACACCCACATAATTATCACAGCCAATTAGATACATGGTTCAACCCCCACATCTCCTCCCCTCAGATAACAGGTAACACAATTAAAACAGACACAATTTTAACCACATTCTGGATGTACCCCAAAAACAGAGGGTACACCTTTACGTCCAGCACCGTTCAATATCTCTCACCCAGGGGAACACATATTAAAAAATGGCATGAATCAGACCAGGGGTTCAAAAGTTAGTAAAAGTATGTTTTTCACATAACACACAGACATTTCACATATCCCCCACACAATACACATATAGGACAATAGGTGTGGTCACCCCTCCCTGAGGCAACTTGATATAATCAGACAATGATTAAATCAGCCCTCTTTGTTCTTATCTGAGAATGAAAACACTCCACACAATCGACTCCCTTATCTGTAACAGGATTATCTCTTCTGCCAAGGTCTGCACTAGCCTAGGGCCAATATTCTGCAGAGCACAAACCAACACACATACAGTATATTACTAGGATCATATTTTAACCAAGAATTAAATAACCATAAACAGGGTAAAAAAGTGATGGGTTCCGTTACAGCTGGGATCTGAGCGCATAAAACTACCGAATAGCGCTCAGATCCTCTTCACACAGTTCAATTGCCATGGAGCGAAAGTCTTTCCCATAGTCTTTCATTATATGAATGGGCTCCATGGCATATCTATCTGTGGTATCATGGTTCACACAGGGCAAGTACCGAATGACCCCCCTGTATGTAAAGGGCCAGAATGAGTGACATACACTCTGGTATGGCCGAATACTGTGTTTTAAGGGCAATATGTCCCCGGGCCATAGTCTCAGGGCAGGAGGCTGGCAAACAGTCCTCTCCAAGACAAAGTGGCGAAGGGCACTTCGTCACACCGCGCGACCCCAAAAACATTACAAACACAACAAATACAAACAACAAACACATAAAAAGGTTACTCACAGCAAGGGGGGGCATCGAGGACCTCTGCAACTGAAGTTACACCTCCATTTAAACACTAATTTCGGAGTTTAGAGACTCGAAAATCACCTAAGCGAGAGAAAAAATGGCCGCCGAACAAAACGAAAACGAGGCTAAAGGTCCCTAAACACGCAAACACTACCAAACAGCTACGGATATATTTATCAAGCACACCGCCAGTTAACCCACCTACCTCTCCCCTCTTTCACAACACTTTCTATGCCTTGGCCCTCTTTCAGGCCAAGATGACATGGCTTTTGGCCACACACCAGCTACCAGGGGACAGGGTCCCTTGCACTGACTGAACCAGCAGTAGACCCTATTCATGGTTATGACATCATCAAAAGTGGACCAGTGTTTGCATGGTGGCCTATATGGCTGCTTCCTCTTGGGCGAAACGTGCGCGTCGGCCACCATACAGACACCGGTACACTTTTGATGATGTCATAAACATGCGTCTTTGAGATGGAGCACCAAACGACAGGAGTTCGGAGTCTCCATTGGAATGGAACTCTGACACCAAGCTAAGAGACAAGATTAATGATTTATCGCACAATTGTACCTGTGTCACGGTGATATTATACACACAGTGTTAAATTGACTATATACTTATCATGAGACAAGGAGACAGAGAGACAGAGAGATATAATATAAGGGTTCAATATAAGGGTATCCGGTCAATATTGGGTGCCATCCATTTGTTTAACTAGAAAAGTGTCAGAAACTGAGATACTTAGAGCAGTCAGATTAGAGGTTGTTCTTAGTTTAGGCAAAGGGGTAAGTGACAGGCGCCAGGGCCAGCACGTGTATTCAGTTTCATCACTAGAATAGTATAGGTCATAGCACTTATAGCAGGGGGAGACAGTATAGCGACTGACCCATTGACCTGCCGGAGCACTTAAGCACTTTCTTCAATTCATTTTTGCACCATAAGCACATTATATAAAAAATACACTTAATATAGAATATTACTTTATCTCACTTAATTTACACCAATGACTTCTGCTCTCATTGCTTTAAAAATATTGACAGTTATATTCCATCAGTATAGCAATGGGGACAAATAAATAATGACAATTATAGCATGTTACATTATCTGTTCCATCCATAGCTTCCTTCTAGGTGTATATCTGTTGCTTCCAAGGCATTTAAATAGCAATACTGCTTATCTAATTTGTCCATAAATGTTTATTATTGTTATGTGATTCACATAAATTACCTATATTGAATTACCATACAGACACAAATGGAAAGTGCATGCTTTTTAAATACAATTTTTTAATCTACATATTCCTATTTTTAATTATCCTTAAATAAAAGTTGAAAATGGATATCTAATTTCTCAACTAAATTGATAAAAGGAGTATTGCTATAAAAAGATGTCTGTCTTTCTGTAGTTTCAAATGTTTCTCAACCAACATCTAAGTTGCAATTTACCTAGAAGTTATAGGTCTTACTAATAACTAGCGACTTGCCCGTCAAAAATCACGGGGCAATAAAAAAGTGTTGAAATGCTGTTTGCCACACAATGTGAGTGTACTGTGCGCCTCAACTATATAGACCCCTCTAACACAGTAATGAGTGCATATAATAACACTATAAGTGCCATAAGGGTCATCCAGGACCCTCATGACACAAAGTGTAAGCACTACACCATTTTAACCCGGTCTCTTATGGGGGTCTATACAGACCCTCATAAGCCTCTATTTAACCCTATTAGTCCCATAAGGTTATTTAAAGATCCTCATGAGACAGTTAGAAGCCTAACATTACCCCGTAAGTGCTATGAGGGTTCTCCAGGACCCTCATGACACTAATTACAAACACTACACTGCACTATACCACTCAATAAACCATTAAATCTAAACTAACCCCCCTCTACACTAACCTATTAACACCTACACTACCTACCTACACTACCTACCTGCCCCCTAATCAACCCCACCACCATTCTAATTACAGAAAATAAAAAGAAAACTAATTCACACAAAAAATAATCTACATTACAGAAAATAAAAAACCTAACTCACAAAAAATAAAAAATCTACATTACAGAAAATAAAAACCTAAGTCACAAAAAAATAAAAAAGGAACATGACAGAAAAAAAAAATACATTACAAACCCCCCACCCCCACTACAGAATTTGTTTTTTACACACCTGAAAGGAAATACATATAGAATACATACAATACAATACAAATAAAATACAATACCCCCTATCTATCTATCTATCTATCTATCATACAATCAATCCTATATATCTGAAATACATCCCCCAATCTATCTAATATACAATAAATCCTATCTATCTAAAATACATACCCCTATCTAACATACAATATATACTATATAATATACGATAAATCCTAACTATCTAAAATACATAGGGATCTAACATACAATAAATGCTATCTCTGCAGATGTCCCTTTAGATCAGCAACCTAGGGGGGGAAAAAATCATTAGTACAACACATTTACATACAATAAATAAACAATCTAAATATTCTACTCACCTTTCCAGCATGTCCCCTTCCTTCTTTTCTTCTCCGCACGGCCCCTGTTAAAAAAAACATTACATTACTACAACATAAATAAACATAAAACAAAATAAAATAAACATAATATACATTGTACTTACCTCCCCGCGATGTCCCCGACCTCCTCCTCTTCTGCCCCAGCTGGGCCCTTGAACAATCCGAGCCCGACGCTAATGAGCCTCCAAGAGCCTTTTCCAGAAGAATGGCGCCTTTTGATTGGCTGAATTTGATAGACAGCGTTTTAAGCCAATCAGAAGGTGCCAATGTGTGAGCCACACACATTGGCGCCTTCTGTTAGATAGGGGTATGTATTTTAGATAGTTAGGATTTATTGTATATTATATAGTATTTATTGTATGTTACATAGGGTTATGTATTTTAGATAGATAGGATGGTTGGAAATTATATAGTATTGTATGTTAGATAGGGGTATGTATTTTAGATAGTTAGGATTGATCTATGTTAGATAGATAGGGATATTATATTTAATTTTATTTGTATTGTATTGTATGTATTCTATATGTATTTCCTTTTCAGGTGTGTAATTATTTTTTTCTGTAGTGGGGGGGGGGGGGGGTTGTAATGTATTTTTTTATTTTCTGTAATGTTCCTTTTTTTATTTTTTGTTACTTAGGTTTTTTTATTTTCTGTAATTAGAGTGGTGAGGGGTTTATTAGGGAGTAGGTAGTGTAGGTAGGTAGTGTAGGTTTTAATAGGTTAGTGTAAAGGGGGTTTAGTTTAGATTTAATGGTTTATTGGGGGGTATAGTGCAGTGTAGTGTTTGTACTTAGTGTCATGAGGGTCCTTGAGGACCGTCATGGCACTTATGTGGTTAATGTTAGGGTTGTAACAGCCCCATAAGGGTCATAATATACCCTTATGGGACTGATGGGGTTAAAAAGATGTTTATTAGGGTCTGTATTGACCCCTATGAGTGACAGGGTTATTTATTGCCTTATGGGGGTCTATATTGACCCCCATGAGTGACAGACTTAACTAAGGGTTTATGGGGGTCTGTATTGACCCCTATGAGTGACAGAGTTAATTAATGTATTATGGGTGTCTGTATTGACCCCCATAAGTGCCAAGGTTATTTATTGGCTTATGGGGGTCTGTATTGACCCCCATGAGCGACAGGGTTAATTATGGGTTTATCGGGGTCTTTATTGACCCCCATGAGTGACCGGGTTAATTAAGTGCTTATGGGGGTCTGTATTGACCCCCATGAGTGACAGGGTTAATTAAGGGTTTATGGGGTCTTAATTGACCCCCATGAGTGACCGAGTTAATTAAGAGCTTATGGGGGTCTGTATTGACCCCCATGAGTGACAGGGTTAAGTAATGTATTATGGGGGTCTGTATTGAGCCCCATGAGTGACGGAGTTAATTAAGTGCTTACGGGGGTCTGTATTGACACCATGAGTGACAGGGTTAATTAGGGGTCTATGGGTGTCTGTATTTACCCCCATGACTGACGGGTTAATTAGGGGTTTATTGGTGTCTGTATTGACTCCCATGAGTGAGGGGGTTAATTTAGTCCTTATGGGGGTCTGTATCCACAATACAACCCATATCCATAATACGACCAATACCTAGAGTACAACCGATAGCCACAATACAATCCATATCCATGATACAACCAATATCCACAATACAACCCATATCCATAATACAACCAATACCTATGATACAACCGATATCCACAATATAACCAATACCTAGGATACAACCGATATCCACAATACAACCAATATCCATAATACAACCAATACCTAGGATACAACCAATATCCACAATACAACCCATATCCATAATATAACCAATACCTAGAAAACAACCGATATCCACAATACAACCAGTATCCATAATACAACCAATACCTAGGATACTACCGATAGCCACAATACAACTCATATGCATAATACGACCAATACCTAGAATACAGCCGATATCCACAATACAACCAATATCTATAATACAACCAATACCTAGGATACAACCGATATCCACAATACAACCAATACCTAGGATACAACCGATATCCACAATACAACCAATACCTAGGACACCAACCGATATCCACAATACAACCCATATCCATAATATAACCAATACCTAGAAAACAACCGATATCCACAATACAACCAGTATCCATAATACAACCAATACCTAGGATACTACCGATAGCCACAATACAACCCATATCCATAATACGACCAATACCTAGAATACAGCCGATATCCACAATACAACCAATATCCATAATACAACCAATACCTAGGATACAACCGATATCCACAATACAACCAATACCTAGGATACAACCGATATCCACAATACAACCAATACCTAGGATACAACCGATATCCACAATACGACCAATACTTAGGATACAACTGATATCCACAATACAACCGATAGCCACAATACAACCCATATCCGTAATACAGCCAATACCTAGAATACAACCGATATCCACAATACAACCAATATCCATAATACAACCAATACCTAGGATACAACCGATATCCACAATACGACCAATACTTAGGATACAACCGATATCCACAATACAACCGATATCCACAATACAACCCATATCCTTAATACAACCAATACCTAGATTACAACCGATATCCACAATACAACCGATATCCACAATACAACCGATATCCACAATACAACCAATACCTAGGATACAACCGATATCCACAATACTACCAATACCTAGGATACAACCGATATCCACAATCCAACAAATACCTAGAATACAACCAATATCCACAATACAACCAATTCCTAGGATACAACCGATATCCACAATACAACCAATACCTAGGATACAACCGATATCCACAATACAACCAATATCCATAATACAACCAATACTTAGGATACAACCAATATCCATAATACAACCAATACTTAGGATACAACCGATATCCAGAATACAATCAATATCTAGGATACAACCGATATCCACAATACAACCCATATCCATAATACAACCCATACCTAAAATACAACCGATATCCACAATACAACCCATACCCATAATACAACCAATACCTAGGATACAACCAATATCCACAATACAACCAATACCTAGGATACAACTGATACCCACAATACAACCCATATCCATAATACAACCAATATCCATAATACAACCAATACCTAGGATACAACCGATATCCACAATACAACCCATATCCATAATATAACCAATACCTAGAAAACAACCGATATCCACAATACAACCAGTATCCATAATACAACCAATACCTAGGATACTACCGATAGCCACAATACAACCCATATCCATAACACGACCAATACCTAGAATACAGCCGATATCCACAATACAACCAATATCCATAATACAACCAATACCTAGGATACAACCGATATCCACAATGCAACCAATACCTAGGATACAACCGATATCCACAATACAACCAATACCTAGGATACAACCGATATCCACAATACAACCCATATCCATAATATAACCAATACCTAGAAAACAACCAATATCCACAATACAACCAGTATCCATAATACAACCAATACCTAGGATACTACCGATAGCCACAATACAACCCATATCCATAATACGACTAATACCTAGAATACAGCCGATATCCACAATACAACCAATATCCATAATACAACCAATACCTAGGATACAACCAATATCCACAATACAACCAATACCTAGGATACAACCGATATCCACAATACAACCAATACCTAGGATACAACCGATATCCACAATACGACCAATACTTAGGATACAACTGATATCCACAATACAACCGATAGCCACAATACAACCCATATCCGTAATACAGCCAATACCTAGAATACAACCGATATCCACAATACAACCAATATCCATAATACAACCAATACCTAGGATACAACCGATATCCACAATACAACCAATACCTAGGATAAAACCGATATCCACAATACAACCAATACCTAGGATACAACCGATATCCAAAATACAACCGATATCCACAATACAACCCATATCCGTAATACAACCAATACCTAGATTACAACCGATATCCACAATACAACCGATATCCACAATACAACCAATACCTAGGATACAACCGATATCCACAATACAACCAATTCCTAGGATACAACCGATATCCACAATACAACCAATACCTAGTATACAACCGATATCCACAATACAACCAATACCTAGGATACAACCGATATCCACAATACAACCAATACCTAGGATACAACCGATATCCACAATACAACCAATATCCATAATACAATCAATACTTAGGATACAACCGATATCCAGAATACAACCAATACCTAGGATACAACCGATATCCACAATACAACCCATATCCATAATACAACCCATACCTAAAATACAACCGATATCCACAATACAACCCATATCCATAATAAAATCAATACCTAGGATACAACCAATATCCACAATACAACCAATACATAGGATACAACTGATACCCACAATACAACCCATATCCATAATACAACCAATATCCATAATACAACCAATACCTAGGATACAACCGATATCCACAATACAACACATATCCATAATATAACCAATACCTAGAAAACAACCGATATCCACAATACAACCAGTATCCATAATACGACCAATACCTAGGATACTACCGATAGCCACAATACAACCAATACCTAGGATACAACCGATATCCACAATACAACAAATACCTAGAATACAACCAATATCCACAATACAACCAATTCCTAGGATACAACCGATATCCACAATACAACCAATACCTAGGATACAACCGATATCCACAATACAACCAATACCTAGGATACAACCGATATCCACAATACAACCAATATCCATAATACAACCAATACTTAGGATACAACCGATATCCAGAATACAATCAATATCTAGGATACAACCGATATCCACAATACAACCCATATCCATAATACAACCCATACCTAAAATACAACCGATATCCACAATACAACCCATACCCATAATACAACCAATACCTAGGATACAACCAATATCCACAATACAACCAATACCTAGGATACAACTGATACCCACAATACAACCCATATCCATAATACAACCAATATCCATAATACAACCAATACCTAGGATACAACCGATATCCACAATACAACCCATATCCATAATATAACCAATACCTAGAAAACAACCGATATCCACAATACAACCAGTATCCATAATACAACCAATACCTAGGATACTACCGATAGCCACAATACAACCCATATCCATAACACGACCAATACCTAGAATACAGCCGATATCCACAATACAACCAATATCCATAATACAACCAATACCTAGGATACAACCGATATCCACAATACAACCAATACCTAGGATACAACCGATATCCACAATACAACCAATACCTAGGTGTAACGGCTACCCCGGTAGTGAGAGGGTACCAGCCGTTGGAGACGTCCTTTTCTGAAGCAAGGTGCTGTGCAGTAATGAAAGGTTTATTCCCATCCACGATATCCCATTGTATAATCCAGGAGTGCTGTAAAATGTGGCAGAGTAACGGTACCATAAATCCCCCCCAAAGAACGAGACAATGCTACGTTTTTAAGGGTCAAGAAGAACTCTCTTTTATTAAAAACAAAACACATTTTTAAACACTTCCCATACACAGTAGGGGCAGTGACTACCTTTGGTCAACCCCTACGTCTCCTCCCCTCAGATAACAGGTAACACAATTAAAACAGACACAATTTTAACCACATTCTGGATGTACCCCAAATACAGGGGGTACACCTTTAAGTCCAGCACCGTTCAATATCTCTCACCCAGGGGAACAACATATACAAAAATGGCATGAATCAGACCAGGGGTTCAAAAGTTAGTAAAAGTATGTTTTTACACATAACACACAGACATTGCACATATCCCCCACACAATACACATATAGGACAATAGGTGAGTCACACCTCCCTGGCAACTTGGATACAATCAGACATTAATTAGATCATTCTTTGTTCTTATCAGAGAATGAAAACACTTTGGAAAATGCAAGGATCCTTTACAACTTTCTTATCTCTTGAATCTCTGTAACAGGATTATCTATTAGCCTAGGTCTGCAAAAGTCTGGCTAATATTCTGAGCCAATATATTCTGTAGAACATCAACCAACATATATATTGTAGGATCATATTTTAACCATAATAATCATAAAACAGGGTAAAACAGTGATGGGTTCCGTTACACTAGGATACAACCGATATCCACAATACAACCCATATCCATAATATAACCAATACCTAGAAAACAACCGATATCCACAATACAACCAGTATCCATAATACAACCAATACCTAGGATATTACCGATAGCCACAATACAACCCATATCCATAATACGACTAATACCTAGAATACAGCCGATATCCACAATACAACCAATATCCATAATACAACCAATACCTAGGATACAACCGATATCCACAATACAACCAATACCTAGGATACAACCGATATCCACAATACAACCAATACCTAGGATACAACCGATATCCACAATACGACAAATACTTAGGATACAACTGATATCCACAATACAACCGATAGCCACAATACAACCCATATCCGTAATACAGCCAATACCTAGAATACAACCGATATCCACAATACAACCAATATCCATAATACAACCAATACCTAGGATACAACCGATATCCACAATACAACCAATACCTAGGATAAAACCGATATCCACAATACAACCAATACCTAGGATACAACCGATATCCAAAATACAACCGATATCCACAATACAACCCATATCCGTAATACAACCAATACCTAGATTACAACCGATATCCACAATACAACCGATATCCACAATACAACCAATACCTAGGATACAACCGATATCCACAATACAACCAATACCTAGGATACAACCGATATCCACAATCCAACAAATACCTAGAATACAACCAATATCCACAATACAACCAATTCCTAGGATACAACCGATATCCACAATACAACCAATACCTAGTATACAACCGATATCCACAATACAACCAATACCTAGGATACAACCGATATCCACAATACAACCAATACCTAGGATACAACCGATATCCACAATACAACCAATATCCATAATACAATCAATACTTAGGATACAACCGATATCCAGAATACAACCAATACCTAGGATACAACCGATATCCACAATACAACCCATATCCATAATACAACCCATACCTAAAATACAACCGATATCCACAATACAACCCATATCCATAATAAAATCAATACCTAGGATACAACCAATATCCACAATACAACCAATACATAGGATACAACTGATACCCACAATACAACCCATATCCATAATACAACCAATATCCATAATACAACCAATACCTAGGATACAACCGATATCCACAATACAACACATATCCATAATATAACCAATACCTAGAAAACAACCGATATCCACAATACAACCAGTATCCATAATACGACCAATACCTAGGATACTACCGATAGCCACAATACAACCCATATCCATAATACGACCAATACCTAGAATACAGCCGATATCCACAATACAACCAATATCAATAATACAACTAATAACTAGGATACAACCGATATCCACAATACAACCAATACCTAGGATACAACCGATATCCACAATACAACCAATACCTAGGATACAACCGATATCCACAATACGACCAATACTTAGGATACAACTGATATCCACAATACAACCGATAGCCACAATACAACCCATATCCGTAATACAACCAATACCTAGAATACAACCGATATCCACAATACAACCAATATCCATAATACAACCAATACCTAGGATACAACCGATATCCACAATACAACCAATACCTAGGATACAACTGATATCCACAATACAACCAATACCTAGGATACAACCGATATCCACAATACAACCGATATCCACAATACAACCAATACCTAGGATACAACCGATATCCACAATACAACCAATACATAGGATACAACCGATATCCGAAATCCAACAAATACCTAGAATACAACCAATATCTACAATACAACCAATTCCCTGGATACAACCGATATCCACAATACAACCAATACCTAGGATACAACCGATATCCACAATACAACCAATACCTAGGATACAACCGATATCCACAATACAACCAATACCTAGGATACAACCGATATCCACAATACAACCAATATCCATAATACAACCAATACTTAGGATACAACCGATATCCAGAATACAACCAATACCTAGGATACAACCGATATCTACAATACAACCCATATCCATAATACAACCCATACCTAAAATACAACCGATATCCACAATACAACCCATATCCATAATAAAATCAATACCTGGGATACAACCAATATCCACAATACAACCAATACCTAGGATACAACTGATACCCACAATACAACCCATATCCATAATACAACCAATATCCATAATACAACCAATACCTAGGATACAACAGATATCCAGATATCCACAATACAACCCATATCCATAATACGACCAATACCTAGAATACAGCCGATATCCACAATACAACCAATATCCATAATACAACCAATACCTAGGATACAACCGATATCCACAATACAACCCATATCCATAATACGGCCAATACCTAGAATACAACCGATATCCACAATACAACCAATATCCATAATACAACCAATACCTAGGATACAACCGATATCCACAATACGACAAATACTTAGGATACAACTGATATCCACAATACAACCGATAGCCACAATACAACCCATATCCGTAATACAGCCAATACCTAGAATACAACCGATATCCACAATACAACCAATATCCATAATACAACCAATACCTAGGATACAACCGATATCCACAATACAACCAATACCTAGGATAAAACCGATATCCACAATACAACCAATACCTAGGATACAACCGATATCCAAAATACAACCGATATCCACAATACAACCCATATCCGTAATACAACCAATACCTAGATTACAACCGATATCCACAATACAACCGATATCCACAATACAACCAATACCTAGGATACAACCGATATCCACAATACAACCAATACCTAGGATACAACCGATATCCACAATCCAACAAATACCTAGAATACAACCAATATCCACAATACAACCAATTCCTAGGATACAACCGATATCCACAATACAACCAATACCTAGTATACAACCGATATCCACAATACAACCAATACCTAGGATACAACCGATATCCACAATACAACCAATACCTAGGATACAACCGATATCCACAATACAACCAATATCCATAATACAACCAATACTTAGGATACAACCGATATCCAGAATACAACCAATACCTAGGATACAACCGATATCCACAATACAACCCATATCCATAATACAACCCATACCTAAAATACAACCGATATCCACAATACAACCCATATCCATAATAAAATCAATACCTAGGATACAACCAATATCCACAATACAACCAATACATAGGATACAACTGATACCCACAATACAACCCATATCCATAATACAACCAATATCCATAATACAACCAATACCTAGGATACAACCGATATCCACAATACAACCCATATCCATAATATAACCAATACCTAGAAAACAACCGATATCCACAATACAACCAGTATCCATAATACAACCAATACCTAGGATACTACCGATAGCCACAATACAACCCATATCCATAATACGACCAATACCTAGAATACAGCCGATATCCACAATACAACCAATATCAATAATACAACTAATAACTAGGATACAACCGATATCCACAATACAACCAATACCTAGGATACAACCGATATCCACAATACAACCAATACCTAGGATACAACCGATATCCACAATACGACCAATACTTAGGATACAACTGATATCCACAATACAACCGATAGCCACAATACAACCCATATCCGTAATACAACCAATACCTAGAATACAACCGATATCCACAATACAACCAATATCCATAATACAACCAATACCTAGGATACAACCGATATCCACAATACAACCAATACCTAGGATACAACTGATATCCACAATACAACCAATACCTAGGATACAACCGATATCCACAATACAACCGATATCCACAATACAACCAATACCTAGGATACAACCGATATCCACAATACAACCAATACATAGGATACAACCGATATCCGAAATCCAACAAATACCTAGAATACAACCAATATCTACAATACAACCAATTCCCTGGATACAACCGATATCCACAATACAACCAATACCTAGGATACAACCGATATCCACAATACAACCAATACCTAGGATACAACCGATATCCACAATACAACCAATACCTAGGATACAACCGATATCCACAATACAACCAATATCCATAATACAACCAATACTTAGGATACAACCGATATCCAGAATACAACCAATACCTAGGATACAACCGATATCCACAATACAACCCATATCCATAATACAACCCATACCTAAAATACAACCGATATCCACAATACAACCCATATCCATAATAAAATCAATACCTAGGATACAACCAATATCCACAATACAACCAATACCTAGGATACAACTGATACCCACAATACAACCCATATCCATAATACAACCAATATCCATAATACAACCAATACCTAGGATACAACAGATATCCAGATATCCACAATACAACCCATATCCATAATACGACCAATACCTAGAATACAGCCGATATCCACAATACAACCAATATCCATAATACAACCAATACCTAGGATACAACCGATATCCACAATACAACCCATATCCATAATACGGCCAATACCTAGAATACAACCGATATCCACAATACAACCAATATCCATAATACAACCAATACCTAGGATACAACCGATATCCACAATACGACAAATACTTAGGATACAACTGATATCCACAATACAACCGATAGCCACAATACAACCCATATCCGTAATACAGCCAATACCTAGAATACAACCGATATCCACAATACAACCAATATCCATAATACAACCAATACCTAGGATACAACCGATATCCACAATACAACCAATACCTAGGATAAAACCGATATCCACAATACAACCAATACCTAGGATACAACCGATATCCAAAATACAACCGATATCCACAATACAACCCATATCCGTAATACAACCAATACCTAGATTACAACCGATATCCACAATACAACCGATATCCACAATACAACCAATACCTAGGATACAACCGATATCCACAATACAACCAATACCTAGGATACAACCGATATCCACAATCCAACAAATACCTAGAATACAACCAATATCCACAATACAACCAATTCCTAGGATACAACCGATATCCACAATACAACCAATACCTAGTATACAACCGATATCCACAATACAACCAATACCTAGGATACAACCGATATCCACAATACAACCAATACCTAGGATACAACCGATATCCACAATACAACCAATATCCATAATACAACCAATACTTAGGATACAACCGATATCCAGAATACAACCAATACCTAGGATACAACCGATATCCACAATACAACCCATATCCATAATACAACCCATACCTAAAATACAACCGATATCCACAATACAACCCATATCCATAATAAAATCAATACCTAGGATACAACCAATATCCACAATACAACCAATACATAGGATACAACTGATACCCACAATACAACCCATATCCATAATACAACCAATATCCATAATACAACCAATACCTAGGATACAACCGATATCCACAATACAACACATATCCATAATATAACCAATACCTAGAAAACAACCGATATCCACAATACAACCAGTATCCATAATACGACCAATACCTAGGATACTACCGATAGCCACAATACAACCCATATCCATAATACGACCAATACCTAGAATACAGCCGATATCCACAATACAACCAATATCAATAATACAACTAATAACTAGGATACAACCGATATCCACAATACAACCAATACCTAGGATACAACCGATATCCACAATACAACCAATACCTAGGATACAACCGATATCCACAACACGACCAATACTTAGGATACAACTGATATCCACAATACAACCGATAGCCACAATACAACCCATATCCGTAATACAACCAATACCTAGAATACAACCGATATCCACAATACAACCAATATCCATAATACAACCAATACCTAGGATACAACCGATATCCACAATACAACCAATACCTAGGATACAACTGATATCCACAATACAACCAATACCTAGGATACAACCGATATCCACAATACAACCGATATCCACAATACAACCAATACCTAGGATACAACCGATATCCACAATACAACCAATACATAGGATACAACCGATATCCGAAATCCAACAAATACCTAGAATACAACCAATATCTACAATACAACCAATTCCCTGGATACAACCGATATCCACAATACAACCAATACCTAGGATACAACCGATATCCACAATACAACCAATACCTAGGATACAACCGATATCCACAATACAACCAATACCTAGGATACAACCGATATCCACAATACAACCAATATCCATAATACAACCAATACTTAGGATACAACCGATATCCAGAATACAACCAATACCTAGGATACAACCGATATCTACAATACAACCCATATCCATAATACAACCCATACCTAAAATACAACCGATATCCACAATACAACCCATATCCATAATAAAATCAATACCTGGGATACAACCAATATCCACAATACAACCAATACCTAGGATACAACTGATACCCACAATACAACCCATATCCATAATACAACCAATATCCATAATACAACCAATACCTAGGATACAACAGATATCCAGATATCCACAATACAACCCATATCCATAATACGACCAATACCTAGAATACAGCCGATATCCACAATACAACCAATATCCATAATACAACCAATACCTAGGATACAACCGATATCCACAATACAACCCATATCCATAATACGGCCAATACCTAGAATACAACCGATATCCACAATACAACCAATATCCATAATACAACCAATACCTAGGATACAACCGATATCCACAATACAACCAATACCTAGGATACAACCGATATCCACAATACAACCAATATCCATAATTCAACCAATTCCTAGGATACAACTGATATCCACAATACAACCAATACCTAGGATACAACCGATATCCACAATACAACCAATACCTAGAATACAACCGATATCCACAATACAACCCATATCCATAATACGACCAATACTTAGAATACAGCCGATATCCCCAATACAACCAATACCTAGGATACAACCGATATCCACAATACAACCAATACTTAGGATACAACTGATATCCCCAATACAACCAATATCCATATTACAACCAATACCTAGGATACAACCGATATCCAGAATACAACCAATACCTAGGATACAACCGATATCCACAATACAACCCATATCCATAATAAAACCAATACCTAGGATACAACCAATACCCACAATACAACCAATACCTAGGATACAACCGATATCCACAATACAACCCATATCCACAATACAACCCATATCCGTAATACAACCAATACCTAGATTACATCCGATATCCACACTACAACCGATATCCACAATACAACCAATACCTAGGATACAACCGATATCCACAATACGACCAATACATAGGATACAACCGATATCCAAAATCCAACAAATACCTAGAATACAATCAATATCTACAATACAACCAATTCCCTGGATACAACCGATATCCACAATACAACCAATACCTAGGATACAACCGATATCCACAATACAACTAATACCTAGGATACAACCGATATCCACAATACAACCAATACCTATGATACCCCGATATCCACAATACAACCAATACCTAGGATACAACTGATACCCACAATACAACCCATATCCATAATTCCACCAATATCCATAATACAACCAATACCTAGGATACAACCGATATCCACAATACAACACATATCCATAATATAACCAATACCTAGAAAACAACCGATATCCACAATACAACCAGTATCCATAATACGACCAATACCTAGGATACTACCGATAGCCACAATACAACCCATATCCATAATACGACCAATACCTAGAATACAGCCGATATCCACAATACAACCAATATCAATAATACAACTAATAACTAGGATACAACCGATATCCACAATACAACCAATACCTAGGATACAACCGATATCCACAATACAACCAATACCTAGGATACAACCGATATCCACAATACGACCAATACTTAGGATACAACTGATATCCACAATACAACCGATAGCCACAATACAACCCATATCCGTAATACAACCAATACCTAGAATACAACCGATATCCACAATACAACCAATATCCATAATACAACCAATACCTAGGATACAACCGATATCCACAATACAACCAATACCTAGGATACAACCGATATCCACAATACAACCAATACCTAGGATACAACCGATATCCACAATACAACCGATATCCACAATACAACCAATACCTAGGATACAACCGATATCCACAATACAACCAATACATAGGATACAACCGATATCCGAAATCCAACAAATACCTAGAATACAACCAATATCTACAATACAACCAATTCCCTGGATACAACCGATATCCACAATACAACCAATACCTAGGATACAACCGATATCCACAATACAACCAATACCTAGGATACAACCGATATCCACAACACATCCAATACCTAGGATACAACCGATATCCACAATACAACCAATATCCATAATACAACCAATACTTAGGATACAACCGATATCCAGAATACAACCAATACCTAGGATACAACCGATATCTACAATACAACCCATATCCATAATACAACCCATACCTAAAATACAACCGATATCCACAATACAACCCATATCCATAATAAAATCAATACCTAGGATACAACCAATATCCACAATACAACCAATACCTAGGATACAACTGATACCCACAATACAACCCATATCCATAATACAACCAATATCCATAATACAACCAATACCTAGGATACAACAGATATCCAGATATCCACAATAGAACCCATATCCATAATACGACCAATACCTAGAATACAGCCGATATCCACAATACAACCAATATCCATAATACAACCAATACCTAGGATACAACCGATATCCACAATACAACCAAAACCTAGGATACAACCGATATTCACAATACAACCAATATCCATAATACAACCAATACCTAGGATACAACCGATATCCACAATACAACCCATATCCATAATACGGCCAATACCTAGAATACAACCGATATCCACAATACAACCAATATCCATAATACAACCAATACCTAGGATACAACCGATATCCACAATACAACGAATACCTAGGATACAACCGATATCCACAATACAACCAATATCCATAATTCAACCAATTCCTAGGATACAACTGATATCCACAATACAACCAATACCTAGGATACAACCGATATCCACAATACAACCAATACCTAGAATACAACCGATATCCACAATACAACCCATATCCATAATACGACCAATACTTAGAATACAGCCGATATCCCCAATACAACCAATACCTAGGATACAACCGATATCCACAATACAACCAATACTTAGGATACAACTGATATCCCCAATACAACCAATATCCATATTACAACCAATACCTAGGATACAACCGATATCCAGAATACAACCAATACCTAGGATACAACCGATATCCACAATACAACCCATATCCATAATAAAAACAATACCTAGGATACAACCAATACCCACAATACAACCAATACCTAGGATACAACCGATATCCACAATACAACCGATATCCACAATACAACCCATATCCGTAATACAACCAATACCTAGATTACAACCGATATCCACAATACAACCGATATCCACAATACAACCAATACCTAGGATACAACCGATATCCACAATACGACCAATACATAGGATACAACCGATATCCAAAATCCAACAAATACCTAGAATACAACCAATATCTACAATACAACCAATTCCCTGGATACAACCGATATCCACAATACAACCAATACCTAGGATACAACCGATATCCACAATACAACCAATACCTATGATACAACCGATATCCACCATACAACCAATACCTAGGATACAACCGATATCCACAATACAACCAATATCCATAATACAACCAATACTTAGGATACAACCGATATCCAGAATACAACCAATACCTAGGATACAACCGATATCCACAATACAACCCATATCCATAATACAACCCATACCTAAAATACAACCGATATCCACAATACAACCCATATCCATAATAAAATCAATACCTAGGATACAACCAATATCCACAATACAACCAATACCTAGGACACAACTGATACCCACAATACAACCCATATCCATAATACAACCAATATCCATAATACAACCAATACCTAGGATACAACAGATATCCACAATACAACCCATATCCATAATACGACCAATACCTAGAATACAGCGGATATCCACAATACAACCAATATCCATAATACAACCAATACCTAGGATACAACCGATATCCACAATACAACCAATACCTAGGATACAACCGATATCCACAATACAACCAATATCCATAATACAACCAATACCTAGGATACAACCGATATCCACAATACAACCCATATCCATAATACGCCAATACCTAGAATACAACCGATATCCACAATACAACCAATATCCATAATACAACCAATACCTAGGATACAACCGATATCCACAATACAACCAATACCTAGGATACAACCGATATCCACAATACAACCAATACCTAGGATACAACCGATATCCACAATACAACCAATACCTAGGATACAACCGATATCCACAATACAACCAATATCCATAATTCAACCAATTCCTAGGATACAACTGATATCCCCAATACAACCAATACCTAGGATACAACCGATATCCACAATACAACCAATACCTAGGATACAACTGATATCCCCAATACAACCAATATCCATATTACAACCAATACCTAGGATACAACCGATATCCACAATACAACCAATACCTAGGATACAACCGATATCCACAATACAACCAATATCCATAATTCAACAAATTCCTAGGATACAACTGATATCCACAATACAACCAATACCTAGGATACAACCGATATCCACAATACAACCAATACCTAGAATACAACCGATATCCACAATACAACCCATATCCATAATACGACCAATACTTAGAATACAGCCGATATCCCCAATACAACCAATACCTAGGATACAACCGATATCCACAATACAACCAATACTTAGGATACAACTGATATCCCCAATACAACAAATATCCATATTACAACCAATACCTAGGATACAACCGATATCCACAATACAACCAATACCTAGGATACAACCGATATCCACAATACGACCAATACATAGGATACAACCGATATCCAAAATCCAACAAATACCTAGAATACAACCAATATCTACAATACAACCAATTCCCTGGATACAACCGATATCCACAATACAACCAATACCTAGGATACAACCGATATCCACAATACAACAAATATCCATATTACAACCAATACCTAGGATACAACCGATATCCACAATACAACCAATACCTAGGATACAACCGATATCCACAATACGACCAATACATAGGATACAACCGATATCCAAAATCCAACAAATACCTAGAATACAACCAATATCTACAATACAACCAATTCCCTGGATACAACCGATATCCACAATACAACCAATACCTAGGATACAACCGATATCCACAATACAACCAATATCCATAATTCAACCAATTCCTAGGATACAACTGATATCCCCAATACAACCAATACCTAGGATACAACCGATATCCACAATACAACCAATACCTAGGATACAACTGATATCCCCAATACAACCAATATCCATATTACAACCAGTACCTAGGATACAACCGATATCCACAATACAACCAATACCTAGGATACAACCGATATCCACAATACAACCAATATCCATAATTCAACCAATTCCTAGGATACAACTGATATCCACAATACAACCAATACCTAGGATACAACCGATATCCACAATACAACCAATACCTAGAATACAACCGATATCCACAATACAACCCATATCCATAATACGACCAATACTTAGAATACAGCCGATATCCCCAATACAACCAATACCTAGGATACAACCGATATCCACAATACAACCAATACTTAGGATACAACTGATATCCCCAATACAACCAATATCCATATTACAACCAATACCTAGGATACAACCGATATCCAGAATACAACCAAAACCTAGGATACAACCGATATCCACAATACAACCCATATCCATAATAAAAACAATACCTAGGATACAACCAATACCCACAATACAACCAATACCTAGGATACAACCGATATCCACAATACAACCGATATCCACAATACAACCCATATCCGTAATACAACCAATACCTAGATTACAACCGATATCCACAATACAACCGATATCCACAATACAACCAATACCTAGGATACAACCGATATCCACAATACGACCAATACATAGGATACAACCGATATCCAAAATCCAACAAATACCTAGAATACAACCAATATCTACAATACAACCAATTCCCTGGATACAACCGATATCCACAATACAACCAATACCTAGGATACAACCGATATCCACAATACAACCAATACCTATGATACAACCGATATCCACAATACAACCAATACCTAGGATACAACCGATATCCACAATACAACCAATATCCATAATACAACCAATACTTAGGATACAACCGATATCCAGAATACAACCAATACCTAGGATACAACCGATATCCACAATACAACCCATATCCATAATACAACCCATACCTAAAATACAACCGATATCCACAATACAACCCATATCCATAATAAAATCAATACCTAGGATACAACCAATATCCACAATACAACCAATACCTAGGACACAACTGATACCCACAATACAACCCATATCCATAATACAACCAATATCCATAATACAACCAATACCTAGGATACAACAGATATCCACAATACAACCCATATCCATAATACGACCAATACCTAGAATACAGCGGATATCCACAATACAACCAATATCCATAATACAACCAATACCTAGGATACAACCGATATCCACAATACAACCAATACCTAGGATACAACCGATATCCACAATACAACCAATATCCATAATACAACCAATACCTAGGATACAACCGATATCCACAATACAACCCATATCCATAATACGCCAATACCTAGAATACAACCGATATCCACAATACAACCAATATCCATAATACAACCAATACCTAGGATACAACCGATATCCACAATACAACCAATACCTAGGATACAACCGATATCCACAATACAACCAATACCTAGGATACAACCGATATCCACAATACAACCAATACCTAGGATACAACTGATATCCACAATACAACCAATATCCATAATTCAACCAATTCCTAGGATACAACTGATATCCCCAATACAACCAATACCTAGGATACAACCGATATCCACAATACAACCAATACCTAGGATACAACTGATATCCCCAATACAACCAATATCCATATTACAACCAATACCTAGGATACAACCGATATCCACAATACAACCAATACCTAGGATACAACCAATATCCACAATACAACCCATATCCATAATAAAACCAATACCTAGGATACAACCAATACCCACAATACAACCAATACCTAGGATACAACTGATATCCACAATACAACCCATATCGATAATAAAGCCAATACCCAAAATAAAACTGCACCGACTATACAACCGATATCCACAATTCAACCAATATCCATAATACAACCAATACCTAGGATACAACCGATATCCACAATACAACCCATATCCATAATACAGCCAATACCTAGAATAAAACCGATATCCACAATACAGCCAATATCCATAATACAACCAAAACCTAGGATACAACCGATAGCCACAATACAACCCATATCAATAATACGGCCAATACCTAGAATACAACCGATATCCACAATACAACCAATATCCATAATACAACCAATACCTAGGATACAACCGATATCCACAATACAACCATGTAACGGAACCCATCACTGTTTTACCCTGTTTCATGGTTATTATTATGGTTAAAATATGATCCTACTATTATACTGTATGTATGTTGGTTTATGCTCTGCAGAATATTAGCCCAGACTATTGCAGACCTTGGCATAATCCTATTACAGAGACTCCTCATAAGATAAGGAAGTCTATTGTATAAAGTGTTTTCATCATCAGACATAAGAACAAAGAAGTGTAATTGAATCAATGTCTGATTGTATCAAAGTTGCCAGGTAGCCTCTGGGATGTGTGACCACACCTATTGTTCTCTTTATGTGTATTGTGTGGCCAAATATGGGCATGTGTATTGCCTGTGGGAAGAGATGTGTATAAATATTTCTGCACAACAAAATAAAGTCAGTATTCATTTGACTCCCAAATTGTGTGTCGTTCAATATTGGAGGTCGGGAATGGTGAGAATGTAGTGTTTCTTGGATATTTTACCGTATACCAGCGGAGATATTGGATTCGTGTTCCAACTCCGTTACAAACCAATACCTAGGACACAACCGATATCCACAATACAACCAATACCTAGGATACAACCGATATCCACAATACAACCAATATCCATAATACAACCAATACCTAGGATACAACCGATATCCACAATACAACCAATACCTAGGATACAGCCGATATCCACAATACAACCGATAGCCACAATACAACCAATACCTAGAATACAACCGATATCCACAATACAATCTATATCCATAACACGACCAATACCTAGAATACAACCCATATCCACAATACAATCAATACCTAGGATACAACCGATATCCACAATACAACCCATATCCATAATACAATTAATACCTAGAATACAACCGATACCCATAATACAACCCATATCCATAAAACAACCAATAATTAGAATACAACCGATATCCATATCCATAATACGACCAATTCCTAGAATGCAACCGATATCCATAATACAACCACTATATAGGATACAACCGAAATTTACTTTACAACAGATTGGATATTGGTTGTATTGTGGATATCGGTTGTATAGTAGGTACAGTTTTATTGTGGGTATTGGCTATATTATGGATATTATTTGTATTGTGGATATCGGTTGTATAGTAGGTGCAGTTTTATTGTAGGTAATTGCTGCATTATGGATATGGGTTGTATTGTGGATATCAGTTGTATTATGGATATGGGTTGTATTGTGGATATCGGTTGTATCCTAGGTATTGGCTGTATTGTGGCTATCAGTTGTATAGTAGGTGCAGTTTTACTGTGGGTATTGGCTGTATTATGGATATGGGTTGTATCGTAGGTATTGTTTGTATTATGGATATGGGTTGTATTGTGTTCATCGGTTGTATAGTAGGTGCAGTTTTATTGTGTGTATTGGCTGTATTATGGATATTGGCTTTATTATGGATATTGGTTGTATTATGGATATTGGTTGTATTATGGATATTGGTTGTATTGTGGATATCGGTTGTATTATGGATATCGGTTGTATCCTAGGTATTGGTTGTATTATGGATATTGGTTGTATTGTGGATATCGGTTGTATAGTAGGTGCAGTTTTATTGTGGGTATTGGCTGTATTATGGATATGGGTTGTATCGTAGGTATTGGTTGTATTATGGATATGGGTTGTATTGTGGATATTGGTTGTATCGTAGGTATTGGTTGTATTATGGATATTGGTTGTATTGTGGATATCGGTTGTATAGTAGGTGCAGTTTTATTGTGGGTATTGGCTGTATTATGGATATTGGTTGTATCCTAGGTATTGTTTTTATTATGGATATGGGTTGTATTGTGGATATTGGTTGTATTGTGGATATCGGTTGTATCCTAGGTATTGGTTGTATTGTGGATATCGGTTGTATCCTAGGTATTGGTTGTATTATGGATATGGGTTGTATTGTGGATATCGGTTGTAACCTAGGTATTGGTCGTATTGTGGATATCGGTTGTATCCTAGGTATTGGTTGTATTATGGACATGGGTTGTATTGTGGATATGGGTTGTATCCTAGGTATTGGTTGTATTGTGGATATTGGTTGTATTGTGGATATCGGTTGTATAGTAGGTGCAGTTTTATTATGGGTATTGGTTGTATTGTGGATATGGGTTGTATTGTGGATATTGTTTGAATCCTAGGTATTGGTTGTATTGTGGATATCGGTTGTATAGTAGGTGCAGTTTTATTGTGGGTATTGGCTGTATTATGGATATGGGTTGTATTGTGGATATGGGTTGTATTGTGGATATCGGTTGTATTCTAGGTATTGGTCGTATTATGGATATGGGTTGTATTGTGGATATCGGTTATATCCTAGGTATTGGTTGTATAGTAGGTGCAGTTTTATTGTGGTATTGGTTGTAATATGGATATTGGTTGTATTGTGGATATCGGTTGTATCCTAGGTATTGGTTGTATTGTGGATATTGGTTGTATTGTGGATATCGGTTGTATAGTAGTTGCAGTTTTATTATGGGTATTGGTTGTATTGTGGATATGGGTTGTATTGTGGATATTGTTTGAATCCTAGGTATTGGTTGTATTGTGGAAATTGGCTGTATAGTAGGTGCAGTTTTATTGTGGTATTGGTTGTAATATGGATATTGGTTGTATTGTGGATATCGGTTGTATTCTAGGTATTGGTTGTATTGTGGATATTGGTTGTATTGTGGATATCGGTTGTATCCTAGGTATTGGTTGTATAGTAGGTGCAGTTTTATTGTGATATTGGTTGTAATATGGATATTGGTTGTATTGTGGATATCGGTTGTATCCTAGGTATTGGTTTATTGTGGATATTGGTTGTATTGTGGATATCGGTTGTATTATGGATATTGGTTGTATTGTGGATATCGGTTGTATCCTAGATATTGGTTGTATTGTGGATATGGGTTGTATTGTGGATATCGGTTGTAACCTAGGTATTGGTTGTATTGTGGATACTGGTTGTATCCTAGGTATTGGTTGTATTATGGATATGGGTTGTATTGTGGATATCGGTTGTATCCTAGGTATTGGTTGTATTATGGATATTGGTTGTATTGTGGATATTGGTTGTATCCTAGGTATTGGTTGTATTATGGATATGGGTTGTATTGTGGATATGGGTTGTATCCTAGGTATTGGTTGTATTATGGATATTGGTTGTATTGTGGATATTGGTTGTATCCTAGGTATTGGTTGTATTGTGGATATGGGTTGTATCCTAGGTATTGGTTGTATTGTGGATACTGGTTGTATCCTAGGTATTGGTTGTATTATGGATATGGGTTGTATTGTGGATATCGGTTGTATCCTAGGTATTGGTTGTATTATGGATATTGGTTGTATTGTGGATATTGGTTGTATCCTAGGTATTGGTTGTATTATGGATATGGGTTGTATTGTGGATATGGGTTGTATCCTAGGTATTGGTTGTATTGTGGATATGGGTTGTATTGTGGATATGGGTTGTATCCTAGGTATTGGTTGTATTATGGATATGGGTTGTATTGTGGATATGGGTTGTATCCTAGGTATTGGTTGTATTATGGATATTGGTTGTATTGTGGATATTGGTTGTATCCTAGGTATTGGTTGTATTGTGGATATGGGTTGTATCCTAGGTATTGGTTGTATTGTGGATATGGGTTGTATTGTGGATATGGGTTGTATCCTAGGTATTGGTTGTATTGTGGATATGGGTTGTATTGTGGATATTGGTTGTATCCTAGGTATTGGTTGTATTATGGATATTGGTTGTATCCTAGGTATTGGTTGTATTATGGATATGGGTTATATTTTGGGTATCGGTTCTGGTTTTCATTACCTCTTGCGTTAGTGATATACAGAGGGGTGCGGTACCATTTCCTGTAACTTATATGGGGCACCAGTTTGCTTGGGCTGACCTCGGGCACTGAAGATATTGCTGGTCATCCTCTCTACAATGTCCTCACATTGCTCTATCTTCCATCCCAGTAACCGTCTCTCCAGTACAAGCTGTCTCCCCTGCTCATCTTTATTCTCAACACTCTCAGCATCCCCTTGTCTCTCGTTCTTGTAGTTCTCTCTCTTATCCCAGGGTTATCTCTCTCCTCCCAGCCCCAGCATCACTGCCTCACCCCTCACTCTCTCTCTCTAGTATGCCCCTTATCTTTCCCTCTTTCTCTAGTGTCTCTCTTTCTGGTACCCCTTGTCTCTCTCTCTTCCTCTAGTGTCCCTTCTCTCCTCTTGTCTCTCTCCAGTATCCCATGACTCCGTGTATTATCCCATTGCCTCCCCCTCCCATTTTTATCCACATCTCTCTCTTCCCTTCTCCTTCTGTCATTCCCCATCTATCTCTCTATCTCCCTCCCCCTCTGTCTCTCTCCCTCCTTGCACCCCCTCCCTTTGCCTTCTCAGGCTCTCTGTCTCCTCCTTCGTCTCTGATCTCAACCGGGCCCTGCAGCTGCTGTCACTGCAAGAGACACTCTAACTGTCACTCACTGCAAGAGACTGTCACTCACTGCAAGAGACACTCTCACTGTCACTCACTGCAAGAGACTGTCACTCACTGCAAAAGACACTCTGACTGTCACTCACTGCAAGAGACTGTCACTCACTGCTAGGGACACTCTGACTGTCACTCACTGCAAGAGACTGTCACTCACTGCAAGAGACACTCTGACTATCACTCACTGCAAGAGACTGTCACTCACTGCAAGAGACACTCTAACTGTCACTCACTGCAAGAGACTGTCACTCACTGCAAAAGACACTCTGACTGTCACTCACTGCAAGAGACTGTCACTCACTGCTAGGGACACTCTGACTGTCACTCACTGCAAGAGACTGTCACTCACTGCAAGAGACACTCTGACTATCACTCACTGCAAGAGACTGTCACTCACTGCAAGAGACACTCTAACTGTCACTCACTGCAAGAGACTGTCCCTCACTGCAAGAGACTGTCACTCACTGCAAGAGACACTCTGACTATCACTCACTGCAAGAGACTGTCACTCACTGCAAGAGACACTCTAACTGTCACTCACTGCAAGAGACTGTCACTCACTGCAAGAGACTGTCACTCACTGCTAGGGACACTCTGACTGTCACTCACTGCAAGAGACTGTCACTCACTGCTAGGGACACTCTGACTGTCACTCACTGCAAGAGACTGTCACTCACTGCTAGGGACACTCTGACTGTCACTCACTGTAAGAGACTGTCACTCACTGCAAGAGACACTCTAACTGTCACTCACTGCAAGAGACTGTCACTCACTGCTAGGGACACTCTGACTGTCACTCACTGCAAGAGACACTCTAACTGTCACTCACTGCAAGAGACTGTCACTCACTGCTAGGGACACTCTGACTGTCACTCACTGCAAGAGACACTCTAACTGTCACTCACTGCAAGAGACTGTCACTCACTGCTAGGGACACTCTGACTATCACTCACTGCAAGAGACACTCTAACTGTCACTCACTGCAAGAGACTGTCACTCACTGCTGGGGACACTCTGACTGTCACTCACTGCAAGAGACTGTCACTCACTGCAAGAGAAACTCTGACTGTCACTCACTGCAAGAGACTGTCACTCACTGCAAGAGACACTCTGACTGTCACTCACTGCAAAGGACACTCTGTCACTCACTGCTAGGGACACTCTGACTGTCACTCACTGCTAGGAACACTCTAACTGTCACTCACTGCAAGAGACACTCTGACTGTCACTCACTGCTAGGAACACTCTAACTGTCACTCACTGCTAGGGACACTCTCTCTTTTCCCATTTTATGCCCAGCACCTCTATGGGATCCGAGTGCCTTTATCAGATGTCTCTGCAACTGTCTCAATAGCTGGAAATCTCTAACTTGGTAACTCTATGTTTGGATGTCTCTTTGTCCCCGTACGGTATATTTCTCTGTGACTACACCTGGACATCTCTTAGTAACACTCTCTTGGGCTTCATCTTTTTTTTCATAAGTCTCACAGGTTGGATGTCTCTCAGTGACTCTCCTTGACTGGATGTCTCTTCCAGAGGTTGAGGTGCCGTCAGTGACTCATTTTGTTCAGGTGTTTAATGGGTAAGTACTCTCTCTCCTCCTGTCATCCCTCTGCACTCTCTTCTCTCTCCTCCTGTCATTCCTCTGCACTCTCTTCTCTCTCCTCCTGTCATCCCTCTGCACTCTCTTCTCTCTCCTCCTGTCATCCCTCTGCACTCTCTTCTCTCTCCTCCTCTCATTCCTCTGCACTCTCTTCTCTCTCCTCCTGTCATCCCTCTGCACTCTCTTCTCTCTCCTCCTGTCATTCCTCTGCACTCTCTTCTCTCTCCTCCTGTCATCCCTCTGCACTCTCTTCTCTCTCCTCCTGTCATCCCTCTGCACTCTCTTCTCTCTCTCCTCCTGTCATTCCTCTGCACTCTCTTCTCTCTCTCCTCCTGTCATTCCTCTGCACTCTCTTCTCTCTCCTCCTCTCATCCCTCTGCACTCTCTTCTCTCTCCTCATGTCATCCCTCTGCACTCTCTTCTCTCTCCTCCTGTCATTCCTCTGCACTCTCTTCTCTCTCCTCATGTCATCCCTCTGCACTCTCTTCTCTCTCCTCCTGTCATTCCTCTGCACTCTCTTCTCTCTCCTCCTCTCATTCCTCTGCACTCTCTTCTCTCTCCTCCTGTCATCCCTCTGCACTCTCTTCTCTCTCCTCCTGTCATCCCTCTGCACTCTCTTCTCTCTCCTCCTCTCATTCCTCTGCACTCTCTTCTCTCTCCTCCTCTCATCCCTCTGCACTCTCTTCTCTCTCTCCTCCTGTCATTCCTCTGCACTCTCTTCTCTCTCCTCCTGTCATCCCTCTGCACTCTCTTCTCTCTCTCCTCCTCTCATTCCTCTGCACTCTCTTCTCTCTCCTCCTCTCATTCCTCTGCACTCTCTTCTCTCTCCTCCTGTCATCCCTCTGCACTCTCTTCTCTCTCCTCCTGTCATCCCTCTGCACTCTCTTCTCTCTCCTCCTCTCATTCCTCTGCACTCTCTTCTCTCTCCTCCTCTCATCCCTCTGCACTCTCTTCTCTCTCCTCCTGTCATTCCTCTGCACTCTCTTCTCTCTCCTCCTGTCATTCCTCTGCACTCTCTTCTCTCTCCTCCTGTCATCCCTCTGCACTCTCTTCTCTCTCTCCTCCTGTCATTCCTCTGCACTCTCTTCTCTCTCCTCCTCTCATCCCTCTGCACTCTCTTCTCTCTCCTCATGTCATCCCTCTGCACTCTCTTCTCTCTCCTCCTGTCATCCCTCTGCACTCTCTTCTCTCTCCTCCTGTCATTCCTCTGCACTCTCTTCTCTCTCTCCTCCTGTCATCCCTCTGCACTCTCTTCTCTCTCCTCCTGTCATCCCTCTGCACTCTCTTCTCTCTCCTCCTCTCATCCCTCTGCACTCTCTTCTCTCTCCTCCTGTCATCCCTCTGCACTCTCTTCTCTCTCCTCCTGTCATTCCTCTGCACTCTCTTCTCTCTCCTCCTGTCATCCCTCTGCACTCTCTTCTCTCTCTCCTCCTGTCATTCCTCTGCACTCTCTTCTCTCTCCTCCTGTCATTCCTCTGCACTCTCTTCTCTCTCCTCATGTCATCCCTCTGCACTCTCTTCTCTCTCCTCCTGTCATTCCTCTGCACTCTCTTCTCTCTCCTCCTCTCATTCCTCTGCACTCTCTTCTCTCTCCTCCTGTCATCCCTCTGCACTCTCTTCTCTCTCCTCCTGTCATCCCTCTGCACTCTCTTCTCTCTCCTCCTCTCATTCCTCTGCACTCTCTTCTCTCTCCTCCTCTCATCCCTCTGCACTCTCTTCTCTCTCTCCTCCTCTCATTCCTCTGCACTCTCTTCTCTCTCCTCCTCTCATTCCTCTGCACTCTCTTCTCTCTCCTCCTGTCATCCCTCTGCACTCTCTTCTCTCTCCTCCTGTTATCCCTCTGCACTCTCTTCTCTCTCCTCCTGTCATCCCTCTGCACTCTCTTCTCTCTCCTCCTGTCATCCCTCTGCACTCTCTTCTCTCTCCTCCTCTCATCCCTCTGCACTCTCTTCTCTCTCTCCTCCTGTCATCCCTCTGCACTCTCTTCTCTCTCTCCTCCTGTCATCCCCCTGCACTCTCTTCTCTCTCCTCCTCTCATCCCTCTGCACTCTCTTCTCTCTCTCCTCCTCTCATCCCTCTGCACTCTCTTCTCTCTCTCCTCCTGTCATTCCTCTGCACTCTCTTCTCTCTCCTCCTGTCATCCCTCTGCACTCTCTTCTCTCTCCTCCTCTCATCCCTCTGCACTCTCTTCTCTCTCCTCCTGTCATCCCTCTGCACTCTCTTCTCTCTCCTCCTCTCATCCCTCTGCACTCTCTTCTCTCTCCTCCTGTCATCCCTCTGCACTCTCTTCTCTCTCCTCCTGTCATCCCTCTGCACTCTCTTCTCTCTCCTCCTCTCATCCCTCTGCACTCTCTTCTCTCTCCTCATGTCATCCCTCTGCACTCTCTTCTCTCTCCTCCTGTCATTCCTCTGCACTCTCTTCTCTCTCCTCCTCTCATTCCTCTGCACTCTCTTCTCTCTCCTCCTGTCATCCCTCTGCACTCTCTTCTCTCTCCTCCTGTCATCCCTCTGCACTCTCTTCTCTCTCTCCTCCTGTCATTCCTCTGCACTCTCTTCTCTCTCCTCCTGTCATCCCTCTGCACTCTCTTCTCTCTCTCCTCCTCTCATTCCTCTGCACTCTCTTCTCTCTCCTCCTCTCATTCCTCTGCACTCTCTTCTCTCTCCTCCTGTCATCCCTCTGCACTCTCTTCTCTCTCCTCCTGTCATCCCTCTGCACTCTCTTCTCTCTCCTCCTGTCATCCCTCTGCACTCTCTTCTCTCTCCTCCTGTCATCCCTCTGCACTCTCTTCTCTCTCCTCCTCTCATCCCTCTGCACTCTCTTCTCTCTCTCCTCCTGTCATCCCTCTGCACTCTCTTCTATCTCTCCTCCTGTCATCCCCCTGCACTCTCTTCTCTCTCCTCCTCTCATCCCTCTGCACTCTCTTCTCTCTCTCCTCCTCTCATCCCTCTGCACTCTCTTCTCTCTCTCCTCCTGTCATTCCTCTGCACTCTCTTCTCTCTCCTCCTGTCATCCCTCTGCACTCTCTTCTCTCTCCTCCTCTCATCCCTCTGCACTCTCTTCTCTCTCCTCCTGTCATCCCTCTGCACTCTCTTCTCTCTCCTCCTCTCATCCCTCTGCACTCTCTTCTCTCTCCTCCTGTCATCCCTCTGCACTCTCTTCTCTCTCCTCCTGTCATCCCTCTGCACTCTCTTCTCTCTCCTCCTCTCATCCCTCTGCACTCTCTTCTCTCTCTCCTCCTGTCATCCCTCTGCACTCTCTTCTCTCTCCTCCTGTCATCCCTCTGCACTCTCTTCTCTCTCCTCCTCTCATCCCTCTGCACTCTCTTCTCTCTCCTCCTGTCATCCCTCTGCACTCTCTTCTCTCTCCTCCTCTCATCCCTCTGCACTCTCTTCTCTCTCTCCTCCTGTCATCCCTCTGCACTCTCTTCTCTCTCCTCCTGTCATCCCTCTGCACTCTCTTCTCTCTCCTCCTCTCATCCCTCTGCACTCTCTTCTCTCTCCTCCTCTCATCCCTCTGCACTCTCTTCTCTCTCCTCCTGTCATCCCTCTGCACTCTCTTCTCTCTCCTCCTGTCATCCCTCTGCACTCTCTTCTCTCTCCTCCTCTCATCCCTCTGCACTCTCTTCTCTCTCTCCTCCTGTCATCCCTCTGCACTCTCTTCTCTCTCCTCCTGTCATCCCTCTGCACTCTCTTCTCTCTCCTCCTGTCATCCCTCTGCACTCTCTTCTCTCTCCTCCTGTCATTCCTCTGCACTCTCTTCTCTCTCCTCCTGTCATCCCTCTGCACTCTCTTCTCTCTCCTCCTGTCATCCCTCTGCACTCTCTTCTCTCTCCTCCTCTCATCCCTCTGCACTCTCTTCTCTCTCTCCTCCTGTCATCCCTCTGCACTCTCTTCTCTCTCCTCCTGTCATCCCTCTGCACTCTCTTCTCTCTCCTCCTGTCATCCCTCTGCACTCTCTTCTCTCTCCTCCTCTCATTCCTCTGCACTCTCTTCTCTCTCTCCTCCTCTCATTCCTCTGCACTCTCTTCTCTCTCCTCCTCTCATTCCTCTGCACTCTCTTCTCTCTCCTCCTGTCATTCCTCTGCACTCTCTTCTCTCTCCTCCTGTCATCCCTCTGCACTCTCTTCTCTCTCCTCCTCTCATCCCTCTGCACTCTCTTCTCTCTCTCCTCCTGTCATCCCTCTGCACTCTCTTCTCTCTCCTCCTCTCATTCCTCTGCACTCTCTTCTCTCTCTCCTCCTCTCATCCCTCTGCACTCTCTTCTCTCTCCTCCTCTCATTCCTCTGCACTCTCTTCTCTCTCCTCCTGTCATCCCTCTGCACTCTCTTCTCTCTCCTCCTGTCATCCCTCTGCACTCTCTTCTCTCTCCTCCTCTCATTCCTCTGCACTCTCTTCTCTCTCCTCCTGTCATCCCTCTGCACTCTCTTCTCTCTCCTCCTGTCATCCCTCTGCACTCTCTTCTCTCTCCTCCTGTCATCCCTCTGCACTCTCTTCTCTCTCCTCCTCTCATTCCTCTGCACTCTCTTCTCTCTCCTCCTGTCATCCCTCTGCACTCTCTTCTCTCTCCTCCTGTCATCCCTCTGCACTCTCTTCTCTCTCCTCCTGTCATCCCTCTGCACTCTCTTCTCTCTCCTCCTCTCATTCCTCTGCACTCTCTTCTCTCTCCTCCTGTCATCCCTCTGCACTCTCTTCTCTCTCCTCCTCTCATTCCTCTGCACTCTCTTCTCTCTCTCCTCCTGTCATCCCTCTGCACTCTCTTCTCTCTCCTCCTCTCATTCCTCTGCACTCTCTTCTCTCTCTCCTCCTGTCATTCCTCTGCACTCTCTTCTCTCTCCTCCTGTCATCCCTCTGCACTCTCTTCTCTCTCTCCTCCTGTCATCCCTCTGCACTCTCTTCTCTCTCCTCCTGTCATCCCTCTGCACTCTCTTCTCTCTCCTCCTGTCATCCCTCTGCACTCTCTTCTCTCTCCTCCTGTCATCCCTCTGCACTCTCTTCTCTCTCCTCCTGTCATTCCTCTGCACTCTCTTCTCTCTCTCCTCCTGTCATTCCTCTGCACTCTCTTCTCTCTCCTCCTCTCATCCCTCTGCACTCTCTTCTCTCTCTCCTCCTCTCATCCCTCTGCACTCTCTTCTCTCTCCTCCTCTCATTCCTCTGCACTCTCTTCTCTCTCTCCTCCTGTCATCCCTCTGCACTCTCTTCTCTCTCCTCCTCTCATTCCTCTGCACTCTCTTCTCTCTCTCCTCCTCTCATTCCTCTGCACTCTCTTCTCTCTCTCCTCCTCTCATCCCTCTGCACTCTCTTCTCTCTCCTCCTCTCATCCCTCTGCACTCTCTTCTCTCTCCTCCTCTCATCCCTCTGCACTCTCTTCTCTCTCCTCCTCTCATCCCTCTGCACTCTCTTCTCTCTCCTCCTGTCATTCCTCTGCACTCTCTTCTCTCTCCTCATGTCATCCCTCTGCACTCTCTTCTCTCTCTCCTCCTCTCATCCCTCTGCACTCTCTTCTCTCTCCTCCTCTCATTCCTCTGCACTCTCTTCTCTCTCTCCTCCTGTCATTCCTCTGCACTCTCTTCTCTCTCTCCTCCTCTCATCCCTCTGCACTCTCTTCTCTCTCCTCCTCTCATCCCTCTGCACTCTCTTCTCTCTCCTCCTCTCATCCCTCTGCACTCTCTTCTCTCTCCTCCTCTCATTCCTCTGCACTCTCTTCTCTCTCCTCCTGTCATCCCTCTGCACTCTCTTCTCTCTCCTCCTGTCATTCCTCTGCACTCTCTTCTCTCTCCTCCTGTCATCCCTCTGCACTGTCTTCTCTCTCCTCCTCTCATTCCTCTGCACTCTCTTCTCTCTCCTCCTGTCATTCCTCTGCACTCTCTTCTCTCTCCTCCTCTCATTTCTCTGCACTCTCTTCTCTCTCCTCCTGTCATCCCTCTGCACTCTCTTCTCTCTCTCCTCCTGTCATCCCTCTGCACTCTCTTCTCTCTCTCCTCCTCTCATCCCTCTGCACTCTCTTCTCTCTCCTCCTCTCATTCCTCTGCACTCTCTTCTCTCTCCTCCTGTCATTCCTCTGCACTCTCTTCTCTCTCCTCCTCTCATCCCTCTGCACTCTCTTCTCTCTCTCCTCCTCTCATTCCTCTGCACTCTCTTCTCTCTCCTCCTCTCATCCCTCTGCACTCTCTTCTCTCTCCTCATGTCATCCCTCTGCACTCTCTTCTCTCTCCTCCTCTCATTCCTCTGCACTCTCTTCTCTCTCCTCCTGTCATCCCTCTGCACTCTCTTCTCTCTCCTCCTCTCATTTCTCTGCACTCTCTTCTCTCTCCTCCTCTCATCCCTCTGCACTCTCTTCTCTCTCCTCATGTCATCCCTCTGCACTCTCTTCTCTCCTCCTCTCATTTCTCTGCACTCTCTTCTCTCTCCTCCTGTCATCCCTCTGCACTCTCTTCTCTCTCCTCCTGTCATCCCTCTGCACTCTCTTCTCTCTCCTCCTCTCATTCCTCTGCACTCTCTTCTCTCTCCTCCTGTCATCCCTCTGCACTCTCTTCTCTCTCCTCCTGTCATCCCTCTGCACTCTCTTCTCTCTCCTCCTGTCATCCCTCTGCACTCTCTTCTCTCTCCTCCTGTCATCCCTCTGCACTCTCTTCTCTCTCCTCCTCTCATTTCTCTGCACTCTCTTCTCTCTCCTCCTGTCATCCCTCTGCACTCTCTTCTCTCTCCTCCTCTCATCCCTCTGCACTCTCTTCTCTCTCCTCATGTCATCCCTCTGCACTCTCTTCTCTCCTCCTCTCATTTCTCTGCACTCTCTTCTCTCTCCTCCTGTCATCCCTCTGCACTCTCTTCTCTCTCCTCCTGTCATCCCTCTGCACTCTCTTCTCTCTCTCCTCCTGTCATCCCTCTGCACTCTCTTCTCTCTCCTCCTGTCATCCCTCTGCACTCTCTTCTCTCTCTCCTCCTGTCATCCCTCTGCACTCTCTTCTCTCTCTCCTCCTGTCATTCCTCTGCACTCTCTTCTCTCTCCTCCTCTCATCCCTCTGCACTCTCTTCTCTCTCCTCCTGTCATCCCTCTGCACTCTCTTCTCTCTCCTCCTCTCATCCCTCTGCACTCTCTTCTCTCTCTCCTCCTGTCATCCCTCTGCACTCTCTTCTCTCTCCTCCTGTCATCCCTCTGCACTCTCTTCTCTCTCTCCTCCTGTCATCCCTCTGCACTCTCTTCTCTCTCCTCCTGTCATTCCTCTGCACTCTCTTCTCTCTCCTCCTGTCATCCCTCTGCACTCTCTTCTCTCTCCTCCTGTCATCCCTCTGCACTCTCTTCTCTCTCCTCCTGTCATCCCTCTGCACTCTCTTCTCTCTCCTCCTGTCATCCCTCTGCACTCTCTTCTCTCTCTCCTCCTGTCATTCCTCTGCACTCTCTTCTCTCTCTCCTCCTGTCATCCCTCTGCACTCTCTTCTCTCTCCTCCTGTCATTCCTCTGCACTCTCTTCTCTCTCTCCTCCTGTCATCCCTCTGCACTCTCTTCTCTCTCCTCCTGTCATCCCTCTGCACTCTCTTCTCTCTCTCCTCCTCTCATTCCTCTGCACTCTCTTCTCTCTCCTCCTGTCATTCCTCTGCACTCTCTTCTCTCTCCTCCTGTCATCCCTCTGCACTCTCTTCTCTCTCCTCCTGTCATCCCTCTGCACTCTCTTCTCTCTCCTCCTGTCATCCCTCTGCACTCTCTTCTCTCTCCTCCTGTCATCCCTCTGCACTCTCTTCTCTCTCTCCTCCTGTCATTCCTCTGCACTCTCTTCTCTCTCTCCTCCTGTCATCCCTCTGCACTCTCTTCTCTCTCCTCCTGTCATTCCTCTGCACTCTCTTCTCTCTCTCCTCCTGTCATCCCTCTGCACTCTCTTCTCTCTCCTCCTGTCATCCCTCTGCACTCTCTTCTCTCTCTCCTCCTGTCATCCCTCTGCACTCTCTTCTCTCTCCTCCTGTCATTCCTCTGCACTCTCTTCTCTCTCCTCCTGTCATCCCTCTGCACTCTCTTCTCTCTCCTCCTCTCATTCCTCTGCACTCTCTTCTCTCTCCTCCTGTCATTCCTCTGCACTCTCTTCTCTCTCCTCCTGTCATCCCTCTGCACTCTCTTCTCTCTCTCCTCCTCTCATCCCTCTGCACTCTCTTCTCTCTCTCCTCCTGTCATCCCTCTGCACTCTCTTCTCTCTCCTCCTCTCATTCCTCTGCACTCTCTTCTCTCTCCTCCTCTCATCCCTCTGCACTCTCTTCTCTCTCCTCCTGTCATCCCTCTGCACTCTCTTCTCTCTCCTCCTGTCATCCCTCTGCACTCTCTTCTCTCTCCTCCTCTCATCCCTCTGCACTCTCTTCTCTCTCTCCTCCTCTCATCCCTCTGCACTCTCTTCTCTCTCTCCTCCTGTCATCCCTCTGCACTCTCTTCTCTCTCCTCCTCTCATCCCTCTGCACTCTCTTCTCTCTCTCCTCCTCTCATCCCTCTGCACTCTCTTCTCTCTCTCCTCCTGTCATCCCTCTGCACTCTCTTCTCTCTCCTCCTCTCATCCCTCTGCACTCTCTTCTCTCTCCTCCTCTCATTCCTCTGCACTCTCTTCTCTCTCCTCCTCTCATCCCTCTGCACTCTCTTCTCTCTCCTCCTCTCATCCCTCTGCACTCTCTTCTCTCTCCTCCTCTCATTCCTCTGCACTCTCTTCTCTCTCCTCCTCTCATTCCTCTGCACTCTCTTCTCTCTCCTCCTCTCATCCCTCTGCACTCTCTTCTCTCTCCTCCTGTCATTCCTCTGCACTCTCTTCTCTCTCCTCCTGTCATCCCTCTGCACTCTCTTCTCTCTCCTCCTCTCATCCCTCTGCACTCTCTTCTCTCTCCTCCTGTCATTTCTCTGCACTCTCTTCTCTCTCCTCCTGTCATCCCTCTGCACTCTCTTCTCTCTCCCTCTCATCCCTCTGCACTCTCTTCTCTCTCCTCCTCTGCACTCTCTTCTCTCTCCTCCTGTCATCCCTCTGCACTCTCTTCTCTCTCTCCTCCTGTCATTCCTCTGCACTCTCTTCTCTCTCCTCCTCTCATCCCTCTGCACTCTCTTCTCTCTCTCCTCCTGTCATTCCTCTGCACTCTCTTCTCTCTCCTCCTGTCATCCCTCTGCACTCTCTTCTCTCTCCTCCTGTCATCCCTCTGCACTCTCTTCTCTCTCCTCCTGTCATCCCTCTGCACTCTCTTCTCTCTCTCCTCCTGTCATTCCTCTGCACTCTCTTCTCTCTCCTCCTGTCATCCCTCTGCACTCTCTTCTCTCTCCTCCTGTCATCCCTCTGCACTCTCTTCTCTCTCCTCCTGTCATTCCTCTGCACTCTCTTCTCTCTCCTCCTGTCATCCCTCTGCACTCTCTTCTCTCTCCTCCTCTCATTCCTCTGCACTCTCTTCTCTCTCTCCTCCTCTCATCCCTCTGCACTCTCTTCTCTCTCCTCCTGTCATCCCTCTGCACTCTCTTCTCTCTCCTCCTGTCATCCCTCTGCACTCTCTTCTCTCTCCTCCTGTCATCCCTCTGCACTCTCTTCTCTCTCCTCCTGTCATTCCTCTGCACTCTCTTCTCTCCTCCTGTCATCCCTCTGCACTCTCTTCTCTCTCCTCCTCTCATCCCTCTGCACTCTCTTCTCTCTCTCCTCCTGTCATCCCTCTGCACTCTCTTCTCTCTCTCCTCCTGTCATCCCTCTGCACTCTCTTCTCTCTCCTCCTCTCATCCCTCTGCACTCTCTTCTCTCTCTCCTCCTGTCATCCCTCTGCACTCTCTTCTCTCTCTCCTCCTGTCATTCCTCTGCACTCTCTTCTCTCTCTCCTCCTCTCATCCCTCTGCACTCTCTTCTCTCTCTCCTCCTCTCATCCCTCTGCACTCTCTTCTCTCTCCTCCTGTCATCCCTCTGCACTCTCTTCTCTCTCCTCCTGTCATTCCTCTGCACTCTCTTCTCTCTCCTCCTGTCATCCCTCTGCACTCTCTTCTCTCTCCTCCTCTCATCCCTCTGCACTCTCTTCTCTCTCTCCTCCTGTCATCCCTCTGCACTCTCTTCTCTCTCTCCTCCTGTCATTCCTCTGCACTCTCTTCTCTCTCTCCTCCTCTCATCCCTCTGCACTCTCTTCTCTCTCTCCTCCTGTCATCCCTCTGCACTCTCTTCTCTCTCCTCCTCTCATCCCTCTGCACTCTCTTCTCTCTCCTCCTCTCATTCCTCTGCACTCTCTTCTCTCTCCTCCTCTCATCCCTCTGCACTCTCTTCTCTCTCCTCCTCTCATTTCTCTGCACTCTCTTCTCTCTCCTCCTGTCATCCCTCTGCACTCTCTTCTCTCTCTCCTCCTGTCATCCCTCTGCACTCTCTTCTCTCTCTCCTCCTCTCATCCCTCTGCACTCTCTTCTCTCTCCTCCTCTCATCCCTCTGCACTCTCTTCTCTCTCTCCTCCTGTCATCCCTCTGCACTCTCTTCTCTCTCTCCTCCTCTCATTCCTCTGCACTCTCTTCTCTCTCCTCCTCTCATCCCTCTGCACTCTCTTCTCTCTCCTCCTCTCATTTCTCTGCACTCTCTTCTCTCTCCTCCTGTCATCCCTCTGCACTCTCTTCTCTCTCCTCCTGTCATCCCTCTGCACTCTCTTCTCTCTCCTCCTGTCATCCCTCTGCACTCTCTTCTCTCTCCTCCTCTCATCCCTCTGCACTCTCTTCTCTCTCCTCCTGTCATCCCTCTGCACTCTCTTCTCTCTCCTCCTCTCATTCCTCTGCACTCTCTTCTCTCTCTCCTCCTGTCATTCCTCTGCACTCTCTTCTCTCTCCTCCTCTCATCCCTCTGCACTCTCTTCTCTCTCTCCTCCTGTCATCCCTCTGCACTCTCTTCTCTCTCTCCTCCTCTCATTCCTCTGCACTCTCTTCTCTCTCCTCCTGTCATCCCTCTGCACTCTCTTCTCTCTCCTCCTCTCATCCCTCTGCACTCTCTTCTCTCTCTCCTCCTGTCATTCCTCTGCACTCTCTTCTCTCCTCCTGTCATCCCTCTGCACTCTCTTCTCTCTCCTCCTGTCATTCCTCTGCACTCTCTTCTCTCTCCTCCTGTCATTCCTCTGCACTCTCTTCTCTCTCTCCTCCTGTCATTCCTCTGCACTCTCTTCTCTCTCCTCCTCTCATCCCTCTGCACTCTCTTCTCTCTCCTCCTCTCATTCCTCTGCACTCTCTTCTCTCTCTCCTCCTGTCATCCCTCTGCACTCTCTTCTCTCTCCTCATGTCATCCCTCTGCACTCTCTTCTCTCTCCTCCTGTCATCCCTCTGCACTCTCTTCTCTCTCTCCTCCTCTCATCCCTCTGCACTCTCTTCTCTTTCCTCCTCTCATTCCTCTGCACTCTCTTCTCTCTCCTCCTCTCATCCCTCTGCACTCTCTTCTCTCTCCTCCTGTCATCCCTCTGCACTCTCTTCTCTCTCCTCCTCTCATTCCTCTGCACTCTCTTCTCTCTCCTCCTGTCATCCCTCTGCACTCTCTTCTCTCTCCTCTCATCCCTCTGCACTCTCTTCTCTCTCTCCTCCTGTCTTCCCTCTGCACTCTCTTCTCTCTCCTCCTCTCATTCCTCTGCACTCTCTTCTCTCTCCTCCTCTCATCCCTCTGCACTCTCTTCTCTCTCTCTCCTCTCATCCCTCTGCACTCTCTTCTCTCTCTCCTCCTGTCTTCCCTCTGCACTCTCTTCTCTCTCCTCCTCTCATCCCTCTGCACTCTCTTCTCTCTCCTCCTCTCATTCCTCTGCACTCTCTTCTCTCTCTCCTCCTCTCATCCCTCTGCACTCTCTTCTCTCTCCTCCTCTCATCCCTCTGCACTCTCTTCTCTCCTCCTCTCATCCCTCTGCACTCTCTTCTCTCTCCTCCTCTCATTCCTCTGCACTCTCTTCTCTCTCCTCCTGTCATCCCTCTGCACTCTCTTCTCTCTCCTCCTCTCATCCCTCTGCACTCTCTTCTCTCTCCTCCTGTCATCCCTCTGCACTCTCTTCTCTCTCCTCCTGTCATCCCTCTGCACTCTCTTCTCTCTCCTCCTCTCATCCCTCTGCACTCTCTTCTCTCTCTCCTCCTGTCATCCCTCTGCACTCTCTTCTCTCTCCTCCTCTCATCCCTCTGCACTCTCTTCTCTCTCCTCCTGTCATCCCTCTGCACTCTCTTCTCTCTCCTCCTGTCATCCCTCTGCACTCTCTTCTCTCTCCTCCTCTCATCCCTCTGCACTCTCTTCTCTCTCTCCTCCTGTCATCCCTCTGCACTCTCTTCTCTCTCCTCCTCTCATCCCTCTGCACTCTCTTCTCTCTCCTCCTGTCATTCCTCTGCACTCTCTTCTCTCTCCTCCTCTCATCCCTCTGCACTCTCTTCTCTCTCTCCTCCTGTCATCCCTCTGCACTCTCTTCTCTCTCCTCCTCTCATCCCTCTGCACTCTCTTCTCTATCCTCCTGTCATCCCTCTGCACTCTCTTCTCTCTCCTCCTGTCATCCCTCTGCACTCTCTTCTCTCTCCTCCTCTCATTCCTCTGCACTCTCTTCTCTCTCCTCCTGTCATCCCTCTGCACTCTCTTCTCTCCTCCTGTCATCCCTCTGCACTCTCTTCTCTCTCCTCCTCTCATCCCTCTGCACTCTCTTCTCTCTCCTCCTCTCATCCCTCTGCACTCTCTTCTCTCATCCTCCTCTCATTCCTCTGCACTCTCTTCTCTCTCCTCCTGTCATCCCTCTGCACTCTCTTCTCTCCTCCTGTCATCCCTCTGCACTCTCTTCTCTCTCCTCCTCTCATCCCTCTGCACTCTCTTCTCTCTCCTCCTGTCATCCCTCTGCACTCTCTTCTCTCTCCTCCTGTCATCCCTCTGCACTCTCTTCTCTCTCCTCCTCTCATCCCTCTGCACTCTCTTCTCTCTCTCCTCCTCCCATCCCTCTGCACTCTCTTCTCTCTCTCCTCCTGTCATTCCTCTGCACTCTCTTCTCTCTCCTCCTCTCATCCATCTGCACTCTCTTCTCTCTCCTCCTCTCATCCCTCTGCACTCTCTTCTATCTCTCCTCCTGTCATCCCTCTGCACTCTCTTCTCTCCTCTTGTCATCCCTCTGCACTCTCTTCTCTCTCCTCCTCTCATTCCTCTGCACTCTCTTCTCTCTCCTCCTGTCATCCCTCTGCACTCTCTTCTCTCTCCTCCTCTCATCCCTCTGCACTCTCTTCTCTCTCCTCCTCTCATCCCTCTGCACTCTCTTCTATCTCTCCTCCTGTCATCCCTCTGCACTCTCTTCTCTCCTCCTGTCATCCCTCTGCACTCTCTTCTCTCCTCCTGTCATCCCTCTGCACTCTCTTCTCTCTCCTCCTCTCATCCCTCTGCACTCTCTTCTCTCTCCTCCTGTCATTCCTCTGCACTCTCTTCTCTCTCCTCCTGTCATCCCTCTGCACTCTCTTCTCTCTCCTCCTCTCATCCCTCTGCACTCTCTTCTCTCTCCTCCTGTCATCCCTCTGCACTCTCTTCTCTCTCCTCCTCTCATTCCTCTGCACTCTCTTCTCTCTCCTCCTCTCATCCCTCTGCACTCTCTTCTCTCTCTCCTCCTGTCATTCCTCTGCACTCTCTTCTCTCTCCTCCTCTCATTCATCTGCACTCTCTTCTCTCTCCTCCTCTCATCCCTCTGCACTCTCTTCTCTCTCCTCCTCTCATCCCTCTGCACTCTCTTCTCTCTCCTCCTCTCATCCCTCTGCACTCTCTTCTATCTCTCCTCCTGTCATCCCTCTGCACTCTCTTCTCTCTCACCTCCTGTCATTCCTCTGCACTCTCTTCTCTCTCCTCCTGTCATCCCTCTGCACTCTCTTCTCTCTCTCCTCCTGTCATCCCTCTGCACTCTCTTCTCTCTCTCCTCCTGTCATCCCTCTGCACTCTCTTCTCTCTCTCCTCCTGTCATTACCTCTGCACTCTCTTCTCTCTCTCCTCCTGTCATCCCTCTGCACTCTCTTCTCTCTCCTCCTGTCATCCCTCTGCACTCTCTTCTCTCTCCTCCTCTCATTCCTCTGCACTCTCTTCTCTCTCCTCCTCTCATCCCTCTGCACTCTCTTCTCTCTCTCCTCCTGTCATTCCTCTGCACTCTCTTCTCTCTCCTCCTCTCATCCCTCTGCACTCTCTTCTCTCTCCTCCTCTCATCCCTCTGCACTCTCTTCTCTCTCCTCCTCTCATCCCTCTGCACTCTCTTCTATCTCTCCTCCTGTCATCCCTCTGCACTCTCTTCTCTCTCCTCCTCCTGTCATTCCTCTGCACTCTCTTCTCTCTCCTCCTCTCATCCCTCTGCACTCTCTTCTCTCTCCTCCTCTCATCCCTCTGCACTCTCTTCTCTCTCCTCCTCTCATCCCTCTGCACTCTCTTCTCTCTCTCCTCCTGTCATCCCTCTGCACTCTCTTCTCTCTCCTCCTGTCATTCCTCTGCACTCTCTTCTCTCTCTCCTCTCCTCCCTCTGCACTCTCTTCTCTCTCTCCTCCTGTCATCCCTCTGCACTCTCTTCTCTCTCCTCCTGCTCATTCCTCTGCACTCTCTTCTCTCTCTCCTCCTCGTCATCCTCTGCACTCTCTTCTCTCTCTCCCTCCTGTCATCCCTCTGCACTCTCTTCTCTCTCCTCCTCGTCATTCCTCTGCACTCTCTTCTCTCTCCTCCTCTATCCCTCTGCACTCTCTTCTCTCTCCTCCTTCATCCTCTGCACTCTCTTCTCTCTCCTCCTCTCATCCCTCTGCACTCTCTTCTCTCTCTCCTCCTGTCATCCTCTGCACTCTCTTCTCTCTCCTCCTCTCATCCCTCTGCACTCTCTTCTCTCTCTCCTCCTGTCATCCCTCTGCACTCTCTTCTCTCTCCTCCTCTCTCTCCCCTCTGCACTCTCTTCTCTCTCCTCCTCTCATCCCTCTGCACTCTCTTCTCTCTCCTCCTCTCATCCCTCTGCACTCTCTTCTCTCTCCTCCTCTCATCCCTCTGCACTCTCTTCTCTCTCCTCCTCTCATCCCTCTGCACTCTCTTCTCTCTCCTCCTCTCATTCCTCTGCACTCTCTTCTCTCTCCTCCTCTCATCCCTCTGCACTCTCTTCTCTCTCTCCTCCTGTCATCCCTCTGCACTCTCTTCTCTCTCCTCCTCTCATTCCTCTGCACTCTCTTCTCTCTCCTCCTCTCATCCCTCTGCACTCTCTTCTCTCTCTCCTCCTGTCATCCCTCTGCACTCTCTTCTCTCTCCTCCTCTCATTCCTCTGCACTCTCTTCTCTCTCCTCCTCTCATCCCTCTGCACTCTCTTCTCTCTCCTCCTCTGCACTCTCTTCTCTCCTCCTGTCATCCCTCTGCACTCTCTTCTCTCTCCTCCTCTCATTCCTCTGCACTCTCTTCTCTCTCCTCCTCTCATCATCCCTCTGCACTCTCTTCTCTCTCTCCTCCTGTCATTCCTCTGCACTCTCTTCTCCTCCTCCTGTCATCCCTCTGCACTCTCTTCTCTCTCCTCCTGTCATCCCTCTGCACTCTTCTCTCTCTCTCCTGTCATCCCTCTGCACTCTCTCTCTCTCTCCTCCTGTCATTCCTCTGCACTCTCTTCTCTCTCCCCTGTCACCCTCTGCACTCTCTTCTCTCTTCCTCCTGTCATCCCTCTGCACTCTCTTCTCTCTCCTCCTGTCATTCCTCTGCACTCTCTTCTCTCTCCTCCTGTCATCCCTCTGCACTCTCTTCTCTCTCCTCCTCTCATTCCTCTGCACTCTCTTCTCTCTCTCCTCCTCATCCCTCTGCACTCTCTTCTCTCTCCTCCTGTCATCCCTCTGCACTCTCTTCTCTCTCCTCCTGCATCCCTCTGCACTCTCTCTCTCTCCTCCTGTCATCCCTCTGCACTCTCTTCTCTCTCCTCCTGTCATTCCTCTGCACTCTCTTCTCTCCTCCTGTCATCCCTCTGCACTCTCTTCTCTCTCCTCCTCTCATCCCTCTGCACTCTCTTCTCTCTCTCTCTCTCTCATCCTCTGCACTCTCTCTCTCTCTCCTCCTGTCATCCCTCTGCACTCTCTTCTCTCTCCTCCTCTCATCCCTCTGCACTCTCTTCTCTCTCTCCTCCTGTCATCCTCTGCACTCTCTTCTCTCTCTCCTCCTGTCATTCCTCTGCACTCTCTTCTCCTCTCTCTCTCCGCCTCTCATCCCTCTGCACTCTTCTCTCTCTCCTCCTCTCATCCCTCTGCACTCTCTTCTCTCTCCTCCTGTCATCCCTCTGCACTCTCTTCTCTCTCCCCTGTCATCCCTCTGCACTCTCTTCTCTCTCCTCCTGCTCATCCTCTGCACTCTCTTCTCTCTCCTCCTCTCATCCTCTGCACTCTCTTCCTCTCTCCTCCTCTCATCCCTCTGCACTCTCTTCTCTCTCCTCCTCTCATCCCTCTGCACTCTCTTCTCTCTCCTCCTCTCATCCTCTGCACTCTCTTCTCTCTCCCTCCTCTCATCCCTCTGCACTCTCTTCTCTCTCCTCCTCTCATTCCTCTGCACTCTCTTCTCTCTCCTCCTGTCATCCCTCTGCACTCTCTTCTCTCTCCTCCTCTCATCCCTCTGCACTCTCTTCTCTCTCCTCCTGTCATCCCTCTGCACTCTCTTCTCTCTCCTCCTCTCATCCCTCTGCACTCTCTTCTCTCTCTCTCCTCTCATCCCTCTGCACTCTCTTCTCTCTCTCCTCCTGTCATCCCTCTGCACTCTCTTCTCTCTCTCCTCCTCTCATCCCTCTGCACTCTCTTCTCTCTCTCCTCCTCTCATCCCTCTGCACTCTCTTCTCTCTCTCCTCCTCTCATTCCTCTGCACTCTCTTCTCTCTCTCCTCCTCTCATTACCTCTGCACTCTCTTCTCTCTCCTCCTCTCATTTCTCTCTGCATCTCTTCTCTCTCCTCCTGTCATCCCTCTGCACTCTCTTCTCTCTCCTCCTGTCATCCCTCTGCCACTCTCTTCTCTCTCCTCCTGTCATCCCTCTGCACTCTCTTCTCTCTCCTCCTGTCATCCCTCTGCACTCTCTTCTCTTCTCCTCCTGTCATCCCTCTGCACTCTCTTCTCTCTCCTCCTCTCATTCCTCTGCACTCTCTTCTCTCTTCTCCTCCTGTCATTCCTCTGCACTCTTCTTCTCTTCCTCCTCTCATCCCTCTGCACTCTCTCTCTCTCTCCTCCTGTCATCCCTCTGCACTCTCTTCTCTCTCTCCTCCTCTCATTCCTCTGCACTCTCTTCTCTCTCCTCCTGTCATCCCTCTGCACTCTCTTCTCTCTCCTCCTCTCATCCCTCTGCACTCTCTTCTCTCTCTCCTCCTGTCATTACCTCTGCACTCTCTTCTCTCTCTCCTCCTGTCATCCCTCTGCACTCTCTTCTCTCTCCTCCTGTCATTCCTCTGCACTCTCTTCTCTCTCCTCCTGTCATTCCTCTGCACTCTCTTCTCTCTCTCCCTCTCATTCCTCTGCACTCTCTTCTCTCTCCTCCTCTCATCCCTCTGCACTCTCTTCTCTCTCCTCCTCTCATTCCTCTGCACTCTCTTCTCTCTCTCCTCTCTGTCATCCCTCTGCACTCTCTTCTCTCTCCTCATGTCATCCCTGCACTCTCTTCTCTCTCCTCCTGTCATCCCTCTGCACTCTCTTCTCTCTCCTCCTCTCATCCCTCTGCACTCTTCTCTCTCCTCCTCTCATTCCTCTGCACTCTCTTCTCTCTCCTCCTCTCATCCCTCTGCACTCTCTTCTCTCTCCTCCTGTCATCCCTCTGCACTCTCTTCTCTCTCCTCCTCTCATTCCTCTGCACTCTCTTCTCTCTCCTCCTGTCATCCCTCTGGT